>JAUPFT010000026.1:23411012-24611012 GCA_036936625.1 Parnassius smintheus behrii | reverse complement strand
TCATCTCAAATAACGTTAGTGACTTAACAAAAGTTTCAAACCTAAGTGATAACGCAATATTAAAAAGATCCCATCTTCCTTATGCAAATTCAGTCAAAAGAAGCTGGATATGTTTGTATGGTGGACTCTGTGCCAGAAATCGTCTTCAACGGCCTGTAAATGTACACTCCTGGACATGGGCCTCCTCTCCGGTTGTAAGGGGGATTTACCTTGACTTTCAAATGTTTCGGATCTCTCACATTTAATTACTTAGTAGAGCCATGCTACAGCTATATTATGGCTGCAGCACCAATGGCACGCTCTCACAGAATACCAGCTTGAAAGAGCGCACAATAATGCTGTGTTTGAAATGTTGAGTGTAGAGAACCGACTCCTTTTACTGATAACGAGACATTCTATTTTAGTCCTCACGTGTTACAACGTATCTGCATTTTGATTCTTTATAGAGGATAGATGTAGATGTCTATAGGCCTCAGCATCCATTTACCATCAGGTGGTATGTGCGCTCGCTGGTCACTGTTTAAATTTTTTAAAGCTTTTGACGCTCCCAAGTGGTCATTTTGAGATCTTCTATTTTACGACTGGCATAAACGAGATACGTCATACTGCTATGTTTTAAAAACTGTACGGACTTACTCGCCTTTCAAATAGTTGTCTCTTGAGAAATCACGAATTATTAATATTATATAATAATTGAAATCCTTTATCAGTTAAATAACATAGGAATTTTATTATCTGCAGTTAAAATTTAAGTAATATGAAATACAGTTCTCGTTGCGATGTTAATTCTCTTCTTATTTGTAATTATTAATATTATATAATAATTGGAATCAATTATCACTTTTAACATAGCAATTTATTATCTGCAGTTAAAATTTAAGTAATATGAAAAACAGTTCTCGTTGCGATGTTAATTTATCCTTTATATTATTTGTAATTATTAATATTATCTATATAATAATTGGAATCCATTATCAGTTTTAACATAGTAATTTATTATCTGCAGTTAAAATTTAAGTAATATGAAATACAGTTTCCGTTGCGACGTTAATTTATCCTATATACCTACGGCTTACTTGATATTTTTAAGAGTCGGCTCGATTGTAAAGTTCTCGAAAGTGTCTTATCAATACTTTATCGCTGATATCAATCTAATAAGATCATTATTGTTACGTTATAAATCTAATAATAAGGAAACCCACAAACTAACAAAAGACTGTACTTTATTCGCAAATGGGTAAATAAGAATAAACTGCGTATTTTGGCAAGGGCCCTGACTGAACATTGTTCTCTAAAAGCTCGTTGCTATTTCGGAATTAAGCATATCAATAAACTGTCTATTTCAAACTAAATGCGGACTCTTTATGCGCGAACGTAGCACTAATTAAGAAGCGAAGAAAATGCAAACAGATATGCAATCCTCGCAATCAGCGCCTGATTTAGAATTCTGACAGCCCCAAGCTAACTATGAATACGTTGTATATGTAATGTATGCCCCCCCCCCCCCCCCCGGCTGGTCCTACATGTGTCTGCCCTTCACACGAATATACCAACTAGATTTTTATATTTTACTAGCTTTCCACCCCGCGGTTTCGCCCATATTTCCCGTGAGACAAGAAAGCGTGCCCGGGGGTAAAGGATCTTTCCTTAGGATGCAGTCAGTCTATCTTTTTGCCTTATTAAAATCTTTTCAGGAGGCGTAAAGTTAGACCGACTGGGTTCTTTCGCATTAATAACACAGTGAAAATTATTTACCGAAATTCGAGGGAACGTACAATTTAGAAGAACACTATGGCGAAAAGGATTCTGTATGGTTGCTGCTGTCACCTTATCCCGGGCTCTGCTGAGGAAGATGCTGGGCGCATACGAAGGCGACACTGAAAGTTTTTAGAACTGGCCACTTGTATTAAAAATAGGTTCAAATTTTGAAAATGGAACTCTTAGCCAATATTATTGTGCATTTTATTAATTTGTCATTTGTTTACGATTTGGCGGAAAACTTAAAATTGTCTCTGTCACGTCAGCATGAATTTAACGCGAGAAGATTTTCGTACAAAGATTTTTTACGACTTTCGATGTCATTTAAGTCAACAAGAAGGTTATGATAGATTTCGATTTACCTATTACGATGAAGCCCCATCTCGTGCTCCTGTTTACAACTGGTTTAATGAGTTTAAACGTGGTCGCACAAATCTCACCGATGATCTGCGTGAGGGACGGCCTTCTACGGCGACGACTGAATATAACATCAGTGTTGTGCGGCGTATAATAGAGACTGACAAAAGAGTGACTTATCAGCAGATTCGGACAAGCTTCGGCATCGGTATGAGGCAGTGCACAAAATCTTCCATGAAAATTTAGCGGTCAGGAAGCTTTGTGCCCGGTGAATGTCTTCTAATTTGACAGAGCCCAAAAAACTCCGTCTTGTTAATTGGTGTCGTGAAATGGTTCAAAGATTTTACGGAATTGACTCAAATGCTGTATTCGACATACTTACGGGTGACGAAAGCTGGATTTCTAGTTATGATCCTGAAACTAAGAGATAGTCTGCTGTCTGGGTGTTTCCTCCCGAGAGTTCCGAGCAGTTGATGGGCCAAGGAGTGAAGACGTCGAAGCGTGGGAAAAAATTTAGTGGCCTCCTTTTTCGAAAGATCGATAAACAGTTACTGCAGAGTGGTACACTAACAATTGTTTGCCACTTGTCTTGGAAAAAGTTCGGGAGAAACGACCTCGCAGTAGGATCCTCCTTCACGACAACGCCTCGTCGCACACCGTCAAGCAAACAATCGACTACTTGGCGACGTTAGATGTGGAATTACCGGGTCACCCGCCCTATAGCTCCTAATACCTTGCGACTTTTATTTATTTCCGAAAATAATAGAAAAACTTCAAGGAAAACGTTTTATGGACGCTTAGAAAGCAGGAGGCAGAAGGCAGTGCCGTGAAAATGCCGTTGAAGAGACCTCTAAGGACGAGTGGGCAAAATACTTTTCTCAGTGGTTACATCGGATGCAGCGATGTACTGATGTTAATGGACAACATTTTTGAAAAGATATAATAAAACTAATAACTTGCTAGTTTGTTCAGTTTTTTATTTTCTAAGAACTTTCAGTGTAACCTATTAATGGAGAACTTACCATCCGATTCCATAACTTTCATCAACTTTTTATAAGGGCGGATGAGCAAAGGCAGTTGTCCACAAGAACCAAAATTTTCCTTCCTTTTAATTTTGCATCTCACCTCCGTACTTCTTCTTCAAAAAGGTTCAACTTTTTTTATAGCATTGTGTGACAAATGAGCACACAGTCCACCTGATGGTAATGGATGCTGTGGCCCATAGGCATCCACATTTATTTTCAATTAAGAATCAAAATGCAAATGCGTTGTTACCCCTGAGGACTGACACATCAGTATTACGCTGCTATTTTACGCCGGTATTCTGTGAGTGTGGTCTTGCCCCGGTCGAACCGACCCATTCGCGCTACAACTATAATATAGTCGCAGCGTGGCTCTACCGCGTAAAAATATATATGCAGACCTTTTTGATTTATTAGTGACCGGAAACCGCTTAATAATCTTGAAAGAGTGTGGGTTTTTGAAGTAAAACTTCTTTACGCACCCTTGACTTGGGGAGTAAGCTGGCGAACGCGTGACGAAACCGTTAAAAAGTGTGATCGGGCGAGGCGAACGGGAGTTCAGTGGGTGATATAAGCGAAAAGAGAGCAGTGCGCGCGCACATTTTCTTTCTCTCTTTTTCTCATAGGCAGTTATTTTTCGTAATTTTATTTCGTTTTCAACAATTTTATGAATTAATATTTTGTTCAATACATTAAATATTCTACGTTTAAAGTGAATAAAATTGTAAAACTACACATTGATTAAAACTACTTTTACGGACTTACGACGGAAATCCGTAAAAGTGGTTTTAATCATTGTAAATTCTTTTTAAAGTTCTTGTTTTGTGCCTCAGACGAAATTTTGTGCATTTTCGGGTGAATAACAACAAATTATGGAAGCCGATAATAAGTTTAAATATTTGTAGAAAATTAATATACCTATATATATATATGTATATATATATACATATATATATATATATATATATATATATATATATATATATATATATATATATATATATATATATATATATATATATATATATATGCATATATCTATATATTATACATATGTGCATCAATTATATATCCATACATACAGAATACAGATGAAGATAAAGAAGTTTTACTTCAGTCGTGTGGTCTTGTCTCTTCTTCTTGTCGTGGTGATTTTCTTTGTTCTGTAACACTTGGGTTGGCAGCGACCAGCGCCTTAATATGGTCTTGGGAAGATTGCCACCCACGTATTTTCCAGTTTTAAACAGTAGTGTTATCTGACGTAAGTATGCAAAAAATTCCAGTTTCATCGGCATTAAAAATGTGTGAGAGAGTACCGCACCCGCGCCTCCATCTTTGTCCACGCCTTCGTGACATTTCTGTCGATATTACATACTTCTCCACTCATCCCACCGTAGTTTATATCGTAATGCCGTTTCAATTTTCGGAGCCATCCTTCTGAGGCCTTAAAGTTTGTGACACTTAGCCGTTCGGCAAACTTTTCAGTCATTGATTTTAAATAGACTCAGTGATTGCCATATTATTGATATTTTTTATCGTATAACGGTGTTAAACGAGCACACAGTCCATCTGATGGTAAGTGGTTGCTGTTGCCCATAGACATCTGCATCTATCCTTGATAACGAATCAAAATGCAGATGTGTTATCACCCGTAAGCATTAAGATGGAATACCTCGTTTACTGTAAAAAGGGGCTCCGGTTTTCTACACTCACCAAACGAAACACATCAGCGTTAAGCTGCTATTTGACGCTGGTATTCTGTGAGAGCGCGATCCTTCCCTGGTCAAGCCGACCCATTCGTGCTACAAATAAACCAGTAATACATCTGCAGCATAGCTCTACCACGTAAAACCTCTACAGTATACCTTTGTCCATCAAATTTTAGACTTTCCTATCTTCTTACAAAAGCTACCTTCCTCTTCTGTCTGCAGGACCGTCTCTTTGCACTTCGAAATGGTGGATATATAGGATGAAGTGCATCCTAACCGCCGTCCGACATCACTTCTTTTTAACGTTTTGTATCTCATGGATCAAAGTAAGTCTCTTTTTGGTCTATAGATAAAATCTTTACTTTTCACCTAGTCACGTTTACCGAATGGATTTTAGGTTCACACTAACCGATATGGTCAACTATAATTCAGCATCTACTAAAATTGTATTGAATGGTAGGCTATAACCATAATAAAAAAGTGCACGTGTTCGTCAAGACCGGGAAACTTTTTGTAACATCTGAGAATCCCGACGCCATTTTGCGTTTAAACAAAAAATGCTTGGCATTCACTAAAGATAGCGTACCCTTCGCTATAGTAATTTTGAGTGAAACCCGACCAAATTCAACTAATTTAAACTCTTTTTTTACTTAGTGCTCTTTTTTTCTTTACTGAATTTCGTTAAAAAATTTTGCACTATATTAGTTTTTGTGTAAATATAGTTTTTTTAAATATTCAATTATAAGCTAGTTTATTAATACCAAATATTTTAGGTAGGGGAGACTGGGGCTGGTTGTGACATTTTTTTTATAAAGTGTCGCAATTTTTTGTTTGTTTGATTGTTTTACCGAAATATAGGTTTGTTTGAATAAATAATTATTCGGGTTATTAATTTAAAAACAATTTTAGATACCAGACTATTAGGAGTGACATAAATGAATTAATTCTGGGAAAAGAGGCGTGTAACTTTTAGCCCCGCGCCAGGGGCTGGTTGTTACACTATAAGGGGCAAAATGGTACAACAAAAACCAAATGTAATATAACACTTTTTATTGAGAATAATGACAGTTTATAAAAATTATTATGTATACAATCTCAAACTATATTTTCTATATAACAGTCTTTTGCCATATTTTTTATGCCTTTTTTATGCTTTTAATATGATATGAAGTAACTTTGAATTTACATTTAAAAAATGATTGTCCTAAAATGTTAAATTGAAACGCCAGTGACGTCATTATATCGCTTTAGTAACACCACCGAATGGTAGAATGATAAAACCACAGAGTAATCTAGCATAGAGTTCTAAAATTCCTATAGCTGAAGTCTTTATACATAGCATGACGTTTAACATAGTACAAAATAAAATACTTATATTACTTACACCTTCTTTCTGTTATAAGCTTAGAGCATACATATGCTCTAAGGTTATAAGATGGTTGCCGTTTTTCCATTCCATAGACACCTCTATTGATGTCCCATTAGCGAAACAAAAACATTGTGGATAAATTCATATCGTGTACGACCTAGTAAAATTAGGGATTTTTATTAGACCGGTTTGTAATACTTATTTATATCAATGAAAGTTTATGGCAGCATTATCTGACATCTTACAACAAAAACCTCGTATAATACGGAATTTCGTACTATCGTTGGATAATTAAAAATAATTTTATGGGTTATGTATAAAAGATACTGAGTTTGTGTCACAGAGGGCACTTCTACGATCTCAAGGCCACCAAACCACTACAGATTTCTAATGCGTCGCCAACCTTGAGGACTAAGTTTACCTTTCCCTTACTGCGGCCGCCATATAACAAAAAACAGCTTTGTAACGGCGGCCTCTGTCATCACCTCAGCTGGCGGCACTTGTTTTAAATATTTATGTTTCTCACGACCTTTCATTTATGTTTAAAGTGGTTTTAGTTACAGTTATTTAAAGCCGATAAGATTTTCGATAAGTAGAAACAATAACCATAACATTTAAATGTTTATTTTATTATGTACAGCTCTTTGTTTCTAACGGATCTTTATAAAGTGTACTTACTGACAATAAATTTTGTTTTATGAATGAAATATCGTAAGTTTTTATTTCACTTTTATGTCCTTACAATCAATAAAACATATTCTTCCTAAATGAATCAAAATTATGCATGTAATAATTATAATAATTCTACTTTTTCACTTGCAAACATTTGCAAAAAAATTCGACAATAGACAGTTTGCGCGCGCTTTGTAACCTCATTTTCAAAACCTTTTATGTGTATATATTATAGTGTCTTCCTTTATTTTTCTTATACAATCATATAGATATAACATTTAGCAATTCCTAGTAAAAGTATTTACTATGGTATTCGAATAAGAAATATACTATTATTATCTTATTAGAAATCTTGATCGTTATGAATTGTTCGCGTAGAGGTTTTTTGTTTCTACTTTTTTATCAATTGAAACATAAAAAGTTACTGTTGTTGTAACTTAGATCATTCAAAAACATTACGTAGTAAAGATAAATAACATTACTTACAGTTTTTTTGAAAGAAAATCCAACTAAAATCACAATCACAAAACTTCAACGATTACGCAACCCACCGTACCGGCATGCAAAAGCGAATGGCTGTTATATTTGATGATGTCTATATAACCGAGTGAATATAATGCTACAGAATATTCTTTAGTTCGTTCAGAATCGAATGAAATAGTGTTCAATCGAAAATATACTGTATTTTTATATCAATTAATGACGAAAATAGCAGCACGTAATGCGGACATGTATACATGTCCTCGGTACTTAGCGGTCACAAAACTTGGACCTGTCAACATGTCCTCGGTACCTTAGGGGTACCCCGTGCCCCGTAAAATTTTGAATATGTAGTATAATGTAACAGTTGTGAAATCAAGCTCAGATTTCTCACTTCAAAAGCTACAATATTGAATGTAATTTTCCAGAGCTATCTATTATCATTTACTCCACCAGATGACAGAATATCATATTACGATGATATTAGTACCAATCTGATTCCTGACTTGAGTTGATGTTGTACTTGACTGCATGTACAACATCAACTCCTCCACGCGCGAGTTTCCTTTTAATAGTTTACTGTAGATAATATGTTTGATTAAAATAAATAGGTACATATTTATCAAATAGTAATTTCTACTATTTTATTATTGAGATTGAGTAAGCTGCATAGAAAGATGATAACAGCATAATTTAGAACATTTGTTTTTCAGACTCAGTCAAAGGCAAATCTGAAAATTATAATTCTATCCCCACCAGTCTACTTACACTGAGAAAAAGAAAACTGCAGCAACACCTATATTATCAGTTTTTTTTAAAAGGCTCCAAGCTAAAAATCTTTTTTAAAAGAAAAAAGTTGCTGGGTCGAAAAAATTCTTTAGAATCTGAATGAAAATCTTTGATAAACAAAGAACGGATGGTTTCTGAAAAAATTGGCGTTGAAGAAACAGAACTTATTAAGTGTCAATTTAAGAAAAAATGAAAAAGTGGGAAGCTGTAATGAGCTAAGTATTCACCACAACTGCGATTTTTTGCTTTAAATCTCCATGGTCTATATATGCGAATCCACAAAAATGATCTATATTGAATACAAAATTAATCCATTTTAAAAACCAGTGATAGATAAAACTATCACTGATTTTTTAAAATATACAACTATTGTTGTTGTTGTTGAGTGTTTAAGTGAAATATCTGCAATAGTAGATAATGAGAATATTGAAACTATATATGTGTTAGGAGACTTTAATGCGCACCCAGGTACATTGTTTGGTAAGGAAATGTTAAAATTTTGTCTAGAACAAAATTGGTTGTCAACTGATATTATGAAGCTAGGAATTGACTCGCGTTCTTATACCTTTATGAGTGATATACATGGTAGTTGTAGCTGGCTTGACCACTGTTTAACAACTCAGGCTGCATGGAAATCTGTAGTTACAATTAAAATTCATAATGACGTTTATTGGTCAGACCATTTTCCATTAGAGGTGCAGTGTGATCTTACAGTGGTTAGGCGTAGGTCACTGTCGGTTCAGGATTTTATAATCAATAAAGTAACGTGGGGTGAGCGTAATTTAAACCAAATTGACATATATAGCAAATATTGTAACGACAAATTAAGAGAAATCGATTCCCCGTATGAACTAAGTCAGTGTTGTGATAGTATGTGTGATGATTTAGCACATCGATCTGTAATAGATAAATTATATATGTCCATTGTTAATACTTTGTGTGAGGCCTCTAATTACAGTTACCACAGTGATCGCGAGCGGGAGATAGTCAAAAGGCGTGGTCGACCTATACTAGGGTGGCACTGCCACGTGCGCGATGCTCACCGGGATGCTCGACAAAAATTCCTAAATTGGATTTGGCGTGGGAAACCGCGTGGTGGGTATATTTATAATGATATGATGGAATCTAAAAGAGTATTTAAACGAAAACTTAAGTTTTGTCAAAATAATCAAGACCAGATCAAGATGAATAAACTAGCGTATCAACATAGGAATAAAGATTTTCGTGGGTTATGGAAGCATACTAAGCAGTTGAGTCCTAAAGCAGGTACCCCGGTGAGCGTTGGGGGTGTAAATGAACCGGCCAAGATAGCCAATCCTTTTAAGAGTCAGTTCCGGGTTCAGTCTTCTTTACAGTCACATGTTAAAGTCGATGCTGAGGTTCATCAACACACTGGTGCATCAACTCATGTGCCCAATCGCATCACCGCCAGGGACATCGCTGTTGTGATAAATGGCATGACTGGAGGAAAGTCACCTGGTCACGATTGCCTTAGCATCGAGCACTTTCAGTTCGCCGGTCCGCACTTACCCAGACTACTGGCAATCTTTTTCGCCCTATTTATGAGGCACTCGTATTTGCCGGAAGAGCTGATGAGAACGGTCGTGGTTACGATTTTGAAAAACAAAACTGGAGATATTTCAGATATGTGCAACTATCGGCCCATTTCATTAGCGACAACTGCGGCTAAGATACTTGACAGTATGCTTGAGAGACAGTTAAAAGTACATATTAAGTTAAACGATGCACAATTTGGTTTTAGACCAAATCTATCCACTGAGTGTTCAATACTGTCGCTGCAGCACACTGTGGGGTATTACACTGTAAGGAATACACTAGTGCACGCAGCCTTCCTGGATCTTTCAAAGGCTTTCGACCTTGTCAGGTATGACATTCTGTGGGATAAATTGCGAAAGGCTGGTCTACCCGTCTCGTACATTAGTATTTTTAGCTATTGGTACGATCATCAAATTAATCAGGTAAGGTGGTCTAGTGCATTGTCGGACGAGTACAGATTGGAATGCGGTGTGAGACAAGGGGGATTAACCTCACCTACGCCTTTTAATTTATATATAAATGAACTGATTGATAGACTCGGGAGTGCACGTGTCGGCTGCTCTATTGATGGACTCCGCATGAACAACATCAGTTACGCAGATGACATGGTGCTTCTGAGCCCGTCAGTCAGTGCACTCAGACGGCTTTTGTTCATATGTGAGGTTTATGCAGAAGCCCACGGTCTAAAATATAATGTTGCGAAGAGTGAGCTCATGGTGTTTAAGGTGGGCGAGAAGAAACCAAATTTCGTAACACCTGTAACTTTAGGGGGTGTTGCACCTAAACGAGTAACTGAATTTAAGTACCTAGGCCATGTTGTTACCGAAGATTTAAAAGATGATAAAGACATTGAAAGAGAAAGAAGGCGCTGGCTGTCCGCTGCAATATAATAATAATAATAATAATTTCTTTATTCAGGAAAAATTTTAACAATATATATTTGCATCTGCGCCTGAACTAAGCAATAAGCTTGTATCTCAGGCAACAGTGCTCTTTCTTATGGAACAATTCAATAGAAATCTTTCTGATTAAGAAACTTACGTAAACATATTATATCAAACAATAATATTATATAAAGTATGAAAATTAAACCTACATATATAACTAAATATATTTTTGTGTGTAAATTGTTCCTCTCGTATGTGGGTGCGTGCTAATGTGTGTGTGTGTGTGTGTGTGTGTGTGTGTGTGTGTGTGTGTGTGTGTGTGTGTGTGTGTGTGTGTGTGTGTGTGTGTGTGTGTGTGTGTGTGTGTGTGTGTGTGTGTGTGTGTGTGTGTGTGTGTGTGTGTGTGTGTGTGTGTGTGTGTGTGTGTGTGTGTGTGTGTGTGTGTGTGTGTGTGTGTGTGTGTGTGTGTGTGTGTGTGTGTGTGTGTGTGTGTGTGTGTGTGTGTGTGTGTGTGTGTGTGTGTGTGTGTGTGTGTGTGTGTGTGTGTGTGTGTGTGTGTGTGTGTGTGTGTGTGTGTGTGTGTGTGTGTGTGTGTGTGTGTGTGTGTGTGTGTGTGTGTGTGTGTGTGTGTGTGTGTGTGTGTGTGTGTGTGTGTGTGTGTGTGTGTGTGTGTGTGTGTGTGTGTGTGTGTGTGTGTGTGTGTGTGTGTGTGTGTGTGTGTGTGTGTGTGTGTGTGTGTGTGTGTGTGTGTGTGTGTGTGTGTGTGTGTGTGTGTGTGTGTGTGTGTGTGTGTGTGTGTGTGTGTGTGTGTGTGTGTGTGTGTGTGTGTGTGTGTGTGTGTGTGTGTGTGTGTGTGTGTGTGTGTGTGTGTGTGTGTGTGTGTGTGTGTGTGTGTGTGTGTGTGTGTGTGTGTGTGTGTGTGTGTGTGTGTGTGTGTGTGTGTGTGTGTGTGTGTGTGTGTGTGTGTGTGTGTGTGTGTGTGTGTGTGTGTGTGTGTGTGTGTGTGTGTGTGTGTGTGTGTGTGTGTGTGTGTGTGTGTGTGTGTGTGTGTGTGTGTGTGTGTGTGTGTGTGTGTGTGTGTGTGTGTGTGTGTGTGTGTGTGTGTGTGTGTGTGTGTGTGTGTGTGTGTGTGTGTGTGTGTGTGTGTGTGTGTGTGTGTGTGTGTGTGTGTGTGTGTGTGTGTGTGTGTGTGTGTGTGTGTGTGTGTGTGTGTGTGTGTGTGTGTGTGTGTGTGTGTGTGTGTGTGTGTGTGTGTGTGTGTGTGTGTGTGTGTGTGTGTGTGTGTGTGTGTGTGTGTGTGTGTGTGTGTGTGTGTGTGTGTGTGTGTGTGTGTGTGTGTGTGTGTGTGTGTGTGTGTGTGTGTGTGTGTGTGTGTGTGTGTGTGTGTGTGTGTGTGTGTGTGTGTGTGTGTGTGTGTGTGTGTGTGTGTGTGTGTGTGTGTGTGTGTGTGTGTGTGTGTGTGTGTGTGTGTGTGTGTGTGTGTGTGTGTGTGTGTGTGTGTGTGTGTGTGTGTGTGTGTGTGTGTGTGTGTGTGTGTGTGTGTGTGTGTGTGTGTGTGTGTGTGTGTGTGTGTGTGTGTGTGTGTGTGTGTGTGTGTGTGTGTGTGTGTGTGTGTGTGTGTGTGTGTGTGTGTGTGTGTGTGTGTGTGTGTGTGTGTGTGTGTGTGTGTGTGTGTGTGTGTGTGTGTGTGTGTGTGTGTGTGTGTGTGTGTGTGTGTGTGTGTGTGTGTGTGTGTGTGTGTGTGTGTGTGTGTGTGTGTGTGTGTGTGTGTGTGTGTGTGTGTGTGTGTGTGTGTGTGTGTGTGTGTGTGTGTGTGTGTGTGTGTGTGTGTGTGTGTGTGTGTGTGTGTGTGTGTGTGTGTGTGTGTGTGTGTGTGTGTGTGTGTGTGTGTGTGTGTGTGTGTGTGTGTGTGTGTGTGTGTGTGTGTGTGTGTGTGTGTGTGTGTGTGTGTGTGTGTGTGTGTGTGTGTGTGTGTGTGTGTGTGTGTGTGTGTGTGTGTGTGTGTGTGTGTGTGTGTGTGTGTGTGTGTGTGTGTGTGTGTGTGTGTGTGTGTGTGTGTGTGTGTGTGTGTGTGTGTGTGTGTGTGTGTGTGTGTGTGTGTGTGTGTGTGTGTGTGTGTGTGTGTGTGTGTGTGTGTGTGTGTGTGTGTGTGTGTGTGTGTGTGTGTGTGTGTGTGTGTGTGTGTGTGTGTGTGTGTGTGTGTGTGTGTGTGTGTGTGTGTGTGTGTGTGTGTGTGTGTGTGTGTGTGTGTGTGTGTGTGTGTGTGTGTGTGTGTGTGTGTGTGTGTGTGTGTGTGTGTGTGTGTGTGTGTGTGTGTGTGTGTGTGTGTGTGTGTGTGTGTGTGTGTGTGTGTGTGTGTGTGTGTGTGTGTGTGTGTGTGTGTGTGTGTGTGTGTGTGTGTGTGTGTGTGTGTGTGTGTGTGTGTGTGTGTGTGTGTGTGTGTGTGTGTGTGTGTGTGTGTGTGTGTGTGTGTGTGTGTGTGTGTGTGTGTGTGTGTGTGTGTGTGTGTGTGTGTGTGTGTGTGTGTGTGTGTGTGTGTGTGTGTGTGTGTGTGTGTGTGTGTGTGTGTGTGTGTGTGTGTGTGTGTGTGTGTGTGTGTGTGTGTGTGTGTGTGTGTGTGTGTGTGTGTGTGTGTGTGTGTGTGTGTGTGTGTGTGTGTGTGTGTGTGTGTGTGTGTGTGTGTGTGTGTGTGTGTGTGTGTGTGTGTGTGTGTGTGTGTGTGTGTGTGTGTGTGTGTGTGTGTGTGTGTGTGTGTGTGTGTGTGTGTGTGTGTGTGTGTGTGTGTGTGTGTGTGTGTGTGTGTGTGTGTGTGTGTGTGTGTGTGTGTGTGTGTGTGTGTGTGTGTGTGTGTGTGTGTGTGTGTGTGTGTGTGTGTGTGTGTGTGTGTGTGTGTGTGTGTGTGTGTGTGTGTGTGTGTGTGTGTGTGTGTGTGTGTGTGTGTGTGTGTGTGTGTGTGTGTGTGTGTGTGTGTGTGTGTGTGTGTGTGTGTGTGTGTGTGTGTGTGTGTGTGTGTGTGTGTGTGTGTGTGTGTGTGTGTGTGTGTGTGTGTGTGTGTGTGTGTGTGTGTGTGTGTGTGTGTGTGTGTGTGTGTGTGTGTGTGTGTGTGTGTGTGTGTGTGTGTGTGTGTGTGTGTGTGTGTGTGTGTGTGTGTGTGTGTGTGTGTGTGTGTGTGTGTGTGTGTGTGTCAGTTATTATTTCATTAGGGATTTCAATAATACTTCTGTTTCGTCATAATCTAGTTTTTGAAGCCATTTGAATAGGGTTTTTTTACATTGATTCTTATTTAAAATGTATAAATTTAGTTGCTTATTTATATTATTGTACAAGAATGGACCAAGAAAACAAAAATATTTATGTGCATACCAATGTTTAAAGGTAGTAGTAAGGCATACTTTGTCGGATCTTCTCTTTATTAATTGAGATGAGGTAAAATTTAATAACCCATGTTGCTTTAAAATCGTCAGATAAATGTATAATTGTCGGACTGTTAATACTTGGCAGTGTTCATATGTTGGATAGAGAATGGGTAGAAAAGTACGAACCTTTAAAACAGCTCTCTGAGCTCTTTCCAGTGGAGCTAAAGTAGTTTTTGGGGCTCCGCCCCATATTGTTATACCGTAAGTTATAATGGATTGACACAATGCAGTGTATATTTGTTTCAGTAGTTCAGGTTTAGCTACATGCCTCAGAATTTTAAAGACATAAATAAGTTTTCGAACTCGAGACGTTAAAACTTCTAAATGATCTTTAAAATTCAGTTGATTATCAATAAGAATACCTAAATACCTAACACAGTTGGTTTTGGATAAAGATGGGCAGGTACACGGTAATCCTAAAGGTTTTATTAAATTTAAACAAATGTGAGCAGTTAACTTATAGTTGATAGTTGATTGAGGATCACTTGTCATGGAAAAGGTAATATATTTAGTTTTTTCAATATTAAGAGATAGGTGGTTATTACGTAACCATACTGAGACAACATCAATTCCAGTTTGAGCGTTATCAAAAGCCGCAAAATATGCTGGCCCGTCGGTTCTCACGCTGTAGAGCCGAGGTAAAAGTTATTTTATTTAAGGCCTATTGCCAATTCCTCTATACGTTTGCCTTATGGGTCAGATATACGCGGCGGGCATACAACACCCTACGTACACAATATAATAACGCTTTTAGATTGTTGCTGAGGCTCCCACGTTACTGTAGTGCATCAGGTATGTTTGTTGACGCCCACGTAGACAATTTTTCAACACTTATTCGCAAAAGAACTGCGTCACTGATGCACATGGTTCGTGGGAGCGCCAACAGCATTCTTAACGTATTTCTTTATTATTAAATTACTACTTTATTTTCGATATTATTATAAATAATTTTAATTTAGTATTAGAATAGATGTTAATGAATGTTATTTTACCCTATGACCCTTGTAGATTGAAATAAATTAATAAATAAATAAATAAAATAAAAATAAATTTTGTTACATTATAGGTAATTTTAGTAGTAATAAATAGTCCTATCTGTATTATAATATATACCTTTTCATTGATAATGCGTATCGACCATAGAATAATATAATACATACATAATAGAACAGGGGAGTGGGCGAAAAAAAAAAACAATTCACAAGTATAAAGGTCAATCAATCGATTCCAATTTTTGTCTCAAGCGTCGCTGCATGCAAATTATTTAAAAAATGGCAAATTGTGCAATAATTACGTGTCGAAAGAACAGCGGGAAATGGAGTTTAAATAAAGGAGACATATTCTACAATCATTTATATTTTGTGAATATTAGAAACAAAAATAAAGAAACATTTATGTGTCAAAAACATTAATCAAAAGTCTAAAATATGTCAATAGTTGTGATAACCGATAATACGACGTAATGGCTTGTATGTGTGCTCCCGGCGACGCCAATCTCCCTATAAAGTAAGGTTGACAGCCATTCTATTGTGTATTATAGTATTCTATGGTATCGACAGTTGTTACAGTACAGGCTGTATGCAACTTGTTAATGTAGTTGCGTTCTTCATTACACCGCTATGACACAGAATGTATCCGTGTGTGTGAAATTGTTAATGTATTATTTTAATTGTTTTTGTTATTGTTGCGCGCTTAAGTTGACGTCAGGCACCTGGCACTAGCGCCATCTAGTGTCGGGGAAAAGAGCGAGGAGGGCTTCCTAGAAAATGTCAATCTTGACTTTCAACCAACAGCGCCATCTGGTATCGAACAGAAGAATTAAGTTTAAGAATTAAGTTTGTGTGAGTTTCGTAGTGATAGATGATTATTTTTCTGTGGGAATCTGAGAAAGTGTAAGTTGTGTAGATTTCCCCCCGCAAAAAATGACAGACTGGTATTGGAAAAGCAACGCTATATCTACTCCTCTCCTGTGTTGCTTTATGATTTTTCAAAACTACAACATAACAGAAAAAGCAGATGCATTTTTTAAAAATATATTAGTTTTAAAATGCTTACACATATTTACATCATATTTTATATACAAAAAGTGTGACTTCAAACTTTCATTTTCTTCTTTTTAGGTTTAATAGGTAAGGGCCCGCCAATTTTGAATACAGTGCTGAAAAAGAAAAACAATGAGTTTTCATATAAATGGTAAGTTCGATTTAACATAGAGGCTATGCAAACAACTTTTTTTATAGTATTGGGTGACAAACGAGCACAGAGTCCACCTGATGGTAAGTGGATGCTGTGGCCCATAGACATTCACAACTAACCTCAATTAATAATCAAAATACAGATGCAGATGCACCCATGAGGACTAACATGGAATACCTCGATTCCAGTAAGAAGGTTCTCCGGTTCTCCAAGCTCACCATAAGAATTTAAGCTGCTATTTTACGCTAGTATTCGGTCCCGGTCGAGTCGACCCATTCGTGTTACAACTAAAATACAGCTGCAGCATGGCTCTACCATCTAAACATCATACTCAAAGTGTCAGTAGTCCGCTGCCTACACGCCAAAAATGTATATAAGTAGAGTAACAGTAAGTGGATGTTGTGTCTTACATATACACCTATCCTCTATTAAGAGCAAAAATACCAATTATTCCTCACCCCCCGGAAAACTAAGATGGAATGCCATTTCGCTCTCTTTTTATTATCAGTGAAAGGGTTTCAACATTTTTTTTTAATAATAATTGAAGTGACAAACAAACAGTCCACCTAATGGTAAGTGACTACGACAGTCTGTGGACGTCTGCGGCCAACTTCAAGCAAATAATGATACAGATGCGTTGTCACATCTGAGGACTAACATGGAATGCCTCACAGCCTACTCTGTATCTCTCAGGTCGGAACACAGCAGTGAATGTACTTCTATTTGGCTCTAAAAATAGGTAACAGCATCGATTATACTACTGCGTATGGACCGGGTCAATGAACAAATAAAATGACACCGACTCATTGGTGCGAAAATGTTTATGGAGCACCAACGCGAGCACTAATGCGTGCCGTGCGTCCGTGCAGTGTTTCCACTTTTGATATTTGCACTATTTCAGGGTAAATCTACAAATATAGGTAGGCCTAGTTCTAGGCGTTTCCTCAACTTGACAGGGTTTTCAACTTCAGGTAACTTTATTTTTAACATATACCAAATGTAATTTTTTAGGTCAAAAGAGCTAGAAAAGTTTAGAATAAAAAAGTTTTTCATTCTGTATATCGGAATAATGGTATACATATAATTTTACTTAGTTACATATTTGTTATTCATATGAAACTAACTGTTATTATAATTAGAAAGTGAGAACATCTTCTTCATCACAACACTGAAGATTTTTAACCGTGAAATGATATTCAAATCTTGCAATGTTGTTGTTCTTTAAAATATTGAAAATTAGTTGCAATAAATTAGGCTATTTTGATTTTTTAACGATAATTTAGGGAGTATTTCTACAGGTTCTAGGGTAAAACCAAAATCATAAGTGGAAACACTAGTCCCGTGGTAGTTTATGAGTATTTAAGAGATGGCGCTGATTTATCCTACGCTTAAAAAAAATTTGAAAAATTTTTTATCATTATTTCACCTTCCAATTGTCAATGACGGTAAAACATCTCTACTATGGCTGTGTTCACGTCCAATAATGAACTGCTTACTGGGCTATTAATTAATAGTTAATAATTGATACTTACTGACAAGTTGTACAAATTGGACTAAACTTGCAGAATACTGAAACAAACAATATAAAAATACTGTAAATAAAATAGTTAACTGATAATGTCTCATGTCTAGAAGGTTGGAGCAGGGAGGAGTTTTCGCACAACACAAAACACAAACGAATTTTTATAACGAAGAGAATTAAATGAAGTCAGTCTAGAGTTCACCTTTGTACACTAAATAAAAATAAATTATTGAAATGCTTAAAATAACTGGACAATTTAGAGTAAACTGTATCATTTGATTTTATTAATTTATGTAGCAATTCGTTATAAAGCCTAGTTATCGCCAAATACACACAACATTGACGTCACGTTCAACATAATACAAGTAAGAGTATGTTTTCTGATAACAGCACCACGTATATCACTTTGTCCATGATGGTGGCTACAGCAGCCCATGAGCACCTGGAGCCAACTTCAAATAAAGATGGCTACAGGATGAGGACTAAGATGGTATACATCATGGCCTGTAATTATACTCGCTCTCTATCTCTATCTATCTCTTCAGACCGGAACACAGCAGTGCACGCACTAGAATCTGGCGGCTGATGATAGGTAACAAGGTGATATCTTTGGTAGAGCCATGCTGCAGTTATATTAGAAGTATAGTTGTAGCACAAATGGGTCGGCTCGACCGGGCAGGGACCACGCTCTCACAAAATACCAGAGTAAAATAGTAGCTTAATGCTGCTGTGTCTGGTATGAAGAGTGTAGAGAACCGGAGACCCTTTTTACTGGAAACGAGGCATTCCATCTTAGTCCTCACGGGTGACAACGCATCTGCATTTTGATTCGTAATTGAGGACAGATGTAGATGTCTCTGGTTACACCATTACTGCCATCAGGTGGACTGTGTGCTCTTTTGTCACCCTATCATATATAAAAAAAATCTGCTTGAACGGACTCCTAGATCGAAAGGGGGATTTTCTTTCTGCGTAGGAGTCCGTTAACGGTTCTGGTGGAACCGATGTCACTTTCTATATTTATACTAAACATACTAAAGGATGTACCTTCTTCAATGTGTGGAGAATACCAGAGAGGTTCCAGTATCCATTCATCGCAGCCTATTAAAGTCCACTATAGGCCTCTAATATAGATTGCCTCTTTTGCCAAAGTTGCAAACACCTAGAAGGCGTGTTAGTAACTGCAGCTTTCTATTACTTTGAGTTATTATCAGGAACTGCAATTTTAAGTGCTGATTTACCACATGCTCGGCGGTGAAGGAAAACATCGTAAGGAAACATATGTCTGAGAAATAAGAAAAAAAAATATATTTCGAAGATGTGAAGTTCGCCATCTTTCACTGGGGCAGTACGGCGGACACTTCCTTGCCCTAAAACCCTCTCAGAAATGAGAGTAGGCCTGTGCCCAGCAGTGGGACGTATATAGGCTGTAACTTTAACTTTTTTAACTTTACTATCAGGTCGTCGCTTATAATGCCCACAAGATGATATTATGGAGTAGCGAATATTACTACATGGTTGTTCACTTGTCTGAGATTCACGATCCACTTATATGACGATAAACTCACATTTATTTTAATATTTTTAATTTTCTCACCACAAAACCTACATTTAAATCAATGATAACAAAAATGACTATGTGGTAAGATCATATCAAATATTATGCCAGACATAAAATACACAGGTGACGGGAACAGTGTATATTTTGATATCTGATACAATGATCACCAATGTGCTTCCTAATCATGGTGTTTACGGCCACTCGACGATGAAGATGTTATGCCCAATAGTAAACTGTTTTACGGACTTATAAAGTAGTAAAGGTGAACATTCAATATAAAATAATTATTACTTGCTACAAAGGGCTAAAATGACAAATAAAATTATATTGCCACACAGTATGAAGAGACGAACTTACCACTCAGGCAAACAGAGCAAACATAACCAATTGTCAGCAGCTCCCGATGACAGAAGCAAGCCGCTCGGTAATCGACTCTACCCCTCCCTGGTAGGACTAATTCTTTACGTTCCGAAGCTTCTGGGAGGAATACCCACTAAAACAGAGAAAAATTGATTTTTAAAGATGAATAGTATATTTTTTTTAATTATTAGTTAACGAATAAATTAAAGCAAAGGTGGAGCTAAATATAATACATCCTACACCTGGGCAGAAGTCTTCTCACATTTCTGAAAACGTTCTAGGGCAAGGGATGTCTAGCGCACTGCCCCAACACGTGTTAGCTCGCAGGATTCCTCATAACGTTCACCAATGAGTACATGGTAATCCAGTATATAAAATCGCAACTAACAATTTTATTAGTGCCGGTATGAATCAATGCGGGTTGTTCATTTGCTATGAAATTAACAGAGAATGCTTTAGCTCTTGAGCAACCATGACTTATCAGTTTAAGTACATTATAGTATAATAAATTATATTATTTTTGATTTTTTATATATATAATGTACCTACTGTAATATCTTAATATAGCTAAGTTGTTTAATCCCAAATTTATATACGAAAACATTACCTTCTTTAAGAAGGTAATGTTTTTATACCTACACACTGCACAACAAGACGGCCTTAAGTGCTGCTTTATCATGACTTCGGCGGTGAAATAAAACACCTTGAAAGACCTTGTGTGTCAAAATAATTAATATAAGGAGATGAACTTGATTCCATACAAGTTTGGACCCGGCGTGAACAAAGTTCAAATACGTATCATTTTGAAGATTTAAATATTTGATAAGTAAGTCACTAAATCATATCCTTGCAGGGCCTGGGGTTTTCTTAAAAATTAAAAACATTTTGTTTTTGCTATAGTAAAAGCTTTAGCTTCCGTTCGTCAGTTTATAAAATGTTTTTTATGATTGTTCCAAGCACAACAGAAATAAAAACTATTTAATTATGCTTGTAATTTATCATTTTATTACCTACATATTTTTGTATAACTATTCTGAACGATGTCAAGCACCCAATTTCGTTTATCTCCTTAAGAAACAATTTTCTTTTACTTTTATACATTAGGTTATATTTGATATAAGCTAAGCTGATTGTAAAGCGCTTACCAATAGATATTGTAGTAAGCCTTCAAGCGAGGGCACTTTGAGGTAGAGTCCTCCAGTGATGTCACATCCCTGTTGCAATAAACTAAGGTGCTTGTCCAATGAGCAGACGTCAATAAGTACTTGTTGTTTCTGAAAACAATGATAAAATTGATTGTAATTCTGTTTATCACATTGTTAACTTCTCATTTGAGCTTTTTTATCGCGACTTTCATATTAAATACATTTTTACTGTTTTATTGTCTTAAAAAAGATTGGAATGAATAATGATTTTTTTATATTTACGCGAACACTATACAACAAATTCAACAAATTGGAAT
Source organism: Parnassius smintheus behrii (assembly GCA_036936625.1). Classification (NCBI taxonomy): domain Eukaryota; kingdom Metazoa; phylum Arthropoda; class Insecta; order Lepidoptera; family Papilionidae; genus Parnassius; species Parnassius smintheus. The sequence continues at coordinate 24,589,895 of JAUPFT010000026.1, read as the reverse complement.
GAATTTAATAAATCTTATTAGGTTGATTGCCAAAGAGACTTTTAAGCGTGGCAGCTATGTTGAAAATCCCCCTAAAGTAGTCCCTCTTATGGAAGGTATATTACATTCAGCAGTTGTCTTTAATAAGCAATGCCGTCTTAGGTCATACCGAGGCCCTTGGGCACACAAGAATTTGGGGCCGTGTTGGAAAGTAAATAAAGTGATAACAAAAACATTTTTCTGCTACGATCTTATATTTATTATAGTTAATTGGTAAAAATCAAATAATATGTAATTAATGAGGACATCTTTCTTTCAAAAAAAAAGAAAATATTCTGTAAAACATCAATACGTGTATTATTTTTATGTATTACATTAAAATTTAGACTTCACTTGTCCTAAAATAAGGATCGTAGCAATTATTTGCTATAAAATCTAATATCAGAGGTTGAAAATTTTCATATTAAATAAATCATTTGCCGTTAAATATTTTGAAGTGTTATATTTATTAAGCAGTACGAAATGATATTTTTATCTCATAGATTATAAACAGATAGATCGCAGAAAATTAAAAAAAAATCCATATTAAAAGTAAAGCGACTTGTACAGCCCGACAAAAACGTTTGGATGGCGGCGAAACGCGGAACTACATATTTTCTACCTAGGAACTAGGAAATCTGTACATGCCACTTTTTCTGGCTAACTCGGCAATCTGTGGCTAGTCACTGCTAAGGACTGCCAGAAAGTCACTAACAACGCCTTCATTTACTTTATACATTTTTTTTTCGGGTTATATTTTCCTAAAATAGAAAAAATGTTGGATAGCGTAAGCGAATAAGGCCGATGCCTTTCCCCACCCCCATTTCCACATTTCCATGCCCCAATCGTCACGGGGCCCCCCGTGACGATTGGGGCCCTGGGCACGGGCTCCGTGTGCCTTTATGGTAAAGACGGTACCGTTAATAAGGCTGTAATGATGACAATGATGATGATAAAAAATTAGAAATTATTCTTCAAAACTCAATACAAAAAGTCCGTAGTTTCACTTTCTTACCTGAGCAGTAAAGAACACATTCATATAGTTGATATATTGTGCAGCTGTGTCCGTACTCCCCGTAACTATGAGGATCCGGCTGCTCATGCGGAGCCCTGGTGTAGCTTCACGACGCATCTGTAAATAAAAATGTAGTTATATTTATTTTTGGAAAAAATACGCAAATAATATTACATGGTAGTTTATACGTGGTAGAGCCATGCTGCAGTTATATAGTATATAGTAGTTTAGTTGTAGCACGAATGGGTCGGCTCGACCAGGGAAGGACCACGCTCTCACAGAATACCAGCGTCAAATACTAGCTTAATGCTGCTGTGTTTCGTAGGGTGAGTGTAGAGAACCGGAGACTATTTTTAACTAGAAATGAGGCAATCCATCTTAGTCCTCACGGGTGACAGCGCACTTGCATTTTGATTCGTAATCGAGGATAGACGTAGATGTCTGTGGGCCACAGCAACGACTTACCATCAGGCTGACTGTGTGCTCGTTTGTCACCCTATCCTATAAAAAAATATTCTCTGTTAGAATGTATGAACACAGTCTTGACAACAACTGTCTTTAACATACTCTACAATTGAGTTCTTTTTGGTATGTACTAAACTCTGATTTTTATTTTTGTTTATAATTATGTTCCATGTTGTCTGGGTTTTTTATTTTTACCTTTAAATAAGAAATTCAATTAAAACTAAGTTTATCAATTTCTCATAAATTTTCAAAATTAAATTGAATTGGTAATAATACATTCTTTTCTAAATATGAAGATTTTCTATGCTCCTATTTTAATCTTTGTTGTAACTCAACTGGAGTGTAAAAAAGAAACTTGGGTCAATTCAAAACGGGTTAGATAGTTTCAGAGCATTACATGCATCCACCTATAATAAGACTGAATGAATACTGAATATATCTTTTTTACGTGGTAGTGCCAAGCTGCAGCTATATAATGGTTGTAGCATGAATGGGTTGGCTCAACCAGGGAAGGCCCACACTCTTACAAAATACCAGCGTGAAATAGCAGCTTAATGGTGTTGTATTTCGTATGGTGTTTGCAGAGAAACGAAGTCCCTTTTTTACTGGGAATGAGACATTCCATTTCTATCCTCAGGGGTGTCCTTCCATCAGCATTTTCGATTTTTAATCGAGGATAAATGTAAATGCCTATGGGACACGGAATCCACTTACCATCAGGTGGACTGTGTGCTCGTTTGAGACCCTTTTTCTATAAAAATAAATAAATAATATATAATCACACATGGTGCAAGTTGTATTTATATACTTACTCTAGCAATGAAGCAGAGGGCCATGGCCAATGCTCCAGCTAGCAGAGATTCCCCAGGTTTCTCTTCTTGTGGTTGACTTTTGATCAAGTTCACCAACCTGTCGATATAAAAGAGTTATGAACAGGGCAAACATTGAGAATATATAGAATTATAGAGCTGATTGTGATTAAAGATTAACATTATTTACACTACTTCAACATATACAATGAAGGCATAAGGGCAGCTAACCTACACTATGTGAACGCATCATCCAGATTATGATGTGATTGATATACATGGTGCTTGTGACGAAGAGGCAAGTTCTTTTCGCAGCTTCTAGAATCATATACCTTACTTACTTGTCATCATTCAACTAGCTAACACATTAATTTCTATAAATTATAATATTCTTCAATAAACCGTGTGAAGAAGTATGAAGAAAGTTGAGGTGTTTTAAATATACTTCCTTTATGTCAGCTTAGGCAAACACCTTGTCTTTTTTTATTGAATACTAAAAAAATGTGAAAATACATGCCTACCTCATTTTAATAGTTTTCTCAACTAATGTAAACAACTCATACTGGCCGTCTATCTGTCTCACATCCAAAGGTTTTCCTGGAGATGGGTAAAGATATTCACTGAAATGGAAAATACAATATATATAAACATTATTCAGTTTATTTAAATTAAAAGTTTGATATTGCACAAATTGAAAAAAATCATACACCCAAAGGAACTCTTTACTTGGAATCTACAAATTAAAACAACATTCTTTCTGTGAGATGAAGAACAAGTGAATGAATTTATTCAAGAACATAATTGTCATATAATCATACAATAGTTCGTAATAACACAACAGATGGCATTACTGGTAATTTGATATAAATAATACTAACAGAATTATTTATAAAAAATTGAGAAGATATAAAATTATACAATATTTTTGTAAAGAATATCATCAATATCATATCATCATAAAAAGGGAAGAACACAAAATTAGTGATATCCAAATTTTGAAAGATATTTGGAAAGATGTAGATCAAAAACGGACTTGAGTTGGTCTCTTTTTAAACTTGTTAAATGCTTTTGACTGTGTTATTCATAATATATTGTTAAAACAGCTTGAACATATAGGCAAACGTAGAATAGCCCGCAAATGAATGGAATCTTATCTAACTGACATAATATAGACAACAATATTAGAGACATTTGACTAAAACACAAAATCAATAACTCAAGTGCAATCCGATTTTGAAAAATTAAGACTAGGTGTACTGCAAGGTAGCATACTAGGCCTACTGTTGTTTTTGATTTACATAAACAAGCTGCCATTAACAATCAATCATCTATATGTAAAGTATGGTGATGAAGCTATGATACTCTTATCTAAAGACAAACTAAATGAGCGAACCAAACAAGATGAATTTTGTCAATGAAATTTATAACACACTAAGTACTGTAGTGCAGTGGTTAACTTCAATTAATCTAAAAGTAAATTTGGGAAAAACAAAATTAATAGAATTTAGGAATAATAAAAAAGCTCCAATTGAATTAAGTGTTATAAATGACAGCAAAAAAATTGAGAAAGTGCATGACATGAGATTTCTGTGTGTGACCATTGATAGTCATTTGATCTGGAAATCACATGTTGAGAAAATAAATAGCACAATTTCAAGTACTTGTAGTAAACAAGTATATGAATATTGAATAATGTAGCATTGATATGTAGCAAGTAATTATTACTATGGTTATGTCTATCCACTTCTGACATATGGAAATATATTCTGGGGCAATTCTGTTACCATTCAGTCCATATTTGTTGTACAAAAATTTTTTAAGGGTTATGTATAATATTAATTAATATGACTCATTAAGAAATGTATTTGTAGATTTTAAATTCCTGATGCTGACTTTAATATAAAAGCTGACCAAGATTTTAATACAAAAACATAATCAAAACAGAACTAGCAAACTCAATATGCTTTTGATGTGTGCACTGTTAAATCTTCTAGTTACATTAATAGTAACAGCACTTTAATAAGTGGAATCAGAATCTTTAACCATTTACCTATATTCATTAAGTCATTAGGAGCCCACAATTAAAATAAAACTGTAAAAATGGTTACTATCATAATGTTTTCATAATTTCGATGAATATTTTAGAAGTAATTATTGATTTATTATTGTGCCTTATTTTTATTTTATATAAGACAAAACTGTTGTAACTATATTCTGTATTTGTAAGAACTCATGTACACAGTTGTGACAATAAATTATTATCTTATCTTATCAAATAAATAACTTTTTAAATGTATCAAACATTTGAAAAATAAGTGTTCAAGTCATATGGCTTTAATTATGAGTAGTTCAGGGGTTATGTATTCCTTTAGCATTTGCTCAAAACCATTGCATTAACATCTCAGAGAAATTGAAGAGATTTCAAGAACATGTGAAGAATATCAAAATAATTTGTTAAAAGATATTAATAATACAAGCAATGATATAATTTAGGGGCTACAATATTTCAATATTTAATAAAAAAATTAATTAAATCAGATATTATAATATGTTTCTGTTGATAAATAATGCCACATATACAATTATGTAACATAACACGAAATGAAAGAAATTGCCATTCACATTAGTGCAATGTATTATGTAATGAAACTTTATAACAAATTTTCATGGTCTCAATGCCTTGAGCGTGCAAACTGTGCATTTTAAGTGCACACTACAAGCATTTCAAGGCGTGCACGGAGCAATCCATCCTTTGTCGGTTTTTTAAATAAACAGAAAGGGGTGCTCAGTGTGCACAGAGTGCCAGTACAGACAGGTTGTGTTGAGACTTGTGCAAACATAAACTGGACACATGCTAAAATTTCATGTAAGTCATTAATTCTGCACCAGCTCTCTGTCTGTACAATTTTGTATGTCACCAACACCAAGGTCTTCGGCATTTTTTAAGACTTCAGACCCCAGAGTCAGCAATAATTGGTCGTCACACTCCATTCTCTTCATGTTCCGAACAGACTGACACTAAATACGCACACCCGCCGGTAACAGTAAGATCAGCATGTTATAATTGTGCACATGCTACGTCCACACCGATGAAATGCTCCTTTCACATTACATTGCAAGTTACCTTTCATCAGTCTGTATGCATAATAAAATGACATCCTACTGACCAAATTTGGGTTAAGGCATCCAGTCTCGACGTAGACTAGCACTCAATGCAAGCAGAGGTTCACTTCCTATTTCATCAGTTTCATGGGATGACAATCTGACTTAAACAGAGAGACATTAGTCACAGAACCAACAGCTTTACGAAACATAGGGAGTGAAACACTGATGCTACTGAGAACTCAATCAATAATTCATAAGACTCAAACCCTACCGACTTCTGATAATATAATATTGCCTATATTATCAGAAGTCGCGCTTACGACTATTACTCGATAAGTCCTAGATTAATCCTAAGGTAGAGTACTTTTATATAAAACAATAAACCTTAACCTTTTATGGAAATGGCACCCAATAACTGCGAGTAGATTCCTGGACTTCTGCATTAAGTGAGAGTTTGCAAATGCGATGACAGCATCTAGGCATCCAGTAAGAACTTTTGGATCTTCAGTTATATACCTCTGATTTGGATTAGTGTCAACTATTATTACAAGAAGACTGCTGTCTGAAGGAGCTAAAATATATTAAAATATAATTAAAAAAACCCGATGTAAAACAAAAAAAGTATATTAGTAATGAAGGGATACCATCATCGTCCACCAATTTGTCAGTCATTTTATTTGATTAGAACTTGCAATGAAATATTTTAATAAACTTTTGAGTGGTTTAGTTATAATAACGTTATTATTTTTGGGTACTACAAATAACCATAATGCAACCAAATAACCAAAATAACCATGAAATCCGGTTCTTAACCCCCGGTCTACCGTTTTGTTTTGAGTTTGACTTTTGATTTTGACTGTTTTGACTTTTGACATCTGAGCATTTAATTTGACGTTGACATATTACTCTACTTTATTTATTAACTACTTCAAGGCAAAAGAATATATGGCCATACAGCCTGGACACAATTGACCTACAACTATAAATGGACCTCGGGTTCGCACTTAAACGTGTTTAATATTAATGCAAAAAGAGTTCCAATCGCGCGTCAGTCTTCGTTTTGTCGGCTGACTTAATACACGTCCAAAATGCCGTACTGTATTGTGAAAATGTGCAACAACTACATTAGTAAAACGAGAAAAGAGAAAGGCGTATCATATTTCCGATAGGGACTTCAATCCCCATATATTGGCAAATGGACTGGCAAATCCCGAGCGGTCGCATGCGACCGCACCCACCTACAGCACTTAATACTGTTACGAGCTTGAGGTTCGTGACAATAAAAATTGCCGATAGAATTACCTAAATTAACACTTTAATTTACTTTACACAAATTAAAGTTTAAAAACACTAATAATTAAACACACTAATTCACTTTATTCCGCTCCGAAGCTTCGCTTGTGTCGCCAAATCAACACTGTCTTGATCGCATCTTGCAGCGCCTATTTATTTAAATTAGCAAAGAAGCATCCGGAATATTCAAGTAAATGCGCGCAAAGGGACGAGTGTGCGAGTGTAGATTTTCTAGAAACTTAGTTCTTCGGATGGCACTGTCGGTTGAGAGATTTGTGATGTCATTTTCTGCAAAGCTCCCCTCGCTCTCGTTACTGACACTAGATGGCGTTAGTGTATCGTCGACTTGAGCGCGTAACACTGCGCCCTCCTAAGACATGCTCGTCCCAAGCATTATCGACCCCATAGTAACGCGCCAAGCGATCCACATGGACGATCTTAGGAGTCCCTCTTGCGCCTTTCTGTAACGGCTCCGCAATGTCAAGGGCTGTCCTATCCCGTGGTGCACCAACATTGTACAATTTCGGTGCTCCTCTACTACGTGTCTGAGGTCCCCGCACGGCCGCACAACTTGTACATGTACGACACCAATCCTCGACATCGTCACGATAATGGACCCAGTAAAACTGTTCTCGGACCTTCAGTAGAGTTCGTTTAACTCCCAGATGGACTCTTGAACGACCATTATGGCACAGCTGTAGAACATTCGGCACTTTAGCTTTAGGGACAACCATTTGCAAACGACAGCTGTCTCCTCGACCATTGTCCCATTTACGGCACAGGACTCCATCCTGAATTAGCAAGCTGCCCCATTGGGCCCAATAGCTTTTCGTGATTGAACTCATCGCTGAGACGTCCCTCCACTTAGGCTTAGGTTGGTTGGCTTGGCCTTCATCCATCCCAGAATCGGCTTGATGTCTGGATCTTCCTGCTGTGCATGTCGTAGGCTGTCCTTCCACCCGTTGCTGAGGTGGTCTGTCCTGAGCATCCTCACGGATACCACTTCCTTACTCTCTTGCCTACTACAATGGTTGCAATCTTCAGGACAAGGTCTTCTTAACAATGCATCTGCGTTGCCGTAAGATTTCCCGCTGCAGTGTCTGATAGTAAAGTCGTATTCCTGCTGCTGCTGGGCGGTGCTGTTAGCCGCACTTCTTTTCTGAGACCGTTCACCTTCCCTTCCTAGGATGTGCTTAGGGCAGCTGGACCGAAGATGGCCCCTTTCCCCACAGCCATAGCACCTAGGGCTGTATTTTTTATTGTGGTCGCGAACCGTAACTGCTGTAACCTCCCTAGCGTGAGGTGAACGATGATCCTGTCGCCGCCAGGCAGTGCCGTTAGCTGCACTACCCTCTCGGGATCGATCAACTCTCCTTTCTACAGTTCGCTTAGGGCAGCTGGAGTGAAGATGGCCCCTTTCCCCACAGCCATAGTACCTAGGGCTGTATCCTTTGTTGCAGTCGCGAACTGTAGCTGCTGCAACCTCACTGACGCGATGGGAACGATGGTCCTTCCGCACGGCTTCTACCTCCAGTGCATGGGCCAAGGCGTCCTTAAGCGTCTCGTGGTGCCCGAGCCTCACAGCAGCTCTGACTTCCAGGTCGCGGATGCCGTCGATGAGTGTCTGCACCAGGTTCCCTTCAATGAGCGCAGGTACAGACCGGTATGCTTTCCGCACCAGCTTCTCCATCTCAAGGGCCCACTGCTGCAGGTTTTCGTTGCTACGCTGCACGCGATTTTTAAGCTGCGCGCGAAAGACGTGTTCCAGATGAGCGTCGCCATATCTCGCTTCCAAGGCCTCAAGAAGCTACTCATAGGTCACTTTCTTACCGAGAGCTTCCAACACAGTTAAGGCTTGGTCGCGCAGGCCTAGGGTGAGTGCAGTCATGGCTTGGCTTTTATTCCAGCCGTTCGCCTCCATGACGGCCTCGAACTGGATTTCGTAGGCCGACCAGGAAGAGGTCCCGTCGAACGGCGGCACTTTGAATCCACGTAGCGAAGGTGTTGTAGCTACTACGGGAGCTGTTGTTCCATCCCCAAGTTTGAGATCGTCCAGCGTTTTCTTCACGTCAGCCATTACGTTGTCAACCCAATTGTTTACTTGGTCGATTCGGGTTTCAGTTTTCTCGATTCGGGTTTTAGCTTTCGCGATTTGAGTTTCAGCTTCTGACAGGCGGTTGTCATGCTGAGTAACCCTATCCTTCACCTCCTTGATCTCCTTCCCGAAGGTAGCGTGAAGATCCTTCATGAGGAGCATCTGCTTTTCCAACCGACGGGCCTGTTCCTCCTGTCCGTCCCGCAGCTGCTCTTCCAATCGACGGACCTGTTCCTCTTGTCGGCGAACCTGTTCCTCCTGTCGGCGAACCTGTTCATCCTGTCCACCCCGTAGCTGCTCTTCCAACCGACGGACCTGTTCCTCCTGTCGGCGAGCCTGCTCCTCCTGTCGGCGAGCCTGCTCCTGCAGCATCACCATCAGAGCACCTAAGTCAGGTGCTGCAGATGTAGGAGCTACCGACGGTCCTGAAGCCGGTGGCTGGCCCTCCGACGTCTGCGGCGTTGCACCACCAAATCTTCGTTGGTCCGTCTCCTGCTGGCGTTGACTTCGGGTACGGATACCCTCCGTTTCCTCCTTAGGTAAAATCGGCATGATTTTATCCCACTTCTGACACCAATTGTTACGAGCTTGAGGTTCGTGACAATAAAAATTGCCGATAGAATTACCTAAATTAACACTTTAATTTACTTTACACAAATTAAAGTTAAAAACACTAATAATTAAACACACTAATTCACTTTATTCCGCTCCGAAGCTTCGCTTGTGTCGCCAAATCAACACTGTCTCGATCGCATCTTGCAGCGCCTATTTATTTAAATTAGCAAAGAAGCATCCAGAATATTCAAGTAAATGCGCGCAAAGGGACGAGTGTGCGAGTGTAGATTTTCTAGAAACTTAGTTCTTCGGATGGCACTGTCGGTTGAGAGATTTGTGATGTCATTTTCTGCAAAGCTCCCCTCGCTCTCGTTCCTGACACTAGATGGCGCTAGTGTATCGTCGAATTAAGCGCGAAACAATACCATAAAACTTACATATTTAGGGACTACTTTTCTATGAAGAAGGTTGGCATTATAATATCTATAGAAAATTTTCTATCCCGTGGTCTAAATAAAAGTCAGGTTTTACTTCATTACAAAAATATATTATTGTATTTTGATAACAAAAAGAAAACATACCAAGCGGATGTAGGCAGCGTGAAAATCACAATTATTTCTATATATTACTCAAAATTATTTACGTAAAAAAATAAATTATATCCAAACAAAAACTTTTATAATAATTTTATAATAAAACTCTAATAAAACACCAGAAAAATCCAAAAATTAACACAACAACATCCAAATGAAAATGGCGTACGTAATGAACGTAGATTATAAATAAATATCCATAAACTAACTGAATTTTTATTCCACTAGAGGATAGAAAATTTCATATTGATTATATAATGCCAAACTTCTTCCTAGAAAAGTAGTCTCTAAACATAAGAGTTTATGGGTTGAAGTGCTGTAGGTGGGTGCGGTCAAATTTGACAACTTGAATTTTGACGGAATATCGAAGCGGTCAAATTTGGACACTAGGTGTTTGATAGGTTAATATTTTGCTTATGTACATAGTATTTAATTTAAATTCACATTAATTGTAGAAACAATTTATCATTATTTTCTCTAGAAGCTTCATTTCCCATTCGCCGCTATCCCCTCCATTCCTTTCTAATCTTATCAGATCCCAATTTCAATCCCATCCTCACGATATCTCCTATACTTTCCCACCAACTGTCTTCTTTCATCCTCTCCTTTGCTTTACTAACATCTCCATACATCACCTAAATTCCCTCATTATCTCCACACATCTGAAATCCTCTCCAATCCACTCCCTTCCCTCCTTGTCCTATCCCAACCGATCCTATCTTCTCCCATCCTTTGTCATCCTCTCCTAACTACTCCCAATTTATTATCCTCCCCTAATATCTTCATACGTTGCATATTCTTGCCAACCTTCTCAAATCTTCTCCAACCCTCTCCCAATCTTTTCATTCTTCCTTCTTCTATCCTCTCTGATCCTCTCCGAGGCTCTCAGTTTGAGTGTTGTGTTTTCACTACATCTCGGTTATCGAAACACACTTTAATCGCACGATTTTTGGTTTGAGATAGTCAAAATATTTTTACAAGCTCGGGACAATCTGGAATTAATAATGAAAATATTTTTGATGTTTCTTTTCATCTTTAAAGTTACTCCCAACTTCCATTCAAATTAAAACGTATCTGTTCGGATAACCCAACCACAATAAAAAAAGTTCTCTGTTGTTACGGTATTTTTTAATTCACGAAATATATATTCGTTTGTTTATAATTGTGCTGGACGACATTTTGAGACTTTTTAATTGGGAAATATTAGATTCGAGAGTCTTCTTTTGTTTTCAGTAGCAGCGACCTTGTCATCAAGTTGCATCATATGGCTCTTAATACTGTATTGCTCTAGGGCAATAGCAGTGGTAGTAGTCAGAATTTCTTTAATTTGGTTTTTAATGTCTGACATACATTGTTATTTGGCATAGAAATCTAAATATTTAGGTAATAAAAATGCCTTCTACTGTTTTTTAATATCAGGACGCGTGTTCTGATATTAAAAAACAGTAGAAGCAGTAATATCCGGATCTTTTGGAAACCAGGAATAATAACTTTTATTAAATAAATAGACGTAGAAATAAAATGAACACAACATTATAAAACTGAAAATAAATATATTATATATGTATGGGTGACATATTAATCATTTTTTAATATTTAGTTTTAAAGATTTGTAACTCACTTTCTGATGTTTGTTATTTTTCAGTTACCCGGCTTCTTACAGATCGAATTTAGTCTACTATCCTTACAATATAATGACTTATCCTTACAATATCCTGTACGAACAAATAGATAATCGCTGATAAACGGCTAACGGTATAAAATATTTAGAAATAAAAAAATATAGAGGAGGTGTAAATAAATATTTAACGAAAAATCACATTTCATTCCCATTACGGTAAAACTAGGTAAGCCAAACGTAATAAATTGTCGATATGAAATAGTAGTGTCACGTAACTGACTCGCGTTCGACTTCTGCGGCCGTGTTCTAGGAAATTTAGGTACGCAACAAATTTGTTTATTGCCCATACTATAAATCCATCGCTGCTTTTAGCTGTCGTACTCGTAGATATGAACTAGTTTAAGAATCAGTGAAAAGAGTTTCATTTTCGGAGACAAACGTAGTACTGGAGGTGAATAATTCTTTTTAAGTATATTTCATTAAAAACAACATTATTTATAAAGCATTATTCATAAAGCACTAAGTACTTATTTATGAAATGTTATCTCCTTATTAGAAAATTTCGAATTATGGATGAATTTCCGCAGTTGTATATGCTTCAAAACATCATTTTTACGTATCTGCGTCCGAAACAAAACTATAGTATGTGCCAAAGCGATTGACAAAATCGATTGAAAAACGGACAATAACCTTTCGGTCGTTTAACCAGGGTTAACAAACCTTTAATATATAGGCACATTTTATATGTAGGACTTTATTAATATTGATTTTTTTTAAAAGGTTGATATAATATATATTTATTAACTATTAGAAAGTTCATTGTTATAAAGTACTTTACCCATTTAACAACAAAAAGCATTAATTTATAACACATATAAAGATTCGAGTGATAACCACATCGAATAAGTACGTACTTATTCAAAAGATAAAACTTTAATCTCAATACTATATAACTTTATTTTTATTCGGTGCATGCGGGCCGGCCCAAAAAAGTGACGCATCTCTGGTTGCCATTGTCACGTTTCTTTTGGAACAAACTGACGTAACGCGCGTTTTATTTATCTTAAAAAGGATGAATTTGCAAAAGCTCAATATGGTGATTACATTGCTTCAAATATATTTTTTTAATATGAAACTGTTATTAAATAAATTGCCGCAGTACTTACCATAAATTGGAATATAAAATAAAACACATTTTTCGCGATGTACCGCATGATTTTACGATGTTTATAGCAACCACAGACAATATTATTTAAGAAACAAAAAAACAAAACATATGTGCTGACCTAGAAGTGTCAATAATATCAATATTTAAATATTGTTATCACATCTAAATTGAGATTTTGTAATTTATGCCTTTTGACACTCGGCTCATATTTAAGGTCAGTGTCCGTTTTTCTCCATCGATTTGGCACATACTAGAGTGACCGAAACAAATGCTCTTCGCTACGTAACTGCTGCATTTCATATCTCATTCTGGGTGTTTACGTTTTCGAAAAGACATCATAAGAAGTCATACGTGATAATGCCATGCTGCAGCTATATTATGGTTGTAGCACGAATGGGTCAGCTCGACTAGGGAAGGACCTCACTCTCACAGAATACCAGCGTAAAATAGCAGTTTAATACGGCTATATTTCGTATGGTGAGTGTAGAGATCCGGAGACCATTTTTTTACTGAAAACAAGGCAAACTGTCTTAGTCCTCAGGGGTGACAACGCATCTGCGTTTTGACTCTTAATCGAGGATAAATGTAGATGTCTATGGGCCACAACATACACTTAATATCAGGTTGGCTGTGTTCTCTTTTGTCACCCTTATTCTGTAAAAAAATATATAGGATATAAATTCGCTGTTTCAACGTTTAATTTAGAGAGGCCGGGTTGTGAGCCGCCTTTCGTGGTGTTGCGCGTAGTTGATCGCATACCACTCATATTGAAAGCAAATACGCTCTGTAATTCAGTAGCTTAATCAGAAATACGCAAATGCTCGTACTAGTTAAGTTTAGCGCAACGAAAAATGCCACTGTCTCATTGAGTTGCGGCAGTAAAGGAAGCCGCACTTGCATTTAAATATTCAATACAATTGTCCTCTCGTTTAAAAACAATACTTGTAAATCCACTGTTGACTAACTCTTTTTACCTACCTTTTTAACCTATAAGTCTTTTCAAGGGGGTGCTAAGAATCTCCGGTGGAGGTTAGGTTGCCACCTACGACGACTCGACCTGGCAACATTTAACGCACGTACCCTGAGGACTGACGGGAAGATCCTGGAGCTGGAAGAAGAGATAGACAAGTTGCGCTGGAATATTATAGGATTATCCGAGGTCTGAAGAGAGGGGGAGGACACGGTGATTCTCGAATCCGGCAACTTGTTCTATCACCGGGAGGGCGACCATCTGTCCCAAGGAGGTGTTGGATTCATCGTCCACAAGGCTCTCGTTAACAACGTTTTAAAGATTGGGAGTGTATCGACGAGGGTTGCGTACCTTATACTCAAAATCACCAAACGGTATTCGCTGAAGGTCATACAGGTTTACGCGCCAACGTCGAAACATCCTGATGAGGAGGTGGAGGAAATGTATGAGGATATTTCCAGAGCCATGCATTCCTCCAAAACCCACTACACGGTGTTGATGGGAGACTTCAGCGCAAAACTGGGCACAAGAAAGAACGGTAAGCTGAAGGTAGGGAAATTTTTGATAGGGTAACGGAACCCAAGGGGCCAGCAGCTGGCCGACTTCATGGAGAAAGGGGGACTTTTTATGATGAACTCTTTCTTCCAGAAGCGGCCCCACAGAAAGTGAAACTGGTTGAGCCCCGACAGTTCGACAAAAAACGAGATTGACTTCATTATGACGACCAGACGCCAACTGTTCAGTGATGTCTCAGTGATCGCAAGGGTGAAAACTGGCAGCGATCACCGAATGGTTAGAGGTACACTGAACCTAAACGTTAGGTTGGAGAGGTCTCGCCTAATGAAATCAACGCTCCGTCCCCCTCGTACTCTAATCCAGAATCCCGAAACCTTTCAGCTCGAGTTACGTAACCGCTTTCAGTCCCTAGAAGATTGCGATACAGTGGACGATATGAATGACAAGCTCGTGGAAACTGTGCATGCGGTCGGAGCTAAGTTCTGCAAGACCCGCCGCAGAAGAACACAAAAACTCTCCGATCACACTCTTAATCTCATGGCTGCTAGACGGGAGATGATGCTGCAATCGTCAACAGATTTGACAGCATACAGGCAACTGAACAGACAGATCTCCAAATGTATGCGGCGAGACTTACGCAACTTTAATAATGCTCGTATTAAAGAAGCGATCGAGCGGAACCAGGGCTCCAAAGTCTTTGCCAGAGATCTGTCTGCCAGAAAGAGCCAACTGTCAAAGCTGAAGACTGAGTGTGGCAGCATCGTTTTCGGGACACCTGAGATCCTGAGTGAGATTGAGAGGTTCTTGGGCAGCTGTACACATCATCGTTGGAGCCACACGGAAGTGTGTGTAACGATCCAAGAGCAAGTCTTATCCGACACTATTCCGATGATATCCCGGACGTCAGTCTGAGCGAGATTAGAATGGCTCTCCAGCACCTTAAAAACGGCAGGGCCCCGGGCAAGGATGGAATTACAGCGAAGCTTCTGAAAGCGGGTGGAACACCGGTACTTGAAGTCCTTCAGAAGCTTTTCAATTCCGTCCTCCATGGTGGCACTACTCCGGAGGCGTGGAGCAGAAGTGCGGTGGTCTTGTTCTTCAAGAAAGGTGACAACGCCCTCTTGAAGAACTACAGACCGATATCCCTTCTGAGCCGCGTCTACGTGCTGTTTTCTAGAGTCATGACGAATCGTCTCGCACGCAGACTCGACGACTTCCAGCCTCCCGAACAAGCCGGTTTCCGAAAAGGCTTCAGTACCATAGACCACATACATACCCTGCGGCAGATTGTACTGAAGTCCGAAGAGTACAATTGCCACTTTGCCTGGCGTATGTGGACTAGGAGAAAGCCTTTGATTCCGTCGAAATTTGGGCGGTGCTACAGTCCCTTCAGCCGTGCCAAGTTGACTATCGGTATATCGAAGTGCTGAAGTGTTTGTACAGTAGGCCTACGATGGCTATCCGAGTACAGAACTAGAGTACGAAACCTATCCAACTGCAGAGAGGTGTAAGACAGGGTGACGTCATTTCCCCGAAACTCTTCACCACTGCATTGGAAGACGTTTTC
Source organism: Parnassius smintheus behrii (assembly GCA_036936625.1). Classification (NCBI taxonomy): domain Eukaryota; kingdom Metazoa; phylum Arthropoda; class Insecta; order Lepidoptera; family Papilionidae; genus Parnassius; species Parnassius smintheus. The sequence continues at coordinate 24,574,105 of JAUPFT010000026.1, read as the reverse complement.
AAGCTACTGGACTGGAAAGGATATGGTATTAACATCAATGGCGAATACATCACTCACCTTCGATTTGCCGACGATATAGTCCTTATGGCAGTGTCTCCCAACGGATAGGTCTTAAGATGAACATGGACAAAACAAAGATCATGTCTAATGTCCATGTCATACCTATGCCGGTAGTTGTTGGGAGCACTATGCTCGAAGTTGTTGACGAATACGTTTACCTAGGACAAATAGTCCGACTAGGTAAGTCCAATTTCGACCGAGAGGTCAATCGACGGATTCAACTCGGCTGGGCAGCGTTCGGGAAATTACGACACATCTTCTCGTCAGGTATACCTCAATCTCTGAAAACTAAAGTGTAGGTACAATCAGTGCGTGTTGCCAGTGATGACTTACGGATCTGAGACGGGGTCCTTCACTGCTGGCCGTATGAGGACGCTCAAGGTCGCTCAGCGAGCTTTGGAGAGGGCTATGCTCGGAGTTTCTCTGCGTGATAGACTCAGAAATGAGAATATCCGCAGTAAAACCAGAGTGATCGACATAGCCCAACGGATTAGTAAGCTGAAGTGGCAATGGGCCGGCCATATAGCTCGAAGAACCGATAACCGATGGGGAAGAAAGGTTCTCGAGTGGCAGCCTCGTACCGGTAGGCGTAGTGTGACGACGTTCCTGCATATCTTACGACCTGGTAAGATATGCAGGAAGTCGATGGATGCAGGTGGCTCAGGACCGTGCTTTGTGGCATTACTTGGGGGAGGCCTATGTTCAGCAGTGGACTTGTGAAGGGCTGTAATGATGATGATGATGATGAAGTCTTTTCAACATTTTTTAGGTTCAGGTATAATTCGAATACAACAAATTATTATTTTTTCATAATCATACATTACATATTTAATATATTAACGTTAACTATAAAAAGACAAAGAGTGCTCAAACATTATTCTATTCTATTTCTTTTATTATATTTTAAGAACATATTTTTCTCAAATTGGTTTAACATTTGTAACACAACGCATGCTTTGATTGCCTATAACTATAAGAGCAGTTAATGCCCGGTTTCTGAAGTTCATGTAAAATTTATAACAAACATTAATTGCTGTTTCTTATGTTGACAATCCGAATAAACAAATAAATCTTCTATGCTCTCAAATCCTATCTCATCCTCTACAATAATATCACCTCCAATATCTCTATACTTTTTGAACATCTCTTATCCTTTCCAACTATCTCAATCCCTCTCCATTTATCTCCAAACCTCTCCTATCCTCTCCAAGCAAATCACCCTCTCTACACTCCTGTTCTATCTTCTAGATACATCTCCATTCCTCTCCTTTTCTATCCAAGCATCTCAAATATTTTCCTATCCTCTTCTGATCTATCCTATCCTATACTCTATAAGTAACTCCAATCTTCTACACTTCCCTCTTATTCTCACAAAGCATCTCCATTCCTCTCCAATCCTCTTCTATTCTCTCTAAGCATAAAATATTCTGCTTTAAGCTCACTCATCCTATCCACTCCACTTCGATCCTCCCCAAGCGTCTAAGCTCCTCCTCTATGCTCTCCCTTTCTCTTCACTATTCTCTAATCCTCTCTTTTTTACTTCTCTCCAAACCTCCTCTATCTTCTCCTGTCTCATCCTAACCTAACCTATCTTATCCTATCCCCTCCACTTCTCTTCGATCTTCTTCAATATTATCTACAACTCACGACTCGTATCCTGTCCATTCCTTTTATTAAAGTTGGTTAAAATTACTTTGCTATTTAATTTTTCAGGAAAATTACCTTCCGAAAAGTCGAAACTTCCAGAACGCAAGCGGGCAAACTAATAACGTTCATTAACTAAGTGCGATCGTTTGTAGTATTCGGTCCGTATACGTGGTTGATATAGCGAGCCGCTTGTGCCGCGTTGCTGCCACGACAGTAGATACTTTTAATCCATAAAATTGCTCGAATTTTCAACGTATCTATGATGACGAAAATGACTAAAATGCGATGAAAAAATAACGCCAATCAACAAATAATGACTAATTTTGAAAAAAGAATTCCATGTTCTTAAAATAAAATTAATTTAAAGTTAGAATTCTTAGCCAAACAAAATATTTTACGATTTGACATGGTTACTGACCATGTCAAATCGTAAAATATTTTGTAAAACGGTAATTTCAAAGGTATTGGATCTATTATTATGTTCGTAGTTATGTGCGTAGTTAGTTGATGGCGTCAAAAAGTTGTGCAACCCTGCAATATCAGCTCGTTACTCGTACAGGGCAACGTATAGCACTTGTTAAGGGGAAATATAATGTCAAATGGCTTAACAAGATCCTTCGTTATGCCGAAAATATTGCAGCATTAATTTTGAAATAAATATATGGTAAAGTTGAGAATTAATGTTAGTGATTATGTTAGACGAAAACACGATTTAGTAAAATTTTCTCGATAGAAAAAAAATCCAAAGTTACCTCCAAAATAAACAATAAACCGCTGTTATTCATAAAATACATTAAATAAGATCATGAAACTTTGCATACTAACTGAACTAACTATAAAGCAGTGCTTATGTTATTTACTTTTTTTAAAATACCATTATTTTCACTGTAAAAAGAAATTACCTAAACTATCGGCGTCTTGAGCTTGAATTCTGTCGCCCCGTTAGTATCGCTTAGGCTTTTGAAGGGAGAAGTTGTGTCGCTTACGATCAGAATATACATTACGCAACAGTACGACGTAAAATTAAAATGGGAAATAACCGTGATAAAAATAAGAAGCGGCTGGCTTGGCGTTAAGAAACAGGCATAAATATGATAAACCTAATTTAGGCTCGCCCTCTTTTCCCAAAAGAGGGTCGCTCATGATAAGGCACAATAGAGCTTAATCAGCCAGCTGCCTGTCCCCAAAGGCGGTTTTTAGGGGGTATCACTTAGGGTCCCCGGTAGGACAGTGAGTCCCCCATAACCACGATAGACCGGCTATCGTGGTATGCGTAATGCATTTTCCGCCTCCCTACGTACAGGGTAGCCCTTTAATTGCTTCGGGCGCAAAAAAAAAAAAAAAAAAATGGAATTTAGGCATTAGACTTACTCGTTCTATTATCCAAATATTTAAATAGATGCGCCCTTACCATAGTATGGTCACTCCGAAATGTGTCAATTCTCAAATAAGTGAGAATTATCTAAATATATACCTACACATAACATAAATTAACTTCAATATCATGACCAGTAGATGACCAATAGGTTTTAAAGTATTTAAAGGATTATAGTAAAGCAATAAAATAATTTAATTACGGGAATTTGTTCAAATTAATTCAATTACTTGTCCTTCTAATGCGAATGAGTGAGTGACATACACACTCATTCGCAATCAGTGCTCATTTGTGCGACAGAGAAAGTACCAAGTAGTAGAAACAATTGCATTAGTGTGCGCCCGTCAGCGTCTTGCAAACGAACACATCCAAAAATAATGCCACAGTTTTCAAGATGAAGACGCATCTAACTATTTAAATCTTTGGCTATTATCACGATACTCTTTAGTTTGAGTGAGAGTCGGTTTACGAAGTATTATAAATTCGTACGGTAAATTAATTTAATTGATCGTTTATCAGGCAATCGTAGACAGATGTCACCAAGCCACTGTTTCATATTTGTCAAAAATGCATTCTTGCCCACGCGGAGTATCGTAGCGACTCTCGTGCCCGTGGCTGAGGACGGAAGAGGGCTACCAATTTCGGATGATTATAGTTTAATTTCTTTTCATTTCACTTAATAATTAATATTAAAAAAGTATTGTGACAATTTTTTTTTTTTTTTTTTTTTTATTACAATAAAATATTAGTAATCTTATTAATTAACATTACTAATATTCCCTTTAACCACTCCCGGTGAGCTTGAAAATGCTTGTGTTAGGAGTGGTTCACGACAGTAGTCAAATGGCGGATTCGAACCCACGACCTTTTGAGTTCGCGATCCGCGCCCTGCCATTAGGCTACTGTCGCTTCTACAATGTTATTTATTTTACGTTATATTTTATGTTTCGATATGTGCAAAACGTGGAGACTTTCCCACCATTACCGCTAGATGGAAATAGTTGTTACGTTAAATCCACAAAGAACTATTAATAACATATATATGAATATACTTAACAACTATGACAACTGTTATCGTTTTAAATAAAATAATGAAAATAACCTAGTTTTGTAATTAGATATGAATAGGTACTAGATTACCTAATAAGTACTGAAAAGGAACCGGGCAGCTTAAACGTTCAACTAAGAAACAGAAGGGAGGAATCGAGGCTTCTCTCGATCCGGCCTCCTATCACGCCTACGTTGGGTTCGGGAACAACGTATGTGATCTCCGCAACGGAGTAACACACAAGGGCGATAACCTCTTCCTTTTCAGAAAATAGGTTCAGGCGGGGATTACGGGTCTTCCGAAGTCGTCCCGGTCCCAACGCCTTAATTCTTCGATGTGGACTGTATAATTTTGAGGGACGAATTTTTTGGGAATAAAACAGCAGTTATCTTCAAACCGTTCCGTGAGAGAGTAATTACTTTTCCCTATCACTTCCCTACACTTTTTCTTTCTTCTTATTGACTGCTGGTCTTGCATTTTTTCCCGAACTTCCTCGAAGGATTCCCGAACGAATGCAACGTTGATGTCGTCTTCATGTACCTTGGCACATGCAGGTGTCGGGCCTCGGGGTATGCCCCCATTACCCGTGTTATCCTCGCGGTCCACCACTATGGACCGGTCCTGGGAGCCTTCTATTGGCATTGTAGGTGTAAGTACGAATTCATACGTAATCGGTTAATTTTTTCGTAGTCGGTTAGACTACGAAAAAAGAGAGGTTATCGAGTAAAGTCAAAGTTGGCCTATCAGCGGCATTGTGGGTTGTTTACTCGACTCTCTAATCGATATAGAGAGGAGTTCTCTTTGATAGGGTCGCCCGTCCGGAGGGCGCGCGTGTAGCGGCGCTAGGTTGTTGAGATGTTTGTGCGGCCCGTTGTCTGCACGGTCGAACAATCCGCGCGCCAACCGGGTCACAAACTCCTGGATGGTGTCGATCTTCAGGTTGGCCGCTATGACGTCATTCCGGACGTAGCGACCCGCACCGACGGTGGTTCTTAACGTCAGATTTTGCTGGGCCTGCAGTCGCCGCCTCAGAGGCTCGCTCAGAAGCGCGTACCAGGCCGGAGCAGCATACGTGATAATGGATCTTATATACGTTTTGTAGACTCGCACTTTGGTGTTAAGTAGTAACTTGGATGCCAGGACCGGACGGAGCATCGCCCGCGCACATCGTACTCTACGGACGACGAGGTCGACGTGCGCAGTCATGCGCAGCGCCCGGTCGATCCGGCACCCAAGGTAGGTCACGGCCTTCTCGTACGCGATCTTCTGGCCATTGAGGGTTAGCTGAGGTGGTAGGTTCCTGAGGCGACGAGTGAGCAGAGCGGTCGTCTTACCAACGTTGACGACCATCCTCCACTCATCTAGCCATGGTGGCAGCAGGTCCAGGAGACGTTGCATCCTGGCAGTGGCAATGTGGGCTCTTCTGGATGAGGTGAAATAAGCGCTATCGTCCGCGTATAACGCCAATTCCACGTCATCCTCCCACTCTTGCAGCCTTCCTGCCAGGGTAGGGATGTCGTTGGTATAAACCGCGTACAGGACTGGAGACAAACAGCTGCCCTGAGGAACGCCGGCTCTGATGGTTCTGGTTGCGGACTCGGTGCCCTCTACGCAGACGTAGAACTTCCTGTCTGCCAGGAAAGACGCCACTAGTCGCAACATAGCAGGAGGATCACTGGTCTGTTCTTCTAGTTTATAAAGTAATCCAGAATGCCACACCCTGTCGAACGCCTTCTCGATATCGAGAAAGACGCCCAACGTAGTGCGGCCACGGTTGTATTCGGCCGCAAGCAGGTGCAGCACTCTGGTCAGCTGTGTTGCTGTGGAGTGACCCCTCCTGAATCCGTGCTGCTCCGCCCGAAGTTGGATGCACGGGCGGAGACGTCTTAGCAACAATCTTTCAAGCAGTTTAGCTATGTGTGGTAGCAGCGTGATTGGCCTGTAGCTGGCAGCTCTACGCCTGTCCTTCCCGGGTTTCGGCAAGACGATTACTTTGCCCTTCTTCCAGTCCTCCGGGAAGTGGGATGTCCGCAATATCTATATCTAATAAATAGAGTCGACCAAGCTCTGCTAGGACTCTATGGGGCAGCTGTCGGAGTGCAGCGTTGGTAATCCCGTCGTGCCCCGGCGCCTTCCTCGGTTGCAGGCGGGTTGCTATCCAGCGCAATTCAGCGGGGGAGATGAACCACTCTCCTGCAAGAGGCGGCGCGGGCGACGACATGAACTACTGTACGCGACTCTCCTTTTGGGCATGAAGCTCCAAGAACTCCGCACTTGCTGGGTTCGGCATAAATTGCTCCTCGAAGTGCTCTACTAGGATATCCACTCTACCCTTGGCATCGTAACAACGTTTGCGCGCGTTGTTGGTCAGCGGGCAAACGGGAGGTTTGGCTTTAGTTAACTGTCGGTTCAGTTTGTAGAGCGACGCATCATGCTCTTCCGCCTTCCACATGCGCCGCTCCCAGGCATCTCCTCTGTGTGCCTGGACTGCAACCGACAGTTCCTCCGACAAGGTGTTCAATTGCGTCTCGATTCTCGGGCAGCGAGTACGCGCCCAGAGTCTCCTTAACGCCCTTTTTCTCTTGATCTGCACGCTGATGTGTCGCGGCAGATCGTCCCTCCTTGTAGTCATCGGGACGATCGTAGTGGCAGCGTTGAGGGCCTCTTGTATCGCCTTTATCATATTAGTGGCTGCGGCCTCTACGTCGTCCGCTGTGTTTAAGGGGTGGTGCGCTGGAGGTCTCTCCTGCAGGTGTTTGTGGAAGAGCCTCCAGTCGACACGTGTCTTCACTGTTCTGGGCGGCGTAGTCACCGCCTTTAAGCCAAGGGTAATTAAGATCGGGAGGTGCTGTGAGTCCAGGTCGTACAGCACCTCTACCACTATCGGGTAGTTGATGTTCCTAGCGAGCACGATGTCCAATACATCCGGACGACTTCGTGGATCCGTCGGAACATGTGTAGGTTCTTCGGGACCTAAAACGTCATAGCCGTGTCTTTCAGCGTCTTCAAAAAGTGCATGACCCGGCGGGTTGATCAGTCTAGATCCCCACGTCGGGTGTTTGGCGTTTAGGTCCCCGGCGATGATGGTCGGTGTTTCGCCTTCCATTACCGTCCGGACGTCTGAGGAGCAAAATGGAGTCCCTGGCGGGCGGTATGCTGCGTATCTTAAGTTCCTCGCCCGCCGCCTCCATTTTTATGCCGATAGAGCGCATAGTTTGGTATTCCGTTAGGTCAAGTTCTTGATGGACGATGTCCCTTCTCACTAGGACCGCTGTCCCTCTGTAGGCGGCCCCCTGAGAAGTAACCTCGTCCCTCCTATAAAGATGGTAGTTAGGCAGCTTTATGCGTGTGCTCGGGTTTAATTTCGTCTCTCCCAGCAAGATGACCTGTACGTCTTGTTGTTGGGCGACGGTGCGGAGTTCTTGTAACTTCTGCTGGATTCCACCTGGGTTCCAGTAGAGGAGGCGCAGGTTAGATTCCTCCATAGTGTCGAGCTAGGAGGTTAGCCAGCGCTTTCATGACTGCAGTGATGGGATCAGTACCGGCTCTGATATCTGCCAGGACCTGACTGCCGACTTCGATTGCTATGCCAACCAGACGTTGGATGGCGTCAGCAGTCTCGAAGCCGGCTGATGGTGTTCCAGATGCCTGTGCAGGAGTTGGTGCTGGTCTCGGGAGTTGGTTTGCTGCTCTTTGCGTATGGGTAGAGCGCGCTCTATGTATAGAGCGGGCTCTATTTTCTGATAGAGCCCTTTCTGGCACTCTACCCATTCTGGCTTTCTTGTCCTCCTTGGTAACCTGCGCCTGGGCTATCGTTACCGCTGGGGTTGGGGTAGAGGTTGCTGCCTGAGGAGGAGGCTGCACCTTCTTCTTCTTCTTCCTCCTCCCCCGCTTACTCCACTGAGTGGTTTGGCGCTCTGTGGCGTCATTAGCGGGAGGCTGGAGAGTCGCCCCGGTGGTTGCCTTCGGTGTGGTGGGCACCACCGTTTCTGTGGGTGCCGTGACGGGTGGAGGGGGGGCAGGTTGCCTTCCCTTTCCTCTAACTGTGGTCCACCCGTCTTCCTGGACCACGGCCCTGGGACGACTTTGGGGGACCCTCTTGTCCTCCTCTAGGAGTAGTCCCGGTAGAGCAATCCCCTGCTTCCTTGCAATCCTCCTCAGGACCGGGCAGCGGCGATCATTGGCGGTGTGGTTCTTGGCGCAATTTGCGCATCGCGGTTCCTCATCTCTACCCCTTGGGCAGTTACTGGCGATGTGATCTCCGGCGCAGCGAACACACTTCACTGGCCTGAAGCAATTTGTAGATGCATGGCCAAAGGCCTGGCAGCGGTGGCACTGTGAAGGGCCCGCTCTTCCTTGCCAGGCCTCTATGACGACTCTTCTCATGAAGAGGAGCTCGTCGATCTGGTATAGTTCATTGAGGCACTCCAGGCTCAGGTGGTCCAGCTGCGCGAAGTAAAGGCACCCAGGTCTGCCTCTACGGGGGGGGGGGGATCCCTTTAACATATCTAATCGGGAACCCCTTGGCCCTGATAGCCCCCTCTATCGCGGTTGGATCCAAGCCCACTGGTAGCCCCCGTATGCCCACCTTCGTGGGCTTGTCCTCTTCGGGAGTATAGCAGTACCAGGACATAGCTGGTATTTTCTCGGTGATCTCCATTAAATATTTTTGTACCGTCCGGAATTCTTCCGGACTCTGGGGGGTAAATCTGACCCCCTTACCGAACGGACGAGCATTCGGTGGGTGGCCCAACTTCCTGTTGAGTACCTCGAAATGCTTCGTCCAGTCCGGTAAGCACTCAGCCACTATAGGTGGGTACCTCTTAGCCGTTTCTTCCGGCGGTTTTGGTGTTTCGGCTGTCTTTGGACTTTCTTAAACTCTTGAATTTTTCTACCGCTTGTAAGGTGCGTGTAGTTGCCACAAGAAATTTCTTAAAGCTGCTAAATCGTCCGTAGTCGGGTAGACTTAACGGTTCTTGCTTTCTCAGCGCATTTACGCCTTTTGGCGATTTTTCTTCACCTGTTTCTAAGCTATTTATGGTATCCACTTGTTTGGGCCATAAATCAGGACTTTTCCTGAGGAATTCAGGTCATTGAAACCAGCGATGACTTACATCGAAGGTGGAAGGAAAATTTCTAGTGGCGTCGTCTGCCACGTTTTTTGACGTTGGAACCCATCGCCATTCACATGGTTTACTGTGATCTTCGATCTCAGCCAATCGATGAGCAACGAATGGTTTAAAAGCGCGAGGATCTGACTTAATCCACGCTAACACTGTACGTGAGTCCGTCCAAAATACTCTCTCGGATATCTCGTACTTGCTCTCTTCACTAACTGATGCAGCCCGTCGACTGCCCATAAGAGCTGCTTGCAATTCAAGCCTTGGAATAGAAATTGGTTGCAGCGGCGCTACTCTTGCCTTTGCGGCGATCAGCGTAATACGCCTCTCTCCTAGCTCGTCCGTGGTGACGTAATACACCGCGGCAGCGTATGCTTTTTCACTAGCATCCGTGAAAGTGTGTAACTTTCCCTTGCCGACGCCTTCAGCAACGGGTCTAGGTACTTCTAAGTGACCTAACTTCTTCAGTTCCGATATCCATTTACAAAATAACACGTGTAATTCGTGTGAAACTTCTTCATCCCAAGAGATGCCTGTCCTCCATACTTGCTGGATCAGCGACTTCCCTTGAATCGTTATGGGTGATGCGAGTCCCAAAGGATCGAAGACTGACATCACAGCGCTAGTTATCTCCCTCTTCGTAGGCGGTCGTAAACCTTCCATTACCTCTTCCGATGTGTTACAAAGACTTATGGAGAAACTTATTATATCCCGTTTGATATTCCAAATCAAACCTAAAGTGCGCTCTGTGTGCTCTTTATCTCCCAGCGAGGCACTGTCGCTCTTATATTTATTTTCCATTTTACATAAAACTTCGGGTGGGTTGCTAGCCCATCCCCTCAGTTGGAAAGAAGCACGTACTGTTACGAGCTTGAGGTTCGTGACAATAAAAATTGCCGATAGAATTACCTAAATTAACACTTTAATTTACTTTATACAAATTAAAGTTAAAAACACTAATAATTAAACACACTAATTCACTTAATTCCTCTCCGAAGCTTCGCTTGTGTCGCTGAGTTCAACTCTGTGTCGCGATCGCATCTTGCGCCACCTATTTATTTAAATTAGCAAAATATCCGGAATGTTCAAGCAAACACGCGCAAGGTACCGAGAGCTCGAGTATAGATTTTCTAGAATCTTAGTTCTTCGGGTGGCGCTGTCGGTCGAAAGATGTGTGATGTCATTTACTGCAACGCTCCCCTCGCTCTCGTTCCTGACACTAGATGGCGCTAGTGTGTCGTCGACGCGTAACACTGCCCCCTCCTAAGACATGCTCGTCCCGAGCATTATCGGCCCCATAATAACGCGCCAAGCGATCCACATGGACGACCTTAGGAGTCCCTCTTGCGCCTTTCTGTGACGGCTCCGCAATGTCAAGGGCTGTCCTATCCCGTGGTGCACCAACATTGTACAATTTCGGTGCTCCTCTACTACGTGTCTGAGGTCCCCGCACGGCCGCACAACTTGTACATGTACGACACCAATCCTCGACATCGTCACGATAATGAACCCAGTAAAACTGTTCTCGGACCTTCAGTAGAGTTCGTTTAACTCCCAGATGGACTCTCGAACGACCATTATGGCACAGTTGTAGAACATTCGGCACTTTAGCTTTAGGGACAACCATTTGCAAACGACAGCTGTCTCTTCGACCATTGTCCCATTTACGGCACAGGACTCCATCCTGAATCAGCAAGCTGTCCCATTGGGCCCAATAGCTTTTCGTGGTTGAACTCATCGCTGAGACGTCCCTCCACTTAGGCTTGGTAGCACGGGCCTTCATCCATCCCAGAATCGGCTTGATGTCCGGATCTTCCTGCTGTGCATGTCGTAGGCTGTCCTTCCACCCGTTGCTGAGGTGGTCTGTCCTGAGCATCCTCACGGATACCACTTCCTTACTCTCTTGCCTACTACAGTGGTTGAAATCTTCAGGACAAGGTCTTCTTGAAAATGCACCTGCGCTGCCGTGAGATTTCCCGCTGCAGTGTCTGATAGTAAAGTCGTATTCCTGCTGCTGCTGGGCGGTGCTGTTAGCCGCACTTCCTTTCGGAGACCGTTCACCTTCCCTTCCTAGGGTGTGCTTAGGGCAGCTGGACCGAAGATGGCCCCTTTCCCCACAGCCATAGCACCTAGGGCTGTATCTTTTATTGTGGTCGCGAACCGTAACTGCTGTAACCTCCCTAGCGTGAGGTGAACGATGATCCTGTCGCCACCAGGCAGTGCCGTTAGCTGCACTACCTTCTCGAGATCGACCAACTCTCCTTCCCACGGTTCGCTTAGGGCAGCTGGATCGAAGATGGCCCTTTTCCCCACAGCCATAGCACCTTAGGCTGTATCCTTTGTTGCGGTCGCGAACTGAAGCTGCTGCAACCTCCCTGACGCGATGGGAACGATGATCCTGCCGCACGGCTTCCACTTCCAGTGCATGGGCCAAGGCGTCCTTAAGCGTCTCGTGGTGCCCGAGCCTCACAGCAGCTCTGACTTCCAGGTCACGGATGCCGTCGATGAATGTCTGCACCGGGTTCCCTTCAATGAGCGCAGGTACAGACCGGTATGCTTTTCGCACCAGCTTCTCCACCTCTAGAGCCCACTGCTGCAGGTTTTCGTGGATGCGCTGCACACGATCTTTAAGCTGCGCACGAAAGACGTGTTCCAGGTGAGCGTCGCCATATCTCGCCTCCAATGCCTCGAGGAGTTGCTCATAAGTCACTTCCTCACCGAGAGCTTCCAGAACTGTTAAGGCCTGGTCGCGCAGGCCTAGTGTGAGAGCAGTCATGGCCTGACTTTTATTCCAGCCGTTCGCCTTCATAACAGCCTCGAACTGGATTTTGTAGGCTGACCAGGAAGAGGTATCGTCGAACGGTGGCACCTTGAACCCACGTAGCGAAGGTGTTGTAGCTACTACGGGAGCTGTAGCTCCATCTCCAAGTTTGAGTTCGTCCAGTGATTTCTTCATGTCAGCCATTACGATGTCAACCCGATTGTTTACTTGGTCGATTCGGGTTTCAGCTTTCTCGATTCGGTTTTCAGCTTCCGACAGGCGGTTGTCATGGTGAGCAACCCTATCCTTCACCTCCTTTATCTCCTTCCCGAAGGTAGCGTGAAGGTCCTTCATGAGGAGCATCTGTTCCTCGTGTCGGCGGGCCTGTTCCTCCTGCTGCTCTTTCAACTGACGGGCCTGTTCCTCTTGTCCGCCCCGCAGTTGATCTTCCAAACGACGGACCTGTTCCTCCTGTCGACGAGTTTGTTCCTCCTGCTGCTCTTTCAACAGACGGGCCTGTTCCTCTCGTCCGCGCTGCAGCTGCTCCTGTAGCATGGCCATCAGAGCACCTAAGTCAGGTGCCACAGACGTAGAAGCTGCTGACGGACCGGCTTCCGTGGCCGGCGGCTGGCCCTCGGACATCTGCGGCGTTGCACCACCAAATCTCCTCTGGTCAGTCTCCTGCAGTCGTTGACTTCGGGTACGGACACCCTCCGTTTCCTCCTTGGGTAAAATCAGCATTATTTTATCCCACTTCTGACACCAATTGTTACGAGCTTGAGGTTCGTGACAATAAAAATTGCCGATAGAATTACCTAAATTAACACTTTAATTTACTTTATACAAATTAAAGTTAAAAACACTAATAATTAAACACACTAATTCACTTAATTCCGCTCCGAAGCTTCGCTTGTGTCGCTGAGTTCAACTCTGTGCCGCGATCGCATCTTGCGCCACCTATTTATTTAAATTAGCAAAATATCCGGAATGTTCAAGCAAACACGCGCAAGGTACCGAGAGCTCGAGTATAGATTTTCTAGAATCTTAGTTCTTCGGGTGGCGCTGTCGGTCGAAAGATGTGTGATGTCATTTACTGCAACGTTCCCCTCGCTCTCGTTCCTGACACTAGATGGCGCTAGTGTGTCGTCGACGCGTAACAATACATATCGTTTACTATCCTTTCGGCCGTCGTCACGTCAGGAAACGCCTGTAGATAGTCATCCATATAAAAATTGCTTTCCGTAGCGGAAGCTGCTTCTGGATAGATATGTGCGTTGTCCTGCGCATTCCTCTTCTTCACATATATAGCGATGCATGGTGATGATACCGCTCCAAATATGAGTGACGTCATTCTATACTCTTCCGGTGGCGCGTCACGATTGTGCCGCCATAAGAATCGAAGGCTATCCCTGTCTTCTTCCCGGATTTTCACTTGCAGGAACATTTCTTTAATGTCTGCCATCACTGCCACGCTTCCTTCTCTGAATCGTAGCAGAACTCCAAATAACGTCTTTAATAAGTCCGGTCCGATTAACAATGCATCATTGAGACAACGTCCGCCCGTCCTAGCGGCGGCGTCGAAAACTATTCTTATTTTCCTCTTTTGTGGGTGAGTCACTGCGAAGTGAGGAAGATACCACGTGCGTGGGGAAATGGAAATATGGTTCGCTTTCTCTGCGTAACCGTTAACGATGAGATTTTCAATTTGCTTCTCATATTCCTTTTTCAATTCGCTATTTTTGTCGAGCTTCTTTTCGATATTAAACAGGCGACTTTCAACCTGCGCTCTATTCGACGGCATGCACTCATTATCTGTGCGCCATAACAAAGCAGTCTCGTACCTATTATTAGGTATACGACGTACCGTTTTGTTCAAAATATTTAAAGCTCGTTCTTCTGGGTTGTTCGCGGGCTTTCTTGCAGACACTCCCAGAGATTCCAAACTAAAATAATCTTTGATCAACTTATCCATGTCCTCCTCCTTCTTGGTGGAAATGTGGTTTACAATCTTGATTGGTTTGATGGCACCCGATATGTGACCATGTAAAACCCATCCAAGTTTGGTGAGCGATGCTACAGGTAGGTTCTTACGTCCTGAAGTTAATTCACGAGTAACTATGAGATGCCAATTGTCCTGGCCAATTAATATGGTTGGTCTGGACCTCTCATACATCAACTCGTCCTTAATCGGTGTCAAATGAGAACACCGCGTTGCAATAGTTCTCGGCTCACTGACTGCGGAGAAAGGTTAAGTGACTTAATTGTTTGTACACTTATCTCCTCTAAGTCGTTCGAGTAATTGCCTTTTATCTTAACGTTTAAGCGATACAAACTGTCGTCGTTAATTCGCTTACCTCCCACGGCTTCAATACGTAGTTCTTCTTTACGTCCGCGAGGCGCTAACTTCTGAGCCATCAACTCCTCTATGAGTGTCATGGTCGATCCTTCATCCAGAAGAGCTGTTGTCTTGACCTTTCCTCTAGGTCCATACAACTCGACCAGTATAATCTTCAAGTATGCACATGCCAGTGCATTCACAGTACTAACAGTTGTAATTTGAGCCTCTTTACCCCCTTCGTCCCCTTGCGGCGAGGTATTTTCATTGGGGTATCGGTGTAGCATTCGATGATGTGACATTCTACATCCCTCTACACCACATTTTTTCGCTCTGCACTCTAACCTCCTGTGGTTAGGTGACAAACATTGGAAATATACTTTCGCTTTTTTAACCGCGTCCCATTTCTCGCGATTATTCATGTCCTTAAACTTGCAACAACTCACTATAGAGTGCTCCTTGTTACATATAACACACTTATGTGTTACCCGACTTACCGGCTTACCCTGGGTTATCATAACCACTTGTCGGTTGTGCTCTTTGTTATTTCGGCGTTCTAGACGCTCGCTCGTATTACTTCGGCGCTCATAGCGCTCGCTCTTGAAACGGTTACGTACAGACCCCTTTGCGGTGTGTACAGTTTGCTTCCTGAATTCAGGTCGCTTCCGTTTTTCGGGCACATTTTATTTTACTTAAGGACATTACTTAAGGACGTTCCAAATTGTTCACTCAATAAATTTAAAAACTTGGCCATCTTCTGTAACTCTGACTCCAAAGGATGCTGAGCTCGATATTCAAACCATTTAAATTTAATCATAGTTCCGAGTTTCTCCACTATACGGCTCACTAACTCTGGTGAGTATAAATACTGTGGTTGATTCAATGCTTGTATTGTGGCAACCACGTTCGTAATACGACTTGCAAAAGATCCTATGTTCCTGCAATCTTCCGCCAATCTTGGCATACGCTTTACATTCTCGATTTCGGCTAGAATGAGCATCTCAACCCTACCGAATCTTCTTTCGAGAGCGTTCATTATTTCTTCAGGTTCACACAAAGTAAACAACAATGACTTAACCGCTTCCTTAGCGGTGCCCTTTAATGCCCTCCTAAGGCGTGCGACATTCTGCACCCCTGAAAATTGGCTTCTCGTGTTTTCGAACACCGATTTGAAAACTATCTATTCACCCGGGTCTCCATCGAACACCGGTAATTCCTGGAGGAAATGAAGCTGGGAAGACTTATCTTTTCCCGCTATCTTTATTGCACTCACAATCGCTTCGGTCAATTCTGACACCTCACTCGCGTGTGTTTTCTGTGCATTTCCTTGGTTGCGCTCGATCTCCACCCCTTCCGGCGTGATCCTTTACACGCTTCCTTATCAGTAATATCGGGTTGCGTTACACTAACCGGCGCGCTCATTATGGTCTGTTGAACCCAACTCCTTACGAAAGGTTCCACCTGAGTATTCCGCTCTTCATCATCCTCCTCGATCTCCTCTTCTCGGTTGAGTCGTGCCAACTCCAATTGAGACTTGGCTAGGGCAGCAGCTGCCTGTGCTCGTTCGAGCTCTGAGCGTTCGAATTTAATCCGCGCCTCTAATTCGGCTTTCAGCCTCGCCGATCGCGATGACCTACTACCTCTCTGTGACCCTTTGTCACTAGTGTGCCCGATTACTGTCCTTGACGATGCCGCTTCTTCGGTCCTTTGACCTACTTTTTCGACTACCGTTTAACTCCTGGATATAACGGATTGTTGTGCGGTGATGGCCTGCGTACCACTGGTGTCCGTCCTGTTGCTCGTCGTTGCCATGGACGCCCCTGAGTCCCACGTGCATGTGGACGTATCGGTGGTGGCTCCACTTGAAGGAGTTGCCCCACTCGAAGCAGTAGCTGTGGTCGCTCCAGATGTCCTCCTCCTGACCTCTTTAGCCTTTCTTGAGAGTCCTGTCCTTGTCTTGGTTCCTTCGTTTCTCCCTGTTTGGTCTTGTGCCTTCTTCATCTTGCAGGAAGGTGATTGTTGGCCTACAGTCCCTAACTGTCCCTACGGTCCCTACAACCCCTTACCTACAACCCTTCTACACCCCAACCTAACCCCACTACCCCCTTTATCTCCCAACCCTACAACCTTATTACCACCCTAACAGCCCTATCAGCCCTATCAATCCCGAACGGGGCCTACCGAGGTGAGCCGTCCAGGGATGGAGTCGTGCAGGAGTGGAATGGAGGAAAGGTTTAGGAACTGTCCCGACAAGGAATATGACGAAACAGTCGAGCGGTAGTGCAAGCGCAGTCTCGCTCGAGAGAACTGCTCCACCCGAAGGTGTTGTGCCAGAGCCCGACCGTTTGGCACCGTTAGGTGGTCGGGATGTATGCTGCGCTTCATCGCCCAGTCACCGGTGACGCCTCGTCCAAGCGCCCTCCTCCGGCCGCGATGCAGTCAGGTGCCCACGAGCACCCTCGTCTGGCAGCAGCAGCGGTGGATGCTTCTTCTTCTTGCACCCCCTGATGACCCGACAGGAAATGCCGGACACGGTCGTCCGACAGGAAATGCCGGACACGATCGTCCGACAGGAAATGCCGGACACGCTTGCCCAACAGGAGAAATGCCAAGCCCTGCTTGGCCACGATGAGTGCCTTCACAAGGCACCTGCGCCTGGCTGCAATACGTGCCCCATGCGAGCACACGCCCCAAGCCGCAATCCCGGTTTTCTTTCTTCCGGTAGTTCCAGGTCCAGACCTACTGCGCTGACCTGGTCTTCTGGCCTTTGGTCCTGTTGCTTCAGCTCAAACCTCCGGCTTCCTTCGGTTGCTGATCTTCACTCGGCTCCGAAGGTCTTCTTTTTTCATAACCAGCAGTCCACAGCTGGTTCCTTGATCCGGCTCGAAGGACCAATTGAAAAGGAACCGGGCAGCTTAAACGTTCAACTAAGAAACAGAAGGGAGGAATCGAGGCTTCTCTCGATCCGGCCTCCTATAACGCCTACGTTGGGTTCGGGAACAACGTATGTGATCTCCGCAACGGAGTAACACACAAGGGCGATAACCTCTTCCTTTTCATAAAATAGGTTCAGGCGGGGATTACGGGTCTTCCGAAGTCGTCCCGGTCCCAACGCCTTAATTCTTCGATGTGGATTGTATAATTTTGAGGGACGAATTTTTTGGGAATAAAACGGCAATTATCTTCAAACCGTTCCGTGAGAGAGTAATTACTTTTCCCTATCACTTCCCTACACTTTTTCTTTCTTCTTATTGACTGCTGGTCTTGCACTTTTTCCCGAACTAATCCCGAAGGATTCCCGAACTTCCACGAAGGATTCCCGAACGCTTGCATTGCAAGAAAACTCGTTTACTGAGCTACCCCAGAGCTATACGCGAAAGTGAGCCGCGCCATTTGTGCGCTTGCGCAACTCAATTACATCAATTTATACTATCACTCTCTCACGGTTTTCTCAATAATTTTATTTGTATAAGACATACATTTATACAATTTACTTATAAAGATAGCACAAAAAAATATCTATACTACGATATACATTGCATTTTCATATCACAAAAAACCTTTTATTTATTTAACAAAATATGCCTATTTTACTCACATGTTCAAAGTTGAAATTTCTTAAATAATTAACATAGAAAGTTACAACAATGTTTTCCACTTGAAATTATACATATCTTAACCAATACAACAGTTTAATTTACATTTTCTCTATTCATTTCACTATTAAAACACTTTTAAATTTCTTATACAAAACTATCATTATTTCACTTATTCACAGGAATTTTCACATAAAAATAACACAGAATTCACCTCTTTTACACGTACAATCAATGTGAAATGTTTTACAAGTCATTTTTACATAAATTGCTGAAATTGCAAATATTTAGATTTCTACATATTTGGCCTCCTAAGTACGTGGCTAGCGTGCGTCTATGATCTCACACTATTTGAACAACTAACTTTTGCACGGCTATCGACTATCAGAAAAAATGGAATGTCTAATATCAACAATACTAGGTGAACAAATGATTCTACATAATTCTCAAACGTTGAAAACTAGTTCTAATCAGATTCTTATCAGTTTCTTATCAGATAACATAGACAAAATATTTCATGAATCAATACATTGAAAATAGGCATTTGTTTTCATACAAACATATCAAACTCATATAAGACAATACTTATGCAATTAATTTCCATTGATTCTACTTATGCACAGCGATCATCTCGACCGGGGAACAAATCCGGTAACATAATTTATATCTTAAAAATTCCCTATATGAATTTATTAAGAAAATATTACTAAGAAAACGATAAACTATTCCGGCCCGGGAGTCGAACCCAAGACCTTCATATCATTAATTCGATATTTCTTTAAGATTCAACTAAGCATTTTCTTATCGGAACATTGTTGCTTGATAATTTGCTTTTTAGAAGATATTCGTAATCGAGGGTAGATGTAGAAGTCTATGGGCCACAGCAACCACTTACCATCAGGTGGACTTTGTGCTCGTTTGTCACCCTATCCTATAAAAAAATTGACCTAAAAACTTAACTATCCATGGAAGTTTTTTGACATAAAATGAACTTCCTAAGAACGTTTAAAATAAGTAACGTCAGCTTCTTAGAGTCCAACTTTGCTGTATTCAGAAAATTCTGTGTAATTTTCTTTCGTACGTTTTTATTTTTAAATTTGTACAATAGTGAACGTTTTCGCATATATTGAGCACTAATGATGATATCAACCCCAAAACAATTAAAAGGTAAATTCGTCGCTTAATAATTGCATAATATGCAATTACTTTCTTGAAAAACTTCATCGATATTGTACTAAAGTACTGATACATATTATAGAACAGTCAACTTTACTGAAGACTTTGTCGACTGTTCCATAATGTGGGTTTTGACTTGCGTATACCTATTCGAATGCACGCTCTCAACACAAGTCATATATTTTTCTCCTTAAAACTTGCGCTGCATGCGCCGCGCTGCCCCAAATTGTTTAATATAGGTACTTATATGTACCTATTCATTTTTAAATTTTTTTAGACATGCAGGTTTTCTTACGTTGTTTTCATTTACCGCCGATAAATCGACACTTGAAATTGGAATTAATTAACAATATGATTGCCAGTGGTGGGGATCAAACTCGAGTTGCTCGCGTACTGTGAAATTTACAGCGAGCACGTGGGCCCTTAGCTACAACAGTTCACATGTTGATGTGAGGATCGGTTATCTCTCGAATTCGCTTTAAAGGAAACACCTACAACTTTGCAATAATTAATAACGCGGTTCGCAGGAGCGGATTTAAAGTTTGGACGTATTCCGAGACTGAAGACTTTTGTCGCGATACTTTATAACGTATTCTTCTTCTTCATCACCATTAACCCGTAAAAGTCTATATAAATGTCACGATTGACAACTGAAATACAAAACGCCTCGCAATTCAACGTTCCTGTAAACGATTAATATTATGACATATTTAATTATAATTGTAGCCTGACTTTTAAAATATGGATTTTTTGTCCGAATTTCAGCTGAGAACATATGTATCTATATTTAAGGCTTCATATATTAATATATTACATATGTTTCAATATTTTATAGGTCTTTTAGTTTTTTCTCAGGGAAGTTTTTTCCACCGTGGATGACATCACCCCGATAAAAGTTTATTGTCTTTCGTGCACAGTAGTATAGTATATAAAACAGTGTTAGGTATAAGAATATGAGAATGTATGAATACCTACCACTGTGCTTACGCGTACACTTAAATTTGCATTAAAAGTATGCAACTTTACCGTCACCGACAATTTAGTCGTGATCAAATTTGTTGAAGATATTATTAAATTTATACGCTTATTTCGTTTAATTTAATAATTACTTATTAAGTTTCAACTATATAAATATTTTGGACAGCCCTGTCTAAGAAAAAGCTATTTTAAATATTTCAATTGAGGCATCAAATCCATCATATATGGATGGCTCCGAAAACATTCGTCTCTGTCTGATTTAACTGATATATATTGACACGTCTCAGTTTATTTGTATGCATTTTTTATAATTTAAAGAAAACTTGTTTTTAATAAATATGGAAAAGTACGCATTGTTGTTATATTTTTTTGTGTATTCTTTAAGAGGTAACTCATTGCAATGTTCCTATGATTCCGTCGTAGTAAATTAAAACGTTTATAGTGTAGCAGCTATATTATGGTTGCACCACGAATGGGTCAGCTTGACCGGGGTAGAACAACGCTATCAGAGAATACCAGCGAGAAATAGCAGATTAATGTTGTGTTTTGTATGGCGAGTGCAGAAAACCGGAGACCCTTTTTACTGGTAACGAGGCGTTCCATCTTAGTCCACAGGGGTGACAATCGCCCAAGTAGATAAATCAAATCATAATATCACGGATCATATCTACTTAGGTAATAATCACCCCTGAGGACTAAGATGAAATGCCTCGCATTTGAATTTTAATCGTAATCGAATCTAGATTTAGATGTCTATGGGCCGCCGCATTAACTTAACATCAGGTGGACTGTGTAGTGTATAGTATACCCGTTTTCCATAAAAACTTTTATTACCTAATTACATCAATTTAAAATAATTTCATATGCATATTCTTACTCTAAGGTTTTATTATCTATACAAATATATCAAACTGAATGGAAGTCTGTAGTCTCTCCCTACCCCTCTGGGTGGCAGGCGTGAGTATATTAAATTGAATTGTTTGTTTGTAATGTGAAAATAACAACTTTTTACTAAATGCTGAAAGTACATACGGTAATTATAACAAAGAAAATGAAAATGTTTGTCTAACTGTTTGTTCCGGCTAAAGTTTGAAATAGCTGGACCGATTTTGACGGGATTTTCACTGGCATCACATATCATGATGCAAGGAGTAATTTATGTTACTTTTATTTTAGAAAAAAAGTTAAGAGTTTCGAGCAAAAAAAATTAAACCCTATGAAATTCAAATTTTAATATATTCTAGAGCGAAGTCGCGGGAACATCGAAAACATCAAAGTCATGTAAAGTTCATCAAAGTATTGGAGAAACGGGGTAGGTACTTCCATGCCCTAAACTCTATCAACAATGAGAGAAAGCTTGTGATTAGTGTTACCCAGCAGTGGAACAAAATATATAGGCTGTAACCACAGAACACCTAATATAGCGGAAGCGAACTAGCTGTATTAAGTGTTCTGTGGCTGTAACTTTACCTTACGTATCCCCCCGAGGGCTGGCTTATTCGTTAGATCACCGATTGAACATTCAGTTGTGGTGTAAGATAATGGACCCCTTATCGTCCCGTGGGTGTCGTAAGAGACGACAGAGGAAAACAACCCCAGAAATGTGCAGTAGCTTCTTCCTAATATCAACTAAAAAAAATTAAAAATTGCGGATTTTATATAATATATACTTAATGACATTATGTACAATCTGGAAAAAATAGAGTGTAATATGTGTACGGAGTAGAAGCCTTATTATTTTATTATATGAAAGACGTGTGGTTGCAGCCAGGTGGTGGCGCGTGCGGTAATTCTTAACGGGACATTTTACCTAAAACGACGAATGCAGTCAACTCCCGCCCATCTGACAACCCTATTCCTACTAGAGTTACATAATCGCACTCTTGATTCTTCGAACAAAAATCAAATAGCACATTTACTACATGGAATCGAAACAAGACCATTAACATGATTTACACGAACATCTTTATCAGGGATGTAAGACTGAAGCTTATTATTGCATCCGAATTGTATTTCATCGTTGTGAGATGACAGAACGGTGATATGGCGCCAAACTTATGTCATCTGTCAAAATACATGTTAACAGTACGGCGTACGGTCGATACGAAGTCGCGATAACGGAACATGAATAATATTATACAAGGATGTGACAAGCTACACTACTTGTCATTTTACGACATTGTTTATACACGGTTAATGATATACCTCATTTGAATGCGTTGGTGGTCTGAATAGAAAAAACGGTAGCCATATTTTATAGCAATATTTTGACGTAGGTACTCTAAAAAGCATTTTATGGCACAGTTGCATGATACAATAAGAAGAGCAACGTCGTTATCGATGTTCGATTAGAAAAGTTTAACTAATTTTTTAAAATGTGAGACTGTTACCAAAAAATAATATCTTAGTTTTTGTTCCGTATTCTTCTTCAAAAGCCTCTTCAAGCCAAGAAAGGCCTTTTGGTGTGCACTATTTTGAAGTTTTGTCCACAGACACCACTCTGGACAGCTGGGTTTAGGAGCGCAGATATTACCACTTCCACTGATGTTGCGGTTTCACATAGCCAGTCTATTAATTTACTTTCAGTGTCTTATTGTGAACTTTCTGCCACAAGTCTATCGCTAGAACATAATCAGCAGGTACATCTCTTGTAGCTATTTAAAGAAAAAAAAATTGACATATTCTCCCATACATACTAATGTTAGTACTTGATTCTGAGGGTAGAGGGGGGGGGGGGACTATCTCATATGGGGTACGATACAAGCTGAAAAAGTGTTCAGTTGTAAGCTGTAAAACAATTCAAAAACCTACCAGAATGGCTCTAGCGTAGATATCGAGTATGGTATTAATGTAGCAGTTGGTGTGTGTATTCGGGCTAAAGATTTAATCATTTTTAAAATATAAATTTATATTATCACAATAAAAATATTTTCAAACGTTTTTATGATCATATTTAAGTTTTAGAAAGTTATTATATATTAAATCAATAAATTGGCACTTGAATTTGTGTTCTCTAATTTTGAACATAGCTTTATTAATTTAAAAATTAAATTAATCTAAAAATTAAAATTAGCACAATTAATTCAAAATGTACCCCTGCTGCACGTAGACGTATGTACGTCCATGCTGATGCAATTGTAGCGCTGTCCTAATTTATCGCATTTGGACGGACACCTTTTCATACACGGAGAAAGTCCTCCTTACCACTACCCTGCACACTACTGTTCACTTAAAATGTCGTTCAATTTGCGCGTTCGCAAATTGAACGACATTTTAAGTGAACATTGTTTACAAGACTTCGTGCCCAATGGCGGCGACGCCACATTAGCGCGCGCTCTCGAAAATCGAACTGAGAATAAGAAAAAAAAAGGCGGGAACGAAATAATTATGCACGTTCCGTTCCGTAATGGGTGTCGCGCTACCGTTTTGTTCAGGGTAGGATTATTATGCACACACAGCTCGTGAAACACTATTTTTATATTTTAACTATTGTTTCTTTTAATCACCACTATTGTGTGATGCACCTGCAATTCCTTTGGTGTTGCAGTTGTTCATGGGAGTTGGTTGTCACTTAACATCAGGTGAGCACATTCTTGTTTGTTGTCGATTGATTGATTAAAATGGTTCATCATCATTATCATTACAGGCCTTCACAAGTCCACTGCTGAACATAGGCCTCCCCCAAGTAATGCCACAAAGCACGGTCCTGAGCCACCTGCATCCATCGACTTCCTGCATATCTTACCAGGTCGACACTCCATCTAGTGGGGGGTCGCCCTACACTACGCCTACCGGTACGAGGCTGCCATTCAACCTTTCTGCCCCATCGGTTATCGGTTCTTCCGAATTTCGAAGATTAAAATGGTTGCCAAAAAGTAAATATGTATTATCACATAAAATTTTGTACTTTATTGTATTATGAAAGCGAAATGTAAACTAAAGTAATATTTTCTACAAATCTTTCTCTTTACGAATAATTGATCGATACAATTTTACAAGCTTTTCCTCTATATTGATCTCAAATGAGGGCTAATAATCAATAGATGTCGCTAGTTGACACTGAGGGTTGTCGTTAGAGGCGACTCAGGGAAACTGAAACAGGAGATGCCAAGTATCTTCCTGATAACAACTTAAAATAATAAAACTCTGCGGTTGCCAATCTTCCTGCCAAGTGTAGCAACTGTGGCAAAATCCCCCCCATGAGGCAATCTATAGGGGAAGCGTATATTTAGGAGTGGACTTTTATGGGTTGTAATGTAATGGAATTGTCGTAGGGCATAGAAACATGTCTGCGGTGTGAGGATGTAATATATACTTAGATTTTTTCTCAAGTACTAAATACTCGATGTATGTAGGTATTATAAACTGTAAGACAGAGTAAACGCAGCGGAACGTAAGTCTAGCGATCATAGTATCAAGGGTAGGTCTAGTATGATGGGGTAGTACGCAGGTCACGGGGCGAGCGTGTGTATCGCTGGTTGCCTACTACTACTTGCATACGGCTATAGCTATAGGCGTACGGATACGACATGCGCAGTTATCCCCTCCACGTTTCGTTCAGCGCTGGACTTACGTGCCGCGACTTGTATCTTAATACAGGTTTCGCTCTCTCAGAATGGCTAATCATTAGTTCAGTAAGTGTTTAGTTTATTAAATACGCTGTCGTATGAGCCATTGTGATTGCAAATAAAAGATATTTTTATTTAAAGTTTCTTTTATCGAAGAACGTTTGATGTAATGTACCTTACAGTTCGCTTGTTCTGTAAATCAATTTATTCTTTGAGCGCACTAAGATTAGCTGAGAGTGTTCTATTTTTTAATAATTCTAATAATGGATGGCGCTTGCGTATTTTAAATTATTGAACTTAATCATTAAGTTCAAAGTCCCTACATTATGAGATTTGACCATATACGAGTTTAAACCATAAAAGATAAAAATGGAAAATTTTTTGCTTGGTGTCTGTATTGATACATTACATAGTGTAAAAAATGAAGTATTACTTAATATAAATAAGGTAGCGGCATAAAAATCCATCTCTCCACATATCGTCATAGAATATTGGTATCGATGCGGCTAGTATGAAACAGTCAGTTTGCGACGCGTTTATGCACGCTTGACCAAAGTCCTTAATAGGCTTTTGTCCGGTGTGAATAAGACAGAAGCATATAACGGTTGGGTCATGCCTGTCCTCATATATACCTTTGGCATACTAAGGTAGGCTCAAACTGAACTTAACGCTCTGGATAGAAAAGTCCGCACTACTATGATGTCCCATAGGATGCATCACCCGAGATCGTCAATTATGAGGCTGTACTTGCCGCGGAAATATGGTGGCTATAATGGCTTTATAAGCGCGCTTACTATGTATAATCGCGAAGTGTTCAGCCTCCGTAATTACTTTCTGACGATATCAGATGATTCATTCTATGGGGACGTCATTTCGTCTGATAAAGGTCTTACCCCTCTATCCTTAGTCGACGAGCAATGGTAAGACCCGGCAGTACAGAGCTTTTCCGACTGTGAGATCGTAGGAAACCGAGGGTTTCGTCCGTGCGATACAGGATCAGGTTATTAAAACCAACCACTATCGGTATCGGAGATACATCCTAACGCATGGCACCGTCGACATCTGTCGAGCTTGTCGCCGTCCTGGTGAGTCACTTAGGCATTTCATGTCCGGTTGTTTGACGCTTTCAAACTCTGAGTACTTGCACAGGCACAACCTAGTAGCCAGAATTCTACACCAGGAGCTCTCTCTGAAACACGGTCTCGTTGACCAGAAATTGCCTTATTACGAGTACTTACTGAAAATCATGCCCGTGGATGACCGCGCCAGGCTTTACTTGGACCGGGCCATCATCCTAGATAGGACCGTTCTTGTTAATAAGCCTGATATTGTGCTGATGGGCCTGGAACAGTCAGGGATATTTTTGGTCAATATTACCATTCAGTATGATGTAAACCTCGTGAAACCCAAAAATGAGCCAAAATCTCTGGATTTGGCTCACGAGGTGTGAATGGGCTAATCTCAGTCAGCCTCTCGGGTCATCAGAGGCGACTGGGACTCCGTGACGGACCGCTCCAAGCTCGAAGGCAGCAGGGGCGCACCTTGATACCGCCTGCCCTAATACTCGGCCGTTTGCCTGCCGAGGCCTTCCATCTGGTTGGCATTTTATTTATTTACGTATTGTTTATGTATTTATTTAAATAAATTAATACATGTTGATATATTTATCATTTTCATTTATGTACTTTGTATAAGTACCAACCAGATAAGAAAACTATTTAAATACCCCACTTTAATAATAATAATATCAACACATCCTTATAAGGTTTATTATAAGACTCCTGTTTATAATGTTCTTACTGTCGGATTTAAATATAAACGATCAATATTAATAATTCAATAACGAGCTCTCGAAAACAAATTGTCTAACTGATAGGACGGGTCCGACGTAAAACAAAACACAAACATCAAGTTTAATAAGAACCGAAGTCCAGAGATGAGCACAAAAGAAAGAGATAACCGACCGCCCTATTGTTTTTTATCATGTCAATATCTCGGCCAAATTTTCAATATTGGAATGCCACGATTCGCCAATAAGAAACGGGGAGAATTGATTTATTGTCCAATTAGCGTTGGTCAGGTGTGCCAACTGCCAAGATTTTATCGGCTTGGCCAACCTAACTCGGCTGAAGCTAGAGATGTATCGACACATCGAAAATTGTATAACTTTTGGTAGAGAATATCTTGAAATAGCAATAAGTAAATCAATCAATTGAACTAAATTTAATTGTTAGTACGTAGCGTATACGGTTACAGTTTTCATAAATATTTGACTATGGCTTGGATTCAAAAGCTAAGGATTGGAGCCAAAGCAGACGTAAGGAAACTTGGTGTTCTTGCAAGGGTGCGGCGGTCACGCCAGGACAGCTTCTTACCTTATATAAAGCGCAAGTCCGGTCGTGCATGGAGTACTGCTGTCACATATGACTCAGTGCAGAGACGTGCTAAGAGGCTCATTGGTGATCTTGATTTGGTTGAAACCAACCTTATCAGCCTCGAGCACAGGCGCAGAGTAACCAGCCTCTCGGTATTCTATGGGATGCATTTCGGAAAGTGTGTGCAGGAATTGCACGCTTTAATTCCTCGCTCTCCTTTCCACCATCGGACGACCAGGCGGTCGGTAGTTCTTCACCCATTTGTGGTCGATATTCCACGCATCAGTACCGAACGGTTTACTTCTTTTTTAATGCGTGCAGCAAAGGAGTGGAATAATTTGCCGGCGTCTACCTTTCCGTCCGAATACAATCTGGGCGTCTTCAAGGCAAGAGTGAACAGGCATCTGTTACGCTAAGACAGTGCGGTTTACCATCTGAGGC
Organism: Parnassius smintheus behrii; assembly: GCA_036936625.1. Lineage (NCBI taxonomy): Eukaryota > Metazoa > Arthropoda > Insecta > Lepidoptera > Papilionidae > Parnassius > Parnassius smintheus. Next base: position 24,546,625 of record JAUPFT010000026.1, on the reverse strand, counting down.
TGCGTCACCACTTGCCACCAGGTGGGGTTGTGCTCAAGCACTGGCATATAAAAAGTTTAAAAAAAATAACACTGATTATGATCTGACTCCGACGCAGTTACAGTCAATTTGTAGTATTCACGTAACTACTATTATGTTTTTAGATATCTTTGTAACGAATTAGATATAATATATCTGTGTAATATGTAGTATGAATTAGATATATCATGCAGCAAGGAAACACATTATTTGAAGATAAAACAAAGTGAAATTAATAGGTTTTTCTAAAATTAGTATAAAACTTAGCTTTTAATTTAAAAAAAATTAAGAGCCAACTTCAAAGAACAAAGAGGAATAAAATAACCTCGCAATCTGAAGTCCTATACCCTTTTGAGTAGAAATACCATTACCTGAATCTCGACTAATTAGTTATGTTAAACATTTCATTCCTTATTTTGACGTTCCAATTTGTATGGGACTCCTCCTGGAGTAATGCCCATTTTACAAAAACCGGCCAAGAGCGTGTCGGGCCACGCTCAATGTAGGGTTCCGTAGTTTCCCGTCCGTCACAATAAGTGTTCCCACTTATGAGTTTAAAGGTGGGTATCCATTATGTTCGCGCTCCAGCAGCGCTCCGCGCTCCTGCAACTGCTCCCGGTAGTGGGTACGTGCGCGAACATGGAGCGTGCAACATGGCATGCTCCGCGGCAGGCGCTCCAACTTTCCATCCAAGTTCAAAATGATTTTCCTAGAAAGTCCTTATAAAGTTCTACTTTTCAGATTTTTTCATATTTTCTAAACCCTTTTAATTCAATTCAAATTCAAAAACCCTTAAATTGTTTTTTACTTTTGGAGCGATTATTTCCGAAATTATTGACATTATCAAAAATAATCTTAGTAAACCCCTATTCATTTTTAAATACCTTTCCAACAATATATCACACGTTAGGGTTGAAATTAAAAAAAATCACTTCCCACTTTACATATAGGGGGCTACCCTAATAAAACATTTTTTTCCAATTTTTATTTTACCACTTTGTCGGCGTGATTGATACACATATTGGTACCAAATTTCAGCTTTCTAGTGCTAACGGTCACAGAGATTAAGCGAGGACGGACAGACGGACAAACAGACATGGCGAAACTATAAGGGTTCCTAGTTGACTACGGAACCCTAAAAAGGAAGCTTCAAACATACGTACAGATAAGAACATGCAGTCGAATTGAGATCCTAGTCCTTTTTTTGAAGACGGCGTAGAATGGCTAACTGCACTGCAATTTACTTTAAACACGGAAAGATTTTTTTGTGTTATTACTCTATTGAGGACTGGAATCGAATACATAATTTTTTAAAGGATAGGGTGACAAATGAACTTAAAGTCTAGACATCTATATCTACCCTCGATTACAAATCAAAATGCAGATGCGTTGTCACCCGTGAAAAACAAGATGGAATGCCTCGTTTCCAGTAAAAAGGGTCTCCGGTTCTTTACACTCACCATACGAAACAGCAGCAGCATTAAGTTACTATTTTACGCTGGTATTCGGTGAGAGCGTGGTCCCCTCGGTCGAGCCGACCCAGTCGTGCTACAACTATACTAATAATATAACTGCAGCATGGCTCTACCACGTATAATACCTCACAGCCTGTATAATAGGTATTGACGTTAAAACTGGAATCCAATAATGGTTGCCGTGCAGAAACCAAATCTACTATCTGAATACGGTAAACCACTTCTAACACAATCGCTTTAAGCTTACTTTGCTTTACTAATATTCTTAAAGAGTACTAAAGTTAGTGATATTTAAACACATCGACTATTTAATACCCTATAACATCCCTAGCCATTACTATTATTTCTTTGGAGCTTTCAGTTTAAATGGCATATTATTGGAATGGAAAAAAGGTCCTTTACACCGTGCTGCCAATTCTCTGAAAGGTCAATTTGAAATTCTGATCATTTGCGGCCGAGGTTTGCTAGAGTGGAAATCGATTGAATTAATTGCAGCAAAAGTCAACATATCATTCTTTAAGAACTTTAATTTGATTTAGATTGTTTAGAGCTCGTAAATTTTCACCACTTTATAATTTTTATAATAAAAAGTGTTTTATTGTAAAAATGTTATGTCTTAGATTTTTATCGAATATTATTAAGTGTACGATGGTTCCGTGGCGCAGTTTACTTAGTAATGAGTTGCAGTGCTAAGGCCCTCAGTTCGAATCCCGTACGGAACAAGTATTTGTATGGCCTACAAATAATTGTTCCGGGTCTGGATGTTTGTCCTTGTGCAATTTCATGTACGTAAACTCCCCCCTACGATACAGAAAAGAACCACAGCGTGGAGTTCTGAAAAAACAGCTAAGAATAATAATAATAATAATAATAATAATATTCCACAATCATCACACAACGCCATCTAGTCCCAAGCTAAGCAGAGCTTGTGTTATGGGTACTAGACAACCGATAAACATACTTATATATTTCTAAATACATAAATATTATAGATAAATTACACCCAGACACAGAACAAATGATCGTGCTCATCACACAAACATTTGTCCTGGGTGGGAATCGAACCCACGACCTCCGGCATAGCAGTCAGGGTTACTAACCACTAGACCAACAGGCCTGTCAAGAAGAAGAAGAAGAAAAATATTATAATGGCACATATATTTTTTATAAATTTAGTTCTATTTAAAAAAAAATATCTCGATTGTTTTGTTACCGTTAGCGCTATTACCAATCATGAGGTCGATCCCAGGTCGAACCAATCTATTATTTAGGTTTTTCTGTAAAGATATTCTTAATAGGAGTACCTACCGGAATCAGGAAGTTGACGGTGTTTTACCCGCGCCAGAAAAGCACGCCCTTGGTACTGGTCTGCGTTTGAAGGATATCTCATTGTTATATGTCGATGCCGTAGCCCGTTGACAGCTACACCCAGCAGTCAGTTACGGATAAAAATGTAGATTCATTATTCTGAAGATTAAGATGAGTGTTGTCATTCAAAACAGCATCATTATAATATTGGGTGCGTTTGGCAGAAAAAAGCGCTAGCAAGCGCTAGTAAGCAAAATGGCGATCGTAAGCGGTAAGCCCTGTCAAATCGTAAGTAGCTATTTTCCGCTAGGACACGAAGTTGCTTTTAACCGGGGAACCTAACCTAATTTAAATATATGTTTGTAAAGTATTCGTATTAAAAACTTACCAATCATGAATTTTTAATAACATGTATATGTCTATTCATGTCATTATATTACTTAAAACTAATATTGAACAAAACAACTTATAAACTCTACTTCAAAACAAATAAATTAAATAAGCAAAATGGCGGATCGTGTCAGCGCTACTGAAGTAGCAATCGTGTCCTGGCCGAAAACTATTTCAGCGCTTGTAAGCGCTTGCTAGCGCTTTTTTCTGCCAAACGCACCCAATAATTGTAATTTACATTCTATACGGTCGTTGTTTTTCTGTCTTCGAGTAGATCCATATTGAAATAAAGTATAAAGATTAAGCTTAACAAATACCTATTCACACTGGGCTTGAAGACACTTGAGTTGCTAAGAAGCCATAATGCAACTGCAATGTAATTTTACTACGTAAGACCCTTTTTATCATTTTGAATTTTATTTGGGAGATATTAAAGTCTTTAATTAATTAATTTGCAACCTTCCGCTAACTAAATACAATAATGTGTTTTACCTGGGTTGAAGAGCACCTCCCGCCCTCCCTCAATTGCATGCACCAATTCCGTCACCACTAATCCCAGCACCACTACTCCCGGCACCACTACTCCCAACACCACTACTCCAGGAAAGGCACACCATCGACGATAATACGACACGTGTTTCGCCTCTACACGAGACATCCTCAGGTGATGTAGACTCTACGGCGGCTGACCGCTCGAATATAGAGAACAATGGAATAGAATGGTATGTAATAGAATAGAATATAATAGATTAGATCAAATTAAAATATATTAGAACAGAACGAAGCGGAATTAAACGAACTGGAACAGAATATAATCGTAATAGAATGAAATGGAATACAGTAGAATATAATAAAACAGAACGTAAGAAATGGAATTGAATGGAACAGCATAGAACAAAATAGAATGGAACGATATGGTAGGGAATGGCACGAAACGGAACGAAATGGAATAGGATTACTGACCTCCATTTATACAAGTACGCTGGACTGGCTACTACAAAATGTTTGTGCCGAATCGAAGCATCGCTATTGTTCGTACCGAGAACTAAAATTGACATAATATGCCAAATTCTTTGTGTTGTTTAAATCGTATCTCTGTATTTCAAACTTTTAAATGAAAAAATGAAAGTATTTTATGAAGTTTGAATATGTTTGATTTTACTAATATTATAAGAATTATTTTTAGTTATAATGAGTGAGCGTAATTTGTAAAACTCGTTACCAAAAAGAAAATGGGATAACATTTCGCAAGTAAGTAGATTTAGAGCTAATATTTCTTTTTTATAATAGATTATTTGATAACATATTTACTTAAATTTTTTTACTAATCTTAATATCTTATTTACCAACATGCTTGGTTTTATATTACTGAGTTTTGATAAACAATAAAATTTAATAGGGTTGTCGATTTTCTTGCCTATAAAATTTATCGATGTTCTTTTCTACCCATATCTGTAAACAACCAAAGTCGCCGACAACAGATTATTATCAAATGTAACTGTTGTTCTTGATTCACAAACTCTGGAATAACTATACCCAGTATTGGCTACTCCACGTCTGTGTTAGAAAAACGCAAAATTATATGAAAGTTTGAGTGAGAAGGCCAAAGAGTAAAATTATTCGAGGGTTAGTTACTTGGGTGTAACATGGTATTTGGTAGAAACCTCCCTTAGTACCATATTTTTTTACATGTTTAAATAACCGTGTAATAATAATATGGTATTCTTTAATGTAATGTTGTTCCGTCACTGTTACTTCTTTTTGTTCTACTTGTAAGGGTGGCATCAGAGGCAACTGAGCTTGTTAGTAGCCCAAATAAGAGTCTCTTAGAGATGAGTTCATATTTGTGCCATTTGCTGTAGAGACTATCGGTCCGTTGGGTTCAGTGCGGTGAAGTTACTAAAAGAACTATCCACGATTGATCGGCGCTACTGTTGATAAGAGGGCTGCATATTTTCTCGCTCAAATGCTAAGTATACAAAAGCTATTCAGAGAGGAAACACAGCCATATATATATATATATATATATATATATATATATATATATATATATATATATATATATATAATATCTTGCTATATATATCAAAGAATCAACAACTGGTGGCGAAGAAACCGACAGTTGAAGTGTAGGATATGCCCCCACTAGGTGGAGTGACGACCACTAGGTGGAGTGCAGAAGGCTCGGTACCGTGCTTTGTGACATTCCTTGGGGGAGGCTTATGTCTAGCAGTGGACTTGTGAAAGGCTGTAATGATGATGATGATATTGTTTACCTACTTAGGAATGATAATACAATCATCTAAATTAAATGACCTATAATATTTGCGCAAGTTCTAGCAATAAGTTGACAAAGTTTTACCACAATCGGTATGGCAGTGCTTAAAATACGTACGAAAATACGAAATTATCGTTTTTATTTATTAGAAGATACAGTTTATTCTGTCTATAGACAGACCTGTAAATATTAAAAATAGGCATTATTTTAGCAATTGATTTGTTTTCTGTAATACTAGAACTCAATGAACGGTTGATAATAAATTGTTTGGGAAATTATATCTCTATTTATATTTTGTGTATTTACTTACATCAGTTGAATATTTTTCGGTATAAATTGAATAGATAAGCCTCGCGAATGTACTAAAATAACACCCCCCCCCCCCAACAAGCTTTCGGGTGACCTGAACTGCCTCCTGGCGGCTCAGGCCGAGCCTACTTAACACATCCAACAATCAATCAACCATCAACCAACAATCTGCCTTAGGGCACATTTCTGAGCGGCTTTTCGCCACTTGTGCCCTCCTTTCTGCCAGGGAGGGTCGCGTCCGTTTACGGCTTAAAGATCTCTCGTCCTAATGTTGAAACCCGGAGCCAAAATCCGTTCCGTAGTTACGAATAAAAACGTAGACAGACCAACGCAGCGTCGATCTTGTTTTTATATGAGGTATAAAGCTTGCGTCTAATGCCTAGGTGTTAATTGATACATTTATGTATTGTATGGCATTAAATTGAATTAATTATTTTGATTATAATAAATTAAATAATAATTACGTTACGGATACAATTTTATATCGATATATTTTATCATACTGTCTTATCTCTATTATTAGTTCCGTGGACGCTCATTTCTGCTGTCAGTGCCAAAATGGCGAAAATCAAATCGCCTCATTATGTAATGGTGGATAGCCAGTCCATATAATATAGACATCAGTGAACAGGACGGAACAGAACAGAATAAAACAGAACAGAATAGAATATAGGTATATAATAGGTATAATAGAAGAGATTGGATTGGAATAGAATAGTACAAGCACATCAGATCCAGATCCAAAAACATTTTCGTTTTTACAAAAATTTGTGCCAAACCCAGAACCTGTGAAATAATAGCTAAGGGCTGAAAGAGAGTACGTGTAATATTTGTACAATAAATATAAACAGTCGCAAAATTGTCTAGCCATCAATTAAAGACTAGGTTAATGCGGACGGAACGAGGGGTGACTGATTTTATTTGGCGGCGGACGCGTTATAATGGCGCATATCCAATTACCGAAATGGGGCATCAAAATTAACTGTATGTACATGACATAGTAACGAGGAATGTTTCCATTGTATTACAAAAAGTGAATTAAATGTTAAATTAGTGAGAATCAAAAAAATCTGTTTTTTGCGTTCAATAGTGTATATTATAATTTATAGTATAGTTTAATAGTAATATTATAATTGCAGAATAATTACGACACGAGTAACCTTAACAGAGGACAATGTACTTAGTAATCGGATAGAAGTTTTTTTCGCTTTAAACATCCGCGTGAGCTCTTTTTTAACCGTGCTCGCCTAGGTACGTGCGCAGTTTGCAGGATAATTAGCCACTGTGTAACTCCGCTAATAAAACCTCTATAATAATTTAATTTAATACAAAGGAACGAAAAATAAAAAATATTTTTTGTTACTTTATTGTTGGATTCGAACCCGCGCTCTCCGGCGTGATTGACCTTCGCTTTCGTTATTGGGCTATGTAGAAAGTTGATCATATCGGTCGTTCAAGTGAAGTTTATTGTTTTGTGCGTGAAAACACGAAGAAAACAAATTTACCTTGAAATAAGACCGAGATAAATAGATTTTTATCTAATTACGAGAATGGAATTGCAAACAAATATGTATTACTCGTATAATAGCAAAGGATTTATTTTAAAGTAAATTGAAATTCTTATATTTCAAGTAAGCTATCACACTTCAACTCTATATAACTTCGAGTAAATGACGTCACGCGCTAAACAGTTTGCAAAGTAGCCGTAGCGGGTAGTTCCAAGGCGGTGAAAATGGTCTAAAGTTAGTCGATATGTTTGTCTTAAGTGATGTGCCAAAATATTTTTATTTAAATATCGATTACAAAGTTATATCACAATAGAAATAGTTTTGCACATGTTTTTTTGAAGTGAAAACTTCTTTAGAATCGTTGTGATTTGAAAATGTGTACAAACACACACACATACATACACGTACACGTGCACTCACGCACACAAGCGCGCGGCCTCCATAATTTAATTTATTTTTATTGAATTATAACAGTTCCGTAAATAGTTTATTCTTTAGAACTTGACAAAATATCTCGACACACATGCAAATATTTTTACTAATCTGTTAAAAAATTATGTTATAAAATTATTATAGTTAATCATTGAAAGGCACATATTCATTAAACATTTACAAAAGTACATTAGAAATAGTTTTGCCTTACAACACTTATATACCCGTCACTTGATGTATTAAAAACAAGATAGAGAAAGACGGTCTCCTGACTATGTTCCCGCGATAGATGTGCGGGAAAGAAAGAGACGTAGTAATAGCCGGAAATTAGCACTCGTCTATCTTTCATTTTACACCCCAAATTTTCTTATTCCAATTTCCTTTCGCTACGAGCTTTTCCATTTTTAAAGTCATTACGTACTCACTGTACAACAACGTAAATTGTACTCAAAGCACTTGAAGATAAGGTGTATTATTTTATGGCCATTTGCAAAAAGTTGCTCCATTTCAAATTTGTTAGCGCTTTAAAACACTCTGTCATTTGAAATGAGTCATTTTCTGATAAGAATGCCCTATTGGTTGAAGACGTGTGCGCTTCGGGCCGCTTCGTCGATAATACCATTTCCGAACGCAGATAGGGAATAAACTTGGCTGTTGGTTTTTGCACAGAGTTTTAATAAAGCGTAGGGGGAAGCGGCCGAGATATGGAAATGAGCGTGTGGAGAAGAGGAAATTTGAATTTATACACCAGTTACTTTTATTCATGGCTGTATTTGTGGGACTATTATTTTTTTAATTGATGATGTATATTATAACTTTTTTTTAAAAATGAAACTGAAGTGGCTAACGAACATACAGTCTATGTGTAGTACCTAAATTACTACTGCAACCCACGAACTCCTATAACCAGCTTCAAACAAAGAAGGACAAAGATCTGTAGTCACAGTTATACTGGCTCTCTTTTACCTTTAGACCAGAACCGAAAAAACCAAGTTGAACCGAACACTCTTTTTCATTAGTCATAGACGTGGACTTAGCTATAGGTTTTTATTAGCATCAATAAACTCACAAAATATATAGAAGTAAATAAGAACATAAAAACACACAGGGTACAAGATAAAATAAGTCTCGGCAAGAGTGAGTGATGTGATGCCAAAAAGGATTTCAACTCAGCGTATATTACCACAGGTACTGCAGCAGCGCTGATTTTCAGCGGAGCCCTGATAAGTATAATTCAATATTGCACCCGGATCGTTATCGGAGCTAAGATCACATTAAAAAAAATAGCGAATCAACCATTCACTCGAAGTATACATTTTAAGAATAAACATAAGAGTAAAAAAATACATATACATACACGTGCATATATACACTCGCACATAAAAATATACTACATTATACACTGTACTATATACACATTGATTATCCATATATATTTGTTAAATGGTACTATTAGCCTGCATCAGTCTATTGTTGGATATGAACCGTTATAATTATAGATTGTATTATATCGCATGGCTTCGCAGGTGGGATAAGTAACTTGCACCACAGGTTTCAATTCCAACTTCGCCCCCACTTCCCCGCGCGTCGTATGCTATGTACCGACATGTTTGTAATCACTAATACTGTATGTAGATAGGTCGTTAGATACTTATTTCATGAGGTTTATCATATTTATGCCTGTTTCTTAACGCCAACCCAGTCACTTCTTATTTTTATCACGGTTATTTCCCATTTTAATTTTACGTCGTCCTATTGCGTAATGTGTATTCTGATCGTAAGCGACACAACTTCTCCTTTCAAAAGCCTAAGCGATACTAACTCGGCGTCAGGAATCAAGCTTCAAGACGCCGATAGTTTAGGTAATTTCCTTTTACAGTGAAAATAATGGTATTTAAAAAAAGTAAATAACATAAGCACTGCTTTATAGTTAGTTCAGTTAGTATGCAAAGTTTCATGATCTTATTTAAAGTATTTTATGAATAACAGCGGTTTATTGTTCAGTTTGGAGGTAACTTTGAATTTTTTTTCTGTCGAGAAAGTTTTACGGATCGTGTTTTCGTCTAACATAGTCCTTAACATTAATCCTCAAGTTTACCATATATTTATTTGAAAATTAATGCTGCAATACTTTCGGCATAACGGAGGATCTATTTATTTATTAGATAGATTATATTTCCCCTTAACTATATATTAACTGTGCTTGCACCTTGCACCTTTGTCGCTAACCCCCTCAACGGTCTGTATATTTTACCATCCATCGTATCTATGGTGGTCATGAAATCTTCTTTTCCTACTCCCATTGAGTAGTCTCTGTTGAGGCTAATTATTGTTTTAAGTTTTAAGATTACAAGTCCCTGAATCTCGGCAACAGCGGCTACTTGGTCCAACTATTGCTTAAAACAAAAACAAAAACTTTTTTATTCAATATAGATTATACTATAGATTATAAATAATACATATTGAAAGTCACTATTTCGTTTAATTTATCACTGGTTTTGAAAAAAAAAGAAGATGTATGAAGAAGATGATGTTGAATGCTGGGAAGAAATAGCAAGAAACCCAAAGGGACTAAAAAACAGCTTACAATCATATATGTTAAACAATTAATGACACAAAACAAATTAGAAATAGCTTAGTAGCAATCATCTCATTCCCGGGGGTCATAAATTATAATCATCCATAAATTCCTTAATAGTATTATTACCCTTTTTACACAAACTTTGTTTAATAAAGTTTTTAAACTTTGACCCATTGCAAAGAACCATCCATATTCACAATATATTATGTTGGATTAGTGCCAAAAAAGGAAAATTCCACTCCATGAACACACCATTCGAAAAACTTGACCCGTTAGGTGGCATTGCGCACCGTCGAGTTGGGTTATATATTAAATTTTATATTTTACAGAGTAAAACAAAACGTAGTCAAGCATATCGCGACACCTACCGCTATATCTGTGGAGCTAGCGAGTTTAATCTATGTAACAAAATTGAAATGTCTGTCCGTAATTTTGAAATAGCTGCCTTGCCTTATATTGAGCTGAAGGGGTTATTAGCATTTTTTATTTACTCGTATTACGTTTGTCTCTATGTGTGTCTGTCAGGCTAATCTTTGAAATGGCTAAACTGGTTATAATCAAACTTCATAAACAGACGAAGAGCAATGCCAGAAGAAATCTAAGCTATCCATTATCCAAAAGATTTGGACATTTTCAACAAAAAAAAAAACTGACAACATCAATGGTTATTTGTTCATATATCATATATGTTCAGATAACAAATATGATTATACAACGCCACATTAATGTTTCTTTTTTTGTCGAAACCAGGGCGGGTCGCTGGTATATAATGTTTTAGTGAAAAACGAGCTTACAGTCTGACGGTCAGTAACGGTGGGACGGTATTAGTTTGGTATAAGATTGTTATTAGTTTGGATAGTAACGTTACAAATGCGTTGTGACCTTTAACGAATAAAATTGAATTTTTTATAGCCTGTGTGCCCTTTAAATCTGGAAACAACATTGGATTCGTTGCTGGTGACTGAAATAGGCAAATAGGCAAGAGGGTGATGCATAAAACCATATATACGTGCACCAGATAGACTCCTAGTTAGATATGGGGAACATTTGACATCATTGATGCTGTGACATGAAACACTATAAAAGTGTGCATAGTCTGCACTTGATAAGTTTTTTTATTGTGATTTGAAGATTTCGTCTAAGAATTTACAACACATTTTATGATAACTATAACAAATAGCCCGTAAATTTATTATTTTATCGCAGTGTTATAACGACAATAAATCAGGTTGCATTTATGAAAGATACCGAAAGTTTTTTTGAATACGTGGGAACGATTACGTCAAAGCTGAATATGGCGCGATACGCGTTTTCTTTCACTCGATTTACTTTAAAAGGCTAAATTGGTTGCGGTCAAGCCTTGATACCTTGAAATTATGCTTTTGAAAATTTCTTGCGTGGGAAAGGACTTGTACGATCCTCGTACAATCATTATTTCTTCTTATTATAACGCTATCACTCTTAATTGGGCGCCATATTGACAGCATTTTGAATTGTACGTACAGCTTATAACGCGTTTGATTTTAAGGTTAAGGTAATTAATTAATTTACTTAATTTACAAAAACACTTTTATAATTTGTTTGATACTGCCGGAAAATTAACATATTTTTATTCATTGCGTAGAAAATAATGTTCTATTATTCACATCGATATTTTAAATTTTTTTTAAAATTGTGATAGGATTTTGTTTCGCTAAAGCTGCATAGTAATGTTGGAATAACTATATATATATATATATATATATATATATATATATATATATATATATATATATATATATATATATATATATATATATATATTAAAATTATTACCTGAACCGTAATGATTATAACTTACTACACATTTTCTACATTCGAATTTCTTAAATTAGAAGCTTTACACTATAGGATAACAATTAAGCTGGTATTACAAGCACTAGTGTACCCAACCGTAAACGGCTGTAATTCCTGTTTTTTTTTATAGAATAAGGGTGACAAACGAGCACACAGTCCACCTAATTTTAAGCGGACGATGTGGCCCATAGACAACTACATTTATCCTCGATTAAGAATCCAAGCGCAGATGCTTTGTCACCCATGAGGAATCAGATGGAATGCCTAGTTTCCAATAAAAAGGGACCTCCAGATCTCTAAACTCACCATACGAAACACAACGGTATTGAGCTGTCATATTGCGCCGGTATTCTGTGAGAGCGTGGTCCTTCCCCGGTCGAGTCGAACCATTCGTGCTTCAACCATAATACTTATAGCTGTAGCGTGGCTCTACCATGTATCAATCTTTTCCTTTTCTATTAACCTGTAGCAATCTACTCATGAACATAGACCTTTTATGATTGCAGGAAGGAATAACACATAATTTACGTTGAAATTAAGTTATTACAAGAGCCAGTTAAGTTTTCACAAATTAATGATAACATACTTGGTCACAAGGAGTGGACAGGAATGTGTTATGGCAAACACTGAACTCATATGGGTTGAGCGATGGTTTGATACAGGCATTAAGGTCTCTTTATAGGGACTCTAGTGCTTGTGTCAGGATCAATGGGGTCTACTCGGACTGGTTTGGCATCCAAAAAGGTGTCAGACAGGGCTGTGTAGCTTCCCCTTGGCTGTTCAACCTATTTATGGACCGGTGTTTGCAAACTTTGAAAGATGAAGAATGTGGGTTAAGAATGGGCGAGTTAAGCGTCAAATGTCTTTTGTATGCCGATGATCAAGTCATATTTGCGTCATCGGCGGCTGAGTTGCAAATGATGGTTACATTAATGAACTGGGAATTAAAAGAAAGGGAAATGAAAGTGAACGCAAGTAAGACGAAAGTGATGGTTTTTGAAAGAGAAGAAAGCAAAACGGTATGTGAAATAAGAATAGAAGGAGAGTTAATTGAGCAAGTGGATGAGTTTGTGTATTTGGGATGTGTATTTAGCAGGGATGGTAGATATGATAGGGATATAGAACGACGAGTAAATGCAGGGAATAGAGTGAATGGGGCACTACACTCTATTATGAAGAACCAGAATGTGTCAAAACAGGCACGTATGGTAATTCATAATGCTGTGTTAGTCCCTACTTTAATGTATGGTAGTGAAAGCTGGGTGTGGCAGAAGAAGCACGAAAGTAGAATAAATGCTGTAGAAATGCGGTCTTTAAGGAATATGCTAGGGTTGAATCTGAATGACAGGGTGAGAAATTGCGTGATAAGAGAAGATAAATGTGGTATGCAAGATGATATTGTGACCAGGATTAAGAAAGGAATGCTTCGGTGGTTTGGTCATGTGGAAAGAATGAATGAGGAAAGAGTGACAAAGCAAATTTATATGGCAGATGTGAACGGTCGAGTCGAGAAGGGACGCCCTAGGAAAAAGTTTATCGATCAAATTGGCGATATTTTGAAAACGGGCCACGTTAGAAGTACCCTTAACCGACGAGCATGTATGCGTAGATATAAGGATGTAAAAGAGGCGAAAGAGGTATGTCAGGATCGCGCCAAATGGAAGTCCGTAGTCTCTGCCTACCCCTCTGGGTGACAGGCGTGAGTGTTTATGTTTATGTTATACTTGGTCATGGGGCAGAAATATTGATGTAATTTTTTCGTGTGTACATATTTTGTAGGTAATGTTAGGGTACTTTGTAAGTTATTTGATTGTTTATTACCTTTACTATAAATTTAAAAATGTTCAAATGAAACATATCCAACATATTATAACATTGGTTATAGAAATTACAAGCTCTGATAATAGTTATAGTTCTTGCATAGTTGGTCTTACGGGAATTTAAAAGGTAGATTTTAAGTTAAGCCGCAGAATAATCCCAGGACACTTTAATGCGATTTTACTGTCACTTAAATGTCATCGCGATGTTTACGCCTGGTTTAGAGATTACTTACTATATTTTCCGAAATCGTTTTGAAACCTATATTTTAACCACTTAAAGAATTTATTTTGGTAGTGTTGCAGTTCATCCTTATAAATCAAATATTGCGGGTTCCACACGTTTTTGAAGATGCGACCTAACGAGAGAATAGGTGAATCGCCAATCTGGCAATCTGGTACCGCTGTTTCTGTCCAGGTATTTTATATCTGGAACAAACAAGACGTTTTATACTACTATCTATTGAAGACCATAAGGTTTTCATAGCTATTTCCATAGCGGTCCCTTGTGACACCCGTGGAAAGTAATGGGCAATACGTATGATAGAGCGTAAAACATTTGCGTCGCTACCTATATTTATATTATTACGTGGTAGAGCCATGCTGCAGTTATATTAGTAGTTGTAGCACGAATGGGTCGGCTCGACCGGGGAGGGACTACGCTCTCACAGAATATCAGCGTCAAATAGTAGCTTAATGCTGCTGTGTTTCTTACGGTGAGTGTAGGGAACCGGAGACCCTTTTTACTGGTAACGAGGCATTTCATCTAAGTCTTCACGGATGTCAACGCATCTGCATTTTGATTAGTAATCGAGGAGAAATGTAGTTGTCTATGGGCCACAGCAACCACTTACCATCAGGTGGACTGTGTGCTCGTTTGTCATCCTATCCTATAAAAAAATCATAGATCCATCTCATGTAAAATAAATGTAGTTACCAATGAAATCGTATCCGCGACTGATCATCCCCGCTCGTGAGAATAAGGCTCGTTTCCTTTTTTATATTACTATTTAATAGGACTGGTTTTCCCTTTTCTTGTATTTTATAATACCTATGTTTTCTTGCACATATCAAACGCGAAGTAAGAGAAGTTGGTCGCGCTACCCGCTCTCATTAAATTCGGTAAAACCGCACCAATACGCGAAGAAAACCACATTAATATTAAAAGGAAGCACTAATGAATAAAACTCATGCTTTTATTTAAGTTTACAACGAGTATTTTTATAATTAGTTACTGCACTTGACTGTGAAAATATTTAGAAAAGAAACATACATATTTTATTTACACAATAAGCTTTTGAACCATTTCATTCGATAGTTTAGTGACTACAAAAATTGGTATATTTTTTCGTTTTCGAATATGTTCCGACTAATTCAATAAATTCACGCATCATCATAAAAACGCTAAAATTATAAAATATAACATTTTACGATACAAACTTTTATCGTCCTCTTGTCCTTACCTTTATAAAACTGTCCTCTAGCGTGGAAGGTACAGGTGGAAAAAACACAATAGTTCATTGATAAAAGGTTCATTCATTCATGAAATGCAAAAAGTGACCAAAAGGTAAGAAAAATGTTATGGACTCCATACTATTGTGAGAAGTCATTCAGTAACGTCTTCATTTTAGAAATCCGTGGGATTTAAGAATGGGATGATTAATATCAGTTTAACAATACAGATAATAATTACCACAGGGTAGGCATGTGTCATAATCGAATACTTGCTAGCTATCCCAAAAATTTTTATCTACATTTCGTGCGATAAAAAACTTTATTCTTCATCTTTTTTAACTACCCGTATAACTCCACTGCTGGAAATATGTCTCTTCCGTAAATGTTACTGTCTTGCGAAGAGAAAAGAGATGCAAGTTTAATGATACATTTATCAAAATTTAAGGAAGGAAAAAACAATGCTCTCTCTGTGTGTGTGACTGCGCGAGGGTGAGCGCAAGGTTACAAGTGGCATCTAGCACGAATATTTAGTTCTATTAGTTATTAGTTCTATTAGTAGAAATATTTTACTTCCAATAGTATCCTGGGATGTTAGTATTGGAACTAAAAGAATAAAATCTAGTTTATGTACAACGATTTCATAAGAAAGTAAAAAGTACAATTTAATATTAAATTCTTATAAAATATTATTCTTCCTACCTGACCTTGTTTTCCCTCAAAATAATTCTTGAGGGTAAGGATCATTGTGTCGCACCTTACGACGAGGTAATATGAGGTTGTGAATTTTCTTACCTGCCACTACTGAGAGAAATGTAGGAAACATGTCCAGACATTCGATAAGGGCGGAATAACTATTAAATTAAATATTGTCTAAAGGTCATCTACATGCGTAGCAGTACTTAGCCTAACTTAAGGTTGAGTTTAGCCATTTAACGAGAAATCGTTCCTTTACCTTCTTCTGTTAGAATTCATGCACCGCTTAGTTTTAGGCTGAAGAGTATAAAGAGAAAGTATAACTTCAGGCTTTGAGTGAATGTCCACAAAATTGATTAGAAGTCTTACTTGAATTCTAGCCTTATTTGTAGTCGGTCGCAAGTGTCCATGGGTACCAGGTGCTACTTACAATCTGAATTGAAGGTGAACTGCACGTCCCTTTGTAACCTCAATTTTATTTTAAGCGTCTATTCCGTCAATTTGGTTAGTAATTTATAGTTTTTTTTTATCATTGTAAATCTCAGATTAACAAAGAAAGATAGATGGAGCGCTTTGTACTTTTCAAGTAAAACCATTTTTTTTAATTTAATGATTCATGAAATATATTACAAGAGTACAAAGTTACCATACAGCACAATTAAACCGCAAAACGGTTTGTATTAGTGCTGGTGGACGTTTTTCCGCAGAAATATATTATTTTTAGTAACTATCATAAAATTGGTAAAATTAAGTATAAAAACAACTAAGTAGGTCTACATATATTTTACTTTACACACACATTCTTATAATATTCATCATTTAATTAGCCGTTCTAAATTGCATTAGCTACATGACGACTAACAGGTTTCATTATTTTACAGTGATGAGCGTGTGCGGAATAGTGTGTGCCAAATTCATTTTTTTTAAATAATGAGTTCATAAATAAAATATGTTTTTTTTCTTGCTCAATTCAGTTCTCAATTCATGATCAACTGCTTGACACGCACTCACGCACTCATCTTTGTCAGCCCATAATAGTTTTAATCATGGACCTAGAAAAAGAAGGCGGACGCCGTCTCTTACAACAATTATTGACGCACCCATAGTAAGTCAGTTCGGCTAATACAAACAAGCCGGCACGCACACATGCACACCATAGTAAGTCTACCGCCCGCCATACTCTCCAATCCGCGCTCGTGTAGTTACTCACACATAGTTACGCGGCCGTCATTGCGGTGTGTCAGTTGTTTCTTAGCTTTTCCTAGGTCCATGGTTTTAATATTTTAGATGTGTATGTTTACAACTTAAAATCAAATATCAACTTATTGTAAGAACGCTAAGTGAGCGTTCTTACAATAAGTTGATATTTGATTTTTCGTGGACTCGCGTTACTTTAAATGTAAGGACCGCTCCGTCTTTCTTCGTTGGTGTAAGTTATGAATAATGAAAGTGTTATAAAATATGTTAGAGTCACGCTGCAACCCAATAAGCCAGCAGTATTACTACGTGTTTCGTATCGTGAGTGCAACGTATCGGAGACTCTGGGTATATTCCAAAATAGAACCCAGTGTACTGTCCAATGCAAATGACGTCATGAATCGACGCTATACTGGTGATTCGTTCCAAAACATAGGACAGTATATGACGTCATACATTTGTGCCATATTGGAAAAGTGTTGGCGATTATTTTTTCATTTAGTGCTCCAAAAATTATTATATCTTTCTAATGGAGATACCAGCAATTATTCTATAATATTTTTGTATTTGAATAATATAAAAAAAATTCGGACATGCTTCATTCAGCGCACACACAATTAAAAATTGTTTTATTATGGCCGGATATCCGACACAATATGGCGGCGGCACGATAGTATAATATAGCGTCAATTGATGACGTTATTTGTATTCGGCAGTATACTAAAAACGTTTCGGAACATACCCCTTATTTACTGATAAACGGGGTGTTGCATCATAGTTCTCAGGGGTAACAACGCATCTGCATTTCGATTCTTAATCGAGAATAGACGCAGGTTGTCTATGGGTCATACTATCAACTTATAAACAGGGGAACTATGTGCAAGTTTGTGACCCTTACTTTTATTTAAAAAAATGTTAAATTAAAATATAGATTTTACATTATTTTAAAAATCAACATTTATAGTGCGAGACACCTCAAATAAAATATAGGCCAATCCATTTGGCTTAAATCTGCTCAGCTGTGGAGTTATAAAGGTGGATAATTTAAAAAGTTAGTGTGAGCTTAATAAAATTTATGGCATTTTAATCAATAAATCATTAGTTACATGAAAAAAAAATAGTAGTGACGGATTTCTGGAAGGTTCTACTAATTAGACGCATTATATGAATATTTCGCTTCTTAAAAATATTTTAGTTACATTACTCATTACATAATGTTGCCATAAAAGAAAAAGTCACGCGACGTAACTATATAAATCTTTTCACTACCAATTTAACAGTAATTAACCAGGTAAACGGTGTACAGTTAAATGCTATGTAACTCACAATTTATAATTGCATTAAGTGTAATTATTGACGTTGTTTTAACTTAATTGCATTAATTGCGCTAACTTGCATCGAAATGCTTTGTCGTCAGTAAAATCAATATTTTTCTCTCGTTCCAATTTCAAGATAATTATTTTTGTTTTTGATGTTTGTCTGTACTACATTAAAAAAAAAAACAGATTGCCCAATGATTACTTATCGCCATTCATTAACCCTATCTGACAAGAAGCATTGATTTTGGTATTTCTTACAGTGACCTCTTACCAAAACCACGGGATAAATGGGACGATGGACTCTTCTAGGTTGTTACCACTTTTAACGTTTTATAAATACCCTTCTTATGTTCTCCTTATTCTTTTAGTTCATGAAACAAAACTGCACTTGAGTTATATTATATTCACCTTTTCACCTCGTCTTTTAGTTTCCCTAAATATTGCATTTTCGCTTCCCTGACTATTTCGTCCTTTATTTTGTCCAAATTCTCACTACGAATTTTATCACTGAATATATGACAAGAGTATGCTATGAGTCGTTCATCTTGGACAAACTAAAGAGCTTAACAAATATTAATTGTAGTAAACGCTTACTTCAAATTAATTTTAATTACTTAAAACGTGTAAAACACAAGTGGTAAAATCAAAAATGTTTGTACAACCAACTTCAATATAATTAATTGAGAACATCATCAATGCATTCGAAGTCAATTAAATAAGCATTACGCACATTAAAGATAACACAAAAGCAGTTCAGATCTTGATCAAATTTATGTGGGAACACAAATTATAAAGAATAATCACAATAAAAAAGAATCATCAACACCGGTTCAACCAGAGAAAAGTTATGAGTGTTATCTCACTCATAACTTTTCTCTCACACAATTAAAAAAAACACATAACCCAATTGCATACCTCCATCTTTTTGAAGTCGGTAAAAACGTCTTTAGCGATGATATACTAATTCTATAATAGGGAAATGGATTAATTTTTTTTCATAGAAATTAACAAACGATCTATTCCACCTGATGGTAAGTGAATGTTATTCCGGATGACTGCGTCTAGTACTATAATTAAGTAAGAAGTCTCCGGTTTTATTATATTTTGCACAGCGGTGCACATACTTAGGTCCATTACACACATTTAATGACTGTCTCGACCGTCGTTATTAAGCTACCAGGGGTAATGTTTTTAATTTGTTTAGCTACGTAAAGATATTTTTATTAATTATATCAATTCTGAAGTCAGAAGGGCTGTCCAAAATTTAAAAACGCATTTACTTCTGCTGTTCTACTGACTGAGCGAAGACAATGTAAACGCGTCTTTAAATATTTGTATTCTTATATGTCAAAGCTCACCACACTCGGCAGGCAGGGGTAGTAGGAGGTTTCTTAAATTATTTTAAATAAATTAAAAATTTATAAAAAGAAGCAGTTATAAAATACACTACATATATTTAGGAAATACTTATAAGTACATAAACTTTCCCTTATAAACCTAAAATTTTATTGCGTATAAAATTAAATAAAAATACTGTTTATTGTTATTTCTATAGGATAATACTACGACCATAGAGTGATATTAAAAGTAACGTAAAGTTACAGCCTATATACGTCCCACGGCTGGGCACAGGCCTCCTCATACTTCTGAGAAGGTTTTAGGGTAAGGAAGTGTCCGCCGCATTACCCCAAAGCGTGTTAGCTGATTTCACATGTCTTGGAAATATGTTTTATTTCTCATACATGCAGGTTTCCTCACGATATTTTCTTTCTTCACCGCCGGCACGTGGTAAATCAGCACTTAATTGCAATTTACAATTTCATCGGTGCCAGCGGGGATTGAACCCGGGTTGCTGCAGAGAGTGCTAAGCCCCTGAGCTACCACGATCCATAGAAAAGGATGTCAGATATTCTCAATTCCGAGATTAGATTTTATAATCTTTGAGCCTAGTCTGTAAAAATATCTATTTTTTCTTTATCAGCCTTTACAGCCTTGTATGAGAACATGTGTTGCCAACACCAAATTTTTCATATTTATTTCATGTTTCAAATTGATTCCGTTTCCTTCTAAGTCCACAATAAATATTAGTTGTACCTTCAAACTACTCTTTTTATTTCTGAGCCATCAGCAAGAGGAGAATTGTAATTGTAAAGTGTACCAAAATAACCTTTGTACATTAAAGTGCTAATACCACAGGTAGCGTTCAATTTAACGCCGCTCCGAACAATGTTCTCTTATTGCAGATGTTCTTCAGTTCAGTTCCTTACTGCCATTCTTGGCGCGCGAATTGGTTATCGAAGTAGTAGATGTCTTCGCATATTGAGTATGGCATATATAAAAAAAATCTGTTGGAGGTCATGATGTCGTTCTTGCGTTTTCCATATTTGCCTCTACCGACGTCCAATCGACATTATGAAGTCTAAATCGAATCTGCGTTACTTATAGATAAAATGTTGAAATTGTAAAAATAAACCATTAAAAGGATTTGTGACATACATTCGTTGTAATTATTACTTTGATTAAAAAGCGCTCTTAACTATATATTATAAATTAAACTCTTCACTAAATAACACTAACAAATAACTATGATAACATAAAAGCTAAAATTTCTGTTTCAATTGGTGATTTGCAGCCCTATCGAAATGGGATAGAAACGCAATTTTTCCGCGCTGAGAATCCAAACGTGCTTCAATCAGGTAATTATTCTCGTTATATCGTTAAGATAGTTTCTTTTTCAAGATCACTAGCAAGCAACAATGTAAGCGAACGTTAAAAGCAAATAGCCGTTTATGTTTGATTAAAACTAAAAAAAAATGATTCATGAGCTATACAAAATTGCATGAGAGTATGCGAGATAGATCGTCAAGTTGTCTTAGTTTGTTCGGACATGTTACGATATCACAGCTATATTATTAACACATACTTGAACAACCTTTGATATATAATGATTTTGGCAAAAGATTGTGATATAATGTATCAGTTTGACGATTTAAATTCAAAATGATTGTATAACCGATTTTTTTTTATAGAAGAGGGGGAACGAGCATGCGGCTCACCTGATGGTAAGTGACTACCGCCGCCCATGATCAACCGCAACACCAGGAGAATTGCGGGTGCGTTGCCGGCCCTTTAGAAAGGAGTAAGCTCTTTTCTTGAAGGTCCCCAGGTCGTATCGGTACGGAAAAATCGCCGGTGGTAAACTATTCCACAGAGAGGTTGTACGTGGAAGAAAACTCCTTGTGAAACGTACAGTGGTGGCCCGCCAAGCATCCAGATGGTGTGGATGGTATCGGGCCGTTTGCCGTGTAGTGCGTACACGAAATTTGGCGGCTGGGATTAATCCGAACAATTCCTCAGAGCACTCCCCGTGATAGATGCGATAAAATACGCAAAGAGATGCAACATCTCTTCGCAGCGCCAGTGAATCGAGCCGATCGGAAAGCACTCGGTCGTCGACGATTCGAGCCGCTCTGCGCTGGATGCGGTCAAGTGGAAGGAGCTGGTACTGGGGAGCCTCAGCCCAGAGATGGGAACAGTATTCCATGTGCGGCCGAACCTGCGCCTTGTAAAGTTGCAGGCGGTGTGCCGGCATGAAATACTGTCCCGCTCTACTGAGCACGCCAAGCTTTTTAGAGGCCAATTTGGCCTTCCCTTCCAAGTGGCCGCGAAACTGCACGTCACTCGATATGTCGACGCCGAGGATTCCGATACTGGCTGAGGCAACAAGGGGAGTGCCTTGAAACTGAGGGGATACGACAAAGGGGTTCTTTTTAGCGGTTAACGCGCAAACTTGTGTCTTCTGGGGGTTAAACTGGACTAGATTTAGTCGTCCCCAATCCGAAACTCTGTTCAGCAAAGACTCGACTTCAGACACAAGTTTGTCCCGGCACTCGGAGACGTTTTCCCGAGAAATATTGGCTCGGCCGGTGTAAAGAGCATCACCAGTGCTGTCATCTGCATAGCAATGAATGTTACGGGTATGCAACATATCATTGATATGCAGAAGAAACAGCGTTGGCGATAGCACGCAGCCCTGTTGAACACCAGCATTAATAGGCTTGCAATCGGAGCTTGCACCGTCTACAACGACCTTGATGCTCCGATCTGCAAGAAAGCTGGTGATCCAATCGCACAATTTCTCGGGAAGCCCATAGGGAGGGAGCTTCGGAAGAAGCGCTTTGTGCCAAACCCGATCGAAGGCCTTCGCAATGTCCAAACTAACGGCCAATGCCTCCCCCTTGAACTCCACTGCCTCCGCCCATCTGTGAGTGAGGTAGACCAGAAGATCACCAGCTGACCGACCACGGCGAAAACCATATTGGCGGTCACTAATCAGCTGGTGATGCTCAAGGTACCTCATGAGCTGGCAGTTTACAATGAACTCCATTGTTTTGGAGAACAAGGCGGTGATGGCGATTGGCCGGTAGTTGGACGGGTCTGAGCGGTCGCCTTTTTTAGGGATCGGGTGGACGAAAGCCGTCTTCCATGATTTTGGGACTACGCCTAGGGAGTAGGAGTACCGGAAAAGACGCGTTAAAACCGGTGCCAACTCTGGAGCACACGTCCTCAGCACAATTGGGGGGATTCCGTCAGGCCCACTCGACTTGTGGATGTTCAGGGAGAGGAGTGCTTTGCAAACCGAGCGCTGTGTGAACTGCACTTCCGGCATGGAGCACTCACACCGCGGGATGGTCGGCGGCGTACTCCCCCCGTCATCGAGAGTCGAGTTAGACGCAAAGAAAGAGCCAGTGAGTCGTCCTCCCTGTGCAGAGATGGAAGAGATGGCTGACAGAAATTCCCCTGGACAGCCTTGGCGAGAGACCAGAATGCACGGGTTCCAGAAGGAAGGCGAACTAGTTTCTCGCCAATTCTGCCTATGTGCTCTGACTTTGCCTTGGCAATGACTCTTTTGAAGGACCTAGAGGCGGAATTATACTTCTTTTTTAGAGCGCTGGTGTTTACATCCCGGGACGCTGATGCATCAACCCAGGTTTGGTAGCACTCCTGCTTATAGCATGATGCTATTTTACAGAAGCGACCAAACCATGGCTGAGATTTGCCTCCAATGGGCACCACAGAGGAAGGAATAAAAAGTTCCATACCCTGAAGTACCACATCAGTAACAGAATCCGCAATAACGTTGGGATCATCCGGCGAGAAGCAAACCCGCCCCCAAGGGTAGGATGCAAAGAAAGACCGCATCCCATCCCAATCGGCTGACCTATAGTGCCAAACACGGCGGCAGCCTGCAGAATGCAACCGCGATTTCAGCATGAGTGGCACAACACTCCGGACCAGATAATGGTCCAAGGAGCCTAAAGGGGCGTCGACGGAAATCTGATATCCGTCCGGGTGAGAGGTCAGCAGAAGGTCCAACAGGGAAGGTGCATGATCCTCCACATCTGGAATCCGCGTAGGCGAAGTAACCAGTTGTGTCAGACCATATGCCAAGACAAAATCATGAACAGATCTCCCCGCATGATCGGTTAAACGTGAACCAAGCCATTCGGCGTGATGGGCGTTAAAGTCGCCGAGGATCACGATCTCTGCGGAGGGGATCTGCTGTAGCAACGAATCTGCAGCCATTTGGACGTGGTCGAAGAGTCGGTCTGTTTCGGCATTACCGCTATGAGACCTATAGAGGCACCCGTAGACGCGCGGATGGTCGTCGCTGTCTACGCGTAGCCAAAGGATGGACAGGTCCGAACTTTCAAGTCTGCCGAGGCGTCGAGAACAGATGTCCTCTCTGACGTAAACGCAAACTCCAGCCCGAAGCACAAAGGAGTGTTCCAGTTTGTACCCCGGGTAGGAGAGATACGAGACATCAGCCGGAGAGGGCACCTGCGTCTCGGTCAGAAAGAGCAGAGCCAGCCTCGCCGTCTCGAGATGGTAGTGGACGGCGTTTAGGTTAGAGTGAAGTCCCCTGATATTGCAGAAATTCACGGACAGCGTGGCAGGGGTCGCCTTGGTCTTGTTGCTCCGTTTGCCCCGAGCAGTTGTAGTCTTGAGCGGAATTTTGCCCCCCCCCCCCAGAATACGCGGGGCAGCCTGAGCACCCACGCTCAGAAGTGGAGAAACATGGTCGTGGATGCTCAGCGAGGGATTCTCCAGGGATGCTGGTACCCTCCTGGGGTAGTCTATCATTATTTAATTCCGTTACCATGTTGATGGGGGGGGGGGATTTGGGCCTCCGGCCACCTGCACTCACCAGATGAAACGCGGAAGCAAAGCTTCCACTTCACGCCGGTATTCTGTGAGGTCGTGGTACCACCCCGGTTTGAGCCGGCCCATACGTGCAACAGGCCGATGCGCGACCATGTTTACAATAGACATTTTACATATCCCCAAACTTTTTTGCGATCAATACGTGCATTATTGAAATTGTTAATCTATATTAATAAGCTCACTAGAGCACCGTGACGATATTTTCACTTCCCATTGCCTTTAAAGTCACATCGTGTTGTTAATTAAAAAAAAAAACATATTTCATTAAAATATTTGTCAAAAGAAAAAAAGTTGCAATTAACGAAGGTTCATTAATCTAGTGTCAAGGAAAACTCTCATAATGAATTTCAAATATTATTTGGAATTAATGGATTTCATGGATGATCACTCTACCATTCATTTACAATCAAGGACTTCATCATCTTTTATCACCAGGAAAGATTGCGGTCAAGTACCGGCTTATAATAATTAAAAAAACCATTTAGATAAATTTATTTTATTACTATTCTTATATTCATTTAATAATTTTTGCTTAGAATACAATTGTTCTCTTAAAATACATACATAACTGCCCTTACTCGTACTCAGAAAAATTGATGTCAATTTAAAAAATGCTTAAGTTGCTCTCCCCCCCCCTCTCTGTCTCTCTCTCCACTAAATGACAACAGAAAGGGACATGTATAATTAACTTAAATAAGCGATAATCAACGACTGTAAATAAGGCCGATCGTGTTCAGCTACCATAAACAGATATAGTTTATTTAATCTTATCACTAAATATGCGTTTCTCTTTTAGGACAGTAGCATTACTACCGTATCGAGTCGCTTTTGTCCCCGGTCCACCCTACCTGCTTCAGCAGACAGCATGGCGCTCAGTTGTAAAGCTGACATTATTAATAGTACATTTGCTATTGTTAATTCTGCGAAATTATATTCGCATTTTTATGAGTCATCCCGCTGCTTCATTATTGTTATAATTCATTCATACATTTTAATAGGAAAGTGATCAAAAATACGTTAACCAAATATCTTTGATCGTGGAATATATTTTTCAGAAAATAAAGATTTTTTGTTAAGCAACTTTGTGGGTGGCCTCCTGTAGTGATTTTACCGCTAAATTAAATAAAATTCTCAGTATAATAATATATAATTATAAATCCTTTAAAAGGAAAGTCATTCAGTAATAATTGTCTTATGAAGGAATTCATTCGTTTAATCCATATAAAGGAGTTTTTTTTACATGTTTGAAGCATCAAAGATTTTTCAAAAAATCGGAATGTTATTGTTTTCACCCCAGTTATTGACAATCGAGTTCTGATTAGATCTCGACGTTTCGAGGTTCTAGGAAGCTATTCTGGCTATTTCTCTGCTGGCTATCTCTGTACGTACGTATATGTGTGTGTGTGTGTGTGTTTTTTTTTTTCAAAATAACTTTTAAAAAAAATTCAATTCAATTCCGTTTTTTAGGGTTCCGTAGTCAACTAGGAACCCTTATAGTTTCGCCATGTCTGTCTGTCCGTCTGTCCGTCCTCGCTTAATCTCTGTGAACGTTAGCACTAGAAAGCTGAAATTTGGTACCAATATGTGTATCAATCACGCCGACAAAGTGGTAAAATAAAAATTGGAAAAAAAATGTTTTATTAGGGTAGCCCCCCTATATGTAAAGTGTGAAGTGATTTTTTTTTTAATTTCAATCCTAATGTGTGATATATTGTTGGAAAGATATTTAAAAATGAATAGGGGTTTACTGAAATCATTTTTTGATAATGTTAATAATTTCGGAAATAATCGCTCCAAAAGTTAAAAACAATGTGTCCCCCCCCCCTCTAACTTTTGAACCATAAGTTTAGAAAATATGAAAAAAATCTGAAAAGTGAACTTTATAAGGACTTTCTAGGAAAATCATTTTGAACTTGGATGGAAACAACAGTACCCACTACCGGGAGCAGTTGCAGGAGCGCGGAGCGCTGCTGGAGCGCGAACATAATGGATACCCACGTTTAAACTCATAAGTGGGAACACTTATTGTGACGGACGGGAAACTACGGAACCCTACACTGAGTGTGGCCCGACACACTCTTGGCCGCTTTTTTGTCATACGTGTTTTTGTTAAGCTCAAAAACTGCGTCGATTGTCGCAAACTGGATTAAAATAAAAAAAGATCGAAGTGCTCAATAACGTCGTAACAAGTGAAATTTGAAGCCCTTTGAATCATTTTGAATTTGAAATTATCGGTAAGTTGCAGAGATTGGCCTGTAGGATGTAGGATTAACCGTATTTTTTCAATCGTTGTTTCCCTATATATTAACTAGGCAATAGCTGTATAGCAAAATTCAAAAAGATTTTGATAGCCGCCTTTGGTCGGGACGGAAGATGGCTCCCACAAACGTCTTAATTAGGAATTTATGGGATTTGCGATGCACTATCGTATTTTACCTACCATTCATATTGAAGTGATAGCAGATTAAAAAAAATTACCTTTGAGAAGTGAAATTTTAATACAGCGGCATTTAATACAATTTCATAAAATGTATAAAATGCTACGTCGTTCGTCATGCAGCAAAGGAGTGGAATAAGTTGCCATCATCTGTCTTTCCATCAGATTACTGTGTGAGCGTCTTCAAGGCAAGTGTGAATAGGTTTTTATTAAGTCAGTGCGATTCACCATCTTAGGCTACATCACCACTTACCATCAGGTGGGATTGTAGCTAAGCGCTAGCTAGCTAGAGCTACTAGCGCTACTAGCTAGCTAGCGCTAGCTTAGAATAATATAAAAAAACATTTTGATTGTTATGTACAATCAACGCTGTTTAACTTACTTGATAGTAACTTGTATCGTACATTGAACATTATTCATCTTTTAAAGAGGTGGTGACTTCTGTAGATCGAGTGGAAGGGAATTATCTTCTTTTCTACCTGGGAATCTATCTGAGTAGACAACATCCTCTTACCAATTTCCACCATATTCTGGTTTAAAGGGCATAGAAATACATTTTTAATTACAGTCATTGAGGCGTTTTATCTTAGTCCTCGGGGTGATAACGCATCAGTAGCTTGCTTTGTTTGAAGTCTTCTGCGGGTGTTCATGGGTCCTTTATATTAGGTGTATTCTGAGTTCATTCGTCAGTTAAGTTTTATAAAATGTACTCAAGTTTATATTATACTATATTATAATGGTGTATTTATATTATACTATATTATAATCGTGTAATGTTACGTAATATTTACGGAAATGAATTCGAATTAAGTATCAAAAATAGTAAAATTCATTATTCGATCGTGGTCGTAAAATTTTATCTATCATTATAATTTCATATGTTAGCCTGAATTAAAATAAATTATTATGTCTATTTAACAAATTTTTCCTAACTCTGCTGACCGCTTAAATTCATTCAGTGAGTTATGAAGAAGGCTTTTTACGGATTCTCTTCACGTGATCATATTCGTAAAAGAGGACTTCAGCAGAATAAGGGTAAATGACTGGCTCTGGTTGGCCATATAGCTCAAAAACTAACGGGGAATAAAGTACAAGTAATGGTTTCTCGTAATTATGCGGATATTGTACAATAAATGAAACTAATTTTATAGATTTTATCCGTTGAAAAAGCGATAGCATCCGCAAAATAAGTTTCATTTTTAAGAAAGGCATAAAGTGAGGAGTAAACCATCTACACTTAGTGACGACCGGAAGAATAATGTGGGATTAGGTTTGCCAGATCGGAAGGACAAAATATCTGGACAAATTTTGATAAAGTCGGGATTTTGGAGTTGTTGCCGTAACGTTGTGTGCACTAATTAAATGAATCAAATATAGATTAAAGTATCAACTCCGTTTACTCACGCTATAAATTATATTTACGAGTGCTTGCAGTATTATTGGCGAATACGAATTGATCTTCTGAGAAACGAATGGACGTAATCGAAACCCATGTTTTGACGATAACTGTCCCACAATGCGTATAGAATTTGAGTTATTGAGCACTTAAGTAAACTATTACGTAACTGTGTCTCAATACAGAAGGCTGGGCCGGAGTCGATTCTGCCCAAAGATAACTAGTCCGAGAAGACAATAAAATGAATTGTATTGTTATGTTATATATTAACCGTGTCGTGGCAGAGTAAAAAATAGTAAGAGGCAACACTCTTACTACACCCATGGGATTTTTTTAGGGAAACAAACCATGAGATGGGCAGAAGGGTCTTCCTAATAACAACTAAAAAAAAACGGTTTCCAATCAACCTGCTAATCGTGCCAACTATTTCAAATAACCTTTGTCAAATTGATTGGATGCACGGTACCTATGGAATCGTCTAATACATTGGTATATACATATTTTTTTATACTAGGTACCTGTTGTTTTTCATATACCAGCGTTGTGAGATGTCTATGCGGTAGAAAAAGTAATACTTTGAGCACAAAACGTTGTGCCATTTCAGCATCAATCAAACGCTTTGCCTGTCCCATGGCATGAGCAGATCTCATAATTAACCATTAGTTATACCATAAGTAATGACGGATTCACAAAGCGCATTGAAAGTTTGTATTAGTAATTAAGAATCGACTACCTGACGCAATGCTTTAAAAATATATATGAAATTCCTTATCCTGTTTGATATGATTTTGATATATAGATTGCAATGCAGATTTTCGTCGAAAGTGATGCCTAAATATTTCACAGTCTTGGAACCTTTTTTTTATTTCTGTTAAGTATTAAAGTTTTGGACTGTAATCCTGTCCTACGCAAATGGCTCGTATCAGTTTAGACTAGTCGTGACATAAATTCGGCCTGAAGAGCATTATATAAATTAACTATATCTGTATATTTACTGTGTCAATATTGTTTTCAGCTTAGCTTTTATACTTCCGTTGATGTTTCAAGTCTAGAAAAGTATCATCAATGGTTTTTAGACTTATTCGAGCGGTAGCCAAAAATGAAAAAAATTGAGATGGTGGTCTTAAGTACTTTTTTATTTATTCCAACACGTAAAGTCTATAAACGGACATATGATTCTCCTCATTTTTATGCAAGTAAGCAATCAAATGAATACACAGTCCATGGGCGGTAAAAGGATACTGTTGTTTCATTCTCCATACACACCTAAATACATCCGACATCGATCGAGAGTTTCGAGAGTCACAGATGCGTTTCATTTCCTAAGGTCTAAGATGTAATGCTTCCATACGAAACATAGCAGCATTAAGCTGCTAATGCTCTTCTGGTGTTCAGTTAGAGCGTAGTCTTTCCCTGGTTGAAAAAATCCGTTTGTGTTACAGTTACTAAGCTACTACAGCGCGGCTATACCATAAAAAAATTGTATGTCCTTACGACCAACTCTTACGGTACTCAGAAATACTCAAAGTACATAGCAGCTTCCAGCTATTGACCGATAGAAGTTGCCATCGTCGTAAACGAAGTCAATAAGAATTGCAAATTTCATTAAAATTAATTACAATTCTTGAAGCGAGGTCAGCGTAGGTTTTTTTAATATTTGTTACCCTTGACAATTCGTAAATAAGCGACGTATCTTGACTCTACATTTTCGCTTATTTATTTTTTTGCATGTTAAAAGGGCATATTACAGTTACACAGATAAAGATGCAAAACTTTAAATAGTTTAATTTATTTATACAGTTATCTTTTGCGTTTTGTCAGCCGTAAAATGCTATGGGCAACACTAACTACTCAGTTCGCAGATCATTAAAAACAAAGAAAAAGTCTGAATTTATGTTCACTGTCTCTACATTGAAAGACACTGTATCTTATCGACTTTATTGGATACAATTGGCCTTTTGTTTGTAAATGTTTTAAGCACAATTTTCGTTAGGGATGCACCGCGTACGGACTTGTTTCCGGTAAAAAAGGATAAAAAGTTATTAAATTAGTTTAATTGTGTATTATAAAATCAGTTTCACTCTATTAGCATAACCCTAACGACTTTAGGGACTGTGCGGAATCGCGGCGGAGACTTTTTCTGGGCGTATGCAAAGGAACTACATTTGCATTCCTCAAAACCTCGACTGTCCTAATTTGGATGCGCTCCCTATCTCTTTCGGAATCGTTGAAATGCACGCACGGTAGCGAGAACCGTACAAAATACAAAACAATAAATAAATAACAAGAACAATAAATATAATTAAATACGACAAAAAGCGTCCGTCCTCATGACGCGGGTACAAACGGTTGCGCGTTCGCGACGACTCTATAACAACAGATACGTAACAAACATTTAAAATTATATCTTAAAGTATGGACGTTACAGCTGAATTTGCGATGTCTAATTTTAATGCCCATTCAACATTTTGTCACCGTATCATCACTTTTTTAAATGCTCATCACTAAAGAATTCCAACTTTCTACACGAGCAATTAGGTTTAAAATTCAACGGCAAAGATTTTACTTGGTTTTTTCGAATTGGTAAATGGAATTTAAACGAGATGACAATTCTTTATTGCGTCCGCAGATATTGAAACGATTCTGGTCGCGTTCGTTCATTAATTGGGGTCGATAGAGATGAGAATCGTTTGTTCTGAGAAGTCAACTGAGTGATTCTCGGAGACCTCGTCGCGTCGCTCTATGAGTTCTGAAGGAGTTAAGGGCTGCATCTCACTGGGACGTTAATGTAATAAGTCCTCTTAGCTAAAAGAATTACCTTAAATGTAATGATTTCTTAAATATACGTGAACACTAAACATTGAATAAAAATACTTATACGGATTTTATCGGGTTCAATTACCTTATTTTAAACTTATTTTAATTTTAATTCCCGACGTTCAGGTGCCCACCATTACATCGGATTTGGTAAACAACAAATCCTCGCAAAAGAACACCGATTCCTACCTAGGATGATACGCGAGGCTATTGAAATTAAAAAACATCCAAATTTCAATAGAGAAGATGGATAAGTGTTGCCCTCTGCTTGGGATCCTATAATTAACAAAATTAAACCCAAACCCAAGGATATCACTGCAAGACTTCAAGATACTGTAAGCTCGTTCTGCGTGGATCGGACCAAAAATTATTATTCGAAAACTGAAGGTAACCGGACTAACTATGACATGGGGACTTTAAACATCTCAGTCACCCCCCGTGACCATGGGTGCTGTAAAGCACCTGTAACTTTGGGAATAAAAATAAAATAAATTAATTAAACGCGATAAAATCTTTATAAGTAGTTTTATTCAATACCTTATATGTAGGTAACGCAGGCTAAATTAATTAAATCTAAGTAAAAACATTTGCATTTTTTCCGAAATTATTTTTACGTATATTATAGCATAGCATTATTTGTTTTCTAAAGTATTAAATTGTTGAAATTATTTTAATCTTATTTACTATTAAATTTAAATAATTAGAGTTATAGCCTCAGAGGGAAATTTTATGGGTTTTCTGAAATTTAACTAGATATTTGGTCTTACCACATGACAGTTACAGTAGAAGACTAGACGTACAGTTGACTGTAGTAGACTAGTAGAAGAGTGACAGTACTAAGTGAAACTAATATTACGGATTTTATTGCATTTAATTTTAACCTTTTTGATTACCGATGCTTTGGGTGCTTTATAACACCTATAGTCACGGGGACTCCCCGTGTGTTTCACGCGTGTTCACGAATAAGGGTGACAAACGAGCACACAGTCCACCTGATGGTAAGTGGATGCTGTGGCCCATAGACACCTATATTTAACCTCGATTAAGAATCAAAACGCAGATGCGTTGTCACCCGTGAGGACGAAGATGGAATGCCCCAGTAAAAACAAAATATGCGTACGAATAATAACTGCGAGGCGTCAGCGGAAGGAAACTCGTTACCTCATTTCATAAGAGGCGTCTATAGGTTATTGTGAGGCTGCGATGGCGGTATAATCATATCGACTGGCAACGAGGTGAAGCGGTAAAACGTCTCCTATTACAAACCCTCGTGGCGATTAAGGCAAATCACTTTTATTAAAGGAGATGCTCACATCCACTTTTTACTTTTACTTTGTCTTTAAATGGCTGATAGAAAAGGAGAAAAAGACGTCCATAACCTAAACCAGGTAGCGGCACTCTATCCACTACCCGACATCATCCCGCGGGTGTTGTAACAGGTGACAGAGGGAATCTGAAACAGGATATAGGCTACAGCGTCTTTCTGATAACAACGTAAAATAATAACTGCATTTGCCCATCCGTACACCAAGCGTGGCAACTATGGCGAAATTCCCCCATGAGGCAATCTATAGAAGAGATCTTTGTTCACCAATGGACTTTTATAGGATGTAATGGATGTTACTCAATAAATAAAAAAACTCAATCTACAATATCAAATCTACAAATACACGACTGTATCGATCAGAGTGTAAATTGTACTTGTCCTAGTATTGATAAAATAAATGCAACCAAATATTTAGGCTTAATTATTGATCAAAGATTACCTTGGCAGTCCCACCTGGAACTACTAGCTTGCAGAATCAGAAAACTTATTTGGATTTTTAGAACCTTAAGATATGTTGCAACAAATAATGTTTTAATCCAAGTTTATACATCTCTTGTTGAAACAATACTGTCTTACTGCATTCCAGTGAGGGGAGGAGAAGAAGAAAATAAATTCCTTGTACTAGAAAGCAGCCAACGAGCCTTACTAAAAGTTATGTAGGTGTAAACATTATCGTTTTTGTACAAAAGAGCTATACTCCTTAAACAACTTATTAAATGTGAGAAAGATATACACGTTACAACTATACTATAGAAGCATGAAACAGGAACTATAGATATAAACGCGAAGACTAAAAGAAGAGTAAGCATCGGAGTAGAAACAGATATTGTATAAACTAAACTGGCTAGCCATCAGTATACTAAGCAATCAGCTTATGTATATAAGTATGTAGGAGAATAGCTTGAAGAAAATATATTCTTTAAATATTTACGAATTAAAAAAGTTCCTGTTTGGCTTTCAAAATTAAATTATGAAGAAATAGAGGCTTCATAAGATGAAATCACTTAAAAATGCACCCCAAAAACTACTTTAGATAGACTATTTTAGTTTTAAAAAGTTTGAAATTTTTATTAAGAAGTTTTCTATTGAAGAGCGGGACATTCTGGCACAGGTATATATTTACTTAAAAGGATGTGCAAACAAAGGATTTATGTATCTATTTTAACAAATCATACAGTAATAATAATAATGAATGTAATCGATAATGGAATATATACTACCCCAAAACATCCCGTGGGTGTCGTAAGAGATGACAGAGGAAAAAGAACCAGGATATAGGCAGCAGCATCTGCCTGCTAACGACTCAAAGTATAATAAAAACTGCGGTTGTCAAACCGTGACAACTATGGAAAATATTCTCCCAATGAGGCAATAAATGGGGTAGGCCTATGGTCATCAGTGGACTTTACATAGATAGGCTGTACTGATGATGATGTTAGAATCTAACCAAATGAGAGAATATACGAGTAGATCGGCCAATCTGTAATCAAGAATATGCATCAACAATCTATAACTAGAGGTATGTATCTTAGCGGTGGGACTTGTAATATTTATAGGATTATGATCGCATTAATAGGTCGCTGTTGATGATTTTTTATAGGGTAAAGGTGACTAACGAGCACACAGTCCATTTGATGGTAAGTGGCATAGATATAAGAAATATATTTCTATGGTAAGTGGTTATTTTAGTGCATAAACATCTACATCTATCCTCGATTTCTGCCTTTCAGGAATATCTGTGTTGGTGACATTAAGTGTTCACAGTTATTGTCCGAGGTGAGGTTTCGAATACTACCCAAAAACACACGATCATATTTTTTATATACCAAAAACTGGGTCCAACATTGGTAAAAGAGCACCAGTACACAGAAGATGTACTGGTGCTCTTTCTCCTCCACAATAAAATGCTTATCGACTTAGATACGTTCTCTATCTCCCGTTCAGCCTTCAAAACTAAATTAAAAAAGTATTCTAGTAACAACTATAAATTAGATATACAAGGATATTTAGAATGTAAATTTTAGTTTTCAGATGATGCTTGTTGTGCAGACGATACCAATTACGATCAGCTTCATAATATACATACGTATGTTCTAAGTGAGACAGTTTGTAGGGAACAGTTGTAATTACCACTGTTTATTTTACTTTGTATGATTTCCTTCTTTTGTTTCTGTTTTGTTTCCAATATAGTAAATAAATAGATTACAAATAAAAATGCAGACGCGTTGTTACCCGTGAGGACTAAGATGGCACGCCTCCTTTCTAGTAAGAAGGGTCTCCGGTAACACAATCACACTCATCATACGAAACACAGCAGCGTTAAGCTGCTATTTTACGCTGGTATTCTGTGCGAGCGTGGTCCTTTGTCGGTCGGTCCGACCCATTCGTGTGACCCAGTACCTATAGTTATAGGTACTGCTAATACTAGCTATACTAGGTAGCTTCAGCATGGCTCTACCATGTAAAAAATTCTCAAACATGTATGTGTGTATGTATGGTGATGTCTCAAACATACTCGTATTCTAGTGAGATATCGCCTTAATAGTATTAAGGGATGCCCAAGTAATGTATTCAGAGTTGTCGGTTTATATGTAATTTATTGCGCCAATTAGTAGAGTCCCGCGAGAGGGTTTGTCAGATGTTCCATCGCGTTCTATTTGGGAGGTAGCTGGTCGATAATGGTCAAATTTCGGGGAACGCGTCTTTGATAACTTCGTCTAAAGATATTTTCGGAAGCGAGAATTTAACAAGTTAATTGGATGAAAATATTCAAAACGCCTAGACGTCATTACGGCTACAGATTGATCAGGATGCCAACGGAATTAAACTTAATATGTGAAAATTAAATAAAGTTAAAGACATTACTGAGATCATAGCGGGCTTTCATTTTAATGGTAGGTTTTGAGGATAAACTATTGTTAGTCTTCGGCAATCCTTCTCATGTATTTCTATATCCAAGAAGCAGTGGATACATTTTAGATTTCAGATGTATTCTATTTAAGTTCTCTGACGATTAAACATGACAATCATGGATAGGTACACAGAGTACATTCAGATCAATATATGACTCTGGCAAGGGCTTAAAAAAATATTTGTGCAAACAGATCATTGCGGTAACCAGTTATCGAAAAATATTGTTAAAAATGTAAGTCCATAACTATTCATCATGTTGGGTTTTACAGACCTTCAAGCAACAAGTCCACTGCTAAACTTAAGCCTCCCCCAAGGAATGCCACAAACTTTGAGTATTCACTCAAAGGCCACAAAGCACGGTCTTGAGCCTCCTGTATCCATTTGAATCTTTCAACATCGATTGTCAGTTCGTTTTATTAGTTTACCTTCATTAATTTTGCTAATTAGTATTGCGTGTTGATTATATTTATTGATTATTATTTGTTCTTGAATAATCAATAATCATATCAAGGTATTTTGCTTATATATAAATGAAATACAAATACCATTGACTGACTGTCCGACCCATCACGATATAGTATAGACCCATAATTTTTTTTAATTTTTTTTTGATATATTATATTATATTATCGTCTATATATATATTATATTATCGTCTGTTATGCACCCAGAGAAGTGAGCGCGTATTATCCTTGTTGATCCTTAGGAGCCTTATAATTCGTTCCATGTTTTTGTGTGTGTATATTTCACTATATCTTCGTCAGTTGCGAACTGATTTAGGTGA
Source organism: Parnassius smintheus behrii (assembly GCA_036936625.1). Classification (NCBI taxonomy): domain Eukaryota; kingdom Metazoa; phylum Arthropoda; class Insecta; order Lepidoptera; family Papilionidae; genus Parnassius; species Parnassius smintheus. The sequence continues at coordinate 24,510,110 of JAUPFT010000026.1, read as the reverse complement.
TTTGTTAATAAGGCATACTTAAGGGGTAAATAGTCGTTTTTGGACAATAAATATCGCACACGCACGCACCCACGCACGAACGCACGCACGCGCGCGCGCGCGCACGCACACACACACACACACGCGCACGCACGCACGCACGCACGCACGCAGACACGCACCTAAATAATGGAGGCACGACAAAATTCACGACTTTTAATTTGGATGAACAATATTTTAGTGATACTTTTTACAGATAATTTTTGGGTATGACGCAGCTACAAATCGCTTTATGAGATTTATTTAAGTGTCTAATATTATAAAATTTTATTTATTTATTAAAAACAAGCAATCGGGGCGGATTGCTTGCTTCGCACGTATGATTTCTTGGATCTCGACAACAGTACCACCTACCGGATCAAGCCGGACTCAAACACACACAAAAAATATCACCAAAATCATTCGACTAATCGCACTAACAGACATCTAATTATTTGTGAGCCGCTTGTCGCAGTAGCCTAGTGATCCTAGTAATTTCAATATACAAACCCCGGAATCGATCTTTGTCGGCACCAATGCACAAACATGCTTAGCGGTGAAGACAAAAGGAAATCTGTATGTCTAACAATAACATATTTGAAGATCTGTAAAGTTCGCAAACATGCATTGGAGCAGATTTGCAAACTAATTGCTCTGTAACACCTCAATTAGATGGACCAATTTAGCGATACATACATTAAAGATGGGCCAAATTTAGATTAACCTTAACCGACGAGCATGTAAGCCAAATGTCCGGAAGTCCGTAGTCTTTGCCTACCCCTCTGGGTGGCAAGCGTGAATGTTTATGTACGTTATATAACCCTCCCCGAATAAGAGAGAACCTATGCTCTTTGTTGCTTCAATGCGTGCTAGATTTCATATTGTCATATTGTCTTTGCAATATTTATTTTCTCATACAAGCATTAGGTTTTCTTTTTTATAGCATTGGGTGACATACGAGCACAGAGTCTACCTGGTGGTAAGTGGATGCTGTGGCCCACAGACACACACATTTATTCTCAATTAAGAATCAAATAGCAAATGCGTTGTCACCCCTGAGGTGAGGAGATGGCATTTTTCGATTCCAGCAAGAAGGGTCTTCGGTTCTCTACACTCACCGTACGAAACAGCAGCATTACGCTTGTATTTTACGCTGGTATTCTGTGAGAGCGTGGTCCAGCCCCGGTCAAGCCGACCCATACGTGCTACAACCATAAGAATTAGCAATTCACAATACATATATATATATATATATATATATATATATATATATATATGTGTGTATATATATATATATACAGACTGGCGACAGGAAGCAGTATCAAAGGTGCAAGACATCTGTTATTGCAATCGTCCTACCAAGAGTGGTGATAAAGGTGATTTCTCCCTGCGTGGTACTTTGGCTTATAAATAATAACAAGAAAGTAACAGCCTCCAAACTTTTCACTGCTTGACGCGGATTCCCTCTCAGAAATAAAAGAGTATGTGCCCAGCCGTATTAGAGTAAAGATGAGCCCGCACGCTGCTAATGCACGATAACAGACTTAACATGTCCTCTTATACCGTATTTATAAAAAGGTTAGTATTCTTAATTACAAAATCTCATTCTATAGTCGAGTAACGCACGTTACTTACTTGAGCAAATGCCCAAGTAACACTCTAACGCTTGGTGGTTGTTTGTGTTCATAAACATCGTTCTTCATTATTATGCACGATGTTTTGGCTTACTGTCAAAGGTTTCGAAATAACCAACAATTCGAAGGCATTAAATTCCGTATGTTAAAACTTACGAACGACGATTAACACGAATTTTATGGCGCCGAAAACAAGTATTTGTAAAAAATGTCGAAGTTAAATAACGTCTAAACTTTTAAAGTAAAAAGGTTTATTTGGCAGAAATAACATAATCCCGAAAAAAGAGTTACATATATTCAAGTAATCCTTTTCCAAAATAACCTCAAAGTAGTGCTTAAGTAAAGGAAATGGTGACTATTACTTGGCTGAGTATTCTAACTTTTGACAGTTCTAACTTGTATTACTTAACTATCGAATACAAATCGTTACTTAAGTAACTACTTTTACTCAAGTAATTACTTTTACTTGTTTATAAATACCGGTGCAAATGTTTTTTTTTAATTTGTCACATTAAAAATTAAGTTTTACTTCACCGCCGAGCACGTGGTAAATCGTCACGTAAAATTGCTGAATATCGTCGGTGTCGGTTAGAAATTGACTCAGTTTCTCTGCGTAGGTGTGATATCCTATACTATTAAACGAGCAATTCTTGTATATATATATAATCGGGATCTCGGAAACGGCTCCAACGATTTTCATAAAATTTAGTGTCCGGGGAGTTTCGGGGATAATAAATCGATCTAGCTAGGATTTATTTTTAGAAAATGTCTTTTTGTCCGTGTTTTTAGGCAATGAAAAACTGCTACAATATCGTTAGAATAAGAAGGTAAATTTTGACGGATTGTTGGTGATTATAAATAGCTTAATTGGTATAATAGTCGGTCAAAGAATCTTAAAACCCGGTTCGAGCCCAGACCGGCCCACCGACTTTTTTTAATTTTTTTTCATGTTCATTTCTTTTTTGAGAAAATCTATCACTCATGATATGTTATTCAATAACCAGTTCCGTTTTTTCTGTTATGTCGCTAAGATCAAAAAATATTATTTATATTTCACCAGTATGTAATTTGTATCTAAATATAATTTCCAAAACACACGAATTAAAAAAAATCTAGCGAAAAATACCGAGCAAAGCTCGGTCGACCAGGTACTTTCTATAATCAGCGTTACCACGAATAATAATAATAGTTATATTCAAAATACTGATACAAACCTGTCTTAATAAAATTTTAAATGATTAAAATTTCACCCGCCCACAACGTCCAGCCAGGGACACTTCAATTATATTTTTTTCTCCCTAACGATACCAGTATCCGAACAACTTTGTCGCATTAAAGAGCCATGAATAACCAATTAAGAGACTTTTAAGACCCGAAAACCTTACTGCGACAGGGTTGTAAACGTTGTCCGGTGTCGATCTTTAAATCCGGTAGTTAAAAGTAATTTGTGAAATTACTTTCGTAGAATCGGAGTCAATTAAAGAGCGTGTTGTAACCTCGTTCGAGCAGACAGTTTTGGATATGATGGTTTGTCTTGTTTCAATATGTGCTGTATTTAATAAAATTAATTGTAATGTGCTTTGATGTTTTTTTAAATGCTGAACCCGCCTCTATTACGTGGAAGTGATATATTATACTCAATCATGACGGAACCGAGATAAATACAAATTTTTTTTTTCTTTCACACTGTATTTTGGTCACAGCGGCCAGTATTAATATCATCTTGCGATCTGTGTAGTTCAAGATGAGAGTATGTGAGTGTGTCCGATGGGAAGGCAGTCTGACACGACCGGAGAGAAAATATGCGCAGGCAGTTAAACTGATCAGTTGAACTGACGTACATTTAACTGACGACAACCCACAGAATTTACCGGACAATCGGTAAAACTGATCAGTTGAACTGACGTATATCCAAATACTGACCGTGAGTGTGAAATCTTAGGTTGAAATTTCAAGCTAGTGAGGGGAAATTATTTTGGCTTACATCAGTTTGAACTGATCAGTTTAACTGACCGTGTGTATCGGCCATAAGGGTAACAAATGATAATACAGTTCAAATCAACGACTACGCAGCCTGAAAAAGAGGGCTTTGTAGTCGTTGGTTCAAATTATGGCAAGTAGATTCAGTGGCTCATAGAAAATATACACCTATTCTCGTTAAAGGATTGCGTTGCAACTCCTAATGATGTAAATGTGTTACAAGTAAAAGGGGTCTCCGGTTCCCTTCACTCACTGTAAGATACTTAGCAGCATTGTGCTGCTATTTAGCGCTGATACTAAGTGACTATGTGACACTTCCTCATTAAAGCTGACTCGTTCGTGCTTTAATAATTACTTCCAAACTATTTTCAGTCACGGGAGTTAGGCTCAATGGAGACGAGCCATCTACGTATGATAGGATTATACTAAAAGAGTGTGTATGGAATACAAGTGCACTCTCTATTACCTCATTGTGGTAGTCCGACGGGACGGTAATCCGCCACGATCGAAGAGAGATCAGACGCAGGATCAATAGCATTACGTACTTCCTAAGGCACGGGGTCGAATCACTGTCAACTTCCTGATTCCAAGCTGTTACGGATAATTTCTTGACAGAATAACTCAATAACTTGGCCCGACATGGAATTCGAAACCGGGATCAACCAGCAACAAGGCAACTGAAACCATGGCTTTACCTCGTAAGAAAGGAAAGAAAAGAAAAACTTAAAAACTTATTTGAAAGAAAGAAGACCAAGTTGGTCACAATTTTGCTACCATGGTATTAGATTCTAACGTACTATTATTCTTCAAGTAAATACCTGCTATTTTTTTAGATTCTATTATACGTGCTGGAGCTAGGCTGTATGTTTCCTCCATTCCATTACATAATATAACGGGTATATCACGGGTGACAACACATCTGCATTTTTATTCGTAATAGAGGATATTTTTAGATGTTTATGCGCTACAGTAACCAATTACCATCAGGTGGACTTCGTGTTTGTTTGTCATTTTTACCCTATAAAAAATCAGCAATAGCGACCTATTAATGCGATCATAATTCTTTAGATATGACAATCCCCAGCGCAAAGATACATACCTCTAGTTATGGATTGTTGATGTATATTCTTGATTACAGATTGGACCATATACTCGTACTATTCATTTGATGAGATTGTAACATCAACATCGTCAGTACAGCTTATCTACGAAAATACATTGCTGAACATAGGCCTCCCCCATACATTGCATCATATTATATTATGGATTTTGCCTTAGTTAAGGGGATATAGTAAGTCAGCTCAAATTCTAATTTCGTCCCCACTTGCCCGCGCGCGTATGCTATGTACCGACATGTTTGTAATCACTAATACTGTAAGTAGAAAGGTCGTTAGACACTTATTTCATTAGGTTTATCATATTTATGCCTGTTTCTTAACGCCAAGCTAGTCGCTTCTTATTTTTATTACGGTTATTTTCCATTTTTATTTTACGTCGTCCTCTTGCGTAATGTATATTCTGATCGTAAGCGACACAACCTCCGCCTTCAAAGGCCGAAGCGAAGTGACCGTGCGGCAGGAACGCTTCAAAAGGACGATAGTTTAGGTAAATTCTTTTTACAGTGAAAATAATGGTATTTAAAAAAAAGTAAATAACATAAGCGCATTGCTTTATAGTTAGTTCGGTTAGTATGCAAAGTTTCATGATCTTATTTAAAGTATTTTATGAATAACAGCGGTTTATTGTTTACTTTGGAGGTAACTTTGGATTTTTTTTCTATCGAGAACATTTTACGAAATCGTGTTTTCGTTTAACATAATCCTTAACATTAATCCTCAACTTTACCATATATTTATTTCAAAATGAATGCTGCAATATCTTCGGCATAACGAAGGATCTTGCTAAGCCATTTGAGATTATATTTCCCCTTAACACGCCTGGCGAGTGCGTTGTCAGCCACAGTTTAATATTTCGAGTTGTTAGCAGGAAGAAATGCCTCTGCCCATCACCTGTTTCAGTTTCCCTCGGGACGAGGTACTGGATATTCTTACTCCGCCACTGCACTGCAAGTCTGTGCCTTATTATGACTGCTTTACGAATGGGTCACGACCTCTTTTTAATAGAAAAAGGATTACAAATGAGCATACAGTCTACCTGATGGTAAGTGGATGCTGTGGCCCATAGACATCTACATTTATCCTCGATTAAGAATCAAAACGCTGATGCGTTGTTATCCCCGAGGACCAAGATGGAATGCCTCGTTTCCAGTAAAAAGTCTCCGGTTCTCTACCCTCACCATACGAAATACCTCACAAAATATCAATACGATATAATACAAAATACCAGCGTGAAATAGTAGCAGAATGCTGGTGTATTCCGTCCTTTCCGTCCTTGGGCGTGACACAGCATTTGCGTTTTGATTCCTTATGGGTTGGTAAAGAAAACAAAGTAAATAATAACTTATTTACTTCAAAACTTATTTTCTTCAATACGTGGTGGAACCACGCTTCAGCTCGGCTCCACGCTTACATAGAATACCAGCGTAATAATCAAAATAATGCTGCTGTTTTACTGTGTTTCGTATCGCGGGTGCAGAGAAACGTAGACCCTTTTTACTGGAAACGAGACATTCCAACCTCGTATTTATTTATTTATTTATTTATACTTTCATGCACAAAAAAGGTACATATGGCGGACTTAATGCCATAGGGCATTCTCTCCCAGTCAACCATTAGGCTAAACAGAGATAGACATTATGGAGGCGGTGCAGCAATAATCAAATAGAGAGGATAAAAGAAATAATAATATATGTAATAAACAATACATAGATATTATATACACACATATATATATATATATATATATATATATATATATATATACATATATATATATATATATATATATATATATATATATATAATAAAATATATATACATACATACATACATACATACACTGTATACACATAAATACATAAATATATAGTATCGTATATAGTCCTAAGCTCACGGGAGACAACGCATCTGCATTTTGATTTTTAATCGAGTATAGATGTGGATGAACACGTACGTTTGTCATCTTTATCTCTATATATAGAAATCAGTTCCTGTCCGTTAGCTAAAACTCGAAACTGACTCGACCGATTCCGATGAAACTTTTTGTAGGTTTGAGTAGGTAGGTGGAGCTGGTGTCGAGATTCAGAAAACGGCTATGCGAAGCCGGGGTAATTCACTAGTTCTCTATAAGAAAAGGAAAAGTTGTCTCTTTACTCTCACTTCTAACTGCATTTTTTTCAATTTGCGGTAATTTCAATTAAAAATATGAGTGATTGTTGTTTAATTTCATCGCATGGCTTAACAATAGCTAATAAAACGAGAATCTAATTTGTGTTGAACAATTGACAAGTTTTTATTGAAATAATCGCTGTATTGTTTCTTCGTTTATTGCATTTATAATCGGAATACTTTATGAAAAATAATATTAATATGAATTTACACTAGGGTTTTAAACTATTTATTGTTCACATATAACAAGCGTAAAATAGCAGCTTAATGTTGCTGTGTTTCGTATGGAGTGTACCTAGTAAGCCGGAGACTCTTTTTTACCAGTAACATTAATTAATACCTCGCACTATTCGCAGGTTTACGGGAGCCGTCACAAAAATACAGATTTCCTGTCAGCTTCAACCGGTTCTATACCAGTAGAATTCTGGTACTATTGGTAAAATTGTACCCGTTAAAGTATTCTTAAATATTCTCTGTTTTATTCGGAATTATAACTAAGCAAATTCTGTACTTAAACTCGTTCGTTCTGCATTTAACGTAATTTCTAAATCTGTATTGCCTTCAGAAGTGACAACGCATCTACGTTTTGAATGTATATGAAGGATAGATGGAGGTGTCTATGGGCCACACCAGCCACAGCACCCACTTACAATCTGTTGGAGTGTGTGCTCGTTTGTCATCCATCTTGAATTTAAAAATCAATTGCCGTGCTTTAGTTTCGCAAAAACTCGAAAATGGCTCAATCGATTTTTTGAAAAGTTGTATGTTACATACATTTTACATTTCATTTTATCCCACGAAAATTAAGTTTAATGATTAGACCCGGTAGGTGGCGCTATTGTCGAGATATAGAAATCACCCGTGCGATACCAAGGCGTAGTCTTATATATATAAAGTACGTGTCACGTTGTTCGTCCGCGATGGACTCCTAAACTACTTAACCGATTTTGATCAAATTTGCACAACGTGTGCAGTTTGGTCCAACTTGAGAGATAGGATAGCTTACATTTCAATTCATATTCGCAATATTATTTTATTCCAAATTATATTTGTCTATTATTTGACAGTCACAATTACAGACGTACCCGTACTGCGCATGTGTCAATGCTTTGTTTGAAGCGGTTCCTTTAAAAAACAAAAAAGTCTCAATAAAGCAATTTACATTTTTGCAATATGTTAGCGATGACATGTTTTGTCAAAATTACAGGAATAATATTTTGATTACTGAAGTATAAATTAAATTCATATTATAGTGAAGATAATACAGTGAAATTATTCCTGCTTTTTAATTATTAGTGTTTCGTTGTTCAAAACTCTTTAATTAAAATTATATATTATACATGTAAGTATTATCACATAGTTACATTATTGTATTTGCAGTGCATAGAATTACTGTATTTTGATGGTCATGAGGAAGGTACTAAGGCTCCAAGATCTAAATGAATCTGGTTGTCACAAAAATGGTTGGTATTTGTTGTCCGCTTGCTTCTCACGTTATTGATTTATTAATATTTTTTTATTCTTTTTTATTCAAACTTTATTAAAAATTATTTTCAATCCTTATTTCAATGTGCTATAATAACATGTTTTTCAGTTTTTTTTTTAATTTATAAGTTATTATTTTCAGTCAAATGCCACGGAAAAAATCTAATCTCAATAACGCGAGGGGCAGAGAGGCACGACGCAAACGTGTTGAAAGTGCTCATCGGTCGGCAGAACAATTCGAAACAAGAAATGCAGATCAAAGAATCAGGACAGCAGAGAGTCGTGTACAAGAACATCAAGAACACCGTGACGAACGTCTGCGACAGACTATTATGAGAACAAGAGCAGCACGAGAGCAAAACATAGCTACAGCTCGAGTACAAGAACGACAGAGGCAGCGGGCCGGCCGCTCCTTATCACGAGCATCATTTGTTCGTCTTGCTTTCGAATATGCACCGGATATTGACTACTCTGCGCATTCAAAAATCGCCATCGGTACAATGGATAAAGTATGTCAATATTGTCAGGCATTGAAATTTCAGAACGAAACACCCGGCATGTGCTGCGCATCGGGAAAGTTGTGCTGTCACCTCTACCTACTCCGCCGGAACCTTTATTATCTCTTCTTGCTGGCGATTCAGATGATTCAAAATTATTTTTTAATTCATATGAACTAATTCGATTGATTAAAAGAGTTTCGCCACGACTGCAAAATGACAACTATCAAGTCGTCATAAAAGCCGACAAAATACCATTAGGTGAACATGCTGGCAGATTCAACGCTCCAACTGTTGATGAGGTCGCTATTATTATGGTTGGTGATCCAGTTGACAAAAGAGCTATAAAAATTACACGGCGAGACAACACTGTCAGTACGATTTCGGATCTACACCGTTCATATGACGCACTACAATATCCATTAATATTTTGGCAAGGACAGGATGAATATCACCTTAACATCAAACAGTGTGATCCAAATACCGGTAAATTTGACAATTAACTATTTAATATCTTACTGTGTGTACTTATTTAAATTTCTTATTTTATTTTATTTTTTATTGTTTTTAGGTGCTAAAAGAGATAAAAACGTTAGCTCAATGAACTACTACGCACACCGATTGATGATAAGACTATATCAGGACAACTATATCCTTCGATATCGTCAGCTATTCCATCAATACATTGTTGATATGTATGCTAAGGTTGAAAGCGAACGCTTGCGATTCATTCGATACAACCAGGCTAAATTACGATCGGAAGAATACATTCACTTACGAGATGCTGTTGTTGGAAACATCGACGGAAATTTAAATCCCAAAGACATCGGTAATGCTTTCATTTTACCTTCAAGCTACATCTTCAGTCCACGGAATATGCAGGAATACATACAAGATGCAATGACTTACGTACGTTATTACGGCCGACCAGATTTGTTTATTACATTCACATGTAATCCGAATTGGACAGAGATACAAACTTTACTATTACCAGGACAACAAGCAATTCATCGTCATGATATAACTGCACGCGTGTTCAAACAAAAATTGAAATCCTTAATTGATTTCATTGTTAAATATTCAGTTTTTGGTATCACACGTTGTTGGCTATATTCGATCGAGTAGCAAAAGCGAGGTTTGCCTCATGCCCACATTTTAATTTGGTTTCAAGATAAAATCCGTCCAGAAGAAATAGATCAAATAATTTCAGCCGAAATTCCAGACCCATCAATTGATCAAGAATTATTTGATATTGTTACCAAACATATGATACACGGGCCATGCGGTGCTTTCAACATGACGTCACCATGCATGGAAAATGGAAAATGTAAGAAACATTTTCCAAAGCCACATACGAATGAAACTATCACGGATATTGACGGTTATCCAATGTATCGCCGCAGAAATACTGAGAACGGTGGCCACAGATTCACAATGCGACAGCCGAATTCTATAAATCAAGTAGAACTTGATAATCAGTGGGTGGTACCATACTCACCATTACTTTCAAAAACTTATGAGGCTCATATTAATGTCGAGCTTTGCAGTTCTGTAAAATCAATAAAGTACATTTGTAAGTATGTAAATAAAGGCAGTGATTTAGCCATATTTGAAGAACAAAATATAAATAAAAATGACGAAATAACACGGTACCAAATGGGTAGATACATTAGCAGCAACGAAGCTATTTGGCATATTCTCAGCTTTCCCATACACGAAAGAGACCCTCCTGTACAGCATCTAGCAATACATCTTGAAAACGGTCAACGTGTATACTTCACTGAAGAAAATGTTATCCAAAGAGCGCTTGAGGCTCCAAAAATGACACTAACTGAATTTTTTACATTGTGTCAAAAATCTGATATTTTTGGCCAATTCGCTAAGACATTGATATATACTGATGTTCCACGTTATTTCACATGGAACAAATCTGGTAAAAAATGGGAGCCACGAAAACAAGGAAAACCACATCCTTCCATTACAGGCATATTTAAAGCTAAGACATTGGGGCGACTTTACACGGTACATCCAAAGCAACGTGAGTGCTTCTATTTACGTTTATTATTGGTGAATGTTCGCGGACCAACGTCTTTTGAATTTCTGCGAACAGTTAATGGTCATGTATTCAATACATACCAAGATGCATGTCGTGAACTGCAATTGCTAGAAGACGATAACCATTGGGACTTAACGCTTGCTGATGCTGCGTTGACATCAACGCCCAATAACATTCGTCAGCTGTTTGCAATTATTTTAACAACATGTTATCCATCGCAAGCACAAAATTTGTGGGAAAAATATAAAAATTATATGACAGAAGACATATTGCGCCGAATTAGACAAAGAGATCAATGCCAAAACATAGACTATACGCCAGAGATATATAATGAAGCGTTAGTATTGGTCGAGAATTTATGTGTTTTAATTTCAAATTTACCACTTAATCATTATGGTATGTCATCACCTGATCGCCCAGCCACCGACTTAGAAAACACTGATTTACAGCGAGAAAAACAATATGACCACGGTAATTCAGCAACATTTATAGCGAACAATGAGCCATTACTGACAGCAGAACAAAAAATTATTTATGATCTGACTGTTGCTGCTGAACAGGGCGGCTTTTTTTTCTTGGACGCACCTGGTGGAACCGGTAAGACATTTTTAATATCGCTGATTCTTGCCAAAGTACGATCACAAAAGAAAATAGCATTGGCAGTTGCATCGTCAGGTATTGCGGCTACTTTGCTAGATGGTGGGCGAACGGCACATTCAACATTGAAGTTGCCATTGGACATTCATAATAAACCAAACGCAATATGTAACATAAAAAAAAATAGTGGAATAGCTGCAGTGTTGCGGAAGAGTTCAATCATAATTTGGGATGAGTGCACAATGGCTCTCTGAATGGAAAAAATGATCAATTCATTTTTTCCATTCAGAGAGCCATTGTTCAGAGTATCTTTCCAGATATACAGAGTAATTACTTGAATCATAACTGGCTCAGTGATCGGGCTATTTTGGCAGCCAAAAATGTTGATGTTGACGAAATTAATTTCCAGATACAACAGTTATTACCTGGCGATCTGATGTCTTTTAAATCAATCGATACTGTTGTTAATGAAAATGAAAGTGTAAATTTTCCAATCGAATTTTTAAATTCACTAGATATACCTGGAATGCCACCACATAAACTTAGAATAAAGATTGGTTCACCTATTATTCAATTCAATTTGAATCTACCTCGATTATGCAACGGTACACTTTTGGTCATCAAAAGGATCACCGGAAATATCCTTGAGGCAACCATTTTAACTGGAAATTTTAAAGGAGAAGTGGTTCTGTTGCCACGTATTCCAATGATACCGTCAGATTCTACGATATCCTTCAGAAGGCTACAGTTTCCAATTCGTTTAGCTTTTGCCATGTCTATAAATAAATCTCAAGGCCAAACAATGTCTATTTGTGGTTTGGATTTGGAAAATCCATGTTTTTCTTATGGGCAACTATATGTAGCATGTTCACGAGTAGGAAAACCGTCGAATCTATTTGTGTTAGCTAAAAACAGGTTAACCAAAAATGTTGTTCACCGATTAGTGCTAAATTAAATTCAAATTAAATGTATTTGTAATTCAAAATAATAAATATCATTGTTAAAGATTCAAAACTATCTGCCGTACTTACCTCATTTATAAGTTTAAGTGTCACATGTTATTTACTGTAAAGTTTGTAATATACTCATTTGTTACAAACTTGAATTAAAAAATTATTAATTTTAAAATTAATTCTATTGTAATGATTTGTGCTGTGCTTGATTTTGTGATGTGCAAAACATAAAGAAAACATGCCGTCGTGTGTTTTCAGACGATGTACAAATTATACCCCAAAAGTTAAAGACAAAAATGTTCACAAAACTACCTATTTTCATTTCATTTTATTCGACGACGTTGTCTAATGGCGGCCGGCGCATGCAGCTAGTAGTCAAGCAACAGGCATCCCGCCGTACCTACGATGTCATATTTTCTTTCTTTTTCTTCACGCGTATAAGTAGTTCTATTATTTTCGCCGTTTTTAAGTGCCGCGATGTTCGTTCATGACGTGTCTATATACAATACGTCATTGGTATAGTACGAAATTCATTTCCCCGTTTTTTGTACTCGTGTCCTCGTGTCCACGTAGTCGTGTAAAGAGCTCGCGCAATTTGAAATGAAAATGACGTCCTGTGCTGTAAAAGGGTATCACAACTCATCATATAATCATGAAAAAAAAATTAAAAATCTCATTTCACGGGTCAATACTGCATAGCATCTTATATTTTTGTAAAAAACATTCATCAAAACAAAATAATAAATCGTAAATTTGACAGACGCCAATATAATGAAAATGTTGCTAGGCATAGTAAAATATTTTAACCCATATTTTCTTATTACTGCAACCACATGCTGCCAATATGGGACTACTATCGTTGTATTTTTAATTGAAAAATAAAAATACCTACAATATTCACGCATAAGTAGGTATCTTTATTTATTGTTTAAGTACTTGGGCATATAGTTATTTGTTAAATATTTTTAATTTCATGTTTTATTTGAAAAGTTTTTCTCCCTCTGAATCTTATTTTGTTTTAATACAAAACGCTTATTCAATAAATTATATTATATATTTATATAAATATATAAAACTATATACAATATACTTATATAAATATATCACTTCTCACAGAATAATATAATGACATAACAAATTTCTATAAATAATTTAAATAAAACATTAGTTAACAAATATTTATTTTTTATACAAAAGGCCTACGTTTTATATTGGGTTTTAATAATAAAATGGACGAAAGATATCACGTATAAATTTTTACAGGAGTATTTAAAACACGGATGTTTATGTAGCAGTAGAAGTTCAAATTGTAAAATTAAACCTGCTCGTGATGCTGCACTCGTGAAAATCCTTAAAAACTTCTTTAACAACAACCATTAATACTTCTCTTCAACCAGTGATGACTTACGGATCTGAGACGTGGTCCTTCACTGCTGGCCGTATGAGGACGCTCAAGGTCGCTCAGCGAGCTATGGAGAGGGCTATGCTCGGAGCGACCGACATAGCCCAACGGATTAGTAAGCTGAAGTGGCAATGGGCCGGCCATATAGCTCGAAGAACCGATAACCGATGGGGAAGAAAGGTTCTCGAGTGGCAGCCTCGTACCGGTAGGCGTAGTGTAGGGCGACCCCCCACTAGATGGAGTGACGATCTGGTAAGATATGCAGGAAAACGATGGATGCAGGTGGCTCCGGACCGTGCTTTGTGGCATTACTTGGGGGAGGCCTATGTTCAGCAGTGGACTTGTGAAGGGCTGTAATGATGATGATGATGATGATTAGTTAACAAATATCTATTTTTTGTAATGATATTTTATAATGATATTAATTGTACAAAAATTTTGATCAATCGTGTTCAAAGTCCTTCTCCTTCAAATCCCAATCCAGCGGAAGTTTATACCAGCTTTAAAGTTTCAGTCTTCGTTCGTAAATAACAATTTCATTGTATTAAGGGTAACGGTAGTAGAAAATCAGCCGTGGAGTTCGCCATGTTTTTTTACAAATGGCATCTATGTAAAAAAAAGTATGGTGGTCCCCATGATTGATGTTCTCCTACTGTTCCACTTAAATAGTTTAATAAAATGTAATATAACAAAGACGTTAACCACAGCAACGCGTGGCCGGGTCTGCTAGTATTCTATAAAAATTTGAAGAGTTTGGATATTGCGATCGCCGATCATGCTAAGGATGTTGCTGTTATAAAAGAGGTCTATGTTCTGGTGAAGACTGTTGAGGGGCTTATGTAGAAGGGAGAAGAGGAAGAAATCTTTTTTACTCTTAGTTATTTGAAAAAAAAAAACGCACATGGAATGACTTAGACGTTTACTATACCAATATAGCCTATCAAAATCCCCTGCTAAATATAGGTCTCACCTGAAGAATACCATATATGCGAGATTTCGCATAGTTGTCAAGATTGGCAAGTGGTTATATAGGTCTTTGGTTAGCAACGTTAATTTTTTCGGATGTTATCATCAAGATGCTGCTGCCCATCTGTCTTAATTTTTCGCTGTCGTCTCTTACGACAACCACGGTACGATACCGATCAACCACTACCCTGAGTGAATGCTAAGGCAATGGCGTTATGTTCAGCAGTAGACTTTAGTCGGCTAATATGATTGAAAAAATGAAAAACATTATTCATAACTGCTGACATTTCAAGAGCTTGCGGTAGCTGTATTCAGTCACTCAGTGCACGAAAAGTGGGCGGCAAAAAGTTATTTTTTATATATAACAAGAGAGACAAACAAGCACACAGCCCAACCGATAGTAAGAGGATGCTGTAGCTCAAAGACATCTAAATCTATTGCCGATTAAGTATCAAAATGCCTTGTCATCCCCAAGGACTAGGATGTAATGCCTCATTGCCAGTAGAAAGGGTCTCCGGTTCTCTACACTCACAATATGAAACACAGTAGCATTAAGCTGCTGTTTCAAGTTGGTACAATACAGTTAGAGCGTGGTTCTTTCCCAGACGAGCTGACTTATTCTTATTACAACCATAATACGCTTGCAGCATGACTCTACCACGTGAAAAATAAATAAAAATATTATATATATAAATATATTATATATATACATTACAGCCCTTCACAAGTCCACTGCTGAACATAGGCCTCCCAAAATTAATGCCACAAAGCACGGTCCTGAGCCACCTGCATCCATCGACTTCCTGTATATCTTACCAGGTCGTCACTCCATCTAGTGGGCCCTACACTACGCCTACCGGTACGAGGCTGCCACTCAAGAACCTTTCTTCCCCATCGGTTATCGGTTCTTCGAGATATATGGCCGGCCCATTGCCACTTCAGCTTACTAATCCGTTGGGCTATGTCGGTCACTCTGGTTTTACTGCGGATATCCTCATTTCTGAGTCTATCACGCAGAGAAACTCCGAGCATAGCCCTCTCCATAGCTCGCTGAGCGACCTTAAGCGTCCTCATACGGCCAGCAGTGAAGGACCACGTCTCAGATCCGTAAGTCATCACTGGCAACACGCACTGGTTGTACAATCTAGTTTTTAGAGATTGAGGTATACCTGACGAGAAGATATGTCGTAATTTCCCGAACGCTGCCCAGCCGAGTTGAATCCGTCGATTGATCTCTCGGTCGAAGTTGGACTTACCTAGTCGGACTATTTGTCACCGGTAAACGTACTCGTCAACAACTTCGAGCATAGTTCTCCCAACAACTACCGGCATAGGTGTGACATGGACATTAAACATGATCTTTGTTTTGTCCATGTTCATCTTAAGACCTATCCGTTGGGATGCACTTTAAATAAAAATAACTTAATAACAATTAAAATTCGTAATATTACTTCTATTCAACGTGTCATTATTGGCAAAATACATGAAATCATTATGCGAGTGAGAGATAAATTAAGCTTTTCATTTATACTGCAGTTTTGTATAAAGTTTTAAAAAAGAAAATTGTTTAAAGGAAAAAAGGTATTCCAAAAAAGGAATGCGTCATTGTAAACGAAAACACTTTAATTGTAGCACGACAGGGATGTTTATTAGGTAAAAATTATGTTGTGTAAAAACCGCCCGGTGTGGAGGGCTACCAAGAATCGAAGTCGGCTAATTAGCAAAGCAAGAGAGCAAAGTTGATAACACTTAAAGATAACTGTAGAGTAGACACAACAATGGATTAAATACTAACAAAAAACTGTTAATTATAGCCTTGCGTTCTGAAATAACTGTTTATTAATATGAATTTTTCTGGAAATAATCACCTTTAAAAGTTTCAGTTAAAATTAAAAAGTGTTACTTATTATTAATTTTTAAAGGGCAATGGCCTCTAATTTTGTTAAAAAAATGATATAGTACGTGAGGGCAATATGGTCATCGGTTTAATATGGTCACTTTGTTTGCATAGATGGATTTCTGATAAGATAGCTCTTCATCAGTCAATCAAATAAAGAGTCAAAAAGGCGCTGCTTTATCGACGCCATTTTGACAATTGACATTATAGTAAATATTTTAGTCGATTTTAGTATGGTGTAGTGTGGTAAGTTTTTTTTTAAGTAGATTTTTCGAATTGTTCCTAATTATTGCCAAAGCTTGTTTGTTATTTCTTTCTTAATATATTAGTTACAGTACACGACTTTGTGTTTTTGTCACTGTACTTCTCCTAGTTTTGGTTTTATAGGGCGCAGAAGCTTAAGGTATATATATAATATTACCCTCAATTGCCTTATAACTGATTTAAATAGCTTAATAGATACCGCCGAAGTTACAGATCCAAATTCTGGACAATTATTTGTAGGGCAAAGAGTTTTTCCGTTCGGTATTTGAACCCGAGCCTTGACCATAAGCCAAACGCTCAACCACGGCGTTACCGTGTTCATTTATTTATTTACTACATAACTGAAGACATAAGTTGATGAAGGTGATATGTCGCATTTTCAGGTTTTGGTGTTTTTTTTGCATAGATGAAGGTGATATGTCGTTATAAAATGATTTTAGACCTTAAAACTATCGATTTAAGACGTATTTCAAAAACAGAAAGTTGATAAAGGTGTTATCTACAGTTTAGTTTGAAAATGGTACTGGATGAAAGAGGTATGAGCCCATATCACTACGTTCTTGATAAATAAAGTAAAAGTTTTGTTTTTTTGTCGTGGAAGAAAGTGACATGTACGAACATAACACTTTCTTCCACTCAGCGAACGTAATCGAATGACATGACATCACTTTTCCGTGAATGAAGGTGTTATGTAACATACATAGCACCTTCATTCGTTCACATTAGTCAATTGTTTTGATTTTCGTTCTGTCATTTAAAATTATCACATTCTCGCGGGCTTTCTAACAGAGTGTGTATTGTAGGGTGTGTTGTGTACAAAAATATTATTTATAATAGTGAATAAACGTTGGCAAAATGGAAAAGTAATGGCAGGAGGCAAAGCAAGGGCAGAATTATTACTGGAAGCTGCTGTCGGTCACCTTATAATAGCTCGATCTCGGAAGTGGTTAACCTGGAAACGCACTTCTAAAATTTTTGGAGGTAGATCCAAATTGTCAAAAACAAAGATCATTTATTGATCTGGTCGGATTCATGTGCCGAACAGAACAAAAACTTTAACATGATTGCATTGCATCAATACCTTATATTCAAAGGATATTTTAAAGTAATAGACCACAAATTGCCTGAGGTTGGCCATTCTTATTAAGACTCGGATTGTGATTTAGGTAGGTAGGATAGAAAAAAACATAAACATAAACACTCACGCCATTACCATTTGGCACGATTCTGATACAACTCTCTCGCCTCCTCCACATCCAAATACTTACGCATGCATGCTCGTCGATTAAGGGTACTCCTAATTTGGCCCGTTTTCAATATATCGCCAATTTGGTCGATAAACTTTCGCCTAGGACGTCTCTTTCCGACTCTTCCGTTCACATCTGCCATATAAATTTGCTTTGTCACTCTTTCCTCGTTCATTCTTTCCACATGACCAAACCACCGAAGCATTCCTTTCTTAATCCTGGTCATAATATCATCTTGCAAACCACACTTTTCTCTTATCACACAATTTCTCACCCTGTCATTCAGGTTCAGCTCTAACATACTCCTTAACAACCGCATTTCTACTGCGTTTATTCTACTCTCGTGCTTCTTCTGCCACACCCAACTTTCACTACTATACGTTAAAGTAGGGACCAACACAGCATTGTGAATTGCCATACGTGGCTTTTTTGACATATTCTGACTTTTCGCAATAGAGTGTAGGGCCCCATTTATTCTATTTCCTGCGTTCACTCGTCGTTCTATATCCTTATCATATCTCCCAACCCTGCTAAATACGCACATAAAATATACAAACTCATCTACTTACTCGATCAACTGATAGAAACGATAGAAAAAGTCCTTAGGAAACACGATACAATTTTTGTTCTTGAACAGTACATGAACATTATTTGTAAAGCTTCCCGAAATAATACAGTCATTGATATGAGCGCGCATTTCAGAAAAATTGGTGAGTTACAGGAAAAACTTAATTTGTTTAACAGAAAAAAAGATGTAAACAATGATAAAGTAAGTTTTAGGGATGGTATTAAATGGATACGCGTATATGAATATGGTTCCTACCTATATAAAGAAACATACGATGAAATGACACCCTTCAAAAAGTTGGACATTTTAAAAAGAAGATCACAGTTGCGCTATTCTGTGGAGATTCCGCGTATGAACGGAAAATATGCTACCGTATCAGTGGAAAAAAAATGAAAATTTCTGAGACCAACTTAAGTACGTAAAGCCAGAATATCGGTACTTCTATGAGTCGATTTTAATTGAAAAATAGTATTATTTTGATCTGTTTTATTTTATTGTCAAGACTGATCCCTGTTTTATTAGCTTACGTTTCTATTTATAAAGTTTTAAGGAATATTTAAGTAATGTTTACCTTTTTGTAATACTTTAAGTACATAATGTTACTTAACACCTAATTTGAAATAGCTAAAATGCCAAAATGTTTTTAAAATGTTAGTGAAAGAAAGAGTTGTGTTCAGTTTTTTTCGAAATTATATACCATAAAGTATTAAAAGTGTTTATTTGCTCACATACCCTAATTTTTTAAGTTTGTTTACCCAGCTTTGCATTATAGTTTAAATCAAAAACCAATTTTCTAACAACTTATCTCAAAAAACAATAGTGAAACTTCAATCTTGATTTACTCAAAACCGGTAGAATGCGAGTTATCACCTTCATCCACTCACGTCTTCAACTATAACATCATTACAGTTATTAAACCAATACAATGCTATAACTAACCTAAATATAAGAAAACTACTGACTACCTAATAATAACGATATCAAGTATGAAATCTATCAAATTGATGGTAAAATAAAATACTATTAAAAACATAACTTGTAAAAAAACCAAGTCTCGCAACTCGGTTCTTCCACCGTAAAAAGTTGTGAGATCCATGTAATACCAAGTCGGTTAATTTATTCATTCCTACTTAAGGGTCCTTCTGTTTTAAGTTATTACGTAATTAGCTAACCTAACAACATTTTATAGGACCATATCAATTTTAAAAGTCTTTTATGTTTTAAATATATAGATTGACTTGGCCATCGCATGAAACCACAATGTATCTCACAAGTAATACGTATTAGATATATTAAATTAGATTGCTTAATGAAACAGAAGGACCCTTAAGTAGGAATTGAATAAATTAACCGACTTGGTATTACATGGATCTCACAACTTTTTACGGTAGAAGAACTGAGTTGCGAGACTTGGTTTTTTTACAAGTTATGTTTTTAATAGTATCTCATTTCTTTTTGTATATAAGATAGTCCTAGTTTTTTACCTTTCCGGTACCTTCTACTTCTTGAGTACCTACAACGTACCTATGTACACCTGTAATACAGTACACTGATTCATTCACTGCAAATGTAACTTTGTAATTCTATATATTTATATGGGATTACAAAGTTATTTATGCAGTTAGTGTATCTAAAAAAACTGGACAGAAATTAACAAATGTTTTAGTTTTTCCTTGATTTATACACTAACCACTAATTGTATTCTAAATTTGAAGCTTCTATGTCTACTAGAAGTGCCTTAGAGTTTTGATGATCGGTCAGTCAGTGAGTGACAAAATTAAGAAACTTTGACTGGTTACAATTCTTAAACTAATGGTTCAAATTGAATGAAATTTGAAATATACCATGTTTATGCAATGCTTACTCGGTTACTAAAAATTCAGGCTTCTAGTTTTATTGAACACGAAGTTATAAGAAGTCGAAAATGGCCTGAATTGCTTCGAGAAAAGATGGTACGGCCGTGCCGCTTTTTTGCTCGACTTGGCGGG
The DNA here is from genome assembly GCA_036936625.1 of Parnassius smintheus behrii. Lineage (NCBI taxonomy): Eukaryota > Metazoa > Arthropoda > Insecta > Lepidoptera > Papilionidae > Parnassius > Parnassius smintheus. The sequence goes on along the minus strand of JAUPFT010000026.1, from coordinate 24,489,271 downwards.
GGCACTGCCGTGCCCCCATATACAAATTAAAAACATTACAATTTTCAACGCATTTGTATGCTGCAATTATGAATTTCGTCTCACTACATGCAAAAATGTTAAAGAGGACGATTCGTAATGTTAACATAGATGTTTCTAGTACTTTAGTATTGTAATTGGTGTGAATAGTGGCGACATAATAGACTCCACTACCTTATATCACCCCGTGGGTATCTTGGGGGCACTGAACAGGAGATGGGCAGGAAGTAATAAAAAAATTACTGTTGCCAACCCGTTTAGCAGGCGCGGTAACTATGGCAAATATCAACCCTATGGAGCAATCTGTGAGAGAGGCTTATGAGCAGCAGTGACTACTGATGAGGTGATATGATTGAATTAATTATTGAATCCATCGTCGGACGACCAGCACACTCAAACCAATTAAATAGCATTTTGCGCACTGATTTACTTATCCATGTTTAGCTTGGATGTTAATAGGTGTGCTGAGTTCTGGAAGCTACAGGACGCTACGACTTACTTAGAATACACTAGTATATATTATTATTATTATGTAAAAGTAGCCTGTCCGGCGACTTTTTTAACGAAACCATTTTGAATAATTTTGAAAGAAAGTAATGTAAGCCTTCATATAACAAAATTAACGAATAAAATAGTCATCGAAATGAAAAAATGAGATCGCTATTTTATTTTTCATTATAGGTCGCTGGATAGAAAATCTTCATTACTTATTAATTATTTTTATTTTTTCAACAGATGCGTACAATAAACCTAGACTTGTTTTTAAATAATTTGAGATTTTGCATAAACATTTCTCCAACTGTAAATGTTTTCATCAAACACATACACTGATCAGTGATCACCGAGATTTGCACTTGAATTAGGTCAAGGTAATAACAATAATGCTAGACCAGTCTGAACGAAACGCACTCTCCATTCCCTCACTTTAATAGTCCGGGTCGACAATCTGACACGACTCGAGAGATATCAAACCAAAGGGGGTCAATATCACCTTTTTTTACATTTCAAATGCCTACGCATACCCACCTCGCTGGGATATGGACGGGTTATGTCGGACTCGCAACGACTAAAACCCCATGGTGTTCCACCTTTGTCGCATTTCGGCAGGGCCACGGAAACGCTTTCGCACACATCCGCGGCCCCACCAGCGCCGGCTGCCCCATGGCGGCCCCTCGTCGGGAGAGGACTACTCCTCCCTCTTCTCCTTCTCAGGTAAGGCGCAACAGAACACAAGGCGCGCCCTCCTCCGGCGCCTCCATTTCCATGTGTGCAATAGATGCCCCCATGTCCAACGTGGTCCAGGATAAACGAGCACTCAGAAGCACCAGCCTTCCTGACCCCAGCGGCGGATCTAGTCTATGGCTTCGCCGTCAACCAAGAATCGGCTGTGGAGGGTAGAGAGAGCGGCGCCTCGCAGTACCGACGCTCCTTTTCCCCCGTAGCCACACTCTTTCTCCACAACTCCACCTCGACTGCGGCGGTAGAGGAATAGAGCACCCCCTTCCTGCAGCCCACCGACGCCCATCCGAAGTGGACTCGGTGTGGCCTCCTCGGGCCGGCCCTACACTTAGCGGGTAAGCCATGTGGGTTCCTCTTAGTACACCGCGGGTGACCGGGCCACGGCTACTAAGCCCCCCGCCACGACAAGGCGGGAACCCATTCGGGGGGGGGGGGGGGTATTTTATGGTGTAGCGTAATTCTGCTGAATGTTGCTGTGATTCGTATGGTGAGTATAGGTAGAGAACCGGAGACCCTTTTTACTGATGACGAGGCATTCCATCGTAGTTCTCAGTGATTCCAACAACGCGTCTGCATTTTGATTCTTAATCGTGGATAAAATGTAGATAGATGTCTTTGGACCCCAACATCGCATATCATCAGGTGGACTGTGTGCTAGCTTGTCACCCTTATTCTATAAAAAAAAAAACAGATTTGGCCGCAGGCGGGACGACTACTATACTATTACTTACCGTACAAGAAGTATGTCGAAAGAAGGTAGACTAATTACCAATTGTATGATACTAGCAAGATAAACATCACCGTAAAGAATCCACATTTACTGATAAATGTGAAATGGAACGTTTTGTATTAATTGAAACATATTAATTCTTTATTCTTTATTCTTTATTGTACACACAATAAGTTGGTAACAATTATTAAATATTTAAATAAATGTACAAAGGCGAGCTTAACCCTAATAAGAGTTCTCTTCCAGCAAACCTATTGGGAGAGAGAAATAGTTTTATATACAAAGCAAGTAGGTAGCAGCGTGCGTACTTAATAATTAACATAACGCTACTTAATAGAAATTGGCTATAAGTTACAGTTTACAATTATCATATAAGTATAACATATAAGTATAATTTATTTTCTTATTATATCAATAGAAATAAGAATAAAAGATATTCTTATTTCTATTGATTTACATACATACATACCAATAAAGACAATAAATATATACATATATAAACATATACACACACACACATATATATATATATATATATATATATATATATATATATATATATACATACATACATACATACACATACATACATAGACACATACATATATATACAATTATACATATAAATACATAAAATATGTAAATATTTATAATTCTAAGTTGACAGATAATATTTCTTTACTCTGCTCCGAAATATATCAAGAGAAGAGCTAGCACGTATGTCATGTGGGAGTGAGTTCCATAGCTTGACCGCCCTTACTGTAAAGGATCCACCACATCGGCTTGTGAAATGAGAAGGAGTTTTGAGAAGTAGTTGTTTAGTGGTCCGGCACTGAGTTTCACGGGGTACAAGATACTCAAAACGCTCGCGGAGATATGGAGGTGCAAGAGGATTAAAGAGTAGAAAGTATAGAAATGATAACACATGTAAGTCTCGACGTCTACGGATAGGAAGCCATTTTAATTGAGCCCTGTACTCTGAAACATGATCAAACTTACGAAGACCGAAAATAAAACGTATACACAAATTTTGAACACGTTCCAGTTTGTTCAACAGCTCCTCTGAAGCATCCAAAAAACTAACATCAGCGTAGTCAATGAGAGGAAGAAGAAGTGCTTGAGCTAAGGTTATCTTAGTTTTTAACGGTAAAAACATCTGGAGACGCTTGAGAGATTGAAAAGAGTAGTTCACTTTTCTGCTAATCATATTAATGTGAGCGACCCAAGACAAATTATTATCAAAAATAACACCTAAGTTCTTAGCGGTCTCTGTATATGGAATTTGAGTATTATCATACGTAACTGCAGGGATCTTCGAACGATCTAATAAATTAAGCATATATGAGCTGCCGATAATCATTACTTGGGATTTAGCAGGGTTAACACGAAGACCAAACGATTTTGCCCAACTGCTTATGCTACTTAAGTCAGCATTCATCTTATTAATAGCCTCATCTATATCTTGGACTTTGAAATGACGGTATAATTGCAAGTCATCAGCATAGAGATGGTAATGAGAGGAGAGAACAGTAGTGAGAGCATTGATAAAAATAGAGAAGAGAAGTGGGGAAAGAACACCACCCTGAGGAACACCCGCCGTAAGATCACACCACTCGGAGAAATCCTCCTCATGGCGGACACACTGCGAGCGACCCCTAAGGTAAGAATTAAACCAAGAGATTACTGATGGTGAAATGTTTAAGGACGCAAGAATACCAAGAAGTATGTCATAATCAACGGAATTAAATGCACTGCTAAAATCCAATAATGTTAAAACAGTGAGAAGTCTTTTGTCCATGGCCCAGCGAATATCATCAGACACTTTAATCAGAGCGCTGACTGTGCTATGGCCTGGACGAAAACCAGATTGAAAAGGACTCAGCAGGCTGTGAACAGTTAGGAATTGAGATAGTTGCCTCTGAACTATATTTTCTAGTACTTTAGATAAGATCGGAAGAATGGAAATGGGGCGGAATTGGGATAAAGATTTAGGATTAGAAGTTTTTGGAAGGGGAATGACGTATGCTTTTTTCCAGCAAGTCGGAAAGGAGCTCGTCTCAAGCGAAGAAGAGATAATGTGAGTGATAATAGGGACAAGTTCATTAGTGATAGGTTTAATCATTTGCATACAAAGATTGTCATAGCCAATAGCTTTAGTGGACATGGCTAAAAGGCATGTTTTTATGTCACCATCAGTAACTTTACTGAAATTAAAAGGAGAACACAGCGGTTTAGGAATATTGGAGAGAAGATTAAGTGTAGTAGACTTAATAGAGTCATCAATAGAAATCGGAGGCTCAGAAAAGTGCCGGTTGAGTGCAGTCAAATCAAACGAGATATTAGAATCAATATATGATTTGCCAATACCCAGGGTTCTAAAAAATTTCCACATCTGAGCGGAATGAGAATTTTCAACCTCATTATAAATATGTCTCCTCTTAGCATCACGACACATCTTACTACAGCGATTACGCAGTTTTTATATGTGAATAAATTTTCATTAGTAGGGTGCTTCTTATAACGCCTCTTAGCTTTATCTCTTTTGGCCATTACTGCTTTTATAGACTCTGAAAGCCAGGGGGCTGGAAAGTGTTTAACTCTGACTCGCTTAAGAGGTGCATGTGTATCGAATAGTTTTAAAATGAGGTGATTAAAAGCATAAACCTTATGATTAACATCTTCGGAATTTAGAACAGGGGACCAGTCAATATTATTTACATCATCTCTCAAACGCTCCAGGTTAATTGATTTAAAACTTCTTAGGAGTAAGAATTTCGATTTACGCCTAGGACGTTGAATTTTATAGGAGAGGAAGATAAGATCGTGGTAAGAGAAAGACGCAGATAGTTGTCCATGGGAAGCAACCCGGTCAGCATCAGAAACAAGAATAAGGTCTAAAAGAGAAGGGCTATTATTAGGCGAATGGTGAGTAGCAGAAAGAGGAAGAATATGTAAATTAAAAGATGACACCAGGGAGAGCAGTTTTTTGCTACGAGAATCGTTCTTTAACAGGCATGTGTTAAAGTCACCTAAAATAATGGTATTATCATAAAGCGGAGTTAGATTTACAAGTTTTTCTTCCAAAGAAGAAAAATAATTTATATTGCGAGAGGGGGGATAGTAGACCCCAAGCAAAGTCCTAGAATGATTAATAGTAATTTCAATAAATAAATGTTCAGCAAAATTTGTGTATATATTGGGTGAATGATCAACTATTTTATAAGGAATGTCAGCTCTCAAATAGATTGCCACTCCACCATAACCTTTGCCGACCCTGTCATTACGTATAAGTTGAAAACCAGGGAGACAATACTGTACCGACGGAAGTTCAGGCTTTAGAAAAGTTTCAGAAACAAGTATGGCATCAACATATTTAGAATCGAAGGTTGATAAAAGATCAGCGTAATGAGCATGAATGCTTTGAGCATTAATATGGACTATATTAAGATTTTTACTATAATTACAGAATACGGCTACTAGTTGATCATGTAAATGAGTGGAATCATCGCTTAAGGCGCTTTTATAGGTCTTATCGGATGAGCTAGAAGAAGAGCAAGAAAAATAACTATCATCAAATTCTAAAATATCACACATGCTAATCAAAACTATAACATAAACTAAGCTATAACAAAATCAATAAAAATTAAATATATACCTGTATAATGTATAACAAATAAATATTATATAAGTCTGGATATAATACCTACAAAATAAATAATAATATGTTATGAACTATTATTAAAATAAAATTGCCAACAATTATGCACTTAACAAAACATTTCTTTCATACCTGCCGGCAGTGGCATCGGTAGAATTATATATTTAGATAACTTACTTAAGACTAATTAATATAATAAAAAAAATATAGAAAAAGCACAGTCTTACCATAAATAATAAGACAGATAAATATTATCTACGGATCTGGTCTGGCAAAAAGACTAGTAGTATAAGCAAATCGAATGACAGCATGACAGATATTAATAGCTGTCACTATGATTTATTTAATCACTAATGTCATTGTGTCAGTGTCACATAATAAACAAAATTATGAAGGTAAATTATTATAATATTAGAGATAACTATGAACTACGATGTTTCAGTTAACACACAAAAATTGAAGAGATGCAACACTATGCAAATGGAGACTACACAAAAATACAAATAAATTGTGGTAAATAAACACTAAGCGAAGACACTATCTCTTGCCTGCGGTGCCAGTACGTCGACTTTTGGAAGCTCCAGTTGGTTCCCTGACCGCGGTCGTTGTCTTCGACTTCGACACAGGAGGCTCAACAATTTTATCGAGTTCGATCACAGAGCTAATGCGATGTCGAACGCCACCGCTACCCAGTACAAAAACAAAGCCTTCACGTGTCCAGCAATTCGATATTCCATATCTCCGTCGAGCTGCCATAAAGGCTTCATGTCGAGTTTTAGTTAAGAACTCCGACAGAGTGATACCAGTGCCCTTCAAACACGTCTTAGCTTGCCAGATTTTGTTCTTCACCTCTAACTCACACAACTTAAACAAGATGGGTCTTGGTTTGTCAGAAGAGGAAGTATGGCCCATGCGATGGCAGCGAGATATATCTTTTTCCGAGAAACCAGACAACTTGAAATGGTCAACAAAAGTCTTCACTAATACCTGTACAGTGTCCTCGTTCTTTTCTTCCGGAAGTCCATGAAGTAATAGAATCTTCCGCCGGCTCCGCATCTCCATATTATCCACCTGGTGCATCAACAGGCCTACCTTTTCTTGAAGATTGCGTAGGGCTGTCATGATAAATAATCTGAATGAGGAGAACTCGGATGTCAAATTGGCAATGGAGGCTGAAGGTGCTGCAGCTTGAAGCTCACTTTGATAGATATCCATGCGCTGAGTAAACATCTTCTGAAGTTGTGTTATTGAGTCTTGAATGGCGTCCATTTTGAAAATATCTTGTGTAGTGATAATGTAAGAAAATTGTGAGACAAATTTTATTAACTAAGTTTGTAAAAAGCAAGGATTTTACTGCCTGGCAGGTATAATGGTTAGTACATTAGTTTCCCATATAGTAACAACACTATTATAATGTTTTATATATTAAAATTTATATTAAATTGGGAGACTTCACTAAAGCAATGTACTTATTGCACCTACCCACACAGAAAAACCTTTATAAATAAAAACCTTTGTAAACCTTAATAAATTAATTTAGAAAATGCTTTTTTTCTGGCGGGAATTCACTCGTAGTAATGGCTAATTCAGTCGCGATGATTTTTGCTCTTTGATTTACGATGACAATAAAAAAGTTTTGCATTGAAAAATGTAACAACCATACCAAAAATGAATTATGAATTTTAGAAGCGTTTTGCGAAGATAAATTACTAAAAGGAAAACATACAGATCCGGAACAATCAATTTTAAGTTTAATTAAAAATAAGAACAATTCGAAACCGTAACCACTGCCCTACTGTACCATTGGGTAATTACATAATACTTCATATACTACGTATTGGGTATTCCTGGCAATCCTCTAGGAGACTATTATGGGATGAAGTAATGTCCCTTCTTTCTCTTTATGTCGCCACAACACGACAATACTCTATCGTTATACTAGCATGGTGAGACTGCTTGTTCACGAGTAGGTACCTAATATTTTTAATATATTATGAAGCAAAGACAGGTCGTCGCTAACACCTACCATATTCACTTAAGAAAATTTTCGAGCAGTCGAAAAACTTATTCGAGATAACAGAGGAATCGGATATTTTTCAAAGAGTAGCCAAATTTTAAACTTAAGTTCAAATATATAAATGATGATATACCGTTATAATAGTTTTTGAAAATACGAGTAACTGAGGCTTCTACTTTTATTCGAAATTGTCCCAAATTGAATTTAATTGAATTTAAATAGAAATTGTAAAAGAAAATCATTACCAGGCATTTTGAATTTAAAAGATAAAAAGGAGAGAATGTTTGAGAATTTTTTTAATTAATATTCTTCACCATTTACCTATATTATAGTACGTGAGGGAAATATGGTCATCCGGTCGATATGGTCACTTTATTATAACATAAAAACTACCACCTTGTTTGCATATATGGCTTTATGATACGATAGCTCTTCATCGGTCAATCAAACATTAAAGGGTCAAAAGGGCGCTGCTTTGTCGACGCCATTTTGACAGTTGACACTATAGTAAATATTTTAGTCGATTTTAGCATGGTGTAGTGTGTTTTTTTAAAGTAGATTTTTCGAAGTGTTGCTAATTATTGCCAACTTTTTTGCTATTTTTTCTTAATATATAAGTTATGGTATATGATTTTGTTTTTTTTGTCTCTGCCCCAGTTTTGGTTCTATAGGGCGGTAAAGGTTAAGGTGACCGTATTACCCTCACCTACCTTACTTATTCTGAACCTTCTCCACAAACTAAGCCGGTTATTGTAAAATAACCCTGCATAAAGATCCACAGCTGGACATGGGCCACCTTTATCATTGCAGTGAGAATTTGGTTTAATAGTCACCATTATCAGGTAAATAAACGATTATAGGGCTAGACAGTCGAGGTAATGTCCTCTGTCTAATTCTATACAACATGTAACATAATTAACACACTTTGAGAAAGTAGTTTGCTCAGAATCCTTTACTGAATCGATTCCTATCATTTTTAAAAAAGGTAATCTTTTATCCCAAAAATAATTAAAAATACGTAAATTACAGTCACACTAAATCTGTACAGTCAAAACAAACTGAAATGGACCGTAACTTAAGGCAATAAGACTTTTAAGAGTGCAGTTTTATTTGTATTATTACTAATTCTGTCATTTAATAAAAATAAAGAAAAATGAACTTTATTTCAAGCACATTAAAGTCTTTGCGTTCGTGGATTTGTACTGTGACCACAACATTCTTCCGGAATTAGTATAACTAATTTGATAAATAATCGGTGCATAAAGTGTTTAACTAAAAATTCAGTGTATGTATTATGATTATAACATAATATACTAATTGGGGTGTCTGAGGATGTGCGTAAATTACGTTACATATTGAATAGTGCCCAAGTCTATACGCAAGCAGAGGTGCGCTCTCTATTCCCTCACTCTCATAATCCGATGGGACGGTAAACCGACACGACTGGAGAGAAATCAAACGCAGTGCCAACTTTCCGAAGCACGTTGGTGACACATTGTTAACTTCCTGACTCCTAGCAGCTACTGAGAATTTCTTGACCGAAAAACTCAATGAAATTTTTTTCGCCACGACCCGGGTTCGAACCCGTGACCTCAGGATCAGCACTCGCATTTACAACCACCAGATCAACGAGGCAGTCGTATTTAACGTCGATATTTAACGTCGGATGCAATAGGGATCGTACTATTAAGCATTCTATACTTACAGCGCCATCTATCGAAAACCATAAGATTTTTCTGGCTTTTCCCTTAGTTACTTTTTACAATACCCATATGGCGAATTGTGTAGATGTTTTATCTTACACTGTCACCGTACGAATATAATATAATATATTATATAGATTTATTTAATGTAAATTGTAATGCCTTGTATTTCCGTTTAAAATACGATCATATAAACAACACCAAAGATATTTCACATAGTTATATGCGTACAGCAAATAAGTGAAGTGAGTTGCCAGCATCTGTCTTTCCATCCGATTACCTACAGTGACAGTCAAAAGTGAATAGGGGTTTGTTAAGAGGATACCTTGAAAATGAATCGAAGTTTTGGGCGTGGCTTATTCCTTTGTCGGGAGTGTCTAAATGAAAGTGATGCAATGACTTCATAGTACGCAAATTATGAGACAGCCATACCGAGCAAGCGCTCGGAAAAAACTAAGTAAGCGCCAAACAACATTTTTATTTATTTTAACAAAAATTCGTTATGGATTAAAAAACTGGTTTATGCGAACAGATATATGATTATTTACTATGCTTTAAAAATAATTCCATGAAATTATTCGTAAGAATATTGTGGTGTCATCGAGAAATGTAAATAATTAGAGTTTATTTTGCAATTTTTTTCTATCGAGAAAATTACATGATATCGTGTTTTCCTTTTATGCAATCCAAGATTATATAGTCAAAAATCATATACCAGAATTTTGGTTTGTAATCTATAAAACTTAAAAAAATATGTTAAATAGAAAAACCACCAAATTTTCGAGGTATCACCTTAAGCTAAGTCAGTGCGCTTTGCCATTTTCGGCTGCATCATCGCTTACTAACACTGGCAGTACTGGTACTGGTAGACGTCTAGCACTGGCTTAAAGTAGTTAAAGAAAATTTTAATTGATTTTGCAAAAAAAAGAGTAATAATTGTAAGGTTAGATCTTTATATTAAAAAGAAAAAATCTTCGCGCCAAAGCAGCAGTCGTCGAAGAAGTGATTAAACCAAACCGAAAAACAAATAAGTATAACTCATCGGGCATCGATCGCTATCAAATATTAAAATCGCGAGTGGAATCGATTAATCCGTGCTGGATAATATAGTGAGAGGCGGTCTGTTAATTGGTTTGTGCGGACGTAAACCATTTGAGCTGATAACTCAGTTGGATGTGCGAATACAGGAGCGCGAATGTGCATTTACAGCCTTTTAGTATGAGTATAAGAAAAAGTAAAACTAAATTGCTTGTGCAAAAGAAGTTAAATGAAAAGATAATGTACGATTTATTGATTTAGTAATTATTTACAGCCTATAAAACGTTCAGTAGTGAACACATGCCTTAGATTTTCTCATAGGAGTATATAAGCCTTAGTTGCTTCGTCCAATAAGCAAGTTGGTACCCGCAGTACGAAGTCGTTACCAGGGTTTCAATTTCCTTCTGTCGCCTCATTCGAGATTACGACACCCACAGGATGGTAATATGTGGCAGTGGAGTCATTTACAATGCCACTACACGGTCATTCTCCACATCATTGATAAATTTCGTAACGTATTGAACAAATATGTCATCATCATCACTCATCACTACAGCCCTTCACAAGTCCACTGCTGAATATAGGCCTTACTCAATTAATGCCACAAAGCACGGTCCTGAGCCACCTGCATCTATCGACTTCTTGCATGTCTTACCAAGTCGTCACTCCATCTAGTGGGCGGTCACCCTACACTACGCCAACCGGTACGAGGCTGCCTCGAGAACCTTTTGCTCCATCGGTTGTGGGTTCTTCGAGCTATATGGCCGGCCCATTGCCACTTAAGCTTACTAATCCATTGGACTATGTCGATCACTCTGGTTCTACTGCGGATATCCTCATTGCTAAGTTTATCACGCATAGAAACTCCGAGCATAGCCCTTTCCATAGCTCGCTGAGTGACCTTGAGCGTCCTCATACGGCCAGCAGTGAAGGACCACGTCTGAGATCCATAAGTAATTACTGACAATACGCAACAAATATGTACAAGGCACAATTAAATCGAAAAGTTAAACAATCTCAGAATTTTGCTAAAACATTATAAAAAGACAAAAACACAGAAGGAAGCACTAAGGAAAGTTTTTTAACTCATTTTTTTTTATAAAACTGAAGTAGCAAACGATTATACAGCCCACCTGATGGTAAGTGGCTACATCCGCCCATGGACGCCAGCAACTTAAAACAAAGGAGCATACAGATGAGTTGTCCTAAGATGGAATGCCTGTAATTCTAATATCTCTCTATATCCTTCAGGCAGGAAAATAGCAGTGCAAGTTCTATATAACTATAAAAATAGGTAAGAGAATGTTAACCATCCAGTATTACTAAATACTTATACTTGTGTATTTTATACGTGGTAGAGCCATGCTTCAGATATATTTATTAGTAGTTGTAGCACGAATGGGTCGACTCGAACGGGGTAGGAAAACGCTCTCACAGAATACCAGCGTAAAATACCAGCTTAATGCTGCTGTGTTTCGTATGTTGAGTGTAGAGAACCGGAGACTCTTTTTACTGGATACGAGGCATTCCATCTTAGTCCTCATGGGTCACAACGCATCTGTATTTTGATTCGTAATCAAGGATGGATGTAGGTATGGACCACAGCAACCACTTATCATCAGGTGACTGTGTGCTCGTTGGTCACCCTATCCTATAAAAAAATTACTACAGGCTAGAAGAGGAGTCAGGTTAATGTGTTGAATATAGCAATCATATTCCTGTCGTAACCCCAGAAAACTCTTGAAGCACAACTTTTTATTTTCATTAGCGAGGTACCCAGGTTGGGTAACAACCTACTCTCTCGTTTTCTATGGTGGTTCATGATCAGACTTACCTTTTCTTTAGTTGGTATGGCGCTATAGTATGGTAGTGTTTCAATTTTCGTTACGAAAGTTACTTTTCGAATCATGACTTTATAATTTTTGAAAGAGTACTGGCTGTACTATTAACACTACTGATTACCTCCAGTCCTCGAATTTTGCTCACGGTAGCTAATCTTAATGAAGACCAACCGTCTGCGCAATACAGGATTGTAGTAAACGAGGGCGTGCAGAAGCGTAGGTGAGCTCTTTATTTTCACCCTCTTATAATACGAAGGGACGACAAACTGACACGCCGGGTGAGAGTTCAGGCCCAGAGCCAAGAACTTTGCGTGCTTTCCTAGGCATTAGGGTAGACATGCCAACACAACTCTGGGCCCGACAGGAAAACTGGGGTTTGGCCGACCGGGACGTGTCACGTTCGTTCATAAGTCGCGTTTATTACCGTTATATCAATAAGGTAGTCTTAAATTACTAAAACTTTTTCCGTCTACACTTCCGATTGAGCATAATATGCTCGAAATTGAAGTACTTACTTGTTACGAGAGTAGTCACACGATTTCGAGTTTGTAATAAATATCCTTAGCCATTAGGCCATTGTCGTCTTTTCATTCTCTATATGCGCATAATGGTCTAGAATATATCGTTCATCATCATCATCATTCATCATTACAGCCCTTCACAAGTCCACTGCTGATCACAGGCTGCCCCCAAGGAATGAGGAATGCCACAAACCAGGGCCCCGAGAAACCTAGAGCTATCGACTTCCTGCATGTCTTATCAGGTCGTCACTCAGGAAAGGAATCTAGTGGTGGGCCGCCCTACACTACGCCTACCGGTACGAGGCTGCCACTCAAGAACCTTTCTTCCCCATCGGTTATCGGTTCTTCGAGCTATATGGCCGGCCCATTTCCACTCCAGTTTACTAATCCGTTGGGCAATGTCGGTTACTCTGGTTCTACTTCAGATATCCTCATTCTTAAGTTTATCATGCAGAGAAACTTCGAGCATAGCCCTCTTCATAGCTCTGTGAGCAACCTTGAACTTCCTCATACGGCCGGCAGTGAAGAACTACTTCTCAGATCAATAGGTCATCACTGGCAACAGGCACTGGTTGTACAATCTAGTTTTGTGATTTTGAGGTATACATGATGAGAAGATGTGTCGCAATCTCCCGAACGCCCTCCTCCATGTCTTATCAGGTCGTCACTCAATCTAGTGGTGGGCCGTCCTACACTTCGTCTGCCGGTACGAGGCTCCCACTTGAGAACCTTTCTTCCTCATCAGTTGGCGGTTCTTTGAGCTATTTGGCCGCCCCTTTGCCACTTCAGTTTAATAATCCGTTGGGCTATGTCGGTCAATCTAATTCTACTGTGGATATAACCATTTCTAAGTTCATCGCCAATATCAGTACCAATATATAAATAAGTCCCGCGTGTGTTGTAAAGAGTCGACACAAGGAAAAAACCGGTATATGGGCAGCAACGTCTTAGTTATAAAAACTAAAAAAAACTACGATTGCCTACCCGCCTTCCATGTGTGGCAACTATGGAAAATATTCCGTCTATTTGCAGTTGTTCATGGACGGTACTCGACATTTACCATCAGGTGAGTCGCACGCTCGTTTGCCCCCCCCCCCTCCTTCTGTACAAATAGAGGTAACGGTCGTAATAAATTATTCTTTACGCCTATTAAGGTTATACGAAACTTCATAAACAACTTAAGAAATTCAAATTATTATATTGATGATTTACTTCTTTGTAAGATGTCAATAAAAAAAGACGATGTCCTAAAACTATTACGTCTAAAATTATTTTATTATTGCGTCAAAATTTGCTCTAGTACCGCTTCACGTAATCGTTTTTGAAAGCGCAATCCCTGTGCACACTTAGGTTTCAATTTAGCGAGCCAAATGAAGAGATCCACCAACACTGGAAAGGCGTAAAACAATTTTCATTGCCTCTTAGCAATTGGCTCATCTCCGCGTAGGGTTGGCGCCTTTTATCATATTTCATTTTAGAGCTAAATAAAAATCCATTTACAAGTCTTTGTTGGTGTTATAAATAAAGTAAAGGAATACAATAAAAATATGGGTGGAAGTATTTAGGTACTTAAAAATCTCGCATTGGATGTAAAACTGGACTTAGATGTAAAAATAATTGGTATTGAACGTAAATTTCTCTAAACCACTGAAGTAATGAAAGGACGGATACGATAAGTGAGAGAAGTAAAAACAAAAATATATCATGCCGAAGAATCTAGTGACGTCACTATGGTGGTTAAGCGTGCGCCGGATGGAGTCAACCAATATATCATTCTTAAGTCTTATCCTCCTAGGCCTTTAAAATATTTTGGGTACTAATTTATTATTTTTTTTTTTTTTTTTTTTATAGAATAGGGTGACAAACGAGCACACAGTCCACCTGATGGTAAGTGGTTGCTGCGGCCCATAAACATCTACATCTATCTTCCATTACAAATCAAAATGCAGATGCGTTGTCACCCGTGAGGACTGAGATGGAATGCCTCATTTCCAGTAAAAAGGGTCTCCGGTTCTCTACACTTACCATACGAAATACAGCAGCATTAAGCTACTATTTCACGCTGGTATTCTGTGAGAGCGTGGTCCCTCCCCGGTCGAGCCGACCCATTCGTGCTACAACTATACTACTAATATAATTGCAGCATGGCTCTACCACGTATAAAATATTATATATAATATTAGTAGTGGAAATACTTCACTAAGTTATGGAGTATGAAATTGTGTCTGTATAATAATGTTACGTGCAATGTAAAAATAATGTTACGTGCGGGGTGAGTAAAAAAGCTGATTAGCATGAAAAAACGAACGTATTTTCCACACGCACACACACACACACACACGTGCGCGTTACTTTACACATACTTGGTTTTGTGTGTATGTGTGTGTGTGTGTGTGTGTGTGCGTGTGCGTGTGCGTGTGCGTGTGCGTGTGCGTGTGCGTGTGCGTGTGCGTGTGCGTGTGCGTGTGCGTGTGCGTGTGCGTGTGCGTGTGCGTGTGCGTGCGCGTGCGCGTGCGCGTGCGCGTGCGCGTGCGCGTGCGCGTGCGCGTGCGCGTGCGCGTGCGCGTGTGCGTGTGCGTGTGCGTGTGCGTGTGCGTGTGCGTGTGCGTGTGCGTGTGCGTGTGCGTGTGCGTGTGCGTGTGCGTGTGCGTGTGCGTGTGCGTGTGCGTGTGTGTGTGTGTGTGTGTGTGTGTGTGTGTGTGTGTGTGTGTGTTACATCTTGGGTGAGGTTTGCAAAATGTCGTAGGTAGAATTTTCCTACTTGCTTCCCGAAGTAGAGTTCATTTGCGCGTTCACGACGAAACTAACTTTTCAATCGCCGGTAGACGCTTTTATAGTCAATAAAAGAATTATAGAACTTTCTAAGCTAATTGGGGTACTTCCACTCTTTCAAACGGAAAGTAATAAAACACTCGAGATATCATAACGATAACAATATCCCAAGGAGAATAGCCTTTATACTATCGTAGATATAAGATTACATTAAACGCGACAGGTGACATTATGGTAAGTCCGAGCGTTATCTATTTTTTATTCCTTATCATCGGGAACATTATCGTAGAATGTGATGTAATACTCAAATGACCAACAATAACATGGTGGACCTATGCTGACATAATATATATATATATATATATATATATATATATATATATATATATATATATATATATATAAAAATATAATACACTAAAGAATTGCAAATAATATAACGAAGCGTTCTTAGTTATTAGCGGAAACAACAAATGTGTGATCGTTTGTTACCCTTACCTTTTTTTTTAAATAGTATAGGGTGCACAAACGAGCACACAGTCCACCTGATGGTAAGTGGTTGCTGTGCCCATAGACACCTACATGTATCGATACTCGATTACATGCAGATGCGTTATCACCCGTGATGACTAAGATGCAATGCCTCTTTTCCAGTAAAAAGGGTCTCTGGTTCTATACACTCACCATACGAAACACACCAGCATTAAGCTACTATTTTACGCTCGTACTCTGTGAGACTGTGGTCCTTCCTCGGTCGAGCTGACCCATTCGATCTACAACTATACTACTAATATAACTGCAGCATGGCTCTCCCAGGTATAATATCTATAAAAATAAAAATAAAATTAGATGCGACAGTAATACTTCAATTGATTAAAAATAATTTGCTAGAATTTTTCTGTACTACGAGAACTGTAATCTCTCAGTTAAATCAAACGTATGACACAAGTTATTCATTAAATGAATGAAAATAATTTAAATATCTTAATCATCACTTTTGGGAGGTAAACTAACGATTGACATAACATGCGTCTCGCATTCGCGATGTATCCTACCTACCTATTGTGACGGCGCACTATTATTGTTAATAATTAATTTCTATATAAAGCCGTCTAAAATCTTAAAATTAATATTTTAAACAAATAAATACATAAAAATACATTAATATGCGTAAAGTTAAAATACATTCATTTCAAATATCAATTATTATAGGAAAGTAAAGGCCAAACTAAGGCCCTTAAAAATCGTTACATTTATTTAAACTCTGTCTAAAATATTCAAAATGTATTAAATACTTAATAGAAATACAAATCGAATATATCAAAATAATAGAGATAAATAACATTCATAATATAATTGGATATTTTGCCAAAAATTTTCAAGTTATTAGCGTGTTCTTGTATAGATGGAGGGTGTTCGTGTAGGGATGGCTTATATAATTGAGTTGCCGGAGACGCATACCCATGGGTGTACATAGGTATTATAGGACAATGTATAGTCTAATATATTAGGGACTTTTGATAGTAAGGTCTATTATACAAAAGCATTATTAGAGAAGGTCTCTATAATGAATAAGCATTTTAATAGTTGTGGATTGGACTCCCTTATATTAAAGACATATACTAGTAAGGTCTATGACACATCTCATTATTGTACGGTCTGAATGATGCATTAGCATTATAGAATGAAATCCCATATATTAAAGACATATTAAGGCCAAGAAATAAAGCAAATATGTGGAAGGTCGAGGCTTTTTATTGTGAATGTTTATATTATTCAACGTGTTGCCTAAACTGTGTGACGTACATTCACTGTGGCAGGATTTGATCATATTCTGTATGACATTTACACGCATTGACATGCGCGATATATGCGCTTCGGTCGATGTTGTGCTTGCGCACTACTAAGGGGCTAAGTCCTCATTTACTGGTTTGCCAGGTATTTTGCTGAGGACTACGGTCCAGTTTCCAACATAAAGTCCCTTTTGGGGGGAGCGTGTTGGTTGGCTGGCGGTCACCGCATGTGTGTGGAGCCGTGTGCCTATCTTATATTTTTTTAATGTGGGAGAACGTAGCCAATTGTATCGGGTATTTTTATATAAATATAGTGACCTCTCGGTAATCCATTAATTAATAAGAAATTGATTGATGTAACTTAAAAAAAGGTTAAAAACAATAAATGGAATGGGTACGATTTATTGTTTTTAACCTATTTTTGAGGACTGTCTTCGTGAACGGGGCTCCTTAGCTTAAAATAATATAAAGCACTACCAATGGCATTCGTTTCCTCCACTGAATATTCATTCTTTCAAAAGACACCTAAAAGAACTATGTTACTAAGCAAATACAACGTAAATAAGTATATATAAAATAGGTAATAGGTTATTCAGTATTAACTACCGTCTACTAAGCGATAATGCGAAAAGATACTTCTTTGCATAATTACAAATTGATGAAATGACAACACTATGTGCATAAATATTGATTACTTGAGGTCAAATAGGTAGGTTTTACAAGCACACATTACAATAAGAGCGATTAAAATTAGTTCAATTATTTTATTTATTAATATTAATTCAAGTTCAAAAAAGCAATTTTTTACAATATGCATTTTCAATAAACGATTTCATCGGTTACTTTCTTTAAAGCTTTGTTCTTATTTTTCTTTAAAGATTTGTACGCTTCAGCCCTAAAGGTTTTTCAGTTGGCAGATCGGCAAATGCCTTGCCTGTGGGCTAATTAAAACATCAAGGCAGCCAGCAGCCATGTTGCCACCGACAGATAATCTTTCATATTTTGTCTTGAATGTCGGATTCGGCTCCGGGCTTGCTTCTGCCAGCTTGAGTTAATCATTGTGTATGCTTAATGGAAGCGAATAAATTGCTACATTTGCTTTTGTTTTTTTATCAAAATTGACAACATAGTGTAGTCAAAATAACAGAGTTATACATAACTAAATAAAGAAACTTTTGTAATATAAGGTCGAGAAAAAAGTTTCTTTGTATTTTATATACAAATTCAAGACATCGTTTTTTCAAAGTTAAATTAATTTTAATTATAATACTCGTATATGTGCAATTTTGTTCGATAATTTGTTGTCATCTTGAAGGTAGCGACATAATCCCGTTGTTGCAAAAATCTTGGGATTTTTGATCAAATAAACGCGACAAGTATTAGTTTTCACAGTCCTCTCTTAATGTTAATACTACCCAAAGAATTCTGAAGAGACCGAAACAGGTGAAAATCTGAGGGTGCAAGGTCAGGACCATATAGTGGATGCATTAACACTTCCCAACCGAGCTCTCTCAATATTTGCCGAGTGGCCAACGATGTGTATATTCTGGCGTTATTATGATGAAAGACCTCTCCTTTTCTGTTGATCAATTTCGACCATTTTTTCTCAATTTCTTGCTTGAGTCTCACCAGTTTCTAGCAGTAGTGATCCCAATCGATGGTTTTGCCCGGCGGTAAAAGCTCATAATAAACGGTGCCCTTTCATTCCCACCATACACGCAGCATCACCTGTATGCGTGTTGATCCGGGTTTCGCTACAGAGCAGTGGAACTTGACTGCCCTGTGGCAATGATCTTTTCGCACGTTCATGGCGTCGGTGATCCACATTTTATCTTTTCAAAAATGGTTCGGTTTAATTACGTTTCAATAGCGAATCGCAAATGAGGACACGATTCATTAGGTTTCTTTAAGTAAGCTCGTGTGATACCCAAATATCGAGCTTCTATGTATAGCCAGACTTTTTAAAATGGGTTATAAACTGTTTTGTGTTCAATCCTCAATACCTCGACTATGTCGTAACCACTAATATGCTGATCGTGCTCTACTTTTTTCACAAACGGCATCGACTTTTTCCGTACGAGGGCAACCAGAGCAAGCCGCTTCTTTGACATCAAAGTTCCCGGACCGAAAACGCTTGAACCAACTTGTGCTACTCTTACTGAAACTGCAATAAACCAGCCAGTTACAAACAGTACAATCAAAGAGAATTTTCTTCAATTTTATACACATACAAAATAGGAAGAAAGTTTTTCTCCGACCTATTAAAATATATACCTAATAGATAATATTTAATGGAGTGTAAGAGAAAATTAATTCAGTAAAGAGAATAAGTAGGTCAGTTCGCATATTAAGGGATACTACATAGAAGTGGCCCACGTCAAGGAGTGGACTTTTGAGGGCTGATAATGAAAAAGAGGAGATAGTGTGCTATTGAATTTCTCTAAATACCAACAAACCAGGACTTCGCGTGCTATAAAATTTAAGGTGTGCCCCCAGCCCATGAGCTACCTTTATTTATTAAAGAATTTAGAAGAAGTATGAAGTTCTTTTCATCAGTGCGCAAAAGTCCTCTTCTGAGACTTTCTTTCATTATAGGGTTTGCTTCAAGCGTCACTCATAGTCAGATTGAACATAGTAGTACCAGACGTCTCGTACTTTTAACGCTACACCCTGCCGTCTTTGTGAATATTTTAATAATAAATATAATAATATTTCTTTCCCTTTCCCCCTAACCCTCGGTCGTTTGGTCTCCCCTGCCGAGGACTTCCATCTGGTTGCGTCTCGCATTCGCGATGTATCCTACCTACCTATTGTGACGGCGCACTATTATTGTTAATAATTAATTTCTATATAAAGCCGTCTAAAATCTTAAAATTAATATTTTAAACAAATAAATACATAAAAATACATTAATATGCGTAAAGTTAAAATACATTCATTTCAATTATCAATTATTGTAGGAAAGTAAAGGCCAAACTAAGGCCCTTAAAAATCGTTACATTTATTTAAACTCTGTCTAAAATATTCAAAATGTATTAAATACTTAATAGAAATACAAATCGAATATATCAAAATAATAGAGATAAATAACATTCATAATATAATTGGATAGTTTGCCAAAAATTTTCAAGTTATTAGCGTGTTCTTGTATAGATGGAGGGTGTTCGTGTAGGGATGGCTTATATAATTGAGTTGCCGGAGACGCATACCCATGGGTGTACATAGGTATTATAGGACAATGTATAGTCTAATATATTAGGGACTTTTAATAGTAAGGTCTATTATACAAAAGCATTATTAGAGAAGGTCTCTATAATGAATAAGCATTTTAATAGTTGTGGATTGGACTCCCTTATATTAAAGACATATACTAGTAAGGTCTATGACACATCTCATTATTGTAAACGGTCTGAATGATGCATTAGCATTATAGAATGAAATCCCATATATTAAAGACATATTAAGGCCAAGAAATAAAGCAAATATGTGGAAGGTCGAGGCTTTTTATTGTGAATGTTTATATTATTCAACGTGTTGCCTAAACTGTGTGACGTACATTCACTGTGGCAGGATTTGATCATATTCTGTATGACATTTACACGCATTGACATGCGCGATCTATGCGCTTCGGTCGATGTTGTGCTTGCGCACTACTAAGGGGCTAAGTCCTCATTTACTGGTTTGCCAGGTATTTTGCTGAGGACTACGGTCCAGTTTCCAACATAAAGTCCCTTTTGGGGGGAGCGTGTTGGTTGGCTGGCGGTCACCGCATGTGTGTGGAGCCGTGTGCCTATCTTATATTTTTTTAATGTGGGAGAACGTAGCCAATTGTATCGGGTATTTTTATATAAATATAGTGACCTTTTGGTAATCCATTAATTAATAAGAAATTGATTGATGTAATTTAAAAAAAGGTTAAAAACAATAAATGGAATGGGTACGATTTATTGTTTTTAACCTATTTTTGAGGACTGTCTTCGTGAACGGGGCTCCTTAGCTTAAAATAATATAAAGCACTACCAATGGCATTCGTTTCCTCCACTGAATATTCATTCTTTCAAAAGACACCCAAAAGAACTATGTTACTAAGCAAATACAACGTAAATAAGTATATATAAAATAGGTAATAGGTTATTCAGTATTAACTACCGTCTACTAAGCGATAATGCGAAAAGATACTTCTTTGCATAATTACAAATTGATGAAATGACAACACTATGTGCATAAATATTGATTACTTGAGGTCAAATAGGTAGGTTTTACAAGCAAACATTACAATAAGAGCGATTAAAATTAGTTCAATTATTTTATTTATTAATATTAATTCAAGTTCAAAAAAGCAATTTTTTACAATATGCATTTTCAATAAACGATTTCATCGGTTACTTTCTTTAAAGCTTTGTTCTTATTTTTCTTTAAAGATTTGTACGCTTCAGCCCTAAAGGTTTCAGTTGGCAGATCGGCAAATGCCTTGCCTGTGGGCTAATTAAAACATCAAGGCAGCCAGCAGCCATGTTGCCACCGACAGATAATCTTTCATATTTTGTCTTGAATGTCGGATTCGGCTCCGGGCTTGCTTCTGCCAGCTTGAGTTAATCATTGTGTATGCTTAATGGAAGCGAATAAATTGCTACATTTGCTTTTGTTTTTTTATCAAAATTGACAACATAGTGTAGTCAAAATAACAGAGTTATACATAACTAAATAAAGAAACTTTTGTAATATAAGGTCGAGAAAAAAGTTTCTTTGTATTTTATATACAAATTCAAGACATCGTTTTTTCAAAGTTAAATTAATTTTAATTATAATACTCGTATATGTGCAATTTTGTTCGATAATTTGTTGTCATCTTGAAGGTAGCGACATAATCCCGTTGTTGCAAAAATCTTGGGATTTTTGATCAAATAAACGCGACAAGTATTAGTTTTCACAGTCCTCTCTTGATGTTAATACTACCCAAAGAATTCTGAAGAGACCGAAACAGGTGAAAATCTGAGGGTGCAAGGTCAGGACCATATAGTGGATGCATTAACACTTCCCAACCGAGCTCTCTCAATATTTGCCGAGTGGCCAACGATGTGTATATTCTGGCGTTATTATGATGAAAGACCTCTCCTTTTCTGTTGATCAATTTCGACCATTTTTTCTCAATTTCTTGCTTGAGTCTCACCAGTTTCTAGCAGTAGTGATCCCAATCGATGGTTTTGCCCGGCGGTAAAAGCTCATAATAAACGGTGCCCTTTCATTCCCACCATACACACAGCATCACCTGTATGCGTGTTGATCCGGGTTTCGCTACAGAGCAGTGGAACTTGACTGCCCTGTGGCAATGATCTTTTCGCACGTTCATGGCGTCGGTGATCCACATTTTATCTTTTCAAAAATGGTTCGGTTTAATTACGTTTCAATAGCGAATCGCAAATGAGGACACGATTCATTAGGTTTCTTTAAGTAAGCTCGTGTGATACCCAAATATCGAGCTTCTATGTATAGCCAGACTTTTTAAAATGGGTTATAAACTGTTTTGTGTTCAATCCTCAATACCTCGACTATGTCGTAACCACTAATATGCTGATCGTGCTCTACTTTTTTCACAAACGGCATCGACTTTTTCCGTATGAGGGCAACCAGAGCAAGCCGCTTCTTTGACATCAAAGTTCCCGGACCGAAAACGCTTGAACCAACTTGTGCTACTCTTATTGAAACTGCAATAAACCAGCCAGTTACAAACAGTACAATCAAAGAGAATTTTCTTCAATTTTATACACATACAAAATAGGAAGAAAGTTTTTCTCCGACCTATTAAAATATATACCTAATAGATAATATTTAATGGAGTGTAAGAGAAAATTAATTCAGTAAAGAGAATAAGTAGGTCAGTTCGCATATTAAGGGATACTACATAGAAGTGGCCCACGTCAAGGAGTGGACTTTTGAGGGCTGATAATGAAAAAGAGGAGATAGTGTGCTATTGAATTTCTCTAAATACCAACAAACCAGGACTTCGCGTGCTATAAAATTTAAGGTGTGCCCCCAGCCCATGAGCTACCTTTATTTATTAAAGAATTTAGAAGAAGTATGAAGTTCTTTTCATCAGTGCGCAAAAGTCCTCTTCTGAGACTTTCTTTCATTATAGGGTTTGCTTCAAGCGTCACTCATAGTCAGATTGAACATAGTAGTACCAGACGTCTCGTACTTTTAACGCTACGCCCTGCCGTCTTTGTGAATATTTTAATAATAAATATAATAATATTTCTTTACCTTTCCCCCTAACCCTCGGTCGTTTGGTCTCCCCTGCCGAGGACTTCCATCTGGTTGGGCTTTTATTTATTTATGTATTTTTATGTTTTTATTTTATTTCATGGTTATTTATGTATATTTATCATTTTCGTTCGCAATTATATATTTATGGAACCCAACCAGATGAGAAAACTATATAGATACCCCAAAAAATATAATAATACAAATATATAATAAAATAAAATAAAAATCTAGTCTAATCGAGATGGTATGCCGCCATCTATCTATGACATAAGATTTTTCTGGCATATACGACACATAAGATCCTACATGGATTGAAGAAAGCGCTTGCTCTACCTACCGCCACATAGAAAATATTTAATTACTTTCAGTAATATTTAATAGAATCAGGCGTTACTTTGCGAATATTCATTATAAAAAAGATTAAATCAATGCCTTATGTATTTTTGACTTCCAATATAATGAAATCTAAAAGTATCATTTAAAACCATTGAGTAACATGTGCTTCGTACTAGAGAAGCTATTCCATACAAAAATTTATATATATATATATATATATATATATATATATATATATATATATATATATATATGTGTGTGTGTGTGTGTGTGTGTGTGTGTGTTTTCAATAGACGCTCGACCGATAACCGATGGGGAAGAAAGGTTCTCGAGTGGCAGCCTCGTACCGGTAGACGAAGTGTAGGGCAACCCCCTACTAGATGGAGTGACGACCTGGTGGAGTGGAGACATGCAGGAAGTCGATGAATGTAGGTGGCTTAGGACCGTGCTTTGTGGCATACCTTGAAGGAGGCCTATGTTCGGTAGTGGACTTGTGAAGGGTGATATGATGATGATGTGTGTATTTTATTTACAACAAATGTTCAAAAATATTAACTAGTTATAAAACAATTAAAAAAACGACGGGTTGCACTCCAGGAGTACCGGCAGAAGTGAAAACTTGAATATTAACGTTGTGCATTTTTGATATTTTGGAATCGTTAGGGAATAATTTTGTAAGAATTGCTTTAATTATCAGTATAAAAGTACTATCATTTATGTGGTAGAATACAATATTTCGCTGCTTAAATTCAAAACTACCATAAATAAAAAAAGATGAAAATCGGTTTTATTGTATAATTCATTTCATAATCTATTATATTTATACCTGAATCGAAGACACCCGTTGATTTCGACCTTAAAACACCAAAAATATACGAAACATTTGTTTTGAATTTTGACCTTTTGCGACTAAATTCAAGTTAAAACTGCCATATTGTTGGTTGTTGTCGGGCTGCCAGCGTGAATGCACGTTTTCTTGGAACCAAACTACCACATGTCAAAAAACCATGTAAGTTTGATTCATATTTTATAGTCGAATGCACCATATTACGGAATGTGGTTGTTTTGAATTTAAAATTCAAAAGAACACAATTTTATTTTAAGATAAAAGAGCCACATTTTGTAATACACTAGTTTTGCTTATAAATATATATACAAATATTCAATTAATTTATCAACAAAAGTGCTGTATATGGAATATGTTTGTTTCGCATAAATTTTTCAACGAAAAATTTTAAAAATTTTGAAACTAAAACTCACTGTTTTGGTATAATGTTGTTTTGATACATAACAATATTGAAAATAAATAAAATATTACATTTAAAAGTGGTATTTACTAATCGGCTCCGTTTTTAGAATGTATAGCATTATAGATTTTTTAAATTTTATTGCTGTGTAACGTCTTTTATGTAACCTGAATACTCAAAAGGAGAGTAATATGTTCGTTTATTAGTATTGTGTTATGATTTTTAACATTTTTGTATCCATTTTTCTTTTAAAATTAACAATAAAGGTGTAAATTATAGTGTAAAAGCTTAGTTAGAGATTAATTAATGATATTCTTCAGAATGAACAATCGAGAGCAAAGAATTCTAAATATGTTGGAGCTTGGGAGTCCCGTCAAACACCTAACAAAAAAGTAAGTACATCATATTATATTTAATGAAACATTTATTAAGTTCATCTATAAGTGATTACGAGTATTAACATATCTTTACTAATTTTAAAGTTAAACAGAATGAAGTTATCTCTGTAATTAATGGTCTAATTCTTAAACTTCTTCATTACTTTACTTTGGGGTTCGAAAAGCTGTTGCAATTATAATAAAGGTGATCTCGGGGAGCGAAGTCTTGGGTAATATTATCTAGGCACAGTCGCATTCAACTATAATCCTAACACAATGCCGCTTGAAAATTCACTTGAAAATATATCCCAAGAAAATGATGCCGTGGATCTAAATGATGTCTCCACAAATTCTATTTCGGACAGCCAGCCTGATCTCGGTTTCTCAGTACTCGATGAAATACATTCATTTCCTTTTCCAAACAGTCCATCGAAAAAAATGAAGGTGATTCTGTACACTCAAATATCCAAACAAAATATACAAGAGCATTCAAAACACCGCCTATCTATGTACCAGTATATAACACTTATTAAGTCGTCAAAAAAATGGCACTCCGTACAATGTAAAGGAACTCACGTATGAAGATTATATATATACGTGGTAGAGCCATGCTACAGTTATATTAGTGGTATAGTTGTAGCACGAATGGGTCGGCTCGACCGGGGAAGGACCACGCTCTCACAGAATACCAGCGTGAAATAGTAGCTTAATGCTGCTGTATTTCGTATGGTGAGTGTAGAGAACCGGAGACCCTTTTTACTGGAAACGAGGCATTCCATCTTAGTCCTCACGGGTGACAACGCATCTGCATTTTGATTCGTAATCGAGGATAGATGTAGATGTCTATGGGCCACAGTAACCACTTACCATCAGGTGGACTGTGTGCTCGTTTGTCACCCTATCCTATTAAAAAAAAAAAGATTTTTACGATTTAAAATCGTTAGCTACGGGAAACTACACGACAATTGAAGACGGAGAGAAAGTGAAGTGGGCAGATATTAAGACTATGAAAATCACCAAGGACAACAGATATACACACATTGAAAAAGAAAACTAAGACTGCAACAGTGCCACCTTAAAGAAATTATATACGCAAAGGCTGAAAGTTTCGGAGACAGAAAAGCAGGGTATCATAAAATTAATAGAAAAAAATGTGACCTAATTATTATGAAAGCTTTTATGCAAATCTTTAGATATTCAGTGCGTATTTATTGAAGCTATTTTTTCAAGATTGTTATGTTATTTACAAGTTTTCATAATAGTTTTTTGGTTAAATAGAAAAAATAACAAATTGTCAAGACTGTTTGATTTCTATAACATTTTATTTAACTGATATTATTTTTATAAATATTATATTAATACTAATAACTATTGTGTCTTTCATCTTTGTGAATAACATAGTGATTATTCATTAATAGCAAGTTGTGACTATGATAATTAGATTAATTATAAAGATATCTAGTTACTGAATGATCTCACAATGTTTAAAGCTTTTAGATTAACATTTTTAGCTTTTGAATGAGAATTTATACTTTTGAAATATTAAACAGATTTTGTTTTTAAGCGCAATTACGTAATAAGAATATCAATTATTTCAAAATGGTGCTGTATTTTGATTTACAAATAAATTTAATGAATTATGTCTCTTATTTAAGAAAATAAATATATAAAACCCTGATTTTTTTCGACTTGTGGCTTTTATTTCATACATTTCAGTCTCATTACACCTTTAATTTATATTCAAAAGTAACTTATCTGCTTCTGTATGCTTCCTTCTAAACATAAGTGCAGAAATTCTAATTTAAAGTCATTAAGGATGCAAATTCGCATGTAATGATGTATTACGCGTACCAATCGGTCGTGATTTGGTGGTTATTCAAAAAATAAAATCTGAAAATTTTCAATTAGCTCTCCTGTAAAATTAATACTTTTTGAAATGTGGTAGTTTTGCGTTTAAGCAGCGATTTATTTATTGCGCTATCGTACACAAACATGACAATTTATATTACATTAAAAAGTTTATCTCTCAGAAAAATCAACTTCCATCCATAATTTCAACGACTTTTTCACCATCATTATTACCAGAACAATTTCCACATTTTAAACACTTTATATACACGAATTTTACGAATACACAGCAGTGTGGCCACTACACAGACGGTCGAGCCATCAGCTGTCACCATCCATGGATGCGCGTGGCACGCTGTAAGATAAACACATACGAACATTCGCGCAAGCGCCCTGCGCCGCCTAAATGAAACAGCAGGCGCAAGCATACATATTCGCCGCGCCGTAGAAAGAGAGTGGGATACTGCCTCTCCTACGCCGCGCCGGCTGTCTACTCTCCATCCGTCTTACGAATTTTCGATCAGGTCACGAGTTCTGACTTGAGTTTAACATTTTTTACCCATTACAAAAAAGTGTACAACGCCGCTAAAGAAGTTTTCACTTCAAAAATATTTTTAAAAACACCGCGTCAAGTCTTTGTTCAGCTAAATATTTTACCTACATTCGGTTGTTTTGCATCGGAACATCTGCATGTTTTAGTTATTGTATTGTAGCTTTCGTGGCACTTAAATGAAGAAATATTTTTTTTATTGTGATATTACGATATTATTACCTGTTTTTCACTTGAACAACAACTAATTTTAGTAACTTCACTACTGAATTGTTATTTACGTCCAAGATCAAACTTTTATTTGAATTCTCATACTATTAGCGCCGCTCCGCGTTAAATGTAATATAACAATATAATATAATCTTTAACAGTGGTAGAGCCACGCGGCAGCTTTGCTGTTGCACGTATGGGCTGGCTCAAACCGGGGTGGTACCACGACCTCACAGAATACCGGCGTGAAGTGGAAGCTCTGCTTCCGCGTTTCGTCTGGTGAGTGCAGGTGGCCGGAGGCCCAAATCCCCCCCCCCCCCCCATCAACATGGTAGCGGAATTAAATAATGATAGACTACCCCAGGAGGGTACCAGCACCCCTGGAGAATCCCTCGCTGAGCATCCACGACCATGTTTCTCCACTTCTGAGCGTGGGTGCTCAGGCTGCTCCGCGTATTCTGGGGGGGGGGGGGGGCAAAATTCCGCTCAAGACTACAACTGCTCGGGGCAAACGGAGCAACAAAACCAAGGCGACCCCTGCCACGCTGTCCGTGAATTTCTGCAATATCAGGGGACTTCACTCAAACCTAAACGCCGTCCACTACCATCTCGAGACGGCGAGGCCGGCTCTGCTCTTTCTGACCGAGACGCAGGTGTCCTCTCCGGCTGATGTCTCGTATCTCTCCTACCCGGGGTACAAACTGGAACACTCCTTTGTGCCTCGGGCTGGAGTTTGCGTTTACGTCAGAGAGGACATCTGTTCTCGACGCCTCGGCAGACTTGAAGGTTCGGACCTGTCCATCCTTTGGCTACGCGTAGACAGCGACGACCATCCGCGCGTCTACGGGTGCCTCTATAGGTCCCATAGCGGTAATGCCGAAACAGACCGACTCTTCGACCACGTCCAAATGGCTGCAGATTCGTTGCTACAGCAGATCCCCTCCGCAGAGATCGTGATCCTCGGCGACTTTAACGCCCATCACGCCGAATGGCTTGGTTCACGTTTAACCGATCATGCGGGGAGATCTGTTCATGATTTTGCCTTGGCATATGGTCTGACACAACTGGTTACTTCGCCTACGCGGATTCCGGATGTGGAGGATCATGCACCTTCCCTGTTGGACCTTCTGCTGACCTCTCACCCGGACGGATATCAGATTTCCGTCGACGCCCCTTTAGGCTCCTCGGACCATTGTCTGGTCCGGAGTGTTCTGCCACTCACGCTGAAATCGCGGTTGCATTCTGCAGGCTGCCGCCGTGTTTGGCACTATAGGTCAGCCGATTGGGATGGGATGCGGTCTTTCTTTGCATCCTACCCTTGGGGGCGGGATTGCTTCTCGCCGGATGATCCCAACGTTGTTGCGGATTCTGTTACTGATGTGGTACTTCAGGGTATGGAACTTTTTATTCCTTCCTCTGTGGTGCCCATTGGAGGCAAATCTCAGCCATGGTTTGGTCGCTCCTGTAAAATAGCATCATGCTATAAGCAGGAGTGCTACCAAGCCTGGGTTGATGCATCAGCGTCCCGGGATGTAAACACCAGCGCCCTAAAAAAGAAGTATAATTCCGCCTCTAGGTCCTTCAAAAGAGTCATTGCCAAGGCAAAGTCAGAGCACATAGGCAGAATTGGCGAGAAACTAGTTCGCCTTCCTTCTGGAACCCGTGCATTCTGGTCTCTCGCCAAGGCTGTCCAGGGGAATTTCTGTCAGCCATCTCTTCCATCTCTGCACAGGGAGGACGACTCACTGGCCCATACTGCAAAGGAGAAAGCCGATCTTCTAGGCTCTTTCTTTGCGTCTAACTCGACTCTCGATGACGGGGGGAGTACGCCGCCGACCATCCCGCGGTGTGAGTGCTCCATGCCGGAAGTGCAGTTCACACAGCGCTCGGTTCGCAAAGCACTCCTCTCCCTGGACATCCACAAGTCGAGTGGGCCTGACGGAATCCCCCCAATTGTGCTGAGGACGTGTGCTCCAGAGTTGGCACCGGTTTTAACGCGTCTTTTCCGGTACTCCTACTCCCTAGGCGTAGTCCCAAAATCATGGAAGACGGCTTTCGTCCACCCGATCCCTAAAAAAGGCGACCGCTCAGAGCCGTCCAACTACCAGCCAATCGCCATCACCTCCTTGTTCTCCAAAACAATGGAGTCCATTGTAAACTGCCAGCTCATGAGGTACCTTGAGGATCACCAGCTGATTAGTGACCGCCAATACGGTTTTCGCCGTGGTCGGTCAGCTGGTGATCTTCTGGTCTACCTCACTCACAGATGGGCGGAGGCAGTAGAGTTCAAGGGGGAGGCATTGGCCGTTAGTTTGACATTGCGAAGGCCTTTGATCGGGTTTGGCACAAAGCGCTTCTTTCGAAGCTCCCTTCCTATGGGCTTCCCGAGAAATTGTGCGATTGGATCACCAGCTTTCTTGCAGATCGGAGCATCAAGGTCGTTGTAGACGGTGCAAGCTCCGATTGCAAGCCTATTAATGCTGGTGTTCCACAGGGCTGCGTGTTATCGCCAACGCTGTTTCTTCTGCATATCAATGATATGTTGCATACCCGTAACATTCATTGCTATGCGGACGACAGCACTGGTGATGCTCTTTACACCGGCCGAGCCAATATTTCTCGGGAAAACGTCTCCGAGTGCCGGGACAAACTTGTGTCTGAAGTCGAGTCTTTGCTGAACAGTGTCTCGAATTGGGGACGACTAAATCTAGTCCAGTTTAACCCCCAGAAGACACAAGTTTGCGCGTTAATCGCTAAAAAGAACCCCTTTGTCGTATCCCCTCAGTTTCAAGGCACTCCCCTTGTTGCCTCAGCCAGTATCGGAATCCTCGGCGTCGACATATCGAGTGACGTGCAGTTTCGTGGTCACTTGGAAGGGAAGGCCAAATTGGCCCCTAAAAAGCTTGGCGTGCTCAGCAGAGCGGGACAGTATTTCATTCCGGCACACCGCCTGCAACTTTACAAGGCGCAGGTTCGGCCGCACATGGAATACTGTTCCCATCTCTGGGCTGGGGCTCCCCAGTACCAGCTCCTTCCACTTGACCGCATCCAGCGCAGAGCGGCTCGAATCGTCGACGACCGAGTGCTTTCCGATCGGCTCGATTCACTGGCGCTGCGAAGAGATGTTGCATCTCTTTGCGTATTTTATCGCATATATCACGGGGAGTGCTCTGAGGAATTGTTCGGATTAATCCCAGCCGCCAAATTTCGTGAACGCACTACACGGCAAACGTCCCGATACCATCCACACCATCTGGATGCTTGGCGGTCCACCACTGTACGTTTCACAAGGAGTTTTCTTCCACGTACAACCTCTCTGTGGAATAATTTACCACCGGCGATTTTTCCGGACCGATACGACCTGGGGACCTTCAAGAAAAGAGCTTACTCCTTTCTAAAGGGCCGGCAACGCACCCGCAATTCTCCTGGTGTTGCGGTTGATCATGGGCGGCGGTAGTCACTTAACATCAGGTGAGCCGCATGCTCGTTTGCCCCCTCTTCTATAAAAAAAAATAAAAAATAAAAAAATGACACTAAAGTGAGTGTACGGGTTGTGAAATCTAGTGAGTAGTATTATTTATGTTTAAAACCTTCATAAACGTATCATAAATATTATATACAATAACCGGTGATGTGATAATGAACATCGCGTGATTTGATGAAATTAAAAGTCGATTCGCATCATCGATTTCGCTTGACAAATGGGTTCGATTTCTCCCGGAGTTAAGGGCGTGGTCGGATTAGTTATAGGTGGCTCTGAGCAATTATTCCATCGTACCCATTGCCGATTCTTTTTAAATTAAGATACTGTAACACCGAGTTGATTAGATCCTGTTCTCATAAAATACAGGCAGGCCATGATATTTTTTTTCTTTTTGGTTTTTGGTTTTTTTGATTGGTTGTAATGTTAAACTTATATATCTATATAGTAAGTACACTTTTAGAGTTATGTAATAATTTTTTGATGATATTTTCTTTATTTACTGATAAACTCTGAATAATAACGCATTAAATATTATATGTGAAAACTAATTACTGGTGGTGCCTAGAAAGTTGTCAAATATGAAGTGAAAATTAAATGTTTATTAAAAATTAACAGTTGAAAACTTTCTCTTACCTATTTCTGATGCTACGGAAGCTTTTCTACGAAGGGTTGGCTGTAGTCTTCTTTGATTGAAATGTGGTAGAGTCACGCTGCAACTATATTATCGTTTAGTACGAATAAAGGATGACTCACGCTAGACCGTGTCGGGTCCGAGCCGTGAGTTGGCCGTAGTACGGTCAATTAATATTAAATATATTTTGTATGGAAACACTCACGCTATACCGAGCGGAAACCGAGTGACGGCCGAGCAACGGAGAACGCTCGGCAACAAGTCTGTCCTGGTTCGTAGTTGAAGATTTATCAGATTCTCCATCGTCCAGAGCGATCGTAATAGCCGCTAATTCTAGATCGTCAAACTTCAGCATGATTGGTGGTCCATACAAAATATATGTAATATTAGTTACCGTGCTACGGCCGCCACTCGGCTCGGACCCGACACGGTCTAGCGTGAGTCAATTTTATACAACATGTAACAAAATCCTTGTGGTTCCCGTTAAGTTCGTTATCAGAATCATACATAATAACATACATAAACACTCACGCCTGTCACCCAGAGGGGTAGGCAGAGACTACGGACTTCCATTTGGCACGATCCTGACATACCTCTTTCGCCTCTTTTGCATCCATATATCTACGCATACATGCTCGTCGGCTAAGGGTACTTCTAACGTGGCCCATTTTCAAAATATCGCCAATTTGGTCGATAAACTTTTTTCTAGGGCGTCCCTTCCCGACTCGGCCGTTCACATCTGCCATATAAATTTGCTTTGTCACTCTTTCCTCATTCATTCTTTCTACGTGACCAAACCACCGAAGCATTTCTTTCTTAATCCTGGTCACAATATCATCTTGCATACCACATTTATCTCTTATCACACAATTTCTCACCCTGTCATTCAGATTCAACCCTAGCATATTCCTTAAAGACCGCATTTCTACAGCATTTATTATACTTTCGTGCTTCTTCTGCCACACCCAGCTTTCACTACCATACATTAAAGTAGGTACTAACACAGCATTATGAATTACCATACGTGCCTGTTTCGACACATTCTGGTTCTTCATAATAGAGTGTAGTGCCCCATTCACTCTATTCCCTGCATTTACTCGTCGTTCTATATCCCTATCATATCTACCATCCCTGCTAAATACACATCCCAAATACACAAACTCATCCACTTGCTCAATTAACTCTCCTTCTATTCTTATTTCACATACCGTTTTGCTTTCTTCTCTTTCAAAAACCATCACTTTCGTCTTACTTGCGTTCACTTTCATTTCCCTTTCTTTTAATTCCCAGTTCATTAATGTAACCATCATTTGCAACTCAGCCGCCGATGACGCAAATATGACTTGATCATCGGCATACAAAAGACATTTGACGGTTAACTCGCCCATTCTTAACCCACATTCTTCATCTTTCAAAGTTTGCAAACACCGGTCCATAAATAGGTTGAACAGACATGGGGAAGCTACACAGCCCTGTCTGACACCTTTTTGGATGCCAAACCAGTCCGAGTAGACCTCATTGATCCTGACACAAGCACTAGAGTCCCTATAAAGAGACCTTAATGCCCGTATCAAACCAGCGCTCAACCCAAATGAGTTCAGTGTTTGCCATAACACATTCCTGTCCACTCTGTCATAAGCCCTTTCCAAGTCCATGAACGCACAAAAAACTTTCTGGTTTTTGGCCAAAAACTTCTTCTTCATGCGCATGGAAAAGACTTGATCTGTGCACCCCATTCCCTTTCTAAAACCCGCTTGCACATCCCAAATTTTTCCATCAGTTTCTTTCATAACTCTTTCAATTAACACCTTAGCATACAGTTTACCCACAATACTAAGCAAGCTGATACCGCGGTAGTTTTTGCAGTCCTGCTCTGACCCTTTTCCCTTATATATTGGTACTATAACTGCTTTACACCAGTCATCCGGTACCCGTTTTAATTCCCAACATAAATTAAACTAGGTGTACAGCAGGCCTGCCACCACTCCCTCTCCAGCCCTTAGCATCTCGAGTGATACTCTATCATATCCAGCTGCCTTACCTGCTTTCATGCTTTTCATTGCTTTCATTATTTCATCTACACTTATCTCCATACCCCTTTCCACTTCTTTCGGAATTTCTAGTTCATTTAATTCAGACGACTCTTCACTCATAAACACGCTTTCAAAGTATTCCTTCCATCTCTTTAAATTCGAAACTTCATCATTCAGAATACATCCATTCTCGTCTCTTATAGCATTTATTATAGGCCGTTTTGTATTTCCCCTGGCAGTTCTTACGAGTTTCCAGAACATTTTTATGTTAGCCTGGAAATTATCAGATATCCTTCTATGATTCTTATCCATTCTTTCTTTCTTTTTCCTTCAACAACTTCTTTTACTTTCTTACTTAGACGTCCAAATTCTGCCTTTTTTCTTTCGATCTCATCATTCATACCAGAAGAATTACTGGCTTTGGTTGCTAGTAAATCTAACCATGCTTTCTTCTTTGATTCAACTTCCACCTGTACCTCATCATCCCACCATAATGTATTACTTTTCCTTTAATTTGTTCTCTTACTTACACCTCATACTTCGGTGGCGGTATCCACCAAACCTTTCTTAATATTATCCCACACAGTATTCAAGTCTAAATCATTCATACACAACTCATTCAAACATCTAATATTTTCTCTCAGTCTACATTTATACTTCTCTATCACATCTTCATCTTGTAACTTCTCTATTCTTATGCGCTGTAACGCAGTGGTAGACACAGATGTCCGATGCCGCCAACGCTTGAAAAGACCATTAATTCGACATAAGACCAAGTAATGATCCGTCCCTACGTTGGACCCCCGGTAAACCCTTGTATCTACGACTGCGCTCTTCATTCTTTCATCCACAATTACGAAATCTATCATGCTTCTATCATCACCTCTTTCCCATGTATACATGTGAATCTTCTTATGACGAAAAAAGTATTCGTCACAAAAAGATTCTTTTCCGCACATACGGTGAGGAGGTCTTCACCATTCTCATTTATACTTTTATCACCAAACGTTCCCAATATCCTTTCATAACCAGACCTCTTCACCCCAACCCTTCCAGTAAAGTCTCCTAACATAATAATATTTTCATTTTCCTTACATTTTGTCAACACCATCCTTACCATGTCCCAAAACTGCTCTCGGATGTAAGTGGGCTTAGACATGTCTGGGGCGTACACCCCTAGCAGGAACAGCTTCTTTAAGCCCACTTTCATTCGTATCCATAGCAGTCTCGGGCTTACACATTCATACTCTTTCACACATTGACCCATTCTTTCTGAAAGGATGAAACCGACTCCCTGGCACGGCCGTTCGGTCTCGCCCACACCAGACCAATACGCGGTATACGTGCCATGTGCAGTGGCATCCTTTCCCTTTCGTTTCGTCTCATTCACACATAACACATCTATTCCTCTGTCATTCATCATTTCGCATACTTCATCCATCTTATCATTCATTCTTCCACATACATTCAGCGTAGCCAGACGGGTTTCCGCAATCCACTTTTCGCACCTCCGGGAGACAGAACGTGATGGGTGGCGAACCTCGTCGCCGGTTTTTCTCCCGGAGATTCTTCGTACCCCTGCCCCATTTAAGGGGCGCCGGGAACTCGGGGCCATTTCTTTTATTTCCTGAGTCATGGTGCGAACAAAGGGTGGTGGTAGATTTTACGCCGCTACCATACCTAGCTCAGTGGTTAACGCTCGCTGTAAATATAACAGAACGCGAGTAACCCGTGTTCGATCCCCGCCGGCATCAATGAAATTGTTAATTGCAATTTTAAGTGCTGATTCACCACGTGCTCGGTGGTGAAGGAAAACATCGTGAGGAAACCTGCATGTCCGAGGAATAAGAAAAAAAAATATTTCGAAGACATGTGAAGTTCGTCGACACGCATTTGGGCAGCACGGCGGACACTTCCTTGCCCTAAACCTTCTCAGAGATGAGGGGAGGCCTGAGCCCAGCAGTGGAACGTATGTAGGCTGTAACTTTACTTTACTTTACTT
This sequence comes from Parnassius smintheus behrii, assembly GCA_036936625.1. NCBI lineage: Eukaryota > Metazoa > Arthropoda > Insecta > Lepidoptera > Papilionidae > Parnassius > Parnassius smintheus. Next base: position 24,452,959 of record JAUPFT010000026.1, on the reverse strand, counting down.
TTACCATACGGCGAGGAGCCGAGTCTATTTGTTCGGCTTTGTCACTCGTTTAGCACCACCCGGGGGACACGTGTAGGGTGGGCCTAAAGGTTAGGTGGTCGGAGCCTACGGACGCGAGCGACTCATCAGAATCAGTATTCAAGTATATAGGAATATATTTTTATACATGCTCGTCGGTTAAGGGTACTCCTAATTTGGCCCGTTTTCAATAAATCGCCAGTTGGTCGATAAATTTTCGCCTAGGACGTCCCTTTCCGACTCTGTCATTCACTTCTGCACCATAAATTTTCTTTGTCACTCTTTCCGCATTCATTCTTTCCACATGACCAAACCACCGAAGGTTAGGTCACAACATCATCTTGCAAACCACACTCCTCTCTTATTACACAATTTCTTACCCTGTCGTTCAGATTCAGCCCTAACATACTCCTTAAGGATCGCATTTCTACTGCGTTGATTCTCCTCTCGTGCTTCTTCTGCCAAACCCAACTTTCACTACCATACGTTAAAGTAGGGACCAACACAGCATTGTGAATTGCCATACGTGCCTTTTTTGACTCTTCACAATAGAGTGCAGGGCCCCATTTACTCTATTTCCCGCATTCACTCGTCGTTCTATATCCTTATCATATCTCCCATCCCTGCTAAATACGCATCCCAAATATACAAACTCATCTACTTGCTCGATCAACTCCCCTTCTATTCTTATTTCACAAATCGTTTTACTTTCATACCCCTTTCTTTTAATGATCTGTTCATTAATGTAACCATCATTTGCAGCTCGGCCGCCGACGATGCAAGAATAACTTGATCATCGGCGTACAAAAGGCATTTGACGGTTAACTCACCCATTCTTAATCCGCATTCTTCAACTTTCAAATTTTGCAAACAACTGTCCATAAATAGGTTGAACAGCCACGGGGAAGCCACACAGATCTGTCTGACACCTTTATGGATGTCAAACCAGTCCGAGTAGACCCCGTTGATCCTAACACAAGCACTAGAGTCCCTATAAAGAGACTCCAATGCCTGTATCAAGCCAGCGCTCAGCCCAAATGAGTTCAGTGTTTGCCATAGCACGCTCTCACAAAATACCAGCGTGAAATAGTAGCTTAATGATGCTGTATTTCGTACGGTGAGTGTAGAGAACCGGAGACCCTTTTTACTGGAAATGAGGCATTCCATCTCAGTCCTCATGGGTGACAACGCATCTGCATTTTGATTTGCAATGGAAGATAGATGTAGATGTCTATGGGCCGCAGCAACCACTTACCATCAGGTGGACTGTGTGCTCGTTTGTCACCCTATTCTATAAAAAAAACATCCCTATCCACTCTGTCATAGGCCTTTTCCAAGTCCATGAACGCACAAAAAACCTTTTGGTTTTTGGCCTAAAACTTCTCTGCGATCATGCGCATGGAAAAGACTTGATCTGTACATCCCATTCCCTTTCTAAATCCTGCTTGCACATCCCAAATTTTTCCATCAGTTTCTTTCACGACCCTTTCAATCAGTACCTTAGCATACAGTTTTCCCACAATGCTAAGAAGGCTGATGCCACGGTAGTTTTTACAGTCCTGCTGTGACCCTTTTCCTTAATATACTGGGACTATCACGGCTTTGCACCAGTCTACCGGTACCCGCTTTAGTTCCCAGCATAAATTAAACAAGTTGTGCAGCAGGCCTGCCACGACTTCCTCTCCAGCCCTTAGCATTTCGAGTGAAACTCTATCATATCCGGCAGCCTTACCTGCTTTCATGCTTTTCATTGCTTTCATTATTTCATCTATACTTATCTCGCTACCTCTTTCCTCTTCTTTCGGAGTTTCTACTTCACTTAGTACACACGTTGTCTCCTCACTCATAAACACGCTTTCAAAATATTCCTTCCGTCTCTTTAAACTCAAAACTTCATCTTTCAGAATATAGCCATTCTCGTCTCTTATAACATTCATCATAGGCTGTTTTGAATGTCCCCTGGCAGTTCTTACAAGTTTCCAGAACATTTTAATATTTGCCTGGAAGTTATCCGATATTCTTCTATCATTCTTATCCTTTCTTTCTTGCTCTTTTCTTTCAACTACTTCTTTTACTCTCTTATTAAGATGTTTAAAGACTGCCTTTTTTCTTTCAATATCATCATTCGTACCGCTAGAATTACCAGCCTTTGTTGCTAGTAAATCTAGCCATGCTCTCTTCTTTGCTTCGACTTCCATACGTATCTCACCACCACCATAACATATTATTTTTCCTTTCATTCTTCCTCTTACTAACACCACATACTTCGGTAGCCGCATCCACTAAACCTTTCTTTTCATTTTGTCATACATTCTCTAAGTCTAACTCCTTCAAACATAATTCATCCAAACCACTTATATTTTCTTTCAGTCTACATTTGAACTTGTTTTTCTCACCTTCATCTTGTAACCTTTCTGTTCTAATACGCTGTAACGCAGTGGTAGACACAGATGATCGATGGCGCCAACGCCTGAATAGATCATTAATTCGGCATAAAACCAAATAATGATCCGTTCCTACGTTAGAACCCCGGTAAACCCTTGTATCTACCACTGCGCCCCTCAATCTTTTATCCACAATTATGAAATCTATCATGCTTCTATCGTAACCTCTTTCCCAAGTATACATGTGAATCCTCTTGTAGCGAAAGCAAGTGTTCGTCACAAAAAGATTCTTTTCCATACATACAGTGAGGAGACTTTCACCATTCTCATTTATACTTTCATCACCAAACGTTCCCAATATCCTTTCATAACCAAGCCTTCTCAGCCCAACCCTTCCATTAAAATCTCCTAGCATAATAATATTTTCATTTCCCTTACACTTCATTAACACCATCCTTACCATTTCCTAAAACTGCTCTCGGATATAAGTGGGCTTAGACATGTCTGGGGCGTAGACCCCTAACACAAACAACTTCTTTAAGCCCCCTTTCATTAGTATCCATAGCAGTCTTGGGCTTACACATTCATACTCTTTCACACAATGGCCCATTCTTTCTGAAAGGATGATACCTACTCCCTGGCATGCCCGCTCGATCTCGTCTATACCAGTATGCGGTATACATGCCATGTGTAGTGACGTCCTTCCCCTTCCTTTTCGTCTCATTTACACACAACACATCTATTCCTCTATCATACATCATATCGCATACTTCATCCATTTTATCATTCATTGCTCCACATACGTTCAACGTAGCCAGACGGGCCTCTGCAATCCACTTTTCGCCTCTCCGGGAGATAGAACGTGACGGGTGGCGAACCTCGTCGCCGGTTTTCCTCCCGGAGATTCTTCGCACCCCTGCCCCATTAAAGGGGCGCCGGGAACTCGGGACCATTTCTTTTATATAGTTCCTCATGCGAAATATTGGGTAGTATGTTTTACGCCGCTACCACGGCGTGGAGCCGAGACTGTGGTATCGGCTTGTCGCTCATTTAGCACCACTCGGGGGACACTTGTAGGGTGGGCCTAGGAATAGGTGGTCATAGCCTACGGACGCGAGCGACTTATCCCCCCTTGATATTTACTTCAATGGTTTTTATTTAAATTTTTTATAATGATTTCTTATATTTACGCGAACATTGCACATGATTAAAACTACTTTTACGGATTTTATCGCGTTTATTTTTACTTTTTATTTTTAATTCGCGACGTTTCGGGCGCTTTCCAGCACCCATGGTCACGGGGGACTGAGATGACTGACGTCCCGATGTCATTGTTAAACCCGGAGTACCTTCAGCTCTTTTAATTATTGTTTATGGTCCGATCTATGCAAAATGAACTGACTATGTCCTGAGGTCTTGCAGTGGTATGCTTGGGTTTAGTTTTAATTTTATTGATTATAGGATCCCAAGCAGGTGGTAGTACCCAGCCTCCTTCTCTATTGAAATTAGGATGTTTTTTAATTTCAATAGCCTCACGTATCATCCTTGGTAGGAATCGGTGTTCTTTCGCGAGGATTTGTGGTCTATCAATTCTGATGTAATGGTTGGGGCCGTCTAGGATATGATCACAAGTCTGCAGTTTGTGATCATATCCTAGACGGCCCCAACCATTACATCAGATTTGATAGACCACAAATCCTCGCGAAAGAACACCGATTCCTACCAAGGATGAGCCTCCTAGTAAGTATAAAAGAATATCTGTATCAGGAGCCATCGCTCTTCCTAATAATGTTAAATATTGAGATAAGCCGAGGAAGAATACCAATGATCTAATGTTGGTGTGTTGTGCGTGCGTGCGTGCGTGTGTGCGTGTTTGTGGTGTTTGTGTGTGTGCGCGGTGCGTGTGCGTGCGTGCGCGCGCGCGTGTGGGTGTGTGTGTGTGTGTGTGTGTGTGTGTGTGTGTGTGTGTGTGTGTGTGTTAGTAATATGTGTGTAGTGTGTGTATGCATGTGTGTATGTGTAATTGTAGGTGCTTCGGTGCGTTCTATCCATAGAATATTATAATACACAATAGAATGGCTGTCAACCTTATTTTGTAGGAGGATTAGCGTTGCCGAGAGCATACATACAAACAATTACGTCATATTACCAGTTACAAACACTACAAACTGCTACAAACACATTTTAGACTTTGATTAATCTTTTTGACACACTTACTGGTTGTAGAATATGTCTCCTTTATTTAAATTCCATTTCCCGCTGTTCTTTCACAATTTGCCATTTTTTAAATATTTTGCATGCAGCGACGCTTGACACGAAAATTAGAAACAATTGATTGTGTTGACATTTATACGTGTGAATGACATGTTAGTGACATGTCAGTGGTTGCACGGGCTCCACCCACTCCCCCGTTCTATTATGTGTGTATTATATGCAGTATTCTGTGGTTCTATCTATCATATTTAATTATGTTCTTTTATTTAATAAACAAATATATATTTAATGGAGATACTATTCAACTAGGTGACGTAGAACGTTTTCTGTGCTGTGGCAGTTTCATATTTTAAGATGGTCAGTTAAGTCGGTGAAAGTTTAATTTCATCATCATCATCATCATCATTACAGCCCTTCACAAGTCCACTGCTGAACATAGGCCTCCCCCAAGGTATGCCACAAAACACGGTCCTGAGCCACCTGCATCCATCGACTTCCTGCAGGTTTTACCAGGTCGTCACTCCATCTAGTGGTGGGTCGCCCTGCACTTCGCCTACCGGTACGAGGCTGCCACTCGAGAACCTTTTTTCCCGAACGGTTGTCGGTTCTTCGAGCTATATGGCAGGCCCATTGCCACTTCAGTTTACTAATCCGTTGGGCTATGTCGGTCACTCTGATTCTACTGCAGATATCCTCATTACTAAGTTTATCACGCAGAGAAACTCCGAGCATAGCCCTCTCCATAGCTCGTTGAGCAACTTTGAGCGTCCTCATACGGCCAGCAGTGAAGGACCACGTCTCGGTTCCGTAGGTCATCACTGGCAATACGCACTGGTTGTACAACTTAGTTTTCAGGTTTTGAGGTATACCTGACGAGAAGATGTGTCGAAATTTCCCGAACGCTGCCCAGCCGAATTGAATTTTTAAAGAGTTTAATTTAACTATGGCCAATATCTCTTCTGTGAGGCAACTTATGGGGGAGGCAGTGTAGTTTTGATAGGTTGAAACGGTAACGGTCACTGTTAGCAGAATACAAATGTGTTCCACTTGTAATGGGCTGAACGCAACCCGGATATGTTATTTGTGTTACTTCCTTGGTACTAAATTATATATATATATATATATATATATATATATATATATATATATATATATATATATATAATATTACTATTTTATAAATATTTCTACCTTGATTTTTTTAAAGACACTGGCAAGAAGGAAATGGAGTGATGCGAGAAATAACGAGATATTTGAGGTATCCGCATTCGCAACGTATTTATTTTTTACACAATGAAACAATAAATCATCCGTTTACAGACATTAATTAGAAAGTAATGCTTATAGAAGCAAATATTCGAAAGAAGTTTTATAATTTAGCAATATCCAGGTCCTGTAATTTAAAATAATTAAAATTTTTAATTGCAAATATTATTTTTAATGAGTCCTCCCCATTATTGCTTATTACTTGTTGCGGCCTCAATTGTTGCAGTGAGGTCGATTGTAAGTTACAACTTGGACTACGGTCCATTGGACTACAGTCCATGTCACTTTGAAATAAGATTAATGTTCGCGTGCTTTTATCACCTTACTTTATTATCTTACGGAGTTTCAAAATGCAAAAAAATTAACTGACCCTACCTATAAAGAGATCAATGTGAAACGGCACTCAAGCAATTCATTACATAAAAGTTAAGAATATGAGGTCCCTGCAAAAGCGTACAATTTCATCTGAATATACTGCGAACTTTAGCTACAAAGTTATATGAAGGACCACGGTATACTGGTCACCTCACATTCGTTACGCCGTCAGTCATCATTACGAATAAGCTGACCAATTGCAATAAATTACTAGCGACGGATAGTAACGAAGAGACCGTTTTGGTAAATAAATAAATAAATGAGCAATTAATGAGAATCCGAGGACTTGCGTGCCTTTCAACACGGCATACAAATCTGTGTATTAAAAAGAATTAACATCGTTTATAGAGTGCTCATGGCGTGTAAGTTTTTGTAGGAGCTACCAATTAGTGCTTCACCGTACACACTTGGTTCAAACTTCGTTTTATATCACCTGTATTTAATTCGCGTTTACGCTAAAGTAACCCGTATTGAGGAAAAAATAAAGATTATAGTATCGTTAAGGATTACCGTAATACATTATACTTTCCACTCGCGTCGCCCCATGCAATATTTTTACGATGGACTTTCCAAGTGTTGACTATCCGGCAGCCTCAACGCAGCTTTAAAACTAATAAATTTCAATTACTTGTTATTGCGACTGATGTATAAAATTTTTTACACTAAATCGGAAGATCAAAAGGATAACTTTTCACTGAAATTAACTTTATCAAATAAATCCAGTACTCCAATTGTATTTTTTAATATTTGCATATGAAGGTTTGATCAAAAGCGATATCTATGAGATTTGTATCAACTATCCCTTTAAATGGAAACTGAACACAGCTCCCTTACTATATGTAGTAATCAAAGATTGATTTCTATATTTTATATACGTTTTATTTTCTTTACTATCCGTTCTAAAATTGTAAAACAATAATTAACAAGTTTCACAATATACGACGGCTAAATATTATTTTATTATTAGGTACGTATACTGTTTTATTTATTTAACTTTGCAGCAATTCGTATAATAAAATAGATTGGATGAATGAATGAATGAATACTTTATTGTATAGTGTACACCACAAACAAATTTACAAAGAACATAACAAAGAGCAGATTACATGTACAATTTGGTGGCGGTATATACATAAACATACACACACACATATATACACACATATATATATATATTGGATTGGATTATATGAACAAAACGTTTCTTGAATTAGGGAATAGTATTTTTTGGAAATGGGGCATAATATGAAGATATATAGTCAATATCATCGTTACGATTACAGATGGATAGGTGAAAAATAAATTTCAATAAAAAATAAAATTCGACTTCAGAGAACTAAAAACAAATTCATATTCTGAGAGATTGGTTCCACTCGCACTCACACTCAACTTCAATACAGCGCGTATATATACGATCGAGCGGAACCGGTGTTTCAAAATCTTTGCCAGAGATCTATCTCCCAGAAAGAGTCAACTGACAAAGCTGAAGACAGAGCAGGATCGTTTTCAGGACACCTGAGATTTTGAGTGAGATTGGGAGGCTATATGGGCAGCTGTACACGTCACCATTTTAGCCACAGGCAGGTGTGAGTAACGATCCAACAGCAAGTCTTATCCGACACTATCCCGATGATATCCTGGACGTCAGTCTAAGCAAGATTAGAATGGCTCCCCAGCACCATAAAAACGGCTAGACCTCAGGCGAGGATGGAATTACAGCGGAGCTTCTAAAAGCGGGTGGGAAATCGGTACTATAAGTCGTCCTACAGAAGCTTTTTAATTCCGTCTTTCATGGTGAGACTACTCCATAGGCGTGGAGCAGAAGTGCGGTGATCTTGTGCGCGAAGCGACAATGCTCACTGGAAGAACTATAGACCGAATTCCCCTCTGAGATGCGTCTACGGGTAGGTTTCGAGAGTCATTACGAATCGTTTCGCACGCAGACTCGACAACTTCCAGCCTCTCGAACAAGCCGGTTTCCGAGAAGGCTTTAATACCATGGGCTACATACATACCCTTCGGCAACTTGTACAGAAGACTGAGGAGTACAATCTGTCATTTTACCTTGCGTGTGTGGACTATGAGAAATCCTTTGATTCCGTCGAAATTTGTGCGGCGCTACAGTCCCTACAGCGGTGTCAAGTTGACTGTCAGTATATCGAAGGTCTGAAGTGTTTGTACTGTAGGGCTACGATAGCTATCCGAGTGTAGAACCAGAGCACAAGACCTATGCAACTGCAGAGAGGTGTATGACAGGATGACATTATATCCTCAAAACTCTTCACCCCTGAATTGGAAGACGTTTTCGATGACGATGTGTATTGTCCACGTCACACCTGTGTCGGTAGTTGTTGGGAGCACTAAGCTCTAAGTTATTGACGGATTTAACTAGGCTGGGCAGCGTTCCGGAAATTACGACACATCTCCTCGTCAGGTATATCTCAAAACTTGAAAACAAGATTATACAACCAGTCCGTGTTGTTGGCTCGCTTTTGTCATTTCAATTATTATTAAAAATTTATTTTGGTTTAAAAAAATAAAGACGTTTAGACTCCAAGCTCGTCAGGAATACATGATACGTGGTTTCTTCTTCTTATTTATTAGCCCGTAAAGGTCTTCAGTTGGAGTCTTTCCCGTTGCCGCGAATTTGTTGCGTTGATTTGCCTTAGTAGACATGCTTGGAAAAAGTATTATGGCTACAATATCTACCAGACGAATGATTGAATATGCGTCGCAGGTTTGGATATTTTTTCTGTCAATAGATTTTTCGGGTACGTCCTATTATAATCGCCTCTAATTTCATCCACAGTACGAAACGGGGTGACGGTTTTTCTCGTCGCTTCCACTTGAAAACATAAATTGATTTATTTGTATAACTCAATGACGACACATTGTCTTTTTTTTATAGAATAGGCTGACAAACGAGCACACAGTCCACCTGATGGTAAGTGGTTGCTGCGGCCCATAGACATCTACATCTATCTTCTATTACAAATCAAAATGCAGATGCGTTGTCACCCGTGAGGACTGAGATGGAATGCCTCATTTCCAGTAAAAAGGGTCTCCGGTTCTCTACACTCACCATACGAAATACAGCAGCATTAAGCTACTATTTCACGCTGGTATTCTGTGAGAGCGTGGTCTTTCCCCGGTCGAGCCGACCCATTCGTGCTACAACTATACTACTAATACAACTGCAGCATGGCTCTACCACGTAAACTTTGAGACATTTGGTCCCCAATAGGGACCAAGTGTCTCAAAATGCAGTACTGACACGGTTCTTGATTTTCTACTTAAGTGATGAATAATTGATATCGGCTAAAAGAAAGTATTATTCGCTTCAACTATTTTTACGTATTATCGTTGACAATTATTGTTACTTAACTATTGGTAGGCTAATATTTCAGATTCAAGGGAGCAATCATAAAATACCTGATCAAAGCACGTATTGACTCATGTACTTTGAATATTTTGTAAAATTATGCGAGCCTCTTCGAAATAAACCAATTATATTTATTTTGGCGCTCAGAATAACTAATTATTCGGTTTTTATCGCGTTTAATTTAACTTATTTTCACATATTTTCATATAGACACGTATCGGGTGCTTTAAAGTACAATTTGAATTAAAATAAGTCGTATTAAAAGTAACAACAATCCGTAAAATTAATTTTATTTAACGAACTAAAGTTTTACTCAACGTGGGATAAATATTGATTATATACGATTATCACGGTTGTCAACTTTCGTGCTCAGTGAACGCGTGACAACAGTGGCAATGTCATCCTAGTGAGGCAATTTATGAGGAAATATAAATATCCCCCACAGATGTCTTATAAAGTGCCACGTTATTGTGGCAAATATAAATAATAATTTCAAGTACCTACTCATAATGTATTACGCTCTCAGTAGCGAATGAAATCATTTTAGAAAAAGCTACTTACTAAACGCTGAATATCCAATGAATAAAATATTTGTTTTAATATTCTCTAACTCCCTCTTTCTAGTGTCAATGACTGCTAAATTCCTTTTTATGGAAGTCGTTATTTGGTCATTTGTATAAATTGAACATGTCATAAATATATTTTATAATTTTGTTTCATGTTTAAACACTTCTTTCAAGTTCGAATGTTCGAACAGTGCGGTTCAAAGCCATAAAGGAAGTAAGACAATTAATGCTTAAATTTCTTTTATTTCCAAATATACAGTCTGTTCCTTAAGTAAGATGAATCAATAGAAACAATCTATTTGTCACTAATTACTATAATATAGGAAGAAATTTACATGAATTATTCGCAATAAAAAATCTATTATTTTATTCTTAGATTCACCTCAACTAATCTTACATATACAATAAATTAAATGACGTGTATTTACATAGAGTTCGCCATCTTAAGTAAAAAACACTAATAAAGTATTATTGTATTATATAACGCATTTGTACATAGCATACATTAAAGTTAAATTAAGGTCCAACAAAGCAAATTAAATAGAAAATTAAGTCATTAAAAATAAAATACCATCTTGTAGTTAATAATAGGTTTAAACGCCTTTTATGAGCCGTTGTAAAATATTCAGTTATTAAGTAAAGTCATAAAAACAGGAATTTGTCTGTTGTAAAAATAAATTATGAAAGTCGTAAAAATATAAGCAATCTGCAATTACGTGTTATTATGCGGAAAATGTGCAACCACCATTTATAATTTTACAGAACTTCAGTGCATAATAGTTTTAAGATCACGTAGTAAGACAGCGTTAAAAAAGAGACTTGTTGAGACTGTGGTAGAAATAACTGACTTACTCGTATATTTATTTATAATTATAATCAGTTGGGATCTAAAGCAGTTAAATTTAGGGGTTTAAAAGGAAATAATAAATAAATTGCTTATAATTAACGAATAGCAGATGTTAGTTGGGTTGATGACTCTATAGCGTAGTGTAATAATAATAATAACGTCCTCTAGACCGAATTTTGTCCACGGCGGCCTGCCTCATCAGAGGCTAGCCAACGACGCAGGACAGGATTATAGTGTCCAAGTGTATGCACAAGCACAGGTGCACTCTCTATCCCATCACTCTCATAATCCGATGGGACAGTAAACCGACACGACCGGAGAGAGATCAGGCGCAGGACCAACGGGGGTGAGACACCGCCAACTTCCTGACTCCGAGCAACTACTGAGAATTTCTTGACGGAAAAACTCTTAATTTTTTTGGCCCGACCCGGCATTCAAACCCAGGAACTCATGATCAGCAGTCGCACTACTACAACCACTAGACCAACGAGGCAGTCAATAAATAAATAGCATAGAGTATTAGTGTGGTTGTCACGTTGCAGCTATATTATGGTTGGAGCAAGAATGTGTCGGTTCGACCGAGGAAAAACATTGTTATAGAATAATAAGTCAAATTGCAGCTTAATGCCGCTGTCTATCGTCCTCAGATCAAATAAACAAATATGATCTGAGGTATCGTCTTTTTTAACAAGGCATTTTATCTCAGTCCTTAGTGATTCTCAGTCCTTAGCGATTTGCAACATGATTGCCACACATACACGTTCTTACAGAATACCATTTCTCAATTTCAATTCTTACGTGGTAGAGCCATGCTGCAGTTATATTAGTAGTATAGTTGTAGCACGAATGGGTCGGCTCGACCGGGGAAGGACCACGCTCTCACAGAATACCAGCGTGAAATAGTAGCTTAATGCTGCTGTATTTCGTATGGTGAGTGTAGAGAACCGGAGACCCTTTTTACTGGAAATGAGGCATTCCATCTCAGTCCTCACGGGTGACAACGCATCTGCATTTTGATTTGTAATGGAAGATAGATGTAGATGTCTATGGGCCACAGAATCCACTTACCATCAGGTGGACAGTGTGCTCGTTTGTCAGCCTATTCTATAAAAAAAAAAAAAAAAAAAAAAAAATACCAGTGTTTCGTATGTTAAGTGTAAAGAGACGGAGACGTTTTAATGGTAACAAGGTGTTCTATTTTAGTCCGAGGTGTCAACGCATCCGCATTTTGATTATCAATCGTGGATAGATGTTTATAGGCCTCAGCATCCGCTTACCATCCGTTGAGCTGTGTGCTGGGTCGTGTATGGTGGATTTCGGATCTGCTCTCACCAGCTTGTTTGTATTGTTGGTAAGACCAATATAGTTAAGTCCAATTATGCCTAGTCCATTGAATAAAACTAAATTTACGGATTTTATCGCGTTTATTTCACTACTTTTACTTATTTTTAATTCCCGACGTTTCGGGTGCTTTACAGCAACCATGGTCACGGGGGGGACTGAGATGTTTGACGTCCCAATGTCATAGTTAGTCCGGCTACCTTCAGTTTTTGAATATTAATTTTTGGTCCGATTTACGCAAAACGAGCTTATAGTATCATGAAGTCTTGCAGTGGTATGCTTAGGTTTGGGTTTAATTTTGTTAATTATAGGATCCCAAGCAGGTGGCAGCACCCATCCATCTTCTCTATTGAAATTTGGATGTTTTTTAATTTCAATAGCCTCGCGTATCATCCTTGGTAGGAATCGGTGTTCTTTTGCGAGAATTTGTGGTTTATCAAATCGAATGTAATGGTGGGGACGATCTTGAACATGTTCATGGGAAGTCTGCAGTCTGCGAACATGTTCAAGATCGTCCCCACCATTACATTCGATTTGATAAACCACAAATTCTCGCAAAAGAACACCGATTCCTACCAAGGATGATACGCGAGGCTATTGAAATTAAAAAACATCCAAATTTCAATAGAGAAGATGGTTGGGTGCTGCCACCTGCTTGGGATCCTATAATTAACAAAATTAAACCCAAACCTAAGCATACCACTGCAAGACTTCATGATACTATAAGCTCGTTTTGCGTAAATCGGACCAAAAATTAATATTCAAAAACTGAAGGTAGCCGGACTAACTATGACATTGGGACGTCAAACATCTCAGTCCCCCCCGTGACCATGGTTGCTGTAAAGCACCCGAAACGTCGGGAATTAAAAATAAGTAAAAGTAGTGAAATAAACGCGATAAAATCCGTAAATTTAGTTTTATTCAATGTGTAGTGTTCGCGTAAATTTAAGAAATCATTATGCCTAGTCCAGTCAAGTACAGTTGGACTTTTGACGATCATCATTTTTGTTGATATAGTTGAACCTCGAAGCAAACGAGAAACCTAACAATATGTTTTTAGTTTCAGTTCTGTTTTAGTTCAGTTCAGTTTCAGTGCCTATATATAATATTTTAATCAGCAGCATCAAGCTATTCAATCATTTTAAAGTGGCACACAAAATTCAATCAATCATTTTAAAATGCAAGCGACTTGAAATAAGATGGTTAAAAATTGTTTACTGATGGAACAATCTTACTTCGATTTTTGTAAATTTAATTACTGTTGACAAAATAGTATTGCTGATGTTTGAAAAGTATGTTCACACATAATTTATATTAGCACAGTTATTCAAATATACCTACATTTTTATTACCTATGTAATCAAGTCTATGGCTTTATTATGTCTATATTTACAAATATAATATAATTTATATTAATGTATCGGGAAAAATAATTTCAACTGAATAGCATTTTATACCAATTCAAAACGTATTTTGTTGAAATTTTAGCGAGTTGTTTTTAGTATAGAATCTTAAATTTATTTTGCAATATGTTATGATAGTTACAATTAGTTAATGGGACGTAGAGTAGAACAGTCGATGTATTAATGAAACTTTTTTTTCGTACTCCGTATACATGTAGAGTTTGCTACATAATATTTGATAGTAGAAAAGCAGGAGTTTTTGATAGTTACGAGGTGTGGAATAATAATATATTATAATAGTTCATGGAGGAAGTTATTAACAACTTCCTCTGTGAATTCGGAGAATCTTACAGAACATATTACATTTTAAAAGTGCTATAGATTTACATTTATAATAAAAATGCGACTTTACTACTTTATTAATAACATATTAAATTCGGGTGTCAGTTCCCGTGTTTCTCCAATGATTTTGTTTAATAAAATCTCAGTTTTTCTAAATGTAAAATGCTTAATTTGAATTTTACAGCTATAGCTAAAATGGCGGAGGTTCGTCTGCAACACGTGTTCCCGCGCTTTGTTCTTGTCAATGCGGTTGTAAGGAATTAAGTATGTTCATGTTGATCGCGTGCTGATGACTTGGCGGTCCTCCAAGGAAGCTCAATTGTGGTCTTGTAGCGGCGGCCATTGCTGCGAATAAAGGCGGTGCCCCACCACCTCCAAAGAGGGCGAAAGATGGAGGAAGAAGAGGCCTGGCTGATAGACGTAGCTTTTCTATTTCAGCCTCTTGTAGCCGTTTCGCTTTTGCACGTCGATTTTGGAACCAAATTTTTACCTGAAAAAAGATTACTATAAATTATATTTTTACATGTAAAAATATACATGCAATGATTTCTTGTATTAGGTAAGTATATATGATACCTTGACATTGAATTAATTTTAAGGTTCTCCCCGCTATTACATTACATTTTATTGACTAAATAACCTCGTAAAACAATACCGATTCCTGTCAAGTATGACTTGTGAGGTTAATTAAAATAAAACATCCGAATTTTGATAGCGAAGGATGGCTGGGTGCTAGTCATCCTGTTGGGATCCCATAATTAATAAAATTAAATCCAAACTAAGCAAACTAATGCAAGACTTCAAGATACTGTAAGCTTGTTCTACGTAGATCGGACCACAAATTAATATTTAAAAGCTGAGGATAGCCAGGGCTAACTTTGATATCGGGAAGCTAAGCACCTCACCATGTCCATGACCCCCGGGACTAAGGGTTCTTTAATCACCTGAACTGTCGGGAATTAAAAATAAGTAAAATAAATGAAATTGAATACGATAAACTCCAAAAAAATAGTGTAATTCAAAATATACATATTGCCTTGTGTATAACAATAGAAGGAAAACGCCTTTTTGAATACAGTTTTAGCCTAATAACTTCCCACGGCTGGGCACAGGCCTCCTCTTATTTCTTGAAAAAGGTTTGTTTGTAATTAGTTCACCGCTTCAGCCACTTGTACATTTATCGCCCAGCTAATGGGCTGTCTTATAACACTTCTATGTATTCTAGATCCTAATTATAGCCTCCAACAGTTATTTTGCTCTTGTAATATTTAGACAAATCCACGTGCAACGCGATAATGGTAGTAAATATATCCACAGAATACCAGCGTAAAATAGTAGCTTAATGCTGCTGTGTTTCGTATGGTGAGCGTAGAAAACCGGCAACCCTTTTTACTGGAAACGAGGCATTTCATCTTAGTCCTCATGGGTGGCCACACCCACCACTTACCATCAGGTGAAATGTGTGCTCGTTTGTCACCCTAACCTATAAATAAAAGTAAATCTTACAATTTTATAAGGAGAGAGAACCGTGTGGATGTTTGATAGATTGATGAAGAAGAAGAGTTCAAACCATTAGTCTATCCACTTTCACTTTCTCGCCATCACATCGCCCGTCATCATATTGATATGCACTTTGTCATTTGTTTTACCAAAAGTTGAAGATTTACGTCGCAATGATCAATTGAGTTTGACAAGCCAGATAAAAAAAAAGATATTTCACCAATCAGAAAACATGATGATATCTTTAAAAATGGGCAATCATTCAATAATTATTTAAATTTATTTAAATTTTTATGTTTCAAGAAAATCTTTAACATAATGATTTTTTAAATTAACACGAACACTACACATTGAATAAAATTATTTTAAAACGGATTTTATCCTATTTACAGAACACATGATCACGGGGGGGGCGGGGACCGTGGGTGCTGTAAAGCACCCTAAACGTTGGAAATTAAAAATAGGTTAATTAAACGCAATAAAATCCGTAGGTATATATAGTTTTATTTAAATTGTTAACATCCAAAACTCGAGTATTAAACTACATCGATAAAATTCCGTTAATATGATCATTACAGTCCATCCTTGCCACTGTCCATGATTACCACAAATTAAATTTTTCATCAGATCATCTTGTGGACGATCGGCCGACAATGCGCAGGGTTGCCAACGTAATTTCTTTGAGCTAAATGGCAGTCCATTACCGCTGCAGTTGGATAGTAAAAAAAGGTTTATCTTTAATTTTACCTGCGTCTCGGTAAGCCGTAACGAAGAGGAAAATTCTGCTCTCTCTGCGATGCTCAGGTACTGCTTATCTCGGAACTTCTTCTCGAGAGCCAGAAGCTGCTGGGTTGTAAATGGCGTTCGCGGCTTGCGGTTTGGCTTGTGCTTGCGCAGCTGACAGCGTACGACTGGCGGCCCACTTGGCGGTCCGGCTGGAGATAACCAATTTATAAGTTAAGGAAGATTGAACAGCTTTTTTGCGTAAATAGCTTTTAGATTTTGACGGTGGCTTAAAAGAACCCACCTATATAACATACCCTTTCATTCATTGAGTGTAATAAGACTCGAGTGTGGAAAACTCCAGACAGGTCTTGAAAAGATACAACAAAATGTATTAGCTGAGAAATAGTAGGTAGGTAACAAGTTAAATGTTTACATATTTCGTCGGCATTAGTTATAACTATAGTTACAGCCTACATACGTCCCACAGCTGGGTACAGGCCTCCTCTCGCTTCTGAGAGGGTTTTAGGGCAAGGAAGTGTCCGCCGCGCTGCCCCAACGCGTATTGGCGAACTTCACATGTCTTCGAAATATTTTTTTCTTATTTCTTAGACATGCATGTTTCCTCAAGATGTTTTCCTTCACCGGCGAGCACGTCGTAAGTCAGCACTTAAATTGCAATTAACAATTTCGGTGCCGGTGGGGATCGAACCCGGTTTGCTCGCGTACTGTGAAATTAACAGCGAGTTAACCAGAGCTACCACGACTCGGCATTAGTACGACATGCAAATAAAAAATTGAAATAGGACTTTAATGAAAAATTAAAAAACAAAAACGACATTAATAAGAATTGATTGTAGACCCAAGCTACAGCTATTATGATTGAGGCATGAATGGGTCGGCTCGACCGGGGAAGGACCACGCTCTCACAGAATACCTGCGTGAAATAGCAGCTTAATGCTGCTGTGTATCGTATAGTGAGTATAGAGAACCGGAGACCCTTTTTACTGGAAACGAGACATTCCATCTTAGTCCTCAAGCGTAATAATGCATCTGCATTTTGATTCTTAATCGGGGTTAATGTTGATGTCTGTGGGCCACAGCATCCACTTACTATCAGGTGGACTCTGTGCTCGTTTGTAACCATTATCGTATAAAAAATATAGAAATATATACAATGCTAGCGATCTGTCCCGTCTTCGCACGGGTATTTCGCCACGTATTTATTATATTATTTTATATATTATAATATATATTTGTCTTATTTATTATATTATACTAGCTTGCCAGGCAGACGTTGTTCTACTCTTTTCGACGACCCTTTGTCATGTCCTATTAAAAATCCTTAAATTCGCAAAAATAAAACATTGTGATTGAGAACATATCTCTCAAGTTGGACCAAACCGCACACGGTGTGCAAATTTGATTAAAATCGGTTAAGTAGTTTAGGAGTCCATCGCGGACAAACAACGTGACACGTAATTTACATATATATTAACATTTTTCAACATATTTGCACTTCATCGAAGTGCAAAGACAGTAATCTGATGAACGATATGACAGCGCAAAATACGAACAAATATAAATTTTTATATATTACATATTCTAGGCCGTAACCACTTCAAGTTTCTGATTTGTTGAAAACAATACATTAAACGTCAATTATAAAATAAGTAAATTTTACTGTAAAGTAATAAGTTAAAACTTTTTGTGTCAAACAATTGGAAATAGAAGGCATATCTTCTCTTTTTTCTTAGAAGGTTAAAACCTTTTAAGAAAACTCTGTTTCTAAAAAAACGAAGAGGCGGGGATTCAATTCAATTTGATTGGTTACCACAAAATTTGTGCTGGACGTACGAGTAGAGTTTGAAAAGAATTCATCATTTCAAATTGTCCTGAGATGGTAAAATAGTTAGACCTCCGGAGGAAATCAGGGTTAAACCTGCGACGAGATTGAGACAAGCACTTCCCACACTAGGAGAATATAAGTGCCTTTAAAAAGGCAGATCAGAGCTTGTATTTATTTTTAAGTAGTAATTATATAATTTCGTAATACCGAATCATTCGGTACAGAAACAGAAATAATAGACCGTTCACTCAAATCGGTTCCTGTCTTGCACTTAAACTCTGTTTCCAGTTAACTATTCGCCGCGGTTACAGCGTGAAACATTATTAGTTTTACAAGACTACAGACCTAATCTACGTTGGTTTTGTTAAGTTTTAAAATAATTACATTAACATTTAAATTATTTTATGCATGAGCTACCATTTTATGACTACTTTAATTTAATTTTAGAACTACACGGATTTAATTTACATACTTAAAAAAGTAAGGTAAAATAGCAGCTACTCTTCAGTAAATAACTAAATTAGGATTTATCACCTATGGTTATTGTTAACTTTTAATAAATAATTATTGCATATAATAATTATAGGAGATACGATGAAGAAGAAGAAACATAATTTAAATTACAAATTATCGGCGACAGTGTTTGTTTCAATTTACATAATTATTAGTCTAAAATTAAAATTAAGAACTGTTCATTAATATATTATCATCCTGCCGGAAATCGGACAATGGCCTACCCGCCATAATATCATTATACAGTCCAATGAATCGATGTTAAATATTCAAATGTGTTGATTGCTTCGATTTACTATTAATATATCCGTCTAATGACACTGTACGGCT
The DNA here is from genome assembly GCA_036936625.1 of Parnassius smintheus behrii. Classification (NCBI taxonomy): domain Eukaryota; kingdom Metazoa; phylum Arthropoda; class Insecta; order Lepidoptera; family Papilionidae; genus Parnassius; species Parnassius smintheus. Next base: position 24,433,906 of record JAUPFT010000026.1, on the reverse strand, counting down.
TTTATTAATGATAATTATAAACTAAAGTTACTTTGCATACACCGATTATAAATAAGTATAACAATCGGCGAAGCGTTTCTTTTAAACATGTTTGCGCTGCGAGCGATGATCTGCGCAAGGCGGCTGGTAGCAACTGGATGGGTGAAGCCGAAGATTAGGCTAAGTGTCGCACCTTGAGGGAGGCATATGTGCAGCAGTGGACTACCACAAGCCGATGACGATGATGATGATGAAACATTTAATATTATATTTGAAGTTTGAAACATCGTTTGCGAGAAGTTACTTACTAGTTGTTAGAGAATAGCATATTCTATATTATCTATAAGATTCTCATGTCAGCAATGAAGGTACATTGTTAAATGTTGGCGAATAGAGAGGTGTTTGAAGTAACTTACGGATATAAAGTCAATTTGCACTCCTGCGCAAATACTGCTACTTGATGTCTGGTCTGAAGAGTATAGAGAGCCTCTATAAACATAATCTGCGAGGCTTTTCTTCTTAGGCCTTAGAGCCACTCAGAGCAACGCATCTAGTGTGTTTTTTATAGAATAAGAGTGACAAACGAGCACACAGTCCACCTGATGGTAAGTGGATGCTGTGACCCATAGACATCTACATCTGTCTTTAAGGTTAAAAATGCAGATGCGTTGTCACTGCTGAGGAATAATGTGGAATGCTTCGTTTCAAGTAAAATGGGTCTTTTGTATCCTACGCTCACCTTACGAAACACAGCAGCATTGGACAGCTATTTTACACTATCGACCCATTCGTTCTATAACCATAATATAGCTCCAGCATGGTACTACCACATATTCGTTATCTTCATTGTAGACATTGTCACTGTAGTCTGTATTGTTTTTAGTTGGCTGTAGGTTTCCAAGGACTGGACTTTTTTATATATTGGATATTGGATTCGCAAACGAGTTCACAATCCAATTTAATGTTGTCCTCAAGTGGCCGTTGTAAACTAATATCACCCGTTGCCAATTTCAAATATATAATAGGGTGTATAAGTGTATAAGTATATTATAGGATAGGGTGACAAACGAGCACACAGTCCACCTGATAATAAGTGGTTGCTGTGGCCCATAGACGTTTATCCTCAATTACAAATCAAAATGCAGATGCGTTGTCACCCGTGAGGACTAAGATGGAATTCCTCGTTTGAGTAAAAAAGGTCTCCAGTTCTCTACACTTACCATACGAAACACAGCAGCATTAGGCTACTATTTGACGCTGGTATTCTGTGAGAGCGTGGTCCTTCCCCGGTCGAGCCGACCCATTCGTGCTACAACTACTAATATATCTGTACTATAACTGCAGCATGGCTCTACCACGTATAAAATGACGTGACGGTGTAATAACAATGTCCACTGTAGTTCAGCGGGTGTCGCAGGAGGCGACGAAGAAGACAAGTTTGGATTTGGGTGGCAGCGTCTTGCTCATGACGTAAAAGTAAATAAAACCCTCCAACCCGCCAGCTAAACGCAGCAACTATGTCAAATATCTCCCATATTAGGCAATCTGTGGGAGAGGCCTTTACTCAGCAGTGGTCTTCTTATAAGCTGTAACGGTAATCGTAAGAAGTGCTCCATAGCCTGTCATTAGATATTAGCGCAGAAATAGAGCGTGCTAACAAACCAGACAGTTTCCTAGAGCAGAAAAGACAGAACAGCACGTAGACTTCACGCTTTGTAGAATTTTTATAGTAGTGGGGGCAAATGAGTATGCGGCTCACCTTATTGTAAGTGACTATTGCCGCCCATGAATAACTGCAACACGAGGGGAATTGTGCGTTCCCGCCCTTTTAAAAAGTAGTAAGCTCATTTCTTGAAGGTCCCTAAGTCGTATCGGTCCGGAAAAATTGCCGATAGTAATGAATTCCACAAAAAGGTTTTACAAGGAAGAAAACTTCTAGTAAAACACACAGTGGTGGACCGCTAAGCATCCAGATGGTGTGGATTGTATCGTGAGCTTTGTGTGAAATTTGGCGGCTGGAATTAATCCAAACAATTCTTAAGAACACTTCCCGTGGTAGATGCGAAAGAAATGCAAAGCAATACAACATCCCTTCGCAGCGGCAGCGAATGAAGCTGATTAGAAAGAACTCGGTTGCCGACTATTTAATAATGATGATATCCAAGGATGCAGTCAAGTGGAAGGAGCTGGCACTGTGGCGTGGTGTGGTCTGTTTCGACATTACCGTTATGGGACCTATAGAGGCATCCGTAGACACCCAGAGCCAAAGGATGGACACATCCGAACCTTCGAGACTGCCGAGGCGTCGAGAACAGATGTCCTCTTTGACGTACCTATACGCAAACTCCAACCCGAGGCACAAATTCCAATTTGTACCCCGGGTAGAAGAGATACGATGTATCAGCCGAAAAGGACACCGGCGTCTCGGTCAAAAGAGCAAGGCTGGCTTAGCCGTCTTCTGATAGTAGTGGACGGCATTTAAGTTCGAATTATTTTATTATTAAGTTGAAGTCCCCCGATTTTGCAGAAATTTTCGGACAGCATGGAAGGGGCGCCTTGGTTTTGTTCCTCAACTTGCCCCGAGTAGTTTTTGTGCTGAGAGGATTTTTGCTCCCCCCCCCCCCCAACCTCTCCCCATAATACGCGGGGTACCTTGAGCAGCTCATTGTAGCTCGGTCTCCATTACCAGGGCTGCTGGTACCTCCTGGGGTAGTATTTCAGTATTTCATTTAATTTCGCTACCATGTTGATGGGGGTGGGGGGGGGGGGCAATTGGGCCGGCCACCTGCACTCACCACTCAAGCTAAGAAACTAAAGAAGACTAAACGCAAAAGAATCTTAAAGCTTCTTCGTTCCGCTGGTACCTAATTTGTGAGGTCGGGGTACATCCCCGGTTCGAGCCGACACATATGTGCAGCAGCAAAAAATTAAAAAATTAGATTCTATCTATAGAAATCTTTATGGAATATGAACCTAGGTAGGAAACCACTTTTTTCCGCATTTGCATGCAAAAAAGCAACTTTTAGCAAAATAAAATCATGGATCCATGGCCACCATTGTGGACTAGGATGAAATCGCGATAGAACGTTATTTCACCGCTTCACTTTGTAAACCGAAACCCAGAAATGTTTATTGTTTTGTAGCAAATATAAGTAAGAGTGATAAATCCAGATGGACTTCTAGACGCAAAAAGAGGCCATAAATATAAGTAAAATCATTGCCAAAATTTACGCGATAACTACGTATATTTGTGAAACACATCTATTTTTATAACAAATTAAAGAACCATTATTCGATATTGTAATTTATTTAGATTGGAATTTAGTACTTTTAAATTTTAATACTTAATTGAATTAATTAAATTTTAAGTCTTTAATTTCCTCCAAGACATTTGAATATCATGAATATGCCATTCTGTCGACCTTTTATTATCATTTTGACCTCGATTTACACACAAAATGCTATTAGAGCTTAGCTTTATGTTACACTTCGTTGTTTCGATCATCTTGGCGCCTAAAATTATGCTAGTAAGTATTACTCGTAATTATCGTTTTGCGAAATTTCAAAATGTGAGGTATAACATGTCAAGTTTTTTCAAACACTACTATTACTATCCTCACATGAATATCGTCACCTGCTGGTAGACGCACGAGGCTCTGGCGACAGAAAGCGCTAAGTTTAAATTTTACGGGCCAATAATAGAGAGCACTACCGTGGTGATGGTATCGTTTACGAGTATACGTTTACCAACTCGCCTGTTTAGAGTAGTGGATATTGGCAAATTTTTCGAGGAATACTTGCGTGTTAAGGCATTTTCGGAAAGGCATTATAGTAGATTTTAAAAAGCTTTTCATGTAATAATGGAACAGCACATACATTTACATGCATTTTTGTGTGATGGAAGTCTCTGTAGATGTAGAGAAATCATGAGTATGTTTGCAGCTCTAAATATAGCTTTATCGTAGTAGTAGTAGACATGAATTTCCTTAAAAAACCGCTCCGGCGTACGCAAAAATATGTGCCTTCTTATAATTTTCCTTATTTCTTGCTAATAGACGAAATAAATACCTAAGTAAAGTAGAGAGTAGTACGTAGAGGTAGTACGTAGAGATATCTATGAAAATCTATTAAAGAAAAAACTTTGGAGAAAATAAAAACTACACGTTTTAGTAAAATAAATGTACATACATTAGTCAGATGCTACGTAGAACGATTGATTTTTTTTCAACTCGTTTTTGAAAAAGTTCATGAAGACATAGATGACTGTGATGTTATCATTTAGCTGATGGTGGACTCCGAAGGTAGATTTAGGATCTCAGTGACGTCACTCCATAGAAACATTGTGTTTGAACTCATTTTAAAGGTACTCATGAAGACCTAGATGACGGTGATGATTTCACCTTTCTGATGGTGCAATCCGAAGGTGAGTATAGCATCTCAGTGACGCCACTAGATAGGACGATCGTGTTTGAACTCATTTAAAAGGACTCATCAAGACCTAGGTGACTGTTATGATCTCACCTTTCTGATGGTTTAATCTTGTGACAACTTTGCCATCAGGGCTTATAATGCCATAACACTTCACTTAGAGTTATGGTTTACTCCTTTAATTGTGTTGCAAATAGCAACATTTACGCTTATATAAATAGTAAAAAAATTATAGTAAAAAAATGAGATAGTAAATACCGAACTTTCTCCCTTATAGTGTAGCAATGTCGCTACGCATTACAAGTGAGTCAATACAATACCCTAGCCTTATACGCCGACAGTCCAATAAGGCAATGGTTGCTTCGCACAAATGCCTATCCTTTCGCATAAGAGTGATAAAATACAAGCAATTTCAATGGGCTCCACCTGCCCACATATCAATGCGTGCTACCGTACGCTAATGAAGATATAATATCCATCTCTAAACGTATTTATTTTCCCGCTTGCGCCATTTCGTCGGCCATTTTGTGTTGCGATGACAGACCATAAAGGGTTGTATGTAATGGTGGCCAATTACGCTCGCCGTTTGGGCTGCTTAATAGGATTTAGTTGTCAATGTCGTGATTTAATTGGATTATTGTAATCTCCTTTCTATTTAATAATTTATATATGTGTACTCAATGTTTTGAATGGCTTAGTAAGCTAGTGCAGGTTTATGATAAACTTTTAAAATTAATTCAATTGCAGTAATTTCTAAGTTTGCTCTTGAATTATTTTTGTTATTTTTGCAATCATTTTCATATTTATTTAAAATAACGTTAACATACATTTAATTGCGTAGAACTATTGTCTAATATTATCTACAGTATAACGATTTCTTACATTTACACCAATACATGGAATAAAACTAATTGTACTTTTCACTACTTACTTGATATTGTAATTTTCAATTGTGGTTTCTATCGCGTTTAATTTTAACTTTTTATAATTTCCGACGTTTCAGGCACTTTACAGCACCGACCTATTATAACTAAAATAAAATAAGCAAACCCTTTATGCCAGGAAAATGCATAGTAAATTTTTTTGATACTATTATTACAAAACAATAAGAAAAAAATAAGTTATATTTGCTAAAGTTTAAATTGACTAATTCTTTCTTTTGCATAATATGAGATAAGATTTAGATAAAAAGGCTATTTGTAAGTTATTAGTTGGTGGTTAGAAGGCTTTTTTGCAGCATTGAAATTCGTCTTGAAATTACAACCTTTTATTAATATCAATACACTGGATCGCAGCACACAGCTCCTGATATAGAGCGCTAGTATGATTGAAGGATGCATTCCATCTTTATCCTCAGAGTGTGTGCCCTTTTTTGTTTAGATACATTTAGTGGCAGGTGTCCGAGTGGTGCTGTAGCTACTTACTACCAGGTGGATTGTAATTTCGTTTATCGCTTCAATTTTATTAAAAGAAGGTTACTGGATTTTGAAATAATAAACAATAGTGGTGACAACGAAGCTGTAATACTTTTTGTTCGAAGTTGGTTGCTCAATATCGATAGGCTTCATCGGTCAGTTATCATTATGTCTTTTTAACGTTTAAAAAAGATCTTTGGATTTTGGTGTCATACATTACCACAAACCATTGAGTGATATGGGCATAGGGTTATGGTTACATTTTAAAATAACTAGTATCTGATGTTATTGTGAATTTCCCCGTCTTTAGTAAATATATGTATTTTATTTAAAATAATAAACGCTCCCACGAAAACTACAGTTCTGCATATTTTACTACATACACTTCTCTGCAGTTGGATAGGTTTTTTACTCTGGTTCTATACTCTAATAGCCATCGTAGCCCCACTTTGCAAACACTTCAGCACTCGGATATAGTAACAGGATATATAGAAACATCCATTTGGTACCGCTGAAGGGAATGCAGCACCACAGTTTATAAACTATGTATCTGTTTACTGTCCGGATCTACGAATTCCCATAAAGATTTTCTGTTTCTTGGTCTTTAAGAGATAAAGTTTATTCTGGATATTGAGAAATGGAATAAAACTAGTAAGATAAGATATATTGTTATAAAAGCTAATACAAAACTGAATAATAACAGCTGTGCAAAGCAATAAAAGCCATATCAGTAGTTATATTTTCTTTCGTTTTATAAAGATATAGAATCGTATGTTAGAAGAGGTTAGAAGCCTACGTAGCCATGTTTATAGGTCGCCATTACTCAATAAATTCGAACTTATGCAATCGATGCATATTTGTCATTGGTCGCCGAGTTTTAATTAAAGTCTCACCGCATGTATACAGCTAATAGCGCTTATTAGTTAAATAATATTACACCACTAAGCACATAATTGGACAATCAAGATCTTGTCAGCTCTCATTCCTCCATACTCCACTTAGGTGTGTGCTTGCTATTAAACTTCTGTCGTATAGATATACAATTCTTTAGATTTTGTGAACTGAGTACCATATTTGTGTTGTTTGTATTATTTTTGAAAACATTTTAGTGTTTCGTGTTAATTTCAGTAAAACAGAATACCTTCCATAGGTATTACTTTGCTGTCTGTCTGTAACATAGGTGTAACGCGCAGTGTTTGATTAAAATTTGGCATGGTTAAAGGCAGGTCCGCAAATATAGTTGTTAGATTAAAATATTACACCTACATAGGAATTAGTTTGGGCAGCAAAAAGAGAAGTTAAGAAAATTGAGATCATCGCGTAGGGTATTTATTAAAAGCTCCTTATACCATTGTAAAATGCATAATTGGTTATTTTGCGTGAAATTTAATACAAGATACTATACATTTACTAGCTGATACCCGATCGTTTCGCTCGAAGAATAACGTAGATATATAACATCAAGATTTTTTTTATTATGGAAGTATCGTAAATAGTGATTGTCTACATTGCGAAATGAGTAACTGCACTAAATTTCAAGTCAATCGGGTGTAGGTATAGTTTTAGTTTTCGGGTGAATTAGTTTTAGAATTAGAGATATCGTGATGAGTCAGTCAGAGGTATTTCGCGCATATATATATATATATATATATATATATATATATATATATATATATATATATATATATATATATATATATATATATATATATATATATATATATATATTGTCTAAAATACGTGGCAGAGCCATGCTGCAGTTATATTAGTAGTATAGTTGTAGCACGAATGGGTCGGCTCTACCGGGGAAGGACCACTATCTCACAGAATGCAAGCATTAAATAGTAGCTTAATGTTGCTGTGTTTCGTATGGTGAGTGCAGAGAACCGGAGACCTTTTTTACTGGAAACGAAGCATTCCATCATAGTCCTCAGGCGTGACAACGCATCTGCATTTTGATTTGTAATCGAGGATAGATGTAGATGTCTATGGGCCGCAGCAACCACTTACCATCAGGTGGACTGTGTGCTCATTTGTCACCCTATCCTATAAAAAAATAGTTTCGTTGAGAAGACATAAAAAATATGAAGATACCTATATATTATATAACTTACGCTATATAACTCGTGTAACATAGATTATATATTCAATTGAAGTTGAAATTTTAAGTGCTGTTTTCCACGTGCTCTGTGGTGTAAAAAAACTTCACGAGGAAACCTGCATATCTGAGGAGACAAAAAAATATTTCGAAGACATGTAAAGTTCGCCAACACGCACTGGGGCCGCGAGGTGAACCTTTTTTGTCCCTTAAACTGTCTCCGAAATGAAAGGAAACCTGTGGCCAAGTGTAGAAGGTATATAATCTGTAATTTTACTACTTTATTTTTTATATATTAAGCTATCATCATCATCATCATTACAGCCCTTCACAAGTCCACTGCTGAACATATGCCTCCCCCAAGTAATGCCACAAAGCACAGTCCTGAGCCACCTGCATCCATCGACTTCCTGCATGTCTTACCAGGTCGTCACTCCATCTAGTGGGGGGTCGCCCTACACTTCGTCTACCGGTACGAGGCTGCCACTCGAGAACCTTTTTCCCCCAACGGTTGTCGGTTCTTCGAGCTATATGGCCGGCCCACTGCCACATCAGCTTATTTATCCGTTGGGCTATGTCTGTATCTATTAAGCTATAGATTAGAGAAAATAAAAAAATGTACTTTTATTCAAATATTTTTCCAAAATGTTACTGAATCCTATAAACAATCTAAAACATAATTTAGGTAAACAAAAAAGCAATAATTGGGATTATCACACATAAACTTAATCGATTTTGTTGGAATTATGTATATTATTTAATTAAACATTATATAACTTAACAATTCGGGTCATCGGTGTCCCTTTTAATTCTGAATAAGATATGCGTAGAAGATTAACTTTATATTGAACTAGTTTTTTATCAAATTTTATCTCCTCAATTAACGTACCAACATGGAGCTAATTGAATACATAATCCATTAATCTCGTGTAATTCTACGAAACGCAGATAAAAGTCAAAAGAGCCGGCTAGTGATGTATAAACAGTAGCCATTTACCGGAAAATGACCAAGATCAAGTTCTAGTCTTTATTGCTTTTAAGCATACGTTATAAGCCGCGGTAACAATCCGAGAAATGAATAACAACTGTTAAAGTAGTACCTATTTCCTTTTGAATTCATTTATTTTAGAACGAAGTGAAACGGCCCTGTTATAAATAATTATTAGCGCTTGTAAAATGACATGTCTATTTAGTAACTAGTTTATAGTATAAAGGTGACAAACATGTTCACAGTCCACTTGATAGTAAGGGGATGTAGGTAGCCTAAAGACACCTAACGCTTTCCTTAATTAGTAATCAAATTCAGATCCATTGTGAGCCCTGAGGAATAAGATGAACACAGATACACAATGCACGGTCTTGAGCCAGCGGCACCTAATTGACTAGTCGGATGAATCTTTTTTCTCTTTTAATTGTTGGTTCTTAGAGCTTTATATCTGACCCATACTGATCTGTTGGGTTGTGTTCTACGCTGTATGATTCATTTACACGAAGAGACTCCAACTAAGGTTCTTTCAATAGCTCAATGACTGAATTATGGTGTCCTTGAACAGTCCTTCACAACCCTGTCTCTGGTCTACAGACCATCAAAGCTACACATGCTGCTAATAAAATAATCTCCTTCCACTGTTATTAGCTATTTCATATGGTGGTTGATCAACTAAGGCTTCGTACTTGATCAGCCCCTGCATACATAACAACTTTATGAGCCTCAGCAAAAACAAGTAAAAATAATAGATATATTTTATACGTGGTAGAGCAACGTTGCAGCTATATTATGGTTGAAGCACAAATGAGTTGGCTCGACCGGGGAAGGACCACGCTCTCACGGAATAACAGCGAAAAATAGCAGCTTAATACTGTTGTGTTTCGTATGGTTAGTGTAGAGATCCGGAGACCCTTTTTTACTGGAAACGAGGCATTCCATCTTAGTCTTCAGGGGTGACAACGCATCTGCGTTTTGATTCCTAATCGAGGATAAATGTAGATGTCTATGGGCCACAGCATCCACTTACCATCAGGTGGACTGCGTGCTCGTTTGTCACCCTTATTCGATAAAAAATATATAAAAAAAATATTTTAATATACTAACTACTATACCAACACTAGATAGGTATAGGTACTACGCAGTTTTTCCAAATATACCGATACATATTGGATTTTTGTCGAAATAATGAATGTTTTATTATTATTCTTGGGGTATCTGTATAGTTTTCTCATCTGGTTGGTTTCTATAAATATATAATTATAAATATATAAATATCAATAAAATAAAAAAACAGCCTCATCGATACTGATGTTCTGTGACATACCCAGGTATCGGTATGTTTCAGCCTCGGAAAGGGCCCTTAAGTTGACGGGCATAGATAAATCTATGCCCTCAGAGTTAGCAACCCTTCCCCTTTCAACATGTAGGACCGCACACTTATCCGTCCCCAGCTCCATTCCAATGGAATTGCTAGACTCACAAGTGATTTTTAGCAATTCCATAAGATGGGAGCGACTGGAGGCGAATAACTTAAGGTCATCCATATAGAAAAGGTGGGTCTCTTTTGTCCCTCCTTTCCGTAGCTGAAATCCTTTCCCGTATCCCTCCAGTAAGGTGCTGAGAGGGTTCAGAGAGACGCAACACCAGATTGGACTCAGACAATCACCCTGGAAGATACCCCTTCTTGTGTGGTTCTCCGCAGCCATCATCCGCTCACCCAGATGACAAAGGATCGTACTCCACTGCCCCATACACTGCTCGAGGAAGTCTCTCACTGTACAGTCTATCTTATACAGCTCGAGGACTCTCTTTAGCCATGTATGTGGCACCGAGTCGAATGCCTTTCTGTAGTCTATCCAGGCGGCGGAGAAGTTCCGACGGTTGCGTTTCAATTTTGCCAATGACCGCGTCAATGAGGAGTGGTTCCTTAGTTCCACGACCACCGCTCCGACATCCATTTTGAGTGCGTGACATCACCTGATTTAGCTCCAGGTGACGAGTGATTCTCGCGCTCAAAATGGATGTCAGTGTCTTATATATGGTGGGTAGACACGTAATGGGGCACTTTTGATTGACATGTTCTTCAAAAAATGTTAAAAAACTTCAAACCTGTTATGCCAACTGTACAATCAGATCAACAAAACACTTGTATTTACACCTTAACAACTTATGAATGCGAAGAGATGGTCTTAAATTGGCTTAGGCCACTCTCTTATGAGGAAGTGGAGAACATGATTAGGTTTTAAACATCCCATGCTCTGTCAATAGTACTAGTCAATATTACTCGTATCAACTCATATTTATCTAATACACACACATAAACACCCTCGCACACATACACTACCATCTACACAGTGGCTGGGCTGTTCCCAGCCGATCTCAAGACCATATCGTAGGGCTGGCATGTTAACACTTACATACAATACACACACACAACACACACACACACACACACACACACACACACACACACACACACACCCGCACACGCATACATTCTTTGCACTCCTCACATACATACATTTACATACTTAAATTTTCCATTCAATCACACAAGAATAACAATTATTTTTAAATTATTATCTTATTTAAACCGTAGTCTAAAATGTATGTTGTAAAACTGTTCTTGTAAGAGCGGAGTTTTCCTAGTACAAGCAATTTATTTAGCTTAAAAGGAACCACCAGAACATAGCAAAATTCTAATTTTTAGACTTAAGTTGATGAAATAAAGATTTGATTTTGATGTTTCGGTCATAGTACCATACTGAGACAAAGAACTCTTGGACATCCTGGTGTTTTGAAGATTGCCCTTAAAATATTCACTCGCTTATGGTTGTATTGAAATACAAGATTATTATATATATTTTTATATGTGGAAGAGCCACGCTGCATATGGTAGTAGCACGAATAGGTCGGTTCGATCAAGGGAGGATCACGCTCTCACTTTATACCAGCGTCAAACAGCAGCTTAATGCTGCTGTGCTTTGTATGGTGAGTGTAAATTGGAGACCCCCTTTACTGGAAACGAAGCATTCTATCTTAGTCCTCAGGGGCAGCAACGCATTTGCATTTTGATTCCTAATCGAGGATACCATACAGATTTTTATGGGCTACAGTATTCACTTACAATTATATAGACTTTAAACTCTTTAGTCCTACTATAAAAAACATATTTAGGATCTGCCCTAGCTCGTATACAGCCTAAACCTAGGTCTCACCCCATAGACTGTCTCATGGGGTTTTTTATTTTTAGTCGTAAGACGACGCTGCTGCCCGTCTCCTGATTTGATTCCCTCTGTCGCCTCTTACAACACTCGTGGAAAGATACGGGATAGTGTATATTCTTACACCGCAATTACATGGTACTTGTACAGTACAACAAAACAATTGGAAATCATTCATTCCTTTTTTAACACATTTACTATGTGATTTTCTATACCAGTATGTAGTGATACAATAACCGTGAGCCGTTATGTGTGGTAGTACCTGGTTGACCGAGCTTTGCTCGGTATTTTTCGCTCGGTTTTTTTTAATTCGTGTGTTTTGGAAATTATATTTAGATACAAATTACATACTGATAAAATATAAATAATATTTTTTGATCTTAGCGACATAACAGAAAAACAGAACTGGTTATTTGAATAAAAAATCATGAGTGCAATTATTTTAATTTAAATTTTCGTGTTTTAAAAAATACTAAAAAAGGGCTCGAAAAAATAGATTTTCTCAAAGAAAGGAACTTGAAAAAAAAATTTTAAAAAAGTCGGTCGGTCGGTCTGGGCTCAAACCGGGGTTTTACGATTCTGTGACCGCCCATTATACCAATTAAGCTATTTAGTACCCGGTTGACAGAGCTTTGCTCGGTATTTTTCGTTCGGTTTTTTTAATTCGTGTGTTTTGGAAATTATATTTAGATACAAATATAACATACTGACGAAATACGAATAATATTTTTTTATCTTAGCGACATAATAGAAAAAACTGAACTGGTTATTTGAATAAAAAATCATGAGTGCAATTAGTTTAATTTAAATTTTCGTGTTTTTAAAAAATACTAAAAAAAGGGCTCGGTCGGTCTGGGCTCGAACCACGGTATAACGCTTTTGTGACCGCCCAATATACCAATTAAGCTATTTGTAATCATTAATAAACTGTCAAATTTTACCTTCTTATTCTAACGATATTGTAGCAGTTTTTCATTGCCTAAAAACACGGACAAAAAGACATTTTCTAAAAATAAATCCTAGCTAGATCGATTTATTGCCCCGAAACTCCCTGGACACTAAATTTTATGAAAATCGTTGGAGCCGTTTCCGAGATCCCGATTATATATATATATTTATATAGAAGAATTGCTCGTTTAAAGGTATAGGATAGGATATTGAACAAGAAATTAATTAAAAAACATTTTGCGTTGTCGTTACTACGCGGTAGTATACAGGCTTTTTTATGCGCTCTGATAATATGGAAACTTCTTAAAACATTGGTCGATGGCGCTTGACTAATTATTATGCAGGCTTTGAAAATATGGAGTGGTATACGAAGCCGAAGTTCATACATAAACACTCGATACGGTTGTGGGTCACGCTCATCGTTAAAGAGGGGAAAAATAGCAATTATTATCGAGCTAAATAAAGGTAAAAGGTCGCGAGTGATATTTTTATAGCCTTTCATCAACTGTGTTTCATATTAATTATGGATTTTTTAATAAGCATCGTAAATTAGTAATAAGCATTAGTAATACGATCGCAAGTGTAAGCATATATATGTCTGCTTTTTCATCAAAATGTCCACTTTACCTGTATTCGATGCGTGAATGCTCGAGGCTCCGCTGTCCATGATAGCGGTGAATTCATTTAAAAACGATGAACCAGTTTGTGAATATTGTCACAGACTGGTGATAGGGAGCGGAATTACCTACTGTGTGTAGGGTAGACGGTCTGCGCGGGAATTGAAAAATAGGTATTTGAAGAAACCCGTCCCTCACCTCTGGTCTCCACCCGAAGAGTGCGATAGGGACAACTGCAGCTCTAAACGATTTTATCTACAAAAACACCATGACCGATCGTCGTTTCGTGTTCCCGTGTTTTCTCCTCGAAAACTAAGCCGATTAAATTATTTTGGTATCAAAATTAAATAGATCTATGCTTCTATCAATTGTTTTTTAAATTTCTTTGGTAGTCGTCTGATTACGGAGGTGAAAACGGGGCATTTTTTTAGGTTTTTGGAAAGTCATATTTATTTTTGTAATAATTTTTTGAAAAAAAAGTAAATGACAGGGGCATGCCTTCAATAGATCTAGATTTTTATAAACAAAAACCATTACTCTAGAGGCATTATCCAGGAAGAAAATAGGGGAATACATTTGTATGGAAAAAATGCAGCCCGTCTACCCTATTAAACAGCTATAGTAATTTGAAAAAAGGCAGTTGTTGTATGATGTTTCAAGTTAAGAACACGTCAACTTGAAGCAACTGGCAACACTGTATTATTACGCGTAACAATGTAATAGTGGCCTAAAAGTCTAGATACTAGGCCATAAACTCAAAAAAAAAACAATGTAATAGAACGCATCACAAATAGGCGTGTTTACCGCCAAGCCAATGTCTCGGAGTCAAGGGGCTTACAATTTCACAATTTGTCCGCGCGCGCTTTTTGCGCGCCCAGATAATTGGAGCTCACCTGCGTCGCCGCAACCCGCCGGCATAGCGCGCCAAATATGGCGACCGACCGGTCGCGGGCATTTCGCTTTTTAGGACTATCTGACAAATGTGTAATTATTTATTTAATATCGTTCAACAAGTCGCATTTGGGCACAATTCACATACCTCCGCTGCGCTTTTTGTAGTCATGATGCTGAGTGTTAAGGTTGCTTCAGCCGAATTATATGTCAACGTATAGGTACGTGCTGTCGGTAGCGGTAATTGGGGGAATCTCATCATTAATCATTGAAATTCGTTAATTAAAATTTTTAATTGCGGCAACTTTTGTCCCGCATATCTTAAACGGATGGGATTTCTCTGAATATTTTAAGTTTCTAAATTAAGGTATTGGCATGTAGCCAAAGGAAAGAGAAGAAAGGAAAGGTGTCTGAAAAATGTTATTAAGACACGATTATCATGGCGGATATGTTATTCTTTTGTGGTCTTTCACAACGTATTTAATTCGAATTAATGACAAATAGATTTAGTAAGATATTATATAAAAAAAAATGTCTCCCAGTTAGATAGAGCATTTTGCGTTTGGTGCCGCGGTCATTAAACTCATACTGCATATATTATTTACACATATTATATAATAATAATAATAATAATTATTATATTATATAAAACATTCGTAAAAGATAACATCAATTGTGAAAACAATCAATACTGTATTTTGATGCCATTTTTACTGTTGTGTTTATGGGTTTGCCGGCACGATTACAGTAGTAAAACAGCTTGAACTAAAAGAGCTTGTCGCAAAGTTGTGAGAGAAGATATCTACATTTGAATTAATTAAGACCTTCGGAAAATTAATTCCAGATCTACTTAAAATTTTAGATGTATATACTTGAGGTGATTTTCATATAACAATACAAAAATGGTAAAAAGAATAGTTAGAAGACGGCTGCCCTAATTTGAGTAAAGTGGAATGAGCTTAACTTTAACAAAGTTTCCCACGTCATTTTTAAACGTTGTAATGTTTAGGGCTTAAAACTTAGTCAATTTTCTATTTTAAGTTAAATTTTTAAAAAGTAAGATGATAGAGTACATAAATATTGGCATCAGTACAGGATATTTCAATACAATTTGTATAAAAAAATTGTTTTGACTACTCCTAAAAGCATTTCAATTAGGAACGAGGTGAAATATTATACAAATTACATTGCGGGTAAGTTAATTTGTTAAGAAAGTATAATGGTTTTTGTATCTTTTTGTAATATTAGTTATATTTTATTTTAATTAGTTTAGAAGTTAATAAACTATAGGACAGATATTTCTAAAAATAGAAATATTAAAAAAAAGAGTTAAAAAATGTGAAAAGCATTAGGGAACAAACCACTGAGGCATTTTTTATGTATTTATATACCTACTCTAGAAATCGATAAAATTTTATTTAGAACTCCACTTCTTTATTATATGTTACTGTGTAACAAAAATTTTCACCTCAGTTTCTACTAGTGACATCTAGTGAACGAAAGATTAGAAGAAGCGTTAAAATAAAATAAAAGATAGGATGCGACGACATCGTTATTAAATCAGTATATAATAAGTCACCACGGTTGGCAGTCTTAGATGTAGCAACGATACAATTACATCTCCATATAGAAAAAAGGTCTACGACGTACAATTATCTAATTTGTATTGTTCAAAATAATAGATTTTTTGTTTGATGCGGCTTTTCGCTTTTCGATTACCATTAATCAATAATGCCTATTCTGGTGATATGTTGTTTGCTTTCAACGACTACACTCGTAGTCATACTTCACTAGATGATAGTGAAATGTTTACATTACTACAAAGAAAGGCCTTATTTGATCATCACAGCTCTCTAATGAGCCGCCAATACGTTTGACGTCCGGTGACGAGAAAGGAAACCAAATACCGAGCGACCATATTGGGTCCTAATTAATCGGATTGGGTGTAACGCTGAGAAAATTTATATAGTGGTATGCGAGGACATATAGTGAGACCGACAATTATCTATGCGATATTAGCAATTAATTTTTTTTATGGCAATTACTAATTTAGAACTTAGAAAACATTTTATCCGTAACGTCTATCACATATTATCAATGAGTAGGTATAAACTTTCATCAATAATACAATACAATACAGAATATACAAAAATACCTAATAATTTATACATTTTATTTGTCGTTTTGATAAAGTTTAACCGGTTTTAACAAAATAAATCTCAAAGCACATTTTTCTGTTAGTACCAAAATATTAAAAAAATATAATTCCTTTTTTGTTTTAATTATAAATACTTCACTTGATAAATTATATCAAGTTATTATAAGACTTCATGTTTCTAGCGTCTTATAATCTCATGTCAAACTAGTAAAATAAAGACTAACCTATAAGAAACTAGGATAACATTTTGTAATATTAACACCTAGTACCCGGTTGACCGAGCTTTGCTCGGTAATTTTCGCTCGGTTTTTTTTTGATTCGTGTGTTTTGGAAATTATATTTAGATACAAATTACATACTGATGAAATACCAAAAATATTTTTTGATCGTAGCGACATAATAGAAAAAACTGAACTGGTTATTTGGTTAAAAAATCATGAGTGCAATTAGTTTAATTTAAATTTTCGTGTTTTTAAAAAATACTAAAAAAAGGGCTCGAAAAAATAGATTTTCTCAAAAAAGAAAGGAACTTGAAAAAAAATTTTAAAAAAAGTCGGTCGGCCGTTCTGGGCTCGAACCATGGTATTATGATTTTGTGACCGCCCACTATACCATTAAGCTATTTGTAATCATTAATAAGCCGTCAAAATTTACCTTCTTATTCTAACGATATTATAGCAGTTTTTCATTGCCTAAAAACACGGACAAAAAGACATTTTCTAAAAATAAATCCTAGCTAGATCGATTTATTGCCCCCGAAACTCCCTGCACACAAAATTTTATGAAAATCGTTGGAGCCGTTTCCGAGATCCCGATTATATATATATATATTTATATACAAGAATTGCTCGTTTAATAGTATAGGATAAGTACAATGTTCTTACTAGACGGTTTTAAGAGTAAGATATGGCGAGACGTTTAGTTGCACTGGCTGTGACGAGCGTGCGAGATACACAATTATTGTTAACAAGACTACGTTATATCCTGTATATACCAGTATAAAGTGAAACATTTATTTGGTTTGGTTTAGGTTTTACAAGACTAAAAAGAAAGTTACAGCATGTATAGGTCCTACTGCTTGGCAAAGGATCGTCGTTTCATCAATGAGAGAAGGCCTGTGCCCTAAGCTACCATACCATCCACAATAGCATGATGGATGCTTTGTGATCCACCACTGTACTACGAGTACTTCTTCTTCGCATGACTTTTTCGGGGAGTCGTTTGCCACCGGTGATTTTTCCGGACCGTTCGTTTCTTGAATATCCCTAAGTCGTATACTTAGGGACCTTCAAGAAACTTAGCTTTAGCTTACTCTATTTTAATAGACCGGCAACGCACCTGCAATCCCCCTGGTGTTGAAGTTGTTCGTAGACGTCGGTTGACATATACCATCTCAATAATAAGGTGAGTCGTATGCACTTTCCTTTTTTATCTCTCTTCCATGAAAAAAATATGTTGAAAAGCCAGACCAAACCGATAGTAGACTATATGTATATCTCATGCCGTCCTTGTGCCACCCGACGTCCCATCTTCACTGTTAGGCAAAAAGAATAGTGGCGACATAAGTGAATTTCACTTCGTCCCGCGTGAGTGTGTGTGTCGCAAAAGGGGACTATACGGAATGCCAGAAAGCTCTAATGGCCATCAACAGGTAACAGTCTCGTTAATGCCATGTCGTTACCGTCACAGCCTATAAAAGTCCACTGCTGAACATAGGCATCCCACATAAATTGCCTCATAAATATCCCCCATATTTGCCACAGCTGCCACGCTTGGCAAGCGGGTTGATAGCCGCATTTTTTTATTTTTAGTCGTTATTAGAAAGACAGATGCAGATGGCTCAGGACCGTGCTTTGTGGCATTACTTGGGGGAGGCCTATGTTCAGCAGTGGACTTGTGAAGGGCTGTAATGATGATGATGATTAGAAAGACGCTGCTGCTCATCTCCTAACTTGTTACCCTCTGCCGCCTCTTACGACATCCATGGGGTGATATGGGGTAGTAAATTCTTACACCGCCCCTACACATTCCAGTAACGAGTAAAATTTCCTCATTTTTGCATTCCCTTTGTATTTCACTTATTTGTTTTTCAAGCGTCTAACAGATATCTTTCTAAGACCGTATTGGTCAGATTCTCGAAAGTAGTATGCACTAGGCATCCGTAATTGCGATACCTTTAGAGTAAGGAATGTTTACATATCGAGCGTGATAAAAAGGTGAACTTGAGTACTGTTTCCTTCGCTGATTATTTATTAGAACTATTAATTGGATGTGAGGGCATCGTTTCCACGTATATATAAGGTTATTACCAGTTTACAATGGAAACGGTTTATAGAACATACTTGTAGCGGTAACGATTACCTTGTTAGAGTATATATGTAGAAGCATTTATTTGATTAATCAATAAAATTTATTGATAGTTTACAGATAACATAAAAGTGTTTTGTTGTTAAATTTTAATGTTGAAAGAAAGAAATAAATGTCTTTATTTATATAGCTATAAAATAAGTAATTGCATGACATATTTATATATTAGATCGTCAGTTTTATGTTACAGTGAGGTCTGTGTAGATACTATTTTGCTAATTTTCTATCTATATTAATAAAGATAAATTAATTGGTGGATAAATTTAACTTATCGATCTATGAAAAACCGCGTAAAACAATATAGTTAATGAGAAGAATCAACGCCCGGGGAGTCTGTGAACTTGTTCAGAACCACTCCCGCCATTTTAACAGGTTTGATGGACCACATATACTCACACTGCTCGCTGCTGTTTCGGAAGCTGTGTGTGCATTCTTGGCACCCATCTTGCATTGACCCTAGACATGCCAAAATGATCACGGAGAATCTCCAGTTTCTCCATAGTTAGTGTTCACTTCGCGATTGACTTGTTTATCTTGTGATATCTCGAAGGTTGATGAATCGATCTAGCTAAAACTTTGTATTTATAGTTGCATTGTCACATGTAGTGGTAAAAAAATCCCCGTCCCTTCTCTAATCCCTCCATTCCACGAACTTTTTAACCCGCCCTCGTATAAAAAGCAATGGGTTATAAAGGTTTACTAATGGCAGCTTAGTACCGGTAAGCGACACGTAGGGTGGCCCACCAGTAGTTACGATGTACCAGTTCTGGCTCACTTGTAGAGAGTTGTACAAGTACGACGTTCGTCGATTCACGATCCTAAAAAAAAAAAAAAAAAAAAAAAAAAAAAAAAAAAAAAAAAAAAAAAAAGGTTTTGGCATGCTCTGATCACGAATCTGCGGTCCATTTTTGCGTAGGATGTACGGTTCCGGAGATGTGCAGATCAATTAACTCTTATCTAATTGATATCCGCTTCGAGCCTCAACCGTCATTAGCGCTCCATTGTCCTTATCTACTTATCCATTGTTGATTGACTACCGTCATTATCTATTATTCGTCGGCGTGTGGGTCGGCTTATGCTATTGTATTATACTCCTTTGTTCCTATCTACACTAATCTGACTCATTAATAAAACACATTACCCAATTTTGTTAAAAGTTTTATTTATAAAATACAAAATCTTATTACTTATTATCTATAAAATAGGAGCGAAACATCTCATCCACTAAAATATCGTTGTACAATGTGTTCCCTGTAAATATACTCGTAAAACTATGCATTGAACATCCCTGAAACTTATATAGCAAATACATTAAGCAATATTCGCCACAAACTGAAGTCCACTCATTCTGAATCCTATCAACATTCCAGTTCCATCTTTTACAATTTCTTTTAAAAAACTCTAGATGATATCGTACAGGTGCCCGATATATAAAGCTACCCAATGTGACCCTGGTTTATCATCTGTATCCAAATTGCATATTATATACGTTGGTACGTGGGTGTACATGGGTAGTTTATTGGCAGCATAAACATTATTTTCTAGAGTGGGGTGAATCTTTTTCAGATGTTGTTGTACATCTAGTGTATCCATAATATTACCGCTATTAGTAGATTATTACAGTACCAATCTACTCAATGACTAATATAGGAGTGATCAATTATAGTGATTTCTAAATATTAAATTGCATTCTTTGTGTTATACAAATCGTATTTGAGTCACCAATACACTGAACAACACACGACAGGAAGGACGTAGGAATGTAGAGATAAGCAACAGAATGTAAGGTAAGCTTGTTGACGCATAAAGATACTATCAATTCTACTGCAGAAATTCTTTAGATTAGAATTATTACTCACTGGTACTATATAAGACCAAGCAACTGCAGTCATGGAGTTAGTGTATGGTCGTTTGACCACAGTGGATCTATCAATACTACGTTTGTGTTACTTCAACGCATCAAAGGCCATGGATGTAAGTGTTTATTCTATTGACAAACTTACTTTTCTTTCTGTTATTTTCTTACGTGTGTATGATTTAGTGTTAACAAATTATATTTAAATATTATGTGTGTGTATATGGTTAAGCCGTGGTAGCTCAGATGGTTAGCGCAAAATGTAAAATTCACAGTACGCGACCCGGGTTCGATCCCCGCCGGCACCAATTAAATTGTTAATTACAATTTTAAGTGCTGATTTACCACGTGCTCAGCGTAGCCCTAAAACCCTCTCAGAAATGAGAGGAGGCCTATGTTCAGCAGTGGACTTTAATAGGTTGTAACTTTAGCTTTTTTAACTTTTATGATTAAGTGTTAACAAATTGATATTAACATGATAACTGTGTTGTTGCAGAAATCATTGAGCTTCGATGAAAATACCTATAAACAGTATTACTACTCGCCACTCTCCCCTCAAGAAGAGAGTGATGACATCGTCATTAATAATAACACATGCGATGGTGGAAAAAGAAAATCGCAATCGATTGATCATTTTTTTGAAGCTGAATCAAAAATAAAAAAGAGGAAGCTGTTATCATCAACCGTAGCACGAGCCGCTAGAGATGGTGTATCATACATTTCTACTAATTCTGACGACGGAGACCAAGCGACGCATCTCATCAAAATTGAAATGTACGATATGAAGAAGCTATCCAAGATTCCAACTACTGATCATTGGAAACATGCTTCCACGAGGATTAAATATTACGTAAAGACTAATAAGGATAGCATCTACGACAACACAAACGCCCTCGTATACAATATTACAAAGACAATAGCAGAAAGTGAAAAAGTTAAAAAATACTTTTTTAACAATGACAGTCATTAGCTGATCATTAGTGAATGTGATTCTGTTCACTTAAATTACAGGAAGACAAGAGCAGAAGAAAGAGATGAGTGTGGCATACGTGTACAGAACACATCATTGAAGAACAAAACTACAACACTGAGTGGAGATGAAAACGAGAAGAATATACAGTACTCAAGAGCTGAATATCCATTCTTCAGTTCAAAATCTAGCCGGTTGCTCAGTTTCGAAAACTGGCCTCTCGTTATGCGACAGAAACCTGAAGATCTTGCAGAAGCCGAAAAGATTGGGAAGATGATGATGATCCTTGGCAGCAGCATGTTCAGTGGTTTAGTCAGTGTGCTTATGTAAAATTTAAACTCGAACAGAGTTTTGTATTACATTAAATAGAATATTTATAAAGAAATAAAAAAATAATATATTGCATACAATTTGTTTTATTTAATTTTATAATGTTTCACATAGTTACATACACACAAAATGCATTACACATAACTCATAAAATCTATCACACAACACATATTATAACCTTAACTACTATAGTCTACAGTAACATTTCTGTTTTTATCTATCTCAATAATATTATCAAACTCAGCATAAACTATACAGTTAATTGTTTGTATTAGTGAGGATTCAAATCGTACTTCTAATCTTACACTACCATGTTTTATGAGATTCCAATGAGCTGATGAGTTGGCTGATAAATCAGGAGTTAAGTCAAATGCTAATAGACAGTAACCTTTGGCATACTGTTCACAAGAGATTCCATTTCCTTCATTAAGAAAGTGAATACCAGTTCCCGAGAATAGAGTATGATATGCTGATGTAAATATGCTATTATTAAAAGATGGTTGCAAAGCTTTTGAAGGTATTTGTTGACCATCAATATATAAGCTGAAAGAATTAATACCATAGTTTTCAAAGTTAAATGGATTTTTAGTAAGGGAACCATTAAATGCAGAATTGTTCACAAATCCAATTATACATCTTTTGGGTACCTGCCCTAAAAATATATTATCAAGAGTTTTTCCTTGAACACCCGATGGAATTGTTAAAACTTTTACTTCAGCTCGAGTAATAGGATATTTAGCAGTGGTAGAAGCTAAAACTTTTTGATGTGCGAGTAGTAGTAATACACTTGGATTAATTCGTGCTCGTCGAACAATAAGAGTTGCATCCGTAATGCAAACTTTAAACTTTACATCGTTTGACCCAGCAATTAAATTAAAGCTCTCTCTAGATCGAACCAATTTAACACTCATTTCAACACCATTAATTAAAAATTTATCTTGGTTGAAAATGTCACCGTGAAGATGACCAATCATTTCTATTTCCTTACTTTCACTAATCAATTCCTGTCTTTTAACAAATCCTATGTTTTTACCATCCGTAGAATCCATTTTTCCTGCTGTATCATCATACCAAAGACTACAAGTAAGATGAGATTGTTTAGCAGCAGGAGCATAGTTTAAAAGGGTTTCCATGTATGCTCGATATGCATAGGTATTATTAGGTGGTGATACAAGTTTTTGGTTTAAATAAACATCAAGTTGACTAAAAAGTGAATGCAGCCAATTATTTACAGGTGCTACTATTGTAGTAGATATCAAGTTAGTTGAATCTTGATTTAATACTTTTGCCTTTATGTGGAGTAATGTATGAGACAAATCTATGTAGTCATCGCCTGTCCCAGGAACTTGAAACTCGATAGGTCCATCATCACCAAGAGATGAAATTGGTTTATAATGAATCCACAATCCATTTTCAATGCTAGTTTGTGTAGACGGTAGTGCAAACAAATCCAATTCTGACTTAACGCACTCGCAAGAATGATTATGAAGGAAAGACATATTTAATTTGAAAATATATCTTTGTTATTTTTTGGTTTTAGACCAAGTTTTTTCGCAGCTTTCACTTTAGCAGTTAATGGTGGAATGAACGAGGTCAATCGTTTTCTTTTAGTTTTATACCCAGATCCTGTCATGTTAAATTGATCAATTTTCTCATCAGCCTTTCGTTTTAAATTCGTACTAACTTGCTTTAGACGATCTTTTATTGAGGCTTCCATAGGACGCGCTTGAACCATATCCGATAAAAGTCCTACTCCAGCGCTTAATGCCTCCTTACCAATCACTCGAGCACCACTTGAAAGTAAAGGTAAAACTGATCTAAATAACCCCCCTAAGAAGCTCCCAATACCATGACCGCGTTGGTATGGTGCACCCTTATAAATTACTCCAACTCCTGACCCAGCTTGATGTGTATAATAATTTTCATATGGACATTTATGATGATCACGAGGGGAATTCATTATTATAATTTTCGGAAATGTAGTTTAATACACACGGTTCCAAACTGGAATGGTATTTTTTGTCCTGTGCTCCTGTGCTCGATAACTATTTCCAGCGTATCGAACTCTCTTCGCGTAACAGGTAAGTAGTGAGGTTGAGAGAAAACGTGCATTTTATTTGCACCATAAATGTATTTTGTAGGATCTAATGAAATGACTCTTAGTAAAGGAGTCATAACATCACCCACAATCTGAGGATCGATAATGTCACAATATAGAAAGTGTTGAGATGGTAACCCTAAGTGTAAATTAGCAGGACACTTTCCAAAATTTCTCTCTAGGAGATTTTTATTTGGTTCATAACCTAGTTGTAAACTTAATTTGGGTGATAATGTTACGGATGTTATATTTTTATCCAAAACAGAAATAGACACAAATTTTGTTATTTCATCATAGCGAAATTTCAAGTTCTCTCCGATACCATTTAACACTCTTAAAATATGCGCAACGTTATCATAGTTGGTAGCTGGAATATGTTTTTTGTAGTACACTGTGGATGGTTTATCTTCATTAGGCATTAACATAGATTTTGTAATGTATATAACATTTTCATGATCTTGAACAGTAAACATGGTACATGGATATTGAAACTCGACAACTCCAACCGACCATTCACCTTCTAATTTAATAGCTTTCGGTAATTTCGTTGAAAAATTTGTGGTCTTGTTATCAGGAAAATATTCCATTGAACTATTGCTGAGCAAAGTTAAATAAAAACTTTCTTTATTCATATTTCTTTTAAACTAGAAGCTAAAATCCAACTGTTAAATTTATCTGGATAACCTTTCCACTTCACTAATACTTCTTTTCTGTTACCTGAGTAACGAGTGTCAATTATTTTATCTATTTTATATTGTGAGGTGGGGTTGTAAGTGATTTTCTGTAATTCTCTTTCATAAAAAGTACCAACTATTGGTTCATTTTGTAAATCTGTTATTGTATAAACAACCCATGGAGATCTATCAATTATTGAAGATATAATAAATATTTCATCACTCCAATTTGATTCATATCCTTTTTGGAAAGCATGTTTATATTTAGTTATTCGAACATAATCACCCACATTGAAATTTGGTTTAGGATTTTCTAAAGAAAGTTTGTTTGACCGTCTATCATAAAGATTAGTCCAAACCGTCATAATATTGTTGGAATTTACATCACATGGGCACATCTTAATACTAGAGTGAAAGCTGTGATTGTAAGAGTATATTAAATCTTGTAAAACATCTATATATCTATAAGTATTAATATGAGTGAAATAACGCCACATTTTCATTTTTAGTGTTCTTTGAAATCGTTCAACAATACTGGCCTTAATGTCAGGATTGTTAGTGGTATAGTAATTAATCTTTTTGGATTTAAAGTATTTTTGTACATCTTTTGAAACAAATTCTGTACCTTTATCAGATTGTATGTGAGTAGGTGTTAAATTACTTTCAGTAAATATACTTTCAAAACATTCTTTAGTTGTTTCTGAGTTTTTCTTTTTCATTGGTCTTGCAAAAGCATATTTACTAAATACATCAATAACACAAAGTATATACTTGAAACCATCATTATATTGAGAATAAGTTCGCATATCACTTAAATCAGCTTGCCACAGTTCATTAATATTTGATAGAATGTACCTATTACGCGGGAATTTTTTTCGAATGGGTTTATGTAATGTGTATGTTTCTTGTGATTTTAACCATTCCTTTACTTGCTTTTTATTCATTTTACCCTTCATGGCTTTTGATAATTTATCAATACTACCAAAACCAGCGGGATTAGATGGATCATAATAAATCCTGTTAATTTCTTCTAGTACGGGGTCCATTTTTCCCACTCAAGCCTTTTACGTATTTTAGTTGTAGACTTTTTATCTCTACTGCTCGGTGTAGAAAACTCTTGAAATTCAATCTCAGAGGGTTTGTTCAGATCTTTTGCTTGAAGTTGGTTAATAAACTCACATCTCTTTAGATTTCCAATATAAGTAAGTGGTACCTTAATATCTTTTAATGCTTCAGCAAATCTATCCCAACCTACTGGATCACTTCTTTTTAAGGGTCTTAGTGAATCATTTATTAAATCAACAATATTACTTCCAGGAATTTTTTCATTATCAATTGTGACTGTACCTTCATTATCCCTATGTATTTTACCTCTACTTGTTTCAACTAAGTTTAATAATAACTGTCCTTTTTTATTATAAGTTTTTGGTATTAAACTGAGTATTTGAGCTGGTGTGTAAAGTGGGTTTTCAACATTTTCTTTACTTTTGATGGATCGATTCTCCTCCAACAAAGATTCAGCATCAACTGAAGTTTTTAGATCTCTATCTTTATTTTTAAAACCAATTTTAGACTCGTTTGAATCTTCATTAGATGTATCAGAATAAATTGGTAATCTGAGTGGTTGACGATCCTCTTCGGTAAAATGAAGGTATCTTTGCAGTGTTTGTAAATATAACATCCATTTCTTTCGGTCTTCCGTCTTACTATTCATAATATTTTGCATTTCGATATCTAATCGAGATAAACTACTGCTCGTATTAACCTTATTTTCTTGTTTTAATTTTTCAATCAATCCAGGTTCGATAAGTATCATTTTCTTTGCATTTTCCATGTTAACTGGCTAGTCCACTCACTAATCCACTCAATATTGCACCTAATATTATTGGTAAGAAAGCCCCTCCTTTTTGTATAATTATATTTTTTCTTAGTTTATGTTTACACTTACGCACTAGTTGACGAAGTATATTTTTGTGTTTATTCAATTTTTGTTTATCTTGATCTTTAAGAGGTACTTTTCCTTGTAAAACGTTATGAATACACTCACAAATACAGTTAATTTCTTCTTCATCACACGTTTTAAGTAATGCTCTTTGATATTTTGGTTTAAGCGTATGCAAAGCGTTTAGCAAATGTTTATGCGTTGTGAGTCGACGATGCATCATTTAGCAATGATTTGAAATGTTTGATTCTTGGTGTATTTAAACTCTTTTGTGGGGACGTAGACTGTGCAGAAACCATTAAATGGGAAGACATTTGTCTTGATACGACAAAAATCATTGGTATTCTGTTTTAAATCTACCATTAAATATCCATGCGCGTCTAGAGTTGCATCCCTGTAGGCATCTTCAATAAATTTTGGGTTATCTGGTGACACTTGTCGTGCTAAATATCTTATTTGAGTTTTATCTCGAGGGTTTTTAAAATATATTATATAACTTGAGTTTAAGGATATGTCTCTTTGCCCTTTACCCTGATGAAATAAATTTTGTGTTAAATAAAATACACTAAGATTCCTGTGATGACTACCTTTTGTAAATATATCCACAATTCTTCCATCGGACTCTCTCATTAGATCATCAATAATAACAAGATGTGGGTTTTCACCGTCAAACATATTAACATTTGGAATTCCTTGATGGTAGTTAACATTTGGTAAATTATATAAAGGTTGCATTTCATCAAAGCACCATGTGATCTGATTAAAATCACAATTACATATTTCTGTAACTGATTTTATAAAATTTGTTACAAAATTTGACTTCCCACATCCACTTGGCCCCGCCAAAATAGCAGTAAACGGATGGATAAAGTGAAACGTTACACACGTCTAAAGTTCTAAGGGGTGAAATAAAAAATTAAAGTGTTGGTGTTAACAATTAATATATATTGCAAACATTATATAAAACAGAATGATCTGTATACTATTTCTAACACAATTAGTACATCATAATTTTACAATCAACTCAATCTCAAATAAATGCACACACACACACACACACGCAAATATAAACAACAATTAACTTAAATTATTTACAATAAAACAACGATTAAATATGTAATAAACTCTACGTCATATTATACTATTATCATTATTTTACAATCAATACAAATTTTATTTACATGCAGACATAAAATTAAAAACTATCAACACTTACATAACGCAGTTTATAATGACCCCAGGCTAATGTTTCAATATTATTATCTAAAATATGCCTCTTTGTGTCCTTATATGATAAACCAATCTTATTTAATTTTTGTGTAAAAATTGTGTGTTTAATTGATTTAAATCTAAGCATACTATAATATTGCACTTTTTTATTAAATAGAGAAGACTTATAATTATCCATGGTCATCTTTTTAGTGATACATTTATTTACGCCTTTTGCCTTGGCTATAGTCTTATTCTCTAAGTTAAAAGCGTACATTTTGGATCGTAAACCCACAAATTCTTTCATGATTTTACCATTATTTTCATCTTTAAAAAAACCTAATTTCTTTTTATTTAATTTTGGATATTCAAAAATATTATTTGCATCATAAGCTGAGGTATCAAAGTATGATGAAAGGTCAGGTTTTATATCAGAGTAAAAATCATCTGTAAATATATGATATATTAAACTATCCGTATCTGTATACAATAATTTGATTTTACTAAACTTTTTAACCATATAGTTATAATGAAAATCATACATTAATGTTTTTGAAATATCTAAAATGCAAAACCCTAAATAAATTGGTTTGTTATATATTAACTTTGTTTTTCGCAACTGAACCGCAACTAGGTTTTCCGAAAATACTGAAAGACTATGAAATTGTGGTTTAGCGATTAGATCTTGAGCACCTAAAGCTTTGCCCTGGTTCTCCCAGTGTGTAACTAATTTTATGTTAACCCTTTTTTCAATATTCTCCATAGTCTTTCCGAAGACTGAATTATTCATTAATTTATAAAAATCTTTTTCGAAATCTGATTTTGCTAACGTTCTTAATTTTGTGTTTAGATCTATGTACATCTTCAACCAGCGAGACTGTTTAAATTTTAAAACTCTATGAATTTTAGTTAATTTAACCCCCATTTCTATGCACTGCTTTAAATTTCTGTAATGAATTACATATTTATCTTTATTATTTAAATTTGGACTAGTTTATTTTCATTAATATTGTCTGCACAAATGTTTTCGGGGCATAAAGGAAAGTCCGAATGTAAATCATGAAGTTCATCTGGATATTCCAAATCAACTTCTAAAATAAAACCGAAGTTCGATGTCTCAGACACATTAAATTCTGTATTCGGATTTACCCATTCGAATCCACCAGTAGGAAGACATTGAGACATAGCCCAACCATATAAATTGTTGGCATCAAAATATGTGATATATGATTTTGGTTTCCCTGCATCATAATCCCCCATATATTTGTTATTAGCTCTAGCATAACGATTACTACATTGAGATACACCACCCCTGATACCTGATCTAATAAATGCAATTTTCTCATAATCTGTTAAAAGTTCTAATTCTATTTTTGTATATTTTAACATTGCTTCCCAACTTAAACCGGGTGCTGTGTAATAATGGGCAGGGTCTAAATCATAAGTATTAATACATAACTTTCTAAAGTTTTCAAATACATCGGTTAAAAGTAAAACGTCTGTTTTTAAATACAGGTTTGAATAATCTAGCATATTACAACACCCAAAGTGTTTCCAAACATCTTTAGCATGATTGTAATCATCATTTGAAATATGGGAATCTGTGAGCGAGCTATAAAAAAATTTTTGTTCGGGGAGCGATGTTAGGCTTAAACTATCATAATTAGTCATAAGTTCATATGGATAAACGCCTTTCCGTTTTAAACGAAAGAAATCTTCATCATTAGGATAATTTCTACGTAATTCTTGAAATTGATCATTACTGAGATTTTTGGCCAATTCTTCTAATTTACATGATAAAAACTTAAATGAATCTATGAATCTTAATATAATTTCGTGGTTATTCATTTTTAATTTTTTGGAAAAGGATATATATTTTTCTTTATTTTGAGGGATAACTTCGACTTCACCATCACAAAAGTTTAACGCGTGAACAATAAAATGAGCATCATAGTGACTAAGGTTGTGTAAAAATATTGGTATATAACGAGGTTTTCTGAACTTCGAGCTACATGATTCGTGAGCAACACCTATAAAACTACCGGTGTACCAATCAAAATCATAAAAATGTTCTGCTAACTCTGTTTCACAAATATGACAAATGGTTGCATTTGAAATTTGGTTTTTGTCTTCATTTGTTAGCGGAAGTGGAGGATATTTTTGAAGTCTATTTATTTCTTTGAGATTGTTAGATAAACTTTCTATAAACACTTGTGCACAGTTGGGTCCGCAATACGTTACATATTTTGATAATTTATCATCATATGAACATTTAATATAATAACCAAAACTATGTACTTCATGTTTCTGAATATTGTGTGTGAAAGGTTTGGAAGGATCGTTAGAACATGATTCTATTGGTTTTAAAAATGCTTCAAAATCAGCATAAACTACGAATGGTATCTTCAACTTTTTTTCATAACTATCAAATTTAATTTTATCATTTGAAATAGGTTGACCAAACCAATTCTTTTTTTTAAAAGTTTCACTGTTTGGTAATTCTGTACAAATGTGGGCACAATCGTATTGTTCATGGTTATTTAAACTTTCCTTAGATGGAAAGTGAAGTAGACATGCTTCGCAAATGTACATGATGTGACCGTCTTTTGAAATTTATTTACTAACTAACCGCGATAAATTTTTTATGTAACAATAATGATTTTTTGTATCCTTGGAAAAAAATAATAAATTGATATGTCTATCTTTACGACACTTTGTTAAAAATAATGGACCTACTATAGAATTACATCGTTTTTCTTTATTATATTCTAACCCAAAAACATTAATACTAATATCATTTAATTTCTCTACTTTTGCTATGTCAGAAATTTTAACTGGAAAGGAAATACCATCAAATTTAAGTTTATTTGCATGTTTAACGTACGATGATACACGATCCGCGTTTTCGTTTACGGGATATAACGCCGAGAGTAACGCCTATTTAAAACAAAAATAATCCTTGCTTTTTACATTTATAACAGCCTTTTTTAATTTTATGTCACGAGGAAGATCTATGTATGAAGTACCGCGTAGGGGGTTAAATTTATTAACATTCATGTCTATAGATTTTATGTTTTTTAGACTCCATCCACTATCTTTCTTTTCAAATGCACTAATTTTAGTAGTAATTGTATCATTTAAAGATGAAAAAAAAATATTTAAGTCATCTCCTTGACAAATAATATAGTTAAGCGTTTGAAAATCGAACGTATCATGAATATCTTTAGTTTGTTGAACAAAATCAGCATGCAATATGAAGTTTACTTTAAAAATTATGTGTTGATGAATACACTCTTGTATTAAAAATAAAATATCATCTTTAATAGAATTTAAAAATAGTTCAGGAGTTTCAAAATTTACCAATGTCGAACTATCTACTCTACTCTTGATTTTATAAGTTAAAATCCTATTTCCAAAAGCAGATTCAATAACACTAACGTTTGATAAAGAATTATGTGAATTTAAAAGATTATTTTTGTGAACATTACTTTTAAAATGATTAGCTAAATACCGTTTCTTGATAAATATATGACACGTTAGACATTCCACTTGATCATCGTTACTGATACTGTTCCCTGCAGAGGTAGGCGCTTCTGCTTCAGTTGTTGGTTTTTTGATGATCTTGGGTTCTTTGCTGCTCGTTCGCTTCGTTCCTCTTCCAAGTTGTAGTGGTTGACTACTAAAATGTTTAAATTTATTAAAAACTGTACAAGACATTGTGTAAATTATGATCGAAATGAATGTTTATTTTACTTACTTAAACTGTGTTTCAACCATCGCACAGTGATTATACAACTCATCATCATACGATGAATCGAACAGTTGATCCTTCTCCATTTCATCACAAACTTTAGACAACTCCTGATTTAATTCGCTGTTGAATAGTTCCGTATTCTCTTCCATGGTTGTGGAGAAGAAAGCACTGGTGCACACTTCACTGAAGTTTGCCATCCTTATAGTAAAGAAGAAAATAGGTAGCAGAGTAAGTAACAGTTCAGTGTTGGTAGACCAACTGATACCCAAATTTCAAATAATGTCCGATATTTAAGTCTAACAAAGGATTAGAAATAGAATATAATGAGTACACGGAAGTAATTTAAGTAAACAGAATCACATTCACTAATGATCAGCTAATGACTGTCATTGTTAAAAAAGTATTTTTTAACTTTTTCACTTTCTGCTATTGTCTTTGTAATATTGTATACGAGGGCGTTTGTGTTGTCGTAGATGCTATCCTTATTAGTCTTTACGTAATATTTAATCCTCGTGGAAGCATGTTTCCAATGATCAGTAGTTGGAATCTTGGATAGCTTCTTCATATCGTACATTTCAATTTTGATGAGATGCGTCGCTTGGTCTCCGTCGTCAGAATTAGTAGAAATGTATGATACACCATCTCTAGCGGCTCGTGCTACGGTTGATGATAACAGCTTCCTCTTTTTTATTTTTGATTCAGCTTCAAAAAAATGATCAATCGATTGCGATTTTCTTTTTCCACCATCGCATGTGTTATTATTAATGACGATGTCATCACTCTCTTCTTGAGGGGAGAGTGGCGAGTAGTAATACTGTTTATAGGTATTTTCATCGAAGCTCAATGATTTCTGCAACAACACAGTTATCATGTTAATATCAATTTGTTAACACTTAATCATAAAAGTTAAAAAAGCTAAAGTTACAACCTATTAAAGTCCACTGCTGAACATAGGCCTCCTCTCATTTCTGAGAGGGTTTTAGGGCTACGCTGAGCACGTGGTAAATCAGCACTTAAAATTGTAATTAACAATTTAATTGGTGCCGGCGGGGATCGAACCCGGGTCGCGTACTGTGAATTTTACATTTTGCGCTAACCATCTGAGCTACCACGGCTTAACCATATACACACACATAATATTTAAATATAATTTGTTAACACTAAATCATACACACGTAAGAAAATAACAGAAAGAAAAGTAAGTTTGTCAATAGAATAAACACTTACATCCATGGCCTTTGATGCGTTGAAGTAACACAAACGTAGTATTGATAGATCCACTGTGGTCAAACGACCATACACTAACTCCATGACTGCAGTTGCTTGGTCTTATATAGTACCAGTGAGTAATAATTCTAATCTAAAGAATTTCTGCAGTAGAATTGATAGTATCTTTATGCGTCAACAAGCTTACCTTACATTCTGTTGCTTATCTCTACATTCCTACGTCCTTCCTGTCGTGTCTTGTTCAGTGTTTTGGTGACTCAAATACGATTTGTATAACACAAAGAATGCAATTTAATATTTAGAAATCACTATAATTGATCACTCCTATATTAGTCATTGAGTAGATTGGTACTGTAATAATCTACTAATAGCAGTAATATTATGGATACACTAGATGTACAACAACATCTGAAAAAGATTCACCCCACTCTAGAAAATAATGTTTATGCTGCCAATAAACTACCCATGTACACCCACGTACCAACGTATATAATATGCAATTTGGATACAGATGATAAACCAGGGTCACATTGGGTAGCTTTATATATCGGGCACCTGTACGATATCATCTAGAGTTTTTTAAAAGAAATTGTAAAAGATGGAACTGGAATGTTGATAGGATTCAGAATGAGTGGACTTCAGTTTGTGGCGAATATTGCTTAATGTATTTGCTATATAAGTTTCAGGGATGTTCAATGCATAGTTTTACGAGTATATTTACAGGGAACACATTGTACAACGATATTTTAGTGGATGAGATGTTTCGCTCCTATTTTATAGATAATAAGTAATAAGATTTTGTATTTTATAAATAAAACTTTTAACAAAATTGGGTAATGTGTTTTATTAATGAGTCAGATTAGTGTAGATAGGAACAAAGGAGTATAATACAATAGCATAAGCCGACCCACACGCCGACGAATAATAGATAATGACGGTAGTCAATCAACAATGGATAAGTAGATAAGGACAATGGAGCGCTAATGACGGTTGAGGCTCGAAGCGGATATCAATTAGATAATTCGTGATCAGAGCATGCCAAAACCTTTTTTTTTTTTTTTTTTTTTTTTTTTTTTTTTTTTTTTTTTAGGATCGTGAATCGACGAACGTCGTACTTGTACAACTCTCTACAAGTGAGCCAGTGAGAGGGGTGAGGTTTACAATTCAGTCGCCTGAATTAGGGGGTGGGGGTGGTGTGGGGGGTGGGGGTGGTGTGGGGGGAGGGCGAGGAGTTGAAGAGTCACCCCCTACTTCCCCTTCCTGCCGGATGTGCTTAGTTTTTTTTATAAATTTTTAATAATCTCATTTTGAGGTTATATTTCGTACTTTTTATGAAAATTTTAACCTGATTTATGGGGAGAGAGAGATGGGGGACGGAAGCCCCACGCCACTTAACGTGGTGCAGTCGAGGGAAGCCCGGTCGACGGTCTACTTCAGAGTGGCTTATAAAAAATAACCGCGAAGAGGATGACGGGGTCTATTCGCTTGCTTCGCTCGCTCACTCGACCCCGTCTTTCCCTTCTAACCTAACCTGTCCGAGTCGGGGTGCCCCACGTCCCAGGCTCGCTTCGCTTGCTATTGCACTCAATATAACACCAAAATATTAACTTTTATAACTACTTTAATTTATAGACATAATTTATGGCTGCCACCATTTGTAAGAAAGGATCTTTGCGATATTTAGCAGTATTCCGCCGCCACAAATATTCCACTATTCACCAAAATTCTGAAACTCGGAAGCAACGGCATGACAAAAAGCTGTCAACAAATGGCCGGCCTAGCGATTAATTTTACACATTTTTAAATCGATTCAAATCGAAAAAGGATGAATCGATTCACAAAAAATCGAAATCTTACAAATCGATTCCGAAAAAATCGATCTTTTTTTGTTAAAGTTTATATTAACAATATCAAAAGATACAATAAAGTACAGATACCATTGAATGATTGAATTGAAAAACTGTCATTCTTTACGAGTTGGGATACATTCAACAAATTGTAAATAATTTTATAAATCTTAATAAAAAAGAAAAAGATTCGATCTCGATTCTCTAGGGTGAAATATCGATTCACTAGATCGATTCAGTAATATATATCGATATGACATTGACAGAAGAAACGTCAAAAACGTGAGAATATTTAATTAATTATTTCTTTTACCAATATTTTTAAAAAAAATAATTGAAAATATTTCGACGCTGCTCTAGCAGCAAAAATCGCATGGGGGTGCTTCAGACAAACACCTTTGACCCGCCCCGCCACAGTGACGAATCTTCAAATTCAGGCGACCGAATTGTAAACCCAACCCCAAGCAAGTGTCCGCTGCGCTGCCCTAATGTGTATTTGCGAACTTTCACATGTCTTTTAATATTTTTTTCTTATTTCTTAAACATGCAGGTTCCATGCTTCGGCTCAACCGGGGAAGGACCACATTCTCACAGAATACCGGGGTTTTTACCCTGGTATTCTGTGAGAACGTGCAGCAGCTATGTGCTGCTGTCTTTTGTATGGTAAGTGTAGAGAACCAGAGACCCGTTTTAGTAGAAACGGGGCATTCCGTCTTAGTCCTCAGGCTTGATGACTCATCTTCAATTTGATTCTTAACTGAGGCTAGATGAAGATGTCTATAGGCCACAGCATCCACTTACCATCAGGTGGACTGTATGCTCTTTTTTCACTGTTATTCTATAAAAAAATAATTATTATTAAAATAAAATAACACTACAAAAAATAAAATATAATGAATATAACAAATCAATCGCTTTATTTTATCAACAAATACGTTCAGGCTAATATGGATTGTGTAACTATTAGGTATCTTTGTTACTTTAAGCTACAAGCCCACCTGGTGGCAAGTGGCGATAAAGACTTATATGGTTTTAATTATTGTTTATCGCTTTATTATTCTCATGCATCTAGATAAGCTGTCGTGTGATTAAATAATTAATATCCTCACTAGGTATACTTGTAAAATGGCCATTACGGAAATTCCAATTTATACGACATTTTGTCTACATTCAAAAGGCTCCCGAAATGCCAAGTCCATAATTAAATTGACTTTCTCATTACCTAGTATTTTAATAGCTATTAACTATCTTGCTTATAGTTCCTTGATTTTTTGCAATTATAGAAGGGAAGTGGCGGTGACAGATGTTTTCATCGAGTCCCGTTCTCTTTAACAAAAAAAAAGAATGTACTCATAATTTCATTAGAACTTCCGATGAATGAACGGCTAGGAAAGCAAAGATTAATAAAAAATCTAAGCCCTTCGTCTGGAAGCTCCTTTTATTAATGAATGTATCCATTAAACTGGTTGTGTACTGGCAAAACGTTTAGACATGTGTAACGGACGGGAGCGGGAATCGCATAACTTTTTTTCCAAGATAGCGACCGTGGCTGTTTCTGTAGTTAGCACCAGTTTGATATCGACAAATCCTGTAAAGGTCTAACATTTCCTAGAATACTTTTTTAAGATATGTCCCGTCAAGGAAATTATGGTATATTTCTTTTCTACTAGATTTTTCACAGTAATTCTTAGCTTTTTGTTATGTTAGGTTGCTAAGCGACTCAAATTAGAAAGTTATCTGTTCTTGCAAGGTATCAACGTATAGAAATTACGTAACGCTTTTTATTATGCATGCCACGTACACCTTTTTTTCTTTTTTCGGGGGAAATCCTTATGGATAACTTTCTCTGAGAGGGCAACGAGAAGGTTATGCCGGACTCCTATCGACTAAAATCCCAAGGTGGTCTCCATCAACGTTCTCTCAGTCCGGAACTCAACCGGGGTTCCACTCTCGCTTTGCTTTATTGATAGTGCGTCCTGGGGGCACCTACTGCCCCCAGAACCCCGTCAGTGGTATCGCGATGTTTCGCGACAACTTTCATGTATACCTGCAGCTAACTTCAAACAAAGAAAACTATGGGTGTGTTATTATCCCTGAGTATTAAAACAAAATAAACCTTACATATAATTATATTGATTCATACTAGCTCTCTTAAAATTTAAGTGGGTGGCGACGCCCTATACTTTGCCTGCCGGTCGGTCGGTCGTGCCGAGGCTGCCACTCGAGAACCTTTCTTTCCCATCGGTTACCGGTTCTTCGAGCTATATGGCCGGCCCATTACCACTTCAGCTTACTAATCCGTTGGGCTATGTCGATCACTCTGGTTCTGTTGCGCATATTCTCATTCTTAAGTTTATCACGCAGAGATACTCTGAACATAGCCCTCCCTGTAGCTCGCTGAGCGACTTTGAGCTTCCTTATACAGCCAGCAGTGGAGGACACGTCTTAGATCCATAGGTTAGCACTGGCAACACGCATGGGTTGTACAATCTAGTTTTGAGGTATCGAGGTATGCCGGACGATAAGATGCGTCGTAATCTCACGAACGCTGCCCAGCCGAGTTGAATTCGTCGATTGACCTCTCGGTTCAAGTTGGACTTACTTAGGCGGTCTACTTGTCCCCGGTGAACATACTCGTCAACAACTTCAAGCATAGTACTCCCAACAACTACCGGCATAGGTGTGACATGGACATTACACATGACTTTTGTTTTGTCCATGTTCATTTTAAGACCTATCCGTTGAGAGACACTATTGAGATCATTGATCATAATGCTTAGATCCTCCAGCGATTCTGTCAAAAGAACTATATCGTCGATAAATCGAAGGTATTAATACCGTATCCTTTCCAGCCCAGTAGCTTGAAAACGTCTTCCAATGCAGCGGTGAAGAGTTTCGGGGATATTACGTCACCCTGTCTTACTCTCTGCAGTTGGATAGGTTTCGTACTCTGCTTCTGTACTCGGATGGCCATCGTCGCCCTACTGTACAAACACTTCAGCACTTCGATATACTAACAGTCAACTTGGCACCGCTGAAGTAACTACAGCACCGCCCAAAATTCCACGGAGTCAAAGACTTTCTCATAGTCCACATACGCAAGACAATGTGGCAAATTATACTCTTCGGACTTCGGTACAATTTGCCGAAAGGTATAAGGGTATATGGTGCTAAAGCTGTTTTGGAAACCTTCTTGTTCGGGAGATTGGAAGTCGTCGAGTCTGCGTGCAAGAAGATTCGTAATGACTCTCGAAAACAGCATGCGGCTCAGAAGGGAAATCGCTTTGTAGTTCTTCAAGAGAGTGTTGTTGACTTTCTTGAAGAACAAGATCACCGCACCTCTGCTCCACGCCTCTGGAATAGTGCCACCATGGAGGTCGGAATTAAAGAGCTTCTGAAGGACTTTAAGTATCGGTTTTCCACTCGCTTTCAGAAGATCCACTGTAATTTCAACCTCGCCCATGGACTTGTCATTTTCAAGGTGCTGGAGACCTATTTTAATCTCGCTCAGACTGACGTTCGGGATATCATCGGAATAGTGTCGGATAAGACTTGCTCTTGGATCGTTGCACACTTGATGACTCACACTCGCGCGTGGCTAAAATGATGACGTGTACTGCTGCCCATAGATCCTCTCATTCTCTGTCTAAATCTCAGGTGTCCCGGAAACGATGCTGCCACATTTGGTCTTTAGTCGACACTTGTCTCTTTCTGGCAAATAGATCTCTGGAAAAGACTTAGGAGCCCTGGTTATGCTCGATCACTTCTTCAATACGAGCTGTATTGAAGTTGCGTAAGTCCTGCCGCATGCATTTGGAGATCTGTCTGTTCAGTTGCCTGTATGCTGTCAAATCTGTTGAAGACTGCAGTTTCATCTCCCGTCTAACAACTATAAGATTAAGAGTGTGATTGGAGAGTTTTTGTTGTCTTCTGCGACGTGTCTTACAGAAGTTAGCTCCGTTCGCATGGACAGTTTCCACAAGCTTGTCATTGATATCGTCCACAACTCGAGCTGAAAGTTTTTAGGCCAACTTCACATTTAGGTTCAGTGTGCCTTTCACCATTCGATGAGAGCTGTCAGTTTTCACATTTGCGATCACTGAAACTGAACAGTTTTTGTCTATTCGTCATAATGAAGTCAATCTCATTTTTTGTCGGACTATCGGGCCTCGACCTGGTCCACTTTCTGTGTTTCTTTTGAAAGAAAGAGTTCATCGTAAAGAGTCCTTCTTTCTCCATGAAGTCGGCCAGCTGTTGGCTCCTTGAGTTTCGTTTTCCTATTCTGAATTTCACTACTTTTAACTAGCCGTTCTCTCTTGTGCCTTGTTTTGCGTTGAAGTCTCCCAATAACACCGTATAGTGGGTTTTGGAGGAATGCATGACTCTAGAGATATCCTCACACATTTTCTCCACCTCCTCATCGGGATGTGTCTAGGTTGGTGCATAAACCTGTATGAACATCAACGAATACCGTTTGGTGATTTTGAGTATAAAGTACGCAATACTCTTCGATACACTCTAAACTTTACAATGTTGTTAATGAGAGATTTGTGAACGATAAACTCAACACCTCCTTGCGACAGATTATAGTCGTCCCGGTGATAAACCAAGTTGCAGGATTTGAGGATTACCGTGTCCTCCCCGTCCCATCGAACCTCAGATAGTCCTATAACATCTTAGCACAACTTGTCTCTCTTCTTCCGGGTCCAAGATCTTATCGTCAGTCTTCAGCGTGCGTGTCCTATATATTGCCATGTCGAGTCGTCTTAGGTGAGCAAAAATTCTTAGGATCCCTTGCGTCGCCGGTGCAAGGGTCGGCACCGTAGCTAGGAATAGCGGGGCCGCCGGGGACAGGGGCCGCCGGGGACAGGGGCCGTTTATTTGTGTCGTTACTCATGAGGGATGTATTGCCATAGTTGCCACGCTTGTCGAGCGCATTGGCAACCTCGGTTTTTTAATTTATTGCTTTTCGCCGTTATCAAAAAGATGCTGCTGCCCATCTCCTGCCTCAGTTTCCCTCTGTCGCCTCTTACGACACCCACGGGAAGATATGGGTTAGTGGGTATTCTATCCCGCTACTACACGGGAATTTTTGCAAATACTGTTTAATTTATGAATTAAATGCGTTCAGATACGGGTGAAATTCATAGTGTAAGTGTTACTTAAAAAAAATAGGTTCGATTCATATGATCATTCTATGTCGTCTGTTTATTTATTATTCAATACTACGAGTATGAGTAAATTAATATTCTAATTTGTTGATTTTCATCCAGAGCAAATTGAAAGGTTTGTTAAAAAATAGGTGGTACGACTTCTTCTATACCCAGGAGTCCGTCTAAGTAGGTACCCTGGTACCTGTTCCTTCCACCAAATAACAGTGCTTACACTGCTGTGTTCCAGTCTAAAGGCTTTAAGGGTATTACATTGTCCAATGACCTTGAGGGTTTGTGAATTTGACCTAGAGTAGTTGAGACACTGTTGTATTACGTCCCGAGTATCCGTCACAGACTGTTGCGGGGGTGCCTGGCGGGGAGTGCTAGTGTAGTTTTGGGTACTACTTTATTATTTAAAAATGGTAAATGAAATAAAAGAAATAAACATTACAAATGGTTAAATGCGTCATTGCGGTTTTTGGTATACAATACATGCCCAATTATTAAGCGGTTATGGAGATAATTTATCTTAAAATATTTAATTTAAAAATGTCCAAATTTGGACATTTTTATAAAAATTTTAGACAGTACAATTTATTTGTGATAATCTTAAGTTAAACATATATTTTTTAAGAAACAGGCACAAAGAGATTCACATACACACTTCTTTAAACATTGGATGTTTTTGGGTGCTGCAGACCGTGATGCGTAACATCTTAACCCTTACAGAAGATAACGCATCTGTGAACTTTTCTTTTAGGTGATAGATGTAACAAGTACGCTTATCTCTTCAATTTTATATAAAAATACCTTGATAGTACTTTTATTTAAATAACAAGAAGTAGGAGTGTAAAAGTTTAAAAATACACATGTTTAATTTCTTAGTGTGATTGCCTGAGTGATGTACAGTTATTGAAGCCATGGGAAAATAAATTTCCTTAAACAGTTATCGTGCAAAGTGTAAAGCTTAATCTTAGTAAAAACGTCACAAGGAGTAACTGAAACATTTCAAGTTCTTCGTAGCGATCGATGCCTTAACCGGCGTTCTATCAAGCACGACTCATTTTAATTTTCTGTACTAATGAATATTATTTTTTCCCACATAAGCTTAGCAATTATGTAAACATAAGCTATCTTGCTTGTTACATCGGTATTTGCTTTACGAATTGCGCGCGCAAAATTGTGTCGGCAGATGGCGCTGTAAGTTAATAACCTTCTTATGCACTTCAGCTTTTGCCCATACTTGTTCGTATTAAAAGAGCTATACTTATTTTATTACTATACTTACTTATATTTATCTATTGACCACAGCTTTCACTTACCAGAATACGTGGAATTTGGCTTGTTTATCACATATATATTTTTTATTTTTTTATTTAGTCAATTAAAAAAAACCAGAATCGATTTCATTGAAAACCCAATAAGGTCTTCATTATGCACTTAAGTGTCGAATGAAATTTCTTTTTGGTGACGATATGTGATAAAGACGATATATATGTAATAAAGTGGTAGAGCTACGCTGCAACTGTGTTATATAGATATCTTCTCGATCGGGGAATGACAATGTGTGGAAAATGAGCAGAATCGGTGACTTTTCTTATGGTAAAGATCATACGATCTTAAATATTAGGGATGAGACTATGCCTTCTGTTTATTTATCGTGGATAGATATCCATGGACTGGAACATTCAACATCACAATTATTATCATGAGAATTGTATGCACCCTAACTTTTATTTCTTCTCGAAATATGGGAAGAGGAAATATTGGCTTAAATTATTTTATGCCATTAATTTAAAACTAATAAATCTTCTAATGTCAAGTTAAGATTAATTTGACAGGTCGAATTGTTAACTATATTTCTAAATTTATTTACTAACTTATTAGTTTTTGTAGCTAATGTCTAAAGTCTACACGAACAAAATACGAATCCAATTTGTTTTTTTCATTGATATCCTCTAATATAGCTCTACAACATACTGTGGTGGTGGTACTGGTAGCAAGGACGGGGGAGCTATGGCATTTTAGGATTGAAATTCGGCTTAAATCTGAAAATTAGTAAACTCGTAAAACGTCAATTAAAATATAGCTAACACTTCAACTGGTTTCACTCGTAATTCTTCAATACGCTATACGTTAGCAGGAGCATTTTTCCAATACCGCCCAAAATAACCTGTATCAACTCAACAACTGCAACTAAATGAGCAAAAGACGAATTGAACATGAAAGTAAGTTAATATATCGCACCTTTAGAATTGAAGTGGCTTAACTAAAAATTTCAAGAAAATGACTTTTATACATCAAACGTCTTACAAACATGTATTCTATAAATTTATTAAAAATAAACAGACTTAGTTTAGAAAAGGGCAAACGTACTACTTGCGCTTCTTTTAAATCACGCGCTTGCCGCGCGTCGCTCAGTATTGAAGCTATTACGTGGAAATTATCTTGTTTTTTAGTTTTTGAAATATTTTACACTTAAAAATAAAAATTTAATTATTTTTAATTGATAGTCTAATGCCACTCGCTTGTTTCATTGGCCTTCGATCAAGTAATTGCCACAAACATCAAATCGACAGGTCGACACGCTCTGAACCATTTTAATTTCACTGCCGCTTACTAAGAAAATAAATAAATCAAACTCTATCGCGTTTACGGATTGAATCGATTAAAATGTCGCTTAACTAGAAAAACGTTTTATTAAATACTGGCGATCTGACACGGCTTCGCACGGATGATTTCTGTTCTCTAAATGTATGAATATAAACAGTTTAAAAACCCATTCAAACACACAAAAAATTTCATTAAAATCGGTCGGATGGTTTCAAAGTCTATAACGGACATAGGTAGAAACATTTTTGTGTTATAGGTAGATATTAAATATTTTTATAGAACAAGGGTGACCAGCTAGCACACAGTCCACCTGCTGGTAAGTGGATGCTGTGGTTCATAGACATCTACATTTATCCTCGATTACGAATCAAAACGCAGACGCGTTGTCACCACTGAGTAGGTACCTACCTAGATGGAATGCCTCGTTTCCAGTAAAAAGGGTCTCCGGATCTCTACACTCACCATACGAAACGTATTCTGTGAGAGCGTGGTCCTTCCCCGGTCGAGCCGACACATTCGTGATACAACCATAATATAGCTACATCGAGGCTCAACTACTTTTTTATATTAACTAATGTTTATACCATTGTTTAAAGATAGATTTAAGTTTAAAGATCGAAAAATTTATATTTTGTAAGTTTCCTTTGACGGATTCGGGTAATTTATATATTTGTTTCTGTATGCTAAATCAAAGTGAGTTTACATGTCTTTCAATAAAAAATAACAGAGGTGTCGCTACAGGGTTTACGGGATGCTCCTGGACTGAAGCCGTCATAGTATATACATACACGATACATTGTAACGCATCGTGTGTCCGTTGTTACCGAGAGATGAAATATAAGAATAAACGTAAAAAAAGTAAAGTTACAGCCTATATACGTCCCACTGCTGGGCACAGGCCTTCCCTCATTTCTGAGAGAGTTTTAGGGCAAGGAAGTGTCCGCTGCGCAGCCCTAATACGTGTTATCGAACTTCACATGTCTTCGAAACATTTTTTTTCTTATACCTCAGATATGCTGGCTTCCTCACGACGTTTTCCTTCACCGCCGAGCACGTGGTAAATCAGCACTTGAAATTGCAATTAATAATTTCATTGGTACCGGCGGGGATCGAACCCGGGTTGCTCGCGTTCTGTTATATTTACAGAGAGCGTTAACCATCTGAGCTACCACGGCTCACGCGTGGAATATAAGAATATAATATAGTAAATAATCCAATACAATCCATAATCCTGTCTCTCGGAACATCTGCTTCAACGTCTTGTAAAATACATACATACATACATACATAAACACTCACGCCTGTCACCCAGAGGGGTAGGCAGTAAATTGAAAATTAACTTGTACTTAGCTTGCAAAATTTCAAATCAAATAATCCGGTATCGCGTCCTTTCAGTTGTTTTTACCTGCAGGATATCTAATTAGTAAGAAATTAAACGTCTATATGTTAAATAATCTACTACCGTTTCAAAATTGAAGCTCCTCTGTCTGGAAGAGAAGAAGAAACGGCGAAAGAAACTACGTAGGTATTCTTTTTACAAGTTGGACCGACCCTTTTAAAAGCCTACCACTTCGCAGCAATCGTGTTAAGCGCGGACAAGGTCTTGATCAGCTTTTTTTT
This sequence comes from Parnassius smintheus behrii, assembly GCA_036936625.1. Taxonomy (NCBI): domain Eukaryota; kingdom Metazoa; phylum Arthropoda; class Insecta; order Lepidoptera; family Papilionidae; genus Parnassius; species Parnassius smintheus. The sequence goes on along the minus strand of JAUPFT010000026.1, from coordinate 24,389,501 downwards.
AAAATACTGATGGTGTAAACGCTACCTTTACGAAAGGAAATAGCATCATTGCTGTATGCTCGGTAATTTGACAAAAACTTAATTTGTTAAAAACTTTAGACTCCATCATGAGAACGCACGCATACTTTTTCCTTTTACCTTTAGTAAGAGAAATGTTGGATACGGGGAAAAGAAATCGCCTGACTAGACGTATTATATTAAAAATCGAGCAACTTGGTTTCGATCATTCGTTTCGATTGTTTCAATTTTTCTTTTACTTGAGGGCATCTAAATTTCGGTGAAAATGAAACATATTGTTATATTTAATACATAATTGACCTTCGCTAATAGCTCATAAGGCGGAGTCATAGCTTCAAGCCCTCTCTCATCTACTGGAAAGTTTAGTAGGTATAATATGTAGTATTTTAAAGGATATTTCTAGGTCATCTCCATAATCAAATTCTGATTTAAGGAACTCGTTAGTTATATATATATATATATTTCGTAGACTATGGGTGACAAACGAGCACACAGTTCACCTGATGGTAAGTGCTTGATTGGCCCGTAGACGTCTATATCTATTCTCAATTACGAATCAAAACGCAGATGCGTTATCACCCGTGAGGACTAAGATGGAATCGCTCGTTTCCAGTAAAAAGGGTTTTCGGTTCTTCTACACTCACCATACGAAACACGGCAGCATTACGCTGCTATTTCACGCTGGTATTCTGTGAGAGCGTGGTCCTTCCCCGGTCGAGCAGACACATTCGAGCTACAACTATACTACTAATATAACTGCGGCGTGGCTTTACCACGTATAAATATATGTTCGGCGTACAATCAATATATATAAATAAACGTGAAGCTACTGTAATAACTGCATTTTATTGAGTTGATGGTGTTATTTGAACATGGATAACCATTTTTAAAATGTTTGTCTGTCTTCCTCGCCGGGCAAATTTTTTTTTTTATAGAATAGGGTGACAAACGAGCACACAGTCCACCTGATGGTAAGTGGTTGCTGCGGCCCATAGACATCTACATCTATCTTCCATTACAAATCAAAATGCAGATGCGTTGTCACCCGTGAGAACTGAGATGGAATGCCTCATTTCCAGTAAAAAGGGTCTCCGGTTCTCTACACTCACCATACGAAATACAGCACCATTAAGCTACTATTTCACGCTGGTATTCTGTGAGAGCGTGTGCGAAGATCGTGTAACCGCCGACTATCATTTTTGCGTCAGTCAAAGTTAGATCAGACTGACGGACTGTACTGATGAAATTCTGAACGTGTAACCGTCGTAATACATTAAGGGACTAATATAGCCTGGTGAACTTTACATTTACGGGATTGGACGTCACCACTCACCACAGGAGATAGTAGACAAGAACTGGCTCACAGTAGCAAAAAAAAAAAAAGATTTTTATAATAGTCTATGTCCAGTGTACTCGATATATACTGTGTTTAACTTAATTATTGTTTTATTCATTAATTTATCGTTTTGTTAATTAACATAATCAGGCATTATTTCGCGGAAATTCGTTTTATTAAAGATCATATAAATTAATTTTGCTAAGTTCCGTGTAATAAAATAAAATGACGAGTCTTATGTAGTTTCAACAGCACCTCCTTACCTCCCTCAGCCCTAGACTTTGTGACACCGCTGCGTCTACTTCAACCGAGGATGAATGATGACCCATGAACGGAGGTATGCCTTTCCTGGTTTTTGTGATTGCTGTGGCGCATAGACTTCTACATATATCTTCGATTATGAATCAAAATACAGATCTTTAATATAATGGATTTCCACAAAGTGACGCCTTATTCTGTTAATTTAAAAACTTTAAATTAAGAAATAAAACAATAATCAAGTTTAACACAGTCTGTATCGAGTTCACTGGACAAAGACTTCTCTAAAAATCTTTTTTTTACAAATTTAAGTCAGTACTTGACCTTTATCCCACCCGATTGTAAGTAGTGATGCAGCCGGAGATGGTAGGTATAGCGCACCGACTGAGCTCAATAAAAATCTATTCACTGTTGCCTTGATGACTCTCATGTTGTTATCAGATGGAAAGACAAATGTTGGCAACTTATTTCAATCCTGTGAATGCGTAAGTCGACAACGAAGGGGTGGAACCAAGCCAAGCGTCTGGTTGTCCTACGGTGAAAGAGAGAGGGAGGAATTAATTGATGCAATTCCTGCGCACAATTTCCGAAATAATTCCTGTAGAATACCGATATGGTGGCTGCTTTTTATAGGATAGGGGTCAAACGAGCATACGGCTCCCCTGATGGTAAAAGATTACCGCCGGCCATGAACAACTGCAACACCAGGGGAATTGCAAATGCGTTGCCGGCCTTTTAAGAAGGAGTAGGTTATTTTCTTGAGGGTCCCTAAATCGTATCGGTCTGGATGAATCTCTGGTGGTAGTCGATTCCACAAGGAAGTTGTGCGAAGAAAACTTCTTTTAAATCGCACAGTGGTTGACCAAGCTTATCGTCAGTGCTAGAGCCTGGTGAGATTGGTTTTGGTTTCAGCCAGAATCGGCCCACCAATTAAACTTTTAGAAAGCTTTTCCATTGAGTCCAAAACTGCTAGATGACATTTTGGAGCACCGGTCTAATATGACCGCAACATTCCAGACACGACCGGGTTTCGAGCCTCACCTTTACAAGTCCCCTAACTTCCTTGCAGTTGGAGGACATAATTCTGTAATCAACGTAATTTTTAAGGAATATTAGTAATGTTATTTACTAATATTTCTATTACCCACTCCAATTAGCTAATAATAATAAAACAGCGGATCCTTTCTCGCGCCTTTTTAAGTTTACAATACTTTAAATTTAACTGTTCGGCTGCTGTCGATTTTATAAGGAGCATTGCACAGTAAAATAATTCACGAATTAACTATCAAAAAAGCAACACAAGATTTTCATTTCACTTACTTCAGTAGATTTTTTAGCTACATATATTCCACGAGTTAATCAATTTCATTATAGTACAATTGAATGCTTCCTTGCCTGACCCCTAACGGTGCCATGAGAGCAAAGATCACGATCACCAAATATATCTCTTGCACATATAAGTGATGCATTGCTAATGAATGTAAATTTTGTAGCACGTATATAGCTAGTGTTACGTAAATTTATGTAAACGATTGTTTAACTCATTTGATGTGTTTCCAATGTGCTCTTCTAAGTAGTGCCGTATTAATAGTTGGTCAATATTGATTTATATATCTATCTTATAATTAATGAATAAGAAGACGCTCTGGCTCATACTCTGTCTACTTCACCCTCAGTATGTCACCGCCTTAAGATTAGTGTAAGTTTCAGACTCTTTGAATTAGGTAACTGATATTTGGTAGTAGCTATAGGGAAGATTGTGGTAGAACCCAGACGGACTGCTAGGTAGAAAAAAACATCTACCACAGCAAAAATAAAAAAATATTTTTTTTAACAATTTTTTTATTTAATTGACAAGGGTTAGGCTAAATTTATACGTGGTAGAGCTACGCTGCAGCTATATTATAGTTATAGCACGATTGCGACAGCTTGAACTGGGTAGGAACACGCTCTCACAGAATACCAACGTAAAATAGCTTAATGCTGCTGTGATCGTATAGTGAGTGTAAAGAACCATAGACCTTTTTGTACTGAAAACGAGGCAGTCCATTTTAGTCCTTATTGGTGACAACTGTTCTTGCTTTTGGTTCTTAATCGAGGATAAATTTAGACGCTTAAGGGCCACAGCATCCATTTACCATCAGTTGCATTGTGTGCTTGTTTGTGACCCTTATTCCATAAAAAGTCGTTTTTTACATTTTATAAATATATAATTAACAGTCGTTAGAATATTAATATTGAATAGAAATAGTAGCTTAATGCTGCTGTATTTCGTATGGTGAGTGTAGAGAACCGGAGACCCTTTTTACTGGAAATGAGGCATTCCATCTCAGTCCTCACGGGTGACAACGCATCTGCATTTTGATTTGTAATGGAAGATAGATGTAGATGTCTATGGGCCGCAGCAACCACTTACCATCAGGTGGACTGTGTGCTCGTTTGTCAGCCTATTCTATAAAAAAAAAATATTATCGTATTTATCGGTGTTAATGTCTGTAACATTTGTAAGATAAGTGAAAAATTACATTGTTAAATATCTATAAATTAGAAATCATCAAGTCGGGCGGCATATGTCAACGCATGTGTTTTGCCACCGTACCTTTGCTATCATTTTTCTTGTCTGACAATTCCACATCATTAAGGGAACGTCGTCGAATATTATTTGGGAGGTTGTGACGGGCACGGCGTGATGTAGGAAACCGAATTATTTAAGTAGCTTTGATTGATGGTCCTATTTCACAGTAGCATAAATACGTTTCAAAGCGTGCGACAAAACCGTAGTTTTGGGACTGATTACACCTTGGAACTAATTTCAATTGACTTCCAATAGGGCAACATCTAAAAAGATTTAACTTTTTTCAATGGATCACTACCAGCAGTCTATGATTTTTCCTGTATCGTGGAGGCGTTTGACATTCACAAATTGCACATGGAGAACGTCTAAAAATAGGAACAAATAATTTGTATGCTGTATTGTTCCGCGCGGGATCCGAACCCGCGGTTCTGCAGCGCCTGAACTAAGCGCACATTTTATATTACATCAGATTGGATAGACCAGAAATCCTCGCAAAACACCGATTTCTACCAATGATAATTCGCGAGGCTATTGAAATTGATAGACATCCTAATTTCAATAAAGAAGATAGTTCGGTGCTACCATCTGCTCGGGATTCTACAATTAATAAAATTAAATTCAAGCCCAAGCCTACAATAATACTTTATTAAACTTATTAAGTGTAAATCAGAGCAATAATTAATTAACATTTAAAAGTTTAATGTAGCCTTCATTAACTACATCAGGATGTCAAACACCTTAGTCCTCCCTCGCCCTCGTGATCAACGTTGGGAATCAAAATTAAATGTTATAAAATACGTACCAGTAAAATTATATGGATTATATATAATTTTACTAGTACGTATTTTATAACATTTGTACATATATATATATATATATATATATATATATATATATATATATATATATATATATATATATATATATACATATTATATATTTAATGCTAGCTAGTCGAAGTTATACTTCTATACGTATATATATTTCATACCTACGTGTAGTCAAGCGTGGCTGCCACTATCTATATTATGACAAAAATCCTACTTATGAGTCAATCTATGGTAGAGACCCATGTTTTACAGTGGAGAGGCTAATGAAAGAACAAATTATACATCGCGATAAAAAAAATGTTAGGATACTATTCTAATAATAAGTCAACTTTAACATTTTTTATTTTAGCTAAGAATTACAAATTCGTGGCAAATGTTAATGCGCTCGCGTAGACAAGTGTCTACCTACTTTGAATACAATACTTGAAATAACCTTTAAAAATAGCAATTCGTTGAAATTAAATATAACACTACATATTCTCATCTAATTAGTTACGCTACAATATTTAAATTGTAATACGAGGAACAACGTCAATGATGCAAGACGTCTGGTGCTGTGATGACGCCAGTCTGTCTGTTAAGTGCAGCGTTCGCAACGAAATCCAAAAAAGGCCCATGTGCAGACGTAAATGGGACCTATCAGCAGAAGAGCTGATGATTATGAAAGTATTCAAACTGTTTGTATGAATTGCATAGGGAAGACTTATGGCATCAGTGAGATCTAGCAATCTCCTTGTTTCGGCTTGATGGTATAAAATTGTTTCGTTTCGTTAAATTAGCTCGTAATATTTTGTTTACAAAATAAGCTATTATCGGAAGCAAAGTTTTGTTTATTGTTTTGTAATCGTTTTAACTAATTATTTCCAATTTCATAAGTGGCTTCCCGCCAACGTAATTTCGGGACGTGTTTGTATAAACGCATATTTATTAGAAGTTACAGTACAATTTCAGAATAGTTCTAGGTTTTTATCGCGATCCAAGAATATCCACTGCCCTCATATCCTCCCTCCCGTGGGTGTCGTAAGAGACAACGCAGGTAAACAAACAAGAATATGTGCAGCAGCGTATTTCTTATAACAACTTTAATAAATATACTATAATATATAATATACTAAAATAAAAAAAACTAAGGTTCTGGTATTTGAAAAGGACGAAGAGAGAACGAAATGTGAAATATGGGTAAATCAGGAATGTCTAGAACAGGTAAATGAAATTGTATACTTGTGTAAGTGCTTTCAGCCGGGATGGAAGATGTGATTTAGATGTGGACGGGCGTGTCGCTGCCGGGAACAAAGTCAATGGTGCCCTGAATGCGTTAGTCAAAAGGCAAGGCGTAGTGAAGAGTGCACGTCTTGCAATACATAACGCAGTGTTGGTGCCGACTTTGTTATATGGCAGCGAAACCTGGGTATGCCAGAAGAAGCATAAAAGCAAGTTGAATGCAGTGGAGATGCGATCTCTTCGTAAAATGTGCGGCGTTAGCATAGCCAACCGAAAGCGAAACGAAGAGATTCGCAATATGGCAAGATTGAAAGATGACCTTATCACAAACATTGATAGAGGCGTACTCCGATGGTTTGGGCACGTTGAGCGAATGAGTGAAGACCGAATGGTGACGAAAATATATAGCGCGAAAGTAAATATTAAAAGGTGTCGAGGTAGACCGAGACTAACTTTCGAAGACCATGTGAGCAAATTACTCGAAGAGGGGAAGGTCAAGAGTACTCGGATACCTAGACGTGCATGTATGAAGAAGTTAATGAACCTGAAAGAAGCGAAAGAGGTATGTAAGGATCGTGACACTTGGCGGCTGTTCTCTCTGGCTACCCCGTTAGGGATTGTGCGTGAAGATAAAGTAAGTAAACTAAAATGAAAATAATCATTGCCGTTGCCAACTTGCTTGCCAAGCCTGTCAACTATGGCAAATATTACCCCTTTAAGGCTATCTATGGGGTAGCCTATGTTCAGTAGTCAGCTTTAATATGCTGTAATGGTACCTATGGTATGGTAGTTATATGTTTAGTTATATTTACGCTGAAATATTTTCGAGAGAAGCCACTCTACACACAAACAACGTAGATATCGATGCTCTAGATGTTATGAAGCGACGGCGGCCTAATTTCAGGGCGCGGACCGCGAACTCAAAAAGGTTGTGAGTTCGAATCCGCCGTTCGACTACTGGCACGAACCACTCGTAACACAAGCAATTTAAGTCTACCACGAGTGATTAAGGGGAATATTAGTAATGTTTATAGCATTGTTAATATTCTTAAAAAAATGATGATGGTAGTACATTTAGCGGTAGGTGTTCAAACGTGTTCTGACTATAAAGCTGGCACTGGAAGTGCTAAGTTGTTTATGTTCCGCTTCGGTGTTGCAATTGCGCCAAAATGTGTTGTGTCACGTTGCGCCTTGTTTTCGTATTAGTGTGATGCCACGGTTATTTATATAGGACACTACAAGGATATCGCTCATACACCGAGCTCTCGCCGCAACAGTTAGTGCAGCTTTCTACACAAACATACATCAACACTCACGCCTGTCACCCAGAAGGGGAAGAGACTACAGACTTCCATTTGTCACGATCCTGACCCACCTCTCGCCTTCTCAACATTAATATACTCATAGGTTTCAAACGCCTTGTCTGCACTTGAATACTTATTTTGCGTTCCTGCATCCTTTGATACCCGATTTCTTGCTATGATCTCTTGCTTTTGAGTAAATTAAATTTTCTTGAAATAACTACATCTTTTAGTAAAACTTCTTAAAGTGTGACTTGAAAGTAAGTCAGATCATTTCTTTTGTAAGTTTTATTTCAACCACGCGTAAAGGTTTTAAAATGTCGGTCTTTAGACGACGTTGAGATTGTGATATTTCTTGGTTCATTAAAAGGGTAAAGAAATAACTTTCAATTAAAACATTAATAATTAATAATAATTTCACATTGTGAAGTCAAACTTTTAACAACTTCTATACACCATGTCTTAGCACGGACTTCAAAATGTGAAATTGTTATATTCTTTTTAATTCTTTGAAGTCATCTTCTATTTTTAATTAAAAGTTTTTTTTATTGGTTTACATTTCTTAACAAGGTTCTTATTTTGTACAGTTTGGTCCAGAGGCTCTGGAGGAGGCCTCGTAGAAGCTAGTCGGGTAATGTCAACTCGCTTCGAATAAAACCCTATAGTTTCTCACCTTCACCGAATATTGGCAGAGTCATGGAAAACATTTTCGCACACATGTTCAGCCTCACTAGCAGATGCTCATAGGTTAAGGATACTCCTAATTTGGCCCATTTTCAATATATCGCCAACTTGGCGATAAACTTTCGCCTAAAACGTCCCTTTCCGACTCTGCCGTTCACTTCTGCAACATAAATTTGCTTTTTCACTTTTTCCTCATTCATTATTTCTACATGACCAAACCACCTGGTGGTTTGCAGCGTTCTCTTACGTCATAATACGAGTACTATCGAGATTTGTTAATTTGAATATTATAAATTGACTACATCGTTGGTCTAGTAGTTGTAAGCGCGACTGCTTACCACAACGACCCGGATTCGAATACCGGGTCGTACTAAAAACCAGTTATTGAGTGTTTCAGTCAAGAAATTCACAGTAGCAGTACGGAGTCATAAAATTGGCGTTGTGAAACCCGTGCCTCGGAAAGGAAGGAAAGCTGTTGATCCCTCTGATCTCTCAGGCGCAGGACTAACAGCTTAACTTGCGTTCCCTGTTCGTGTCGCATCGTCGTCCCATCGGACTATAAGAGTGAGGGAATAGAGAGTGCACCTATGCTAACGCATACACTCGGGCACCATAATCCTGTCCCGAGCAGGTGGAATGGTCTGCGCTAAGATTTTTTATAGGATAGGATAACAAACGAGCACACAGTCCACCTGATGGTAAGCGGTTGCTGTCGCCCATATACATCTACATGTATCCTCGATTACGAATCAAAATGCAGATGCGTTGTCATCCGTGAGGACTGAGGTGGAATGCCTCGTTTCCAGTAAAAAGGGTATCCGGTTCTCCACACTCACCATACGAAACACAGCCGCATTAAGCTACTATTTAACGCTGCTATTGTGTGTGCGTGGTCCCTACAACTATACTACTAATATAACTGCAGCATGGCTCTACCACGTAAAAACTGATTTGTCGCAATTATTGAAATACAGTCTGGAAGACATTATTAATATTATGAGTTTTTAGGGTGATAAACGAACAAACAGTCCACCTAATTGTAAATGGATTTCGTGGCCCATAGACATCTACATTTATCCTCGATTAAGAATCGAAATCCAGATGCGTTGTCATCTATTAAATCTAAGATGAAATGTTTATATAAAGTAGGTAGGTAGCCTCTTCCCATTAAACACACGAAACACTATGCAGCATTATGCATATGTGTTTTACACGTGAGCAACCAGTGCTCGATCTCCTGATTTACAATGTGCTCGGTGGTGAAGAAAACGTTGTAAGAAAACCTGCATAAAAGTTACAGCCTGCATACGTCCCACTGTTGGGCACAGGCCTCCTACTCATTTCTGAGAGGGTTTTAAGGCAAGGAAGTGTCCGTCGCGCTGCCCCAATGTGTGTTGGCGAACTTCACATGTCTTCGAAATATTTTTTCTTATTCCTCAGACATGCAGGTTTCCTCACGATGTTTTCCTTCACCGCCGCGCACGTGGTAAATCAGCACTTAAAATTGCAATTAACAATTTCACTGGTGCCGGCGGGGATCGAGCCCGGGTTACTCGCATTCTGTTATATTTACAGCTAGCGTTAACCATCTGAGCTACCACGGCCCAAAACCTGAATAAAATATTTCGTAATTGTGAAATCTTCTGAACGTACTGGAGCAGAATGGCTAGATTCTCTCAGTCTCCAGAGAAGGCCTGTGTGCAGGCCATATAATGAAACTACACTGAACTTAATCATTTATATAAAAATTGTAATATAAAAGCGCTAACACAACGGCGGTACGGTTATTTATTTGCAAGCATGAGAGGAGTCTAAACTACCAGTCGGCATTTGTGTTGTGTCTAAATTGCAAATTAACTTGCGATACGGTACTAAGATAACTGGAGCTGATAACATTATAAAAGATTTTTTATAGCGTTGTTTTTTGCGTACATTTGAATTTAATTTAATAATAATTTATAAGAATAGAAGGAGATTAATAATAAATTATAAGAATAGAAGGAGAGTTAATTGAGCAAGTGGATGAGTTTGTGTATTTGGGATGTGTATTTAGCAGGGATGGTAGATATGATAGGGATATAGAACGACGAGAAAATGCAGGGAATAGAGTGAATGGGGCACTACACTCTATTGTGAAGAACCAGAATGTGTCAAAACAGGCACGTATGGTAATTCATAATGCTGTGTTAGTCCCTACTTTAATGTATGGTAGTGAAAGCTGGGTGTGGCAGAAGAAGCATGAAAGTAGAATAAATGCTGTAGAAATGCGGTCTTTAAGGAATATGCTAGGGTTGAATCTGAATGACAGGGTGAGAAATTGCGTGATAAGAGATAAATGTGGTATGCAAGATGATGTTGTGACCAGGATTAAGAAAGGAATGCTTCGGTGGTTTGGTCATGTGGAAAGAATGAATGAGGAAAGAGTGACAAAGCAAATTTATATGGCAGATGTGAACGGCCGAGTCGGGAAGGGACGCCCTAGGAAAAAGTTTATCGACCAAATTGGCGATATTTTGAAAATGGGCCACGTTAGAAGTACCCTTAACCGACGAGCATGTATGCGTAGATATATGGATGTAAAAGAGGCGAAAGAGGTATGTCAGGATCGTGCCAAATGGAAGTCCGTAGTCTCTGCCTACCCCTCTGGGTGACAGGCGTGAGTGTTTATAGATTTATAGATATTGAATTTAATATACCTAAGACGGTCTTTAAATCTCTATATTATACTTGCTGGCAACGCAGACAATGTTCTGTTCTTTCCGACGACCCTTTGACCTATAAAGAATGACCTACTTATCGGGATAAAAACTATCCCATTTCTCAAGTTCTAACAAACTGCACACAGTGTGCAAATTTTTATTAAAATCAGTTTAGTAGTTTAGGAGTTCAGCGCGGACAAACAAAGTTACACATAATTTTTATATATATAACTTGCTTGCCGGGCAGACGTTGTTCTGCCCTTTTCGACGACCCTTTGTCATGTCCTATTAAAAATACTTAAATTCGCAAAAAAAATTTTAGTTCACTCATGGGCTCTCTCAAGTTGGGCCAAACTACACACGGTGTGCAAATTTGATTAAAATCGGTTAAGTAGTTTAGGAGTCCATCGCGGACAAACAACGTGACACGTAATTTATATAAGTATATTATTGGTGCGTCTGTTAGTGATCGTGTAATTTATAAATGACTCGACCGATTGAAGTCTTATTCACAAAATATCTACGTCGAAACGACGGTTCATAATTATCGTATGATCCGATAGATGGCGATGCGATCGAGTTACTTATACATTTTATATTATATGTAAAAGTTACGCAGAGAATTCGAGGTATAGCTTATCACGCCATCTACCGGAAAGGACAAAACAACGTCTGCTGAGCTAGCTAGTAGTTATGATATATTATTTTTGCGTAAAATTTAATTTGGTGTATTTTTAATGACACAAACAAGCGAGGACAATTTTTCTAGCGGATGGTATGTAAATGCTGTGACTCGATTCTACATCCAACCTCGACTCAGAATTAAAAAGTAGACTCGTTGGAACCCCTGAGGACTAAGATGCAATGCCTCGTTACCAGTAAAAAGAGTCTCCGGTTCTCTACACTTACCATACGAAACAGCGGTTTTATTCTGCTCTTTCAAGCTGGTATTCTCTGAGAGCGTGGTCCTCTACCCCAGTCGAGTCGATCTATTATGACCTATTCTAGATCGACTCGATCTATTATGTAGGTGTTTTTTAATTGTACATATTCTTCAAATACAAATTAACAATAAGCTAACGTAAGGGAATCTATTACCATTCATCGCCTCAATCTGGTAGAAGTCGGGAATATGTGAAATACCATAAAAATCTCATAGCCTACGATAGCCTAGGGGTGTCGTACCAGATGTAAAATACCTCAGGAAAACAATTAACAATAAGCTAACGTAAGGGAATCTATTACCATTCATCACCTCAATCTGGTAGAAGTCGGGAATATGTGAAATACCATAAAAATCTCATAGCCTACGATAGCCTAGGGGTGTCGTACCAGATGTAAAATACCTCAGAAAAACAATTAACAATAAGCTAACGTAAGGGAATCTATTACCATTCATCACCTCAATCTGGTAGAAGTCGGGAATATGTGAAATACCATAAAAATCTCATAGCCTACGATAGCCTAGGGGTGTCGTACCAGATGTAAAATACCTCAGGGAAACAATTAACAATAAGCTAACGTAAGGGAATCTATTACCATTCATCACCTCAATCTGGTAGAAGTCGGGAATATGTGAAATACCATAAAAATCTCATAGCCTACGATAGCCTAGGGGTGTCGTACCAGATGTAAAATACCTCAGGGAAACAATTAACAATAAGCTAACGTAAGGGAATCTATTACCATTCATCACCTCAATCTGGTAGAAGTCGGGAATATGTGAAATACCATAAAAATCTCATAGCCTACGATAGCCTAGGGGTGTCGTACCAGATGTAAAATACCTCAGGGAAACAATGAGGAGATGGGCAGAAGCGTCTTTATAATAACGACTAAAAATAAAAGAACTGCAGTTGCAAACCCGCTTGCCATGCGTGGTAGTTATGGCAAATTTCCTCCTATGAGGCGATCTATAGGGATCTATGGTTAGATCTATGTTTCAGCGGTGAACTTTATAGGTGGTAACGAAAACGATAACGGTAAACTATCTAGATCAGTGACGGTAACAGCGGTAAAGGTCGAGTCACCTGCAGTCATCGATGTGTTAACAATCGTGTATGATAAATCCTCCCCATATTAATATAAATACCATTAACATTACTAATACCTACTTAACTACTACTCTGACTGCCACGTTGGTCTAGTGGTTGTAGTAGTGTGACTGCTGATCATGAGGTCCTGGGTTCGAATCCCGGGTCGCGCCAAAAATCAATAAATGTATATTTCCGTCAAGAAATTCTAAATAGCTGCCCGGAGTCAGGATGTTTGCGGTGTCTCACCTCCGTGCTTCGGAAAGCACGTTAAGCCGATGGCCCTGCGCCTGATCTCTCTCCGGTCGTGTCGGTTTACCGTCCCATTGGATTATGAGAGTGAGGGAATAGAGAGTGCACCTGTGCTTGCGCATACACTTGGGTACTATAATCCTGACCTGCGGCAATGGCTAGGCTCCGTTGAGTCTGGTCGCCGTGACCGAAATTCGGTCTGAAGGACATTTCACAACATCACAAAACTTCTCTCTACTACTCGAATGACGAATTATCTTTCCGAGCTTGTAATGTTGGCACGCTGTTTCTTCCAATAGTTTCAAGGGCCATTTCCATGTTTCAAAAAACAATTAATAAATTAATCGTGTTTGTTGTTTCAATTATAATAAAATCTTATTTTGTAATCAATCATTCGTTCTTTAAAGCATTTAATTTTGGAAGGAAGGATGTTTGATTCCTTCCTTCCAAAATCAAATGCTTGAAATAACGAATAATTGATTACAATTTATCATATCAGTTTGTACTGATTCAACAGGTATTTTTTTATAGAAAAGAGGACAACCAAGCATGTGGCTCACCTGATGATAAGTATCGACCGACACTCATGAACAACTACGTTACTGATGTATAATTATTTTAGTACTGGGTAAATTAACTTAAATTCACATTTAATATTTTTATTTGTTTCTCTGGAGATTAAGATTGGATAATATCGTGTAGATCATTTATTTTTATTCCTCTTTTAGCTGCGTCTAATTAGATAGTGCTGTGGTCAAATAATTATTAATAATAATTCAGTGACTGAGTGTATACTTACTATTAGGAGATCCAGCTCTGAACATAGGGTTCGGAGCCATCCATGGAAATGCTCCGAAAGGCCACGTTGCCGGTGCCGGACCCTGATACAGTCGCGGCAGCAGAGGCTGAGGGACGACCACTCCACTTCTACTTTCCATCTCTTCCCCATCATGATTGCTCTCCCTCTCATCTCTTTCATCACCAGCATTGGATTCAACATCTTCAATATCGACGTCACTGTCGTCACTTTCTACAGTACTTTCAGCATCAAGGCTGTTAGTGTCTGTTGTTTCTTTTGGTGCATTTGCTTTGCTACCTAACAGTGAGTCCACGCTGAACGATATCCGTCCTCTACCGCCGCTATCCGCGGCTTCAGGCCGATCGCATTCGAGCGAAGTCTTCATTTCATCTGCTCGATCGCATCTCAGGAATATGCAGAGCAACCGGAAACACTCACATCGTCATTCCTTTGCTAGGTTTTGTATTTATTCTTATTTGTATTTTTATTTTAGCGTTTTTAATGTTATAAATAAGCGTTATTTTCGGTGATATTTAGTCAATATTGTATTATTTAGTATGTGTCTATTAATGACACTAAATGAATTCGTCCTTGGTTCCGCAAATTTATTTAGAGTTCGTGATTTGGTAAGATACGCAAATTTATTTAGAGTTGGTTCGAATAGTTTTATTTAAAATAAATCATTAGGTTAAAATTTGTACGTAGGTAAATGTACGTTGCTAAATGTACGCTATAGTTCCCAAATAGTATCTACCACTAAATAAGTAGATATCTAATAAAATAAAGGTATGTAATCAAACACTTCGATTGTCACTCTCACAACCGGCAACACTCGATGTTTAAAACTTGTTGGCGAATCCGAAAGATTAAGTTATTGCCAAACTTTGATAAAGTTCACAATTCTATTTTTTTCTGTTTATTAAATGTTTCTGCAAAATTTAACTGTCTTAAAGTCCATTTTTATCCAGCACTTATTTGAACGTTTTGCAAAACATCCTTCAGAGTTTGCAACACCACATTTAAAATTCAAAATGGTTGAACGTAAAATAGTGTGCAGTTTTTTCTTTATGAACTCTAAGTTTTCAATGTTCGTTCTGAAATTTAAATACCGTCGAACACCGGCCGGCGCTTCGTTTTGGTTACTCGCGAAAGCGTTCAAGAACGCGCGTTGTGTCCGCGTAATAATTCGCGTGGCTGCTCGATGGAAATCGCGCTAGTATTGGGGCGCAAACCGCGGCCCGCGGCCCGCCTCTCCCTCTTTGCTACAGCTGAGAGAGACGCAGCTACCGACCGAGGAATTTTAATAAGCGGCGCGGACGGAATGAGACGGCGCTACAATCCGACATGTGTGCAAACGCGATATTGGGTAGGCGGGGTTCGTCGCGCTCAAATTAACGCTCTCAGTGGAATACGCCTTATAGAATACAGCACGTACATTCAAATTACCACCTTAATGTCCATAGATAAGATTTGTTGTTGAATGTGCTTAAGCTACCGAAGTGACGTTAGGAAATTACACGTCTCGGATTGCAGCAGCTATTGTGTTGAATGAAAAAGGAGTAAATAGACGATAGCTGTAGGCGGCGTAGAGGGGACTTTACGATTTAATTATTCGCGAATACGGAGGCATTTTGTAGCGAGCTAATGTCTCATTGTGTCATTAATATCTCGGGCGGGCCGGCCATGTTTGATTTGTTTATGACACCGGCCAGCGCCGTAGGTGAGAGCGCGCGACGTTTGTCGACGACGTTTCTGGGCGTATTGTGGATGTCAAAGTGACAGTTTGGAAACGGAGATTCAATGCTCTCCGCTCGACTGTAACTTGGCAAGGAATTAATTTCGCTCAATACGTGTCAGAGGGTCTTTATTAATAGATATGTTGGCTGATAGTTTGAAATATCTTTGAGTGTTGTGAATACAAACAGTTAACTTAGACGTGAAAGGAGGAATGTTTTTTTTTATGGGATAGGGTGACAAACGAGCACACAGTCCACCTGATGGTAAATGGTTGCTGCGGCCCATAGACATCTAAATCTATCCTCGATTACAAATCAAAATGCAGATGCGTTGTCACCTGTGAAGACAAAGATGGAATGCCTCGTTTCCAGTAAAAAGGGTATCCGGTTCTCTACACTCACCATACGAAACACAGCAGCATTAAGCTACTATTTTACGCTGGTATTCTGTTAGAGCGTAGGCCTTCCCCGGTCGAGCCGACCATTCATGCTACAACTATACTACTAATATAACTGCAGCATGGCTCTACGGCGTATGATATGACTATATAATAATATATCTATAACATGACTCAATTTCCTATATAAATAATCTTTTTAACGAGTTCAAAAAAACAACGTTCTATATTAGACGCGTCTGTTTCAAAGTACGGTAATCAATTTTCCAGAAAAGGCTTATGACTACTAAATGATTCTTTTTCAATAAATATGTTATTCTTTAGGGGTGTTCCCAGGTAAATTAAAAAAATCCATCCATAAGGGTGATGTTTCCACCCTTATGGATGGATGTTTTTTTTTGTTTTTATGAATATTTAAATGTACTTTCCTAATAAAGGCCTTCTAGTCGCTACTTGTGGTATCTGTTTCTTATACAACTCAAAAGGTTAAAACAATTGAACTTTAAATAAAAAATGAAAACAACTTCAAATAAACTGACTTCAGAAACTAAAAGCAATATTTACATAATAGCTTCTGAAGTCAGGCCGTTCCTCATAATTCTTCGATACAATGTCTGAGCACCAACTTCGGCAGCCCGTCAATTTTTTCTTTTTACTAAAAGTTTTTCATTTGAAAGTTACCAAACTATGTGATTAACATAGTTACACAAGCATTTCTTATTTATAGTAGCAAACAAAATATTTCTTTACATCTCGTTTAGAACAAGGAACAAATCTAATATATAAAAATTGCTTTTTATTTGTTAGTGTTTTATGACCTGCCATACCGTTCATCAGATTGCGGTAAAACTTTTTCAACATATTGCGGAAGTGCAACCGCGGAGGTTATCTATAGGCATAGTTGGTCCCGGTAGGTAGTGCTGTTGTAGAATCCAGACGAAACCAGAAACCAGTACGAAGCCGGAACAGATTTTATATTAAGAAATATAACTACCTACCTATACTTATACCGATATTTAGATTTTTATTTTAATTAATTTTTATTTTTATTTTTTTTATTTATAGGATAGGGTGACAAACGAGCACACAGTCCACCTGATGATAAGTGGTTGCTGTGGCCCATAGACATTTACATCTATCCTCGATTACGAATCAAAATGCAGATGCGTTGTCACCCGTGAGGACTAAGATGGAATGCCTCATTTCCAGCAAAAAGGGTCTCCGGTTCTCTACACTCACCATACGAAATACAGCAGCATTAAGCTACTATTTCACGCTGGTATTCTGTGAGAGCGTAGTCCTTCCCCGGTCGAGCCGACCCATTCGTGCTACAACTATACTATTAATATAACTGCAGCATGACTCTACCACGTAAGATATAACTGCAGCATGACTCTACCACGTAAGAAAATTTATATCTATTGTTCTTTATTTTAAATTTATATTTGTTTAGGTTGTTTCAAGAGTCCATTACGACTTGGAAAATGATGACATAATAAGAGGTATCTATTATATCAGTACGGTATGGCAAATTATTCCCACATTATAAAAAAGATCTTCAGCGAAAGAGCAAGATATTATAATATATAATAAATGCTTTTAAAATACTTAACGTTACAATAGGTACACTTACCTAACGCGAACAGTTAACAATATCTCACAATTTTTCTTTATAGTCAACCAAATCTAAGAAATACATTTTGACAGCTGTCAGACTTATTGCACCAAGCATGCCAACCAAAAAATGGGAACATACAATGTTCAATTCTTGAAAAAATCGATATCGATTATTTAGAGTTGGTAATTATTTACAGTTTGGTTTGAATAATACCAGAATAAATTAAAAACGGATAATTTAAAACACACGATTTATCAGTTTCTTCGTATTTGTTGTTACTGCATATTTCTAGAGGCGTAGTTATAAAAATTTAAGATTGAAACTAGATTAAAAATAAATTTATTCAATCACTTTCGGTACAACTTGTTGAGCTGTCGTTGTTTAGGTTAATTATTATTTGAATTTCAATAATGCAGTCAAAATTAATGTCTCTTTCAAAGTTCTAGTGAAGTGAAGTACCTAAATCTTTAGTGATAAAAAACTATACACGTTGTAATGAAATATAGATAACTGCATAATTCTTCGGATTTACGTAAAAGGTTATTTTAAATCATATGAGTACGCTTGCGCAAAGTTATTTCGGAATGAATAATGTGAAAAGTCAAAAGGTATTTCTTAGATTTGGTTGACTAAAAATGTTGATGTAAAAAAAAAATAATGTAATAAACGAGACTCTCCTGGCGACTATCAACTAACGGAACCATTAAGCATGCAAACAGATAAAAGCATAACAAAAAGAAATTCAGATCGAGTCGTTAGCACCGCGTCACTTAACCCACGGTTAATCGTATCAAATCGATATCTAGCATCTCTTTGTGTATTCATACCGATTTACTTTCTTCTTATAACCACTATGTTACTTGTAATAAAGTTCAAAATACAACTGCACCAAAACCCCCCATTAGTGCTATCAATTCGCGAATATGAGATTGAAATTGTCAAGGGAAATTGACCCTTACTGCTTTGTTATAAGTGATTCGGAAAAAGGGTGTATTCGTCCCCTTTAACCAATTATTGTAGTTTAATTGCACAGAGAGATCAACGTTGGCTTTAATTAAAAGTACAATAACAGCTGTTCTGTGATCACTAGGGATATTGTACGTACTATTTTCACGCGAGTTTTCGATGGTATGTTAGTAAGCCTATACGATGTTAGTACGTGAGGGTAA
Organism: Parnassius smintheus behrii; assembly: GCA_036936625.1. Lineage (NCBI taxonomy): Eukaryota > Metazoa > Arthropoda > Insecta > Lepidoptera > Papilionidae > Parnassius > Parnassius smintheus. Next base: position 24,370,574 of record JAUPFT010000026.1, on the reverse strand, counting down.
TATTGTTATCCGGTTAATATGTTCACTTTATTATAACATAAAAACTGCAGCCTTATTTCCATGGAAGGTTATATGATACGATAGCTCTTCATCAGTCAATCAAATAATAAAGAGTCAAAAGGACGCATCTTTATCGACGCCATTTAAACATTTGGTACCTATTGTAGTAATAAATATTTTAGTCGATTTAGTATGGCGTAATGTAGTTATAGTTATAAGAGCCGTGGTAGCTCAGATGGTTAGCGCTCGCTGAAATTTCACAATACGCGAGCAAACCGGGTTCGATCTCCGCCGGCACCAATGAAATTGTTAATTGCAATTTTAAGTGCTGATTTACCACGTGGTCGGCGGTGAAGGAAAAACATCGTGAGGAAACCTGCATGTCTAAGAAATAAGAAAAAAAAATAAATTTCGAAGACATGTGAAGTTCGCCAACACGCACTGGGGCAGCGCGGCGGACACTTCCTTGCCCTAAAACCCTCTCAGAAATGAGAGAAGGCCTGTGCCCAGCAGTGGGATGTATATAGGCTGTAACTTTACTTTTTACTTTTATACATAGATGCCTTGTGGTGTTATGTGGTTATTAACGGTTGGTGTTGTGGTGGTAACGTAAAAAATCCACTTCCCCATATATTTCCCTGAGTGCCGTTAGTGTCTACTTTGGAAAATGCAAGGGTATTTTTTTAAAAACTGGAGTGATGAAAACGAGCTTACAGTCCTGATGGTCATGAACTAAGATAGAACGCCTCACAGCCTTATTATAGCCTGTTTTTACGTAGTATAGCCATGCTGCAGCTATATTATGGTTGTAGCACGAATGGGTCGACCGAGGAAGGACCACGCTCGCACCGAATACCAGCATAAAATAGCAGCTTAATACTGCTGTGTTTCGTATGGTGAGTGTGGAGATACAGATACCCTATTTTACTGAAAAATAGTCCTCAGGGGTGACAACGCATCCGCGTTTTGATTCTTAATCGAGGATAAATGTAGATGTCTATGGACCACAGCATACACTTACCGTCAGGTGGACTGTGTGCTCGTTAGTCACCCTCATCCTATAAAAAAAATATCAACCCAAATTCAGAGCAACGTTAATTAAATTTTCAGGAGAAAAATAATTATACTTTCAAATAACAAAAAGCCACCTTAAAGCAATCGAAAAATTGCGATGTCCTATTAAATTATTATACAGAGAATTTAATTAAGATCCACGACGAGATCTATTTAAAATATAAATTGCGCGGGGAAAAAAGCCACGGAATCCCGCGTCGCAATAAAATTTCAGACACGACCTTCTGTGGGAGTCTCGAGAGGCCCTTGTAAGAAAACGGCTTAACTGAAATTTATACAGAAATAATACGCAAAAGGGACGTTCTTTTTAAATAATGACTTTCATATTCCCGAGTGGCGCGGACAATTTAGCGGAGATGGGAGATATGTTTTTTATTAAAAACTTGGAGGTTATAATAGTGAGTGGCGAGGACCGCGGCCATTAATCTGCTGGAAATGGGCTTTTAGTTAGTGACTTTTTTCAGTCATTACAGAGTATTTCTATTACAGAAAAATTCTAAATTTATTGTTTTTTTCTTTTAAATTTTTCGGAGGGCGAGTAATACAGGCATGTACTTTGTAATGGCGGTGAAAGAATATCGACTACAATTTACCGTCTCGTGGGTGTTGTAAGAGACAGAAACAAGTGAGGATATAGGCAGCAGCAAATATAGGAAGTATCCTCCTTATCTTTGATAGGTTGTAATGATAATAGTGAATATAATGTTGGTATTTTAAGGGGTCTCTATGTAAAAGGGCGGAAAGACTTTACAGCCTTTATTGAATGGAAGGATACCATTTATTCGAGATGTAAATGTAGATTAGCAGTAGATGGCGTCATAGACAGGCAACTGATAGGTAGGCACAGTAACCGCCAGTCCACTTGACAAATTCCTTTTTCTATAACTGTAACAGACTGATAAAGATGGAGAACAAAAGATATACCATGTCCTAGTTTTATTTTGCATTTACTTTACGCTAGTTTTAATATTTTTGCAAAATCAATAAAATTTACTTTGAAATTTTCTCACAGTGTCGAGTAGTAGCGTACTAGGAAAATCTGCTACCCCATATTATACAGTGGATATCAGAAGAAAACTTAATAGGAAATGGTGCGCAAAATAATAGAAAATAGATTGCGGTTGTCATTTCGCCTGCGTGACGTATACTTACTCTGGTTGCCAAACTAGGATAAGTTTCCTCTTCCTATAGCCTTAGGCTCCTATGTTCATTTGCAAAATTTTGGGAATATAATGAATTAACGTATTTGATATTATCCAGGCCGATTTCACATTACTTTATTTCTTTATTGTAATAAGTAACTTTATCTATCCATTGTTTCTTATTTTGGTTTAATGTGTTCCGATAGTTAATGAAAATTCGTAATGCCAATGAAACGTTATTAGCACAGAACACGGAATAAGACATCTGTTTTCTATGGTTATTAGAATAAAAAAATAATTTTAATTCTCTAATTTCTTTATACTCTGTGCTGGCTATAGACAAGCAACAAAGTAATAAAACGTGCGTTGCCTTCCCGCCGCGACCGCCATCGTCGTAAAAACATTTCCCGCCTTAATATTTCACAATTGCTACTTTTTGCCTACGTTTGCGTATGTACTTTTAAGATTTATTTACGTCTCCTGTAAATAATTACTGTGTTAACATTTCTCGTGTGCCGCATATTATATATTATACTAACGATTCTACCCGGCTTTGCACGGTTGATTTCTGTATCTTGACAACAGCGCTACCTACCGGGGTTAATACCAAACCGAATTTAACCGAATTTAAGCCATCCATAGACCCACTCAAGTACAGACAAAAAAAAACATTTTCAAAATCGGTCGAGGCGTTTTCGAGTTCTAGACTAACGGTGTTCTGATAAGTACTGGCTGATTTTAAGTTCAATAAGTTTAATTCATGCATTTGAAATTCCAAATTAAAATTAATGTCACATTTAAGCTAAGAAACTGCTTAACTATTAGTTAATTTTCGCGATTTGTTATTATTTCTGTGACAATTTATTTTACTTATTTTCTGTTACCAATTTGGTAAACTAATGATGTAGATATACGGCGAAATGTGGCGAAGAAAAATAAAGACGCGATCTTAATGAAGGCATAGCGCGTTGTAATTTTATTACTTCTTTTTTTTAAGAGATTTCGATTTTAAATATCAGTTAAGTCAAGTCAAATATTAGGTATTGTTAAATTTCTCAGACATGGAGGTTTCCTCACAATGTTTTCCTTCACTGCCAAGCACGAAGTTATATCAGGTCTTAAAATTGCAATTAACACTTTAACTTGTAGGAAAGATTACTCCGACGAGACCGTGAAATACGAATTTAAAGTATTCATCGTCTTCCGTCCTCGGGATTACTATTTAAGTAGCATCAGAGAGCTTAGTTATACTCACTCTCTTACAAGTCTATTGGAAACCAATACAAATACTTTGCACGAAATTTAAAAAAGAAACTAGTTTAAGACTATATTTTCTGTCAAATTAATTTTACACTTAAGAATTTTTTTCCATTCAAAAATAATAGTAAACTTACTGAAACCAAAAGAAAACAAATTATTAAATTATAAAAATAAAATAACAGAAACGTAATATACGGCATAGAAATATACAATAATGGCGGTTTATAAATTAATATTTAATCTGTCAATCAATCATCTGTCAATCAATTTTAAGAACAGTTTTCATACGTGGTAGAGCCATGCTGCAGTTATATTAGTAGTATAGTAGTAGCACGAATGGGTCGGCTCGACCGGGGAAGAACCACGCTCGCACCGAATACCAGTGTAAAATAATAGCTTAATGCTGCTGTGTTTCCTATGGTGAGTATAGAGAACCGGAGACCCTTTTTATTGGAAACGAGGTATTCCACTTAGTCCTCACGGCTGACAACGCATCTGAGGATAGATGTAGATATCTATGGACCACAGCAACCAGTTTCCATCAGGTGGACTGTGTGCTCGTTTGTCACCCTATTCTATAAAATAAAAAATTAAGCATATTTCTGGTGTGAATATGGTTACTACATTCGGCAATTCGGCTGATAAGAATAGCGATCATAATTGTAATTTAAAAATATTATACCCCGGATGGTAAGTGTATGCTGTAGCCCATAGAAATCTACATCTATCCTCGATTAAGAATAAAAATGCTGATGCATTGTCACCCCTTAGGACTAAAATGGAATGCCTCAATTCCGGTAAAACGGGTCTCCGGTTCTCTACACTCACCATACGAAACACATCAGCATCAAGCTGCTATTTTACGCTGGTATTCTGTGAGAGCGTGGTCCTACCCCGGTCGAGCCGACCCATTCGTGCTACAACTATAATATAGCTGCAGCGTGGCTTAAGCTAGTCAAGGGACAATTATTTGTAAGCGATATAAATACTTGTTCTGCACAGGAAACGAACCTACGGCCCACAGAGCCACCGCCAAACGTTGCTAAAGCATTTCCGAGACAAAATTTTTAAAAGAAATAGTTGATAAACTTAAATGAATTTTAATTAGGTAGTGTCAGTTTTTACAAAGCAATCTTCAAAGAGCACTATTTATTTAGTTTTAAACGCACACTCCATTATGCAGTCGACTACCTCGTTTTGTCGTACAAACGCAAAGCAAACTGCACCTCGTTAAAGACTAGTTTGGTTAAGGTCAAAAACAAATAGTGCCCTAAACAACCAACCAAACGTCGTGCTCCTACTTTAAGCGCATCACACTAAGTAACCACTATAGCAAGACCCTTCCTTTCATTCGTCACGAAATAGTGAAGTTAATATTCATGATTAAATGTCAGAAACATTAAACTAACATGAGTTTAAATGGTGTACTGGTAATGGTGTACTAACAAAGGTAGGCAGGCAATTAGGGAGACATACCAGCATACACTTCACCTAATCCTGATGTATGATACTTTAATCTATCCTAGATTAAGATCAAAATGATTTACATTTTTTTTTACACGTTGTTATTTATGAGGACTAGTATAAAATGCCCAGTTGACAAATACATAAAAAGGTTTCTGGTTCACGTCGCTCTGCTTACGAAATGCAGCAGAACTGCTGATATTCTGTGAGAGCGCTGCCTTTCCTTGATTTAGTATAATTTACATGATAGACGTTAGACCAATACAAGTCCAGCCAAATAACATCCGAATTTAAATAGAAATTTGTTTAATATCAAGACTTTTTATACCGACGTTGATAGTTAGATTTAAATATTTGGAAGGTATTATCTTATGATCGCTTAAGATGCTTCTAAATGTCTAGGAAGAAGATAATATTGGTTTGCGTCGAACGTAATGCTAAAATCAGTACGTTTACGTTTTCTAAACACACGTTTAAATTGGTCGCGTTATGCCTTCAACAAATACTGTTTGAATAAAACTTGTAACAACGTCTGAACAAAGAACGGGGAAGTATAACAAGCTTAAGCAGGGTTGTCGAGTGAAATCAAAGTAAAGGACTTAAAACATAAACATCGCAATAAAATATTGTTTAACATGGCCGAATAAAAACTGTACCCAAAAATAAATATGACTGTGTAAACAATGTAGCTTGTCCGACACACGTCCTACCCTTTCCGGTGCATAAAATTTATTAATAACTTGACCACAGTGCCATCTATCGACTATAAATTTTATGATTTTACTTTTCGGTAATAAATCAACGTAATTACTATGAATATGAGTCATTTCACCGTGCAGTGGCTTCGTAAGAAAATCTACTACCGCTTATCATCCCGTGGGTGTCGTAATTGGCGACAAGGGAAAGTGATACAGGAGATGGGTGGTAGGTATTTTTACCGACTCAAATTAATAAAAAAAACTGCGCTTGCCAAATCGCCTGCCAAGCGCGCCAAATATCCTTCCTAAAACGTAACCCATAGGGAAGGCCTTGTTCAGCAGTAGACTCGTAAAGGGCTTTATTGATGATGGTGATGAGAGTAACGAAATGAACACACAGCCCATCGCATAGTAAGTGAATGTAGACCGTGATGATAGAGGGACCCTTTTTACCGGAAACGAGGCATTCCATCTTAGTCCTCACCGGTGACAACGCATCTGCATTCTGATTCGTAATCTTAAGGATAGATGTAGATGTCTATGGGCCGCAGCAACCACTTACCATCAGGTGGACTGTGTGCTCGTTTGTCACCCTATCCTATAGAAAAAAATGATGGACGTCATACCCTATTATCATCGATTAAGAATTAAAATGCTTTTGTATTGGTATTTTTGAAGAATAAGATGAAATGCCTCACAGGCTACGGTTTTATTAGTTCCATTGTCATATAGACCTGAAAAGAATAACTGAGTGTTGCAATGCTTTGTGGCAGAAATGGCCAAGAGTGTGGTTTCAATTCAGACGGATTCCTATTCAAAAAAGGGGAGCCCTGCCACCTAACTTTGTGTATCTTTTTGCACAAGTGTTTACTCCATACGGAATTTTAATTCATGGCCCGTTTCACACCAGCTAGATACTGTAACTACTGCTTAGTGGTGATCATAAGAATTTACTATTATAAGTTGTGATTTATGCGTGAAAGAGCCACGCCGTATCTGTATTATGGTTGTAGCACGAATGGTTTGGCTCGACCGGGGAAGGAACATGCTGTCACAGAACACCAGTTTAAAATACAGCTAAAATAATTCTGGCGTGTTTTGTATGTCGAGCGTGAGAGAACTGGATACGTTTTATACTGGAAAATGTGCATAAAAGTTGTTAAGAATTATTACGCTCATATCCGCTCAATGAAATAAAATGATGTGTCTCACCTAGTTTGAAGAGGACTTTCTGCCCTCCCTCAATTGCGTGCACTATCTCCGTCACCACCAATCCCAGTACCACTTCACTAGGAAACTAGGTAAGACACATCATTTTATTTAATTGAGCATCCGCTCGAGCGAAATAATTTTTAACAACTTTTATGCCTTGGTCCCAATCTTAGCAACTTTAATATGAAGGATTCCCGCAAAGTAACGCCTGATTGTATTAATTATCCTAAAAAAGCATTTCATCTAAAAACAAAAACATTATTATATAATTAGTACCCGGTTGACCGAGCTTTGCTCGGTATTTTTCGCTCGGTTTTTTTTTAATTCGTGTGTTTTGGAAATTATATTTAGATACAAATTACATACTGATGAAATACGAATAATATTTTTTGATCTTAGCGACATAATAGAAAAAACTGAACTGGTTATTTGAATAAAAAATCATGAGTGCAATTAGTTTAATTTAAATTTTCATGTTTTTAAAAATACTAAAAAAAGGGCTCGAAAAAATAGATTTTCTCAAAAAAGAAAGGAACTTGAAAAAAAAATTAAAAAAGTCGGTCGGTTGGTCTGGGCTCGAACCATGGTATTACGATTTTGTGACCGCCCAATATACCAATAAGCTATTTGTAATCGTTAATAAACTGTCGAAATTTACCTTCTTATTCTAACGATATTATAGCAGTTTTCATTACCTAAAAACACGGACAAAAAGACATTTTCTAAAAATAAATCCTAGCTAGATCAATTTATTGCCCCCGAAACTCCCTGCACACAAAATTTTATGAAAATCGTTGGAGCCGTTTCCGAGATTCCGATTATATAGATATATATATATATATATATATATATATATATATATATATATATATATATATATATATATATACAAGAATTGCTCGTTTAAAGGTATAGGATATTCTCTATCTAAGTTTTATACTTAATAAATGTAGATGTCTATGGGCCACAACATCCATTTCCCAAAGGAAGTAAGTTGTAGAATTACAAATGTTCAAAATAAAATATATATTAATTGCAGCAGAAATAAAGTGTAACTAAATTGGTGGTATAGTAGTAGCACGAATTGGCTCGACCGGGGAAGAACTCGACGCTGCTGTGTTTCGAGTGGTGAGTCTACAGATGTAAGTAAGGGTACAGAGTAAACAAGCGTTATACCTTAGTCCTCAAGGGTGACAATGAATCTGCACTTTAATTCGTAATCGAGGATAGGTCATCTATGGACAGGTCATCATCAGATGAACGATGTGCTCGTTTGTTACCCTCATTCTGTAAAAAAATGATATAACGAAATCATTAAAACAGGTGCTTACCTGTTTGTTATATATATACGTATATTTAATATAAATATCTATTATTAAACATTTTTATAGTTTTTGGTATGGTTTTACTGTGATGAGAAATCGACTAGAAATCAACGTTACTGAGTAGGTACCCCTGATTTAGAAATTTAAATAAGCGAGGCCGCCACCGGGTTAAGCAGATTATGGCGTTTAAGAGCTCGTTCGATTGTTAGCTTTACAAAAATGGGACTGTTGTGTTCATTACGCATTAACACCTTTTACTGTTGTGCTTTTAGGAAGGCTTCGTGTGTGGTCCGCACTTGACCATCCATTGTTTTTAATCTGTTTTAATTCTTTTGCTATCAAATGAAGCCACAAGCCAACTAGTCATCAAATATTTGCTTTTAGCAAATATGTGAAAATAAATAAATATAAACGTTACGTGTCAAAAAAATAAGTACTGGTTTGTACTGTACAATAAAAATAATATTAAGTTATAAACGTATTTAGTATTTATAAGTATGATGATGGATTTTTCATTCCTGCCAGTTCTCTTAATTCATTCTATTGATCAAATCTCTAAGTCTTTTTGATTCCCTTTTTTCCATGTTCTTCACATTATAATGTCGGTTCTAATTTGCTACAGCTTCGGTGTAATAAAGAAAACCTTTTAATGGGTCATAAAATATTTATCTTTCAAAAATACGACAGATTTCCATAACTTTTAAAGACATTTTATCGCGTGCTTGGACCCACGTGCAAATGTTTTTGTAATATAACAAAAGTATCCAGGCTGATATAGAATGCTGAAAAAATGACACAAAAAGCACCAATAAAGTACAATAAAATTATAACCGACTTTACTTCAAAGTTTGCTTAACAAGAAACGAACTTTTGATGTGACGTAATAAAGACTAAAATTAAAAACTTTTCTACTGAATCTAGTTGATATAAAATAAAAGATGATGTCTTCTTTGCCGTGAAGATATTTAGATAACATTAGTGGCTTCTAAACGGTTGTCCCGGACATCAATAGGAACCCATGTAGTGCGGACTTGAATGAACGCTCCTTAAGAATGCTTGACACTTTTTCCATGTGATGGTTTTATGTTGATAAATACGCAACTAATCAAATTATTTATGGCATTAAATCGTAATAAAATCTAGGGATGCATCTGCTTTGTGTTTTTGCGCCTTTTGTATTAAATGAAAGATCAGAAAAGGGGTTATTTTTCTGTATACCATGCTGATATGCACATCTAATTTCCTTTGTAGATCATGGAATGTACATAGAATATAATACCCTTTCGAAGTTTAAAATTGTTTTAAAAACTATTTAATTTGCAGACTAAAGATTTTTGGTTTTCTTTAAAAAAATGTTAACGAATTTTATACGTTTAAATGCATGTCAATCACGTTAGAAGATATTCCACGATAAATATACCTAAATTTCACAACGGGGCCTTCCTTTTTATATTTATGTTTTGATATTGTCATTAATTTAAAAAAGTGTTATTCTTTTATAAATATAAATAATTACATTACCTCCAATGTCTTTTTTGAACATTTAATTACACAAATTAAATGTTAAGTACAGTAGGTACTTTTAACTAACCACGCCAATAACTTTATAAACACTATTTCGACATCGAAGTTCAATAATTTGTAGTTTTGAGTTTTTTCACTTTGTATACCTTCCCCTAATGACATAGGTTTTTGATGAGTGAGTCAGTAAGTGACAAAAATATTACTATTGAGACCTTAATTCAAGAACTATCATAATTTAGAATTGTAGATATTTAAGAGGACCTTAGTAATGGGGGAGGGGGAGTTCGAAAGTAGCTTTATTTCGTAGTGACCGTTTTGACACAGTGCCGGTACATCGCCCTTTTCTTTTAGGCACTTAGCTAACACACTGCCGTGGTTCTAGATGAAAACAGTTAATTTAAAATGTTTATTTAATATATTAAAATTTAGTAGATATTTTAGATATTGATATTTTAGATATTGATTAAAATTTAGTATATAATATATATTTAGTAGTAATTTGCTACAGATACTTCTTTAAGTTACGGCAAAGGAGGCTTATGGTCTTTTACCATTATGCATTTTTGTCAAAAATTTTGGTAGCTTTCGGCATTTCGTAGTTATGGTGTTCTAACGTCGGTTTATACTTAATCTGTAGGCTTTTACACCTCCATTACTTTTTCGATGTTTTATCAAAAGTGAAGAGTGTATGTGTCATATTTTGTTGTACTTATTAAAAATACTGCATTTTCCATACTTGGTCATTCCGGCATTTTATCAAAGGCCAAATTATCAAAAAATTTGAAGACTTGTTACTTGTTAGTGTTTAAATTTTTCGTAAATTATTAATACATTTTTAATAATTTATTAACATGAAATTATCCATTCCCATTTCACAAAGTATCTAGACAAGTGCGTCCTGCATGTACTCACATACTATGCAGTAGAAACGTGGACACTACGACTGCTCTACAAAATCGTATCTATGCTCCGAGTTTGTCTGCTGGATAAGAATAAGACAAGTAACGAAAAAATGCGCCAAAGCACCAAGGTCACTGATATACTCTTCCGTATTTACAAAATGAAGTGGAAATGGGCTGGTCACATTTGTCACGGAAGTGATAACCGTTGTAGTAGACGTGTCATAGAGTGGTGACTGCGTTAAGGTCGATATTCGTAAACGCATAGTGAGACGCCTTCTGGCTAGATAGAGCGACGCTCTGCGCTGGAATGCTGGCAACAACATGAAGCTGAAGATCGGGCTAAGTGGCGCACCTTGGAGCAGCCTGTGTCCAGCAGTGGACTGCTGCAGGCTGATGATGATGAAATTATCACGGTACATAGGTACCTTTTATTACTTACTCTGCAGTGATGGTGTACGAATACCCACTACTCAAAATCGTACCGTGGGTGTCATAAGACGCGACAGAGGGAAATAGACCCAGGAGATGGGCAGCAGAATATTCTTTAAACCAGAAAATAAAAAATATTACCCATATGACGTAATCTATAGGGAGGTCTATGCTCAGAAGTGAAATTTGGTCAGCTGCAATGAATGAATGGAACAATTGAATGGAATGAATGAATGGAATTAATCAATGGAATGAATGAATGGAATGAATGGAATGAATGAAGGGAATAAATGAATGATAGGAATGAATGAATAGAATGAATGAATGGAATGAATGAACGAATGAAAGTAGCCCTCAGCTTTACTTATTCATTGTCACGTAAATTTTAAGATGTCGCGGGCTTGCCTCGTTAAAGCATAAATTAAAGCTATGTAAATAAGAGAACATGTATCATTTAACGCGTGAAACGATCCCAATATCAATGAAGGGAGCCTTCGGAGTAAACGGCCCAGTTTTCACCTCATTAAGCCCAAGTTAAGGACCCTATTATGTACTTTATGTATTCCTAAATTACCCATCACTTAATAGGGCTTCCAACGGGGGTACTGCCCTACGCCACTCTAATTCGAGCTCTCCACCCCTCTGGAACGCGAAGTTTAAGATAGAAAGTGGGGGTCGAAGGGGTGGTGGCTAGATCACTTTAATTTGGTCAAATATAACGAAGAGGGGTGTTTTAAAGTGTTCGTATGATTACAGACTTGTTGAAATTTAATGCTCTTGTTCGATCTTGTTTGCTTGTTTGCGTTAAATGGTCTCGGCCTTTAGGGAAATTGCAGATTCAGGATTTATGGTCGCCATGATTTTCTTAATGACTTTTATTCTAACTGCGATGATTATAAACGAAAATTTATATCTTTATTTTGTATTATGTAAGTAATAGCCTATATAATATTATATATAAATATACTAGATGGTCCTAGAGACGTTGTTCTTCTTTTCACGGTAGATGGCACTACGAGTTACGCTATGAATTCACTCCGAACTTTTTACAGTGTAATGTCTGTTTGTAATGTCAAAAAATCTTTTTCTAAATACATATGAAACTGTATAACTACGGTACTAATGACAGAAACACAATTTTTAAATTTTTTGTCTGTCGGTTTATCTGTTTGTTTCGCCTAATCTCGGAAATGGGCTGGACCGATTTCGACGGGACTTTCACTGACAGCAGATATTATAAGCAGTAGCTCAGGCTACTTTTATTTTAGAAAAGGGACTACGGTTCCACACAAAAACATTGAACCCTAAATTATACGCGGGCGGGGTCTTGGGGAACAGCTAGTATGTAGTATAATTATAATCGACCTCGACGCCACTTATCGGGATCTTGTGATTACCTTTTTTGGTACTAAGTAAACATATACTGTGAATATAGTCACTTTGGCCCGTTGTCATCATCACTACAACCCTTCACAAGTCCACTGCTGTACATAGGTCTCACTCAAGAAATGCCACAAAGCACGGTCATCAACCATCTGCATCTATCGACCTCCTGATAATCACAACTTTCCACAGCTGGTCTATAACATATGGGATTTGTCTATCTTGTGTGAAAAACATGAAACGTATGTAAAAAGAAAATTTAAATTTAAAATTTTACGCTAATAAGACACTTCAAGAAATAAAGTTGTTTAGTTCTTAAATCTTTCTAGGGATCTTTTTGTGATTTTTGTCCATATTTGACGTAATTTCACTCTTGGAAAACAGTCTTTATAGTCCGTTCGAAATGCAGAATAGAATAAGATTTTTTTTTTTATTCAATATAAAGTATATTTTAAGTAAAGGTCGATTCTTATTGAAAGTAGTTTTTAATATCTATCTGCTTATAGGAGAATCTATTATTAACTGGAGTAAGAAATCCAGTAGCGTCCGACAGAACATCATCATCATACAGCCGCACAACTCCACTGCTAAATGTAGACCTCACGTAAGAGTGAGCACAATCCTGATGCGGAAATATTTTAGGCCAAACATAATAATCATGATATTTAGTTCTTATTATTTCTATAAAAACATTCTGAAACAACTCTTTAAACTGCAGATTTAGTTAAAGTCAAAATTAAAAAAAAAAAAACTTCAATTGAAGATTGTAATGGAAACCCCAGATGTCCAAACAACAATCGAGCGAGTCTTCCGTGAGCCCATTGTGCTCTATGACAAACGTGGTGCTATTGTCACTCCGTCCCATTATTGAGTGCACCTACTTAATACACATACACTACTAGTGTACGGTGACAATACTTACGGTTCTAATATAATTAATAGTTTAAATATTTACATACTGAAGTTGAAGAGATTGAATTTTAGAAGAGGGATGCGAGAACCAATTAATAGATACGTATAAATTCATTGGCGTCTTCTAAAAATATTTATAGATATATGTATTTATATTTTAAAGTTGAAATTGGCATTAAAAGCCGGTAATAGGGGCGTCCACCCTAATGACCGACGACCGACAAAATCGAGCGATATCGTAGAAGTACTGAAACCGAACGTTTATTTAGGAATTATTTTTTTATGTTACAATTAATGTGATAAAAATTATCTATCTTAAACGTTAGGAAGGTATAATTAATTTTACTTGGCGAATATTGTTATAACTTTTAGCCATAGTACGAGTATAATATATATACACAAAACATTTATGAGGCGATTTGATTTGCGCCATTTTGGCGCTGACAGCAGAAGTGAACGTCCACGGAATTAATAATAGAGATAGACAGTGTGATAAAATATATCGATAAAAATTCTATATCCGGGCCTACCCGTAATATTAATGCAATGCCATACAATAAATAAATGTATCAATTACCTAGGCCTTAGCCGCAAGCTTCATACCTCATATAAAACCATGATCAACGTAGATAACTTCAAGATATGTAGAATATATGCAGACCTTATCTATCAAAATGTTTAAATATTTAGTTAATTATTGTAAATGTTCAAAATATTAAATTTGTTTAGTAAGGCCTATTAAACTACTAAAGAGTAGATAATTGATGATAATGCTTGGGAATGAGGTGGGCTACCATGCTGTTTTTAATGTTTTCATAACAATTGTATAAAATATTATACTGTAAGTTGTGATTTAAAAAAAGTCCCGCTGGATTTCTTGCCGGTTCTTCTCGGGATTGAGGTTTTTTTTTCCGAACTAGTAGTAAAAGTAAAAAATGACTTTTACTAAGTATTACATATAATCTACATCGAATAAAAATTATTATATACTATTCTATTCTAATCACTTTAAAAGATTGAAATTTTAATACGTATATGTGTTGTATAACGTAGCTAAGTTTCGTAGAGTGAGAGTGGAACCAGAGAATGAATATCACTTCTAGTTTCAACTGATAACACCTATCTAGAATATACAAATAAAACTCTGTTTTTTTTTCACAAATGTGGTTACGAAAATTATACCTTAGAATACATTTTTTTGTTTCTAAAGTTAAGCTTCACTATAAAATATAAAATGTTAACCATCACGTACCTACTTAATAAATATTTCAAGTGTTTTGAAGAAATATAACAGGTGTAAGTGTAGGTAAATTACAACTGTATTTCAGTATACTATCATAAGCTATATATAAACTATAAAGCAAATGAAATTCAAAACCGATAACAAATTACGCAATAACATCCCAAATTCGTTCGGAAATCATGCACCTCCCACACCCCATAAAGATATAGCCGTAGAGAGCGCTCTGAATGTGCGTACCATTCACAGCCACCGTAATGACCGGCTGATAGCCGTTTAAAAACGAATTTGCTCATTTCTGCTACATTAAACGATAATTCGTTGAGTTTGTGAACGCACTGCCGCTTGCGATGTGCGTAAATTATGTGACATAGATTCGAGAATTCGTGATGTCGGTTATTTGAAACGGACGGTGAATAGAATTAAACGAGTAGAAATAATGTTGACATTATGAATTCTGGCTTTCTTTTATACCTTTAATTATAAAATTTCATTTATCTTATAATTTTAAGTCATTATAATTCAACAT
Source organism: Parnassius smintheus behrii (assembly GCA_036936625.1). NCBI lineage: Eukaryota > Metazoa > Arthropoda > Insecta > Lepidoptera > Papilionidae > Parnassius > Parnassius smintheus. The sequence goes on along the minus strand of JAUPFT010000026.1, from coordinate 24,355,480 downwards.
CTCATTTCTTCCTGCGTGTGTCGTAACACGTTGCTAAGGAAAATTTTACAGCCATATTATAGCTATATTAGAGTCATGCTGTAGCTGTATAAAATTTCCTACAATTCTGAAAATAGTCATCATGATTTCGTCAGACCCTAAATACCCAAACTGGTGTCGGGGTACAGGGTTAACGATGAGTATGCATCTGGAATTTCACCTGCTGTACCAAGCGGTGTAGTTTCTTGACATATTGAATGCACCTTTAATCGCACTTACTTCGTTAATGAAGGCAAACAATCACTGACAACAATCTACCATGGTGCACAGTGAGGTTTTTTTTATAGACTCAGTGTGACAAACGAGCACACAGTCCATCTGATGGTACTCGTAAGTGGATGCTGTGGCCTATAGACATCTACATTTAACCTCGATTAAGAATCAAAATGCAGATGCGTTGTCACCCCCGAGGACTAAGATGGAATGCCTCGAGTTCAGTAAAACGGGTTGTAGAGAACTACACTCACCATACGAAACACAGCAGTATATTAAGCTGCTAGTTTACGCTGGTATTCTGTGAAGGCGTGGTCTTTCCCCGGTCCGACCCATTCATGCTACAACCATAATATAGCTACAGCGTGGCTCTACCATCTTGAAGATCCGTTCCGTATTGGAACAGAATATAAGAACAAACGCAGTAGAATATCGTGCAATATACTTAATATACCGTTAAAATATTTATATCTTTCGTTTTAATGGTAAAATATGAAATGCTTGTGAATCACAATTCAAAAAGAGTGCACCATCGCCAAAGTACAACAAGTTTTTATCAACAATTGTACGTGGTAGAGTCACGTTGCAGCTATTATGGTCGTGGCATGGGTCGGCTCGACCGGGGAAGGACCACGCTCTTAAAGAATACTAGCGTAAATTATCAGCTTAATGCTGCTGTGTTTCATACGGTGAGAATAGAGCATCTTAGTCCTCAGGGGTGATAACGCATTTGCATTTTAATTTTTAATTGATGATAGATGTGGATGTCTATGGGTCACAGCATCCACTTACCATCAGATGGACTGTGTGCTCGTTGTGTTCGTGTCACCCTTATTTTGTTTAAAAAAATATGGGACATGAGTAGGTAGGCTTAAATGGAGAATAATCGCGCTCTCACAGCATCCTAGCGTGAAATAGCAACTATTGTACCTGCGTGTCGTGTAGTGAAGGTAGAGAATAGGAAGGCATTTTTTAACTGGAAACAAGGCATTCCATTTTAATTATCAGGGGTCACAACGTATCTGCATTTTAATTCTCGACCGAGAAAAAATTTCTATGAGCCATAACATTCACGTAACATGGAGAGGACTGTGTGCTCGCTTGTAGCCCTTCTTCTATAAAAAAAGAAAAATTGAACAGGATATGGGCAGCAGCATCTTCCAGATAACAACACAATTATAATAAAAAACTACCAAGTAACCTCTCAAATATGGAAACTATATATATCGCCCTTATGATGCAGTCTATCGGGAATATAGCAGTGAACTTGTGGCCGTGGATGAAAAAAGGGAGATCTCCCGCCGGGCAAGGTGTTCTGCCCGGGGAGCGGCCAACGCTCCGTGTGATAGTTCGGAGATGTTCTATATATTCTGTTTATGATTCGGAATGTTGATAGCGTGATTTAGGCTTCGGTATGTTTAGCTTGCGGCGCGATGACAGAGCCGCCACATCACCCCCCTGCTCAGACCAGAGGTCGATAGTGCAGTCCGATTGCCGGTGCGTCCTTAATGCCGGTGGGGAATGCATGCTGTGTGCGTAAGGGCAAGTGACACCGGTGCGAATAATATGCCGATGTGTAATGCATGCCGTACTACGCACTGGCAAGTGATGCCGGTAAGAACGATGTGCCGGAGCAAGTGCCAGAAGTCTGCTTTATAAATCTGCGGTGAGTCGAGATAAAGACAAGGTGGACTGGCTTGCAGGAACTGAAGACTGCAGACGACAATTCTTAGTTGTGAATGGTAGGAGTTCTTGAGGATAATACCGAAGGCTTGAAGTTGTAGCTTCCGAAGGTTGTCAGTTGCGTGTTCAAATCACGTCGGGTGTTCACCACTGTGGCCGTAGAAGGAAAAGGGGAGATCTCCCGCCGGGCAAGGTGTTCTGCCCGGGGAGCGGCCAACGCTCCGTGTGATAGTTCGGAGATGTTCTATATATGCTGTTTATGATTCAGAATGTTGATAGCGTGATTTAGGCTTCGGTATGTTTAGCTTGCGGCGCGACGACAGAGCCGCCACAAACTTTTGATGGGCTATAATGAATGATGAATGACTCCGTTTCCGGTCTGCATGGCAAGTTATTTCAAGCAACCAAAAATGCCAAGACTTTAAATATGTCAGAAAAAAGCTATTGTAATTCCGTATAAGATTTGTGTAAGTTTGAAAAAGCTGCGTATATAACCAAATCTATAAGCCCATATTGAATGTTTTTCTGTAAGATTTGACTTTGAAACACTTTTCCCCCATTTGATTGCCTCCTTCTTTCATTGATTTGTGTGAGTTTCTCATGCAATAACCACTAGGTTGTAGTAACACTAAAAATATTAAATTTTACCTAATAATGAAGTCAATTATGTTGCCAGGAAATGAGCTTAATTTGATAACAAATTATTTACTTGTATAGTAATTAGAGGAAAGAAAATATAACGTAATTAAAGCTGTACGAGTTTTCATAATTAATTAATATTGTAATCGTAATTTGTATGGCAATTTAGTTTATCCTGTTAGGCTATGACGTCCTTTTTCAACCGACTTCAAAAAGGAGAAGGTTCTCAATTGAGAACCTTCTCCTTTTTGAAGTAGAATTCGACTGTAAGTTTTTTTATGTGTTACTCTCAGAACTTTTGTCTAGGTGAACCGATTTTTCTTTTATTTGAAAGCTGGTTCTTCTCGTGTAGTCCCGTATAAATTTGATTAAGATCTGACCGGTAGTAGTTTTTGAGTTATACGTAATAACGCGTATTTAATTGACTTCACCTACATTTATGATGTTCTCATTATATTTATATTGAAGTCGGTTGTACAATTTTTTTTATCTTACCACTTATTGTATGAAACAATTGGAAAGAGACCATTTAATATACCTACATTGGAAAACAAGCTTACTAATATTTACTTCGTAATGCAAGTAAAAACAATCAGATCCTACACCGAACTGATACATCCGTTTTAACTTTTGACATTAAATTTCTCATACAAGTTGGTGCGTCCGTATTGGTGCGTCTGTAAAGCTTCGTACTCACATTCGGTATTACTCGATAGTTTTACTCTAAAACGAGTAAAATCAACGTGTGGACCACAAAACTCACAACCTCAAAGCTCGCATCGAGCCGGCTATGTAATTTTCTTCGCACGTACTCAAAGCGAACCTTCGAGCTTGACTCGAGCTTATGTACGTGTCCGAATAGTCCGTTATTGTTGAGCGTAGTTAAAACACGTGTTTATTCAGAAATAGATTTAAGAGTTTACTCCCAAGGGGTTATCGAGGAATTTATAAACTCATATAGACATTGTGATTGTTTATAGAACGTCAAAAGATTACTCTGAATTGCGAGACTAGCTAAATGAACCCACTGTCTCCTTTGTTGATCACACACCTTTTGGCTCGAACAGTTCGGTGAACGTCCCGTAGTTTGATAGATAAATGCTGAATGTGTGAAAGAAAGCCCGTGCCGTGATTTTTACTCGAAGTGTTTGCTCGATCCAGTAAAATTGTATGTGAGTACGGAACATTAGTGATCGTGTAACGTCTGAACGACATGAACAATTGAGGTCACATGAATGAAACGATGGTTCATCGTTATCCTAAAATTCGATAGGTGGTGCTATAGTCAATATGTTAACAAAAACTATATATTTGTGACTTAAATGGCTCATAAGCTCATAACACACTATAGTGATAGCACCAATACAGAAACACAACTCTGTAGGTATACGATAGGTGACGCCGTTTGTCGAGTTATTAATAAATTTTATACTAGCGAACTCACCCGGCTTTGCCTGGATAGGAATGGGTCTATTAATGTGGCGTTATTTTAATTCAAGATCATTAAAAATTATACTATAAATTATTTGTATTTCAAAAAAAATACTTCAAGTGTAGGCTTGGCTTCTTCAGATAAAATATATTCTAGACTCCTCCTGACGTTGCTTTCTATCTGTAACTTTTTTGAGAATAATACTAGCAAGGCAAGGAATATTAGTAATGTTGACACATTATTAATATTCCTTTTAACCACTCCAGATAAGCTTTATATGCTTGTGTTAGTGGTTTACGACAGTAGTCGAACGGTAGATTCGAACACACGACCTTTTGAGTTCGCGATCCGCACTCAGCCATTAGGCTGCTGTCGCTTAATTATGGTTGTACGGCTCGACCGGCGCAGGACCACGCTCTCACAGAATACCAGCGTAAAATAGCAGCCTAATACTGTCGTGATTCGTATGGTGTGTATAGAGATCCGAAGACCTTTTTTGGGGTGACATCGCATCTGCATTTTGATTCTTAATCGAGGATAAATGTAGATGTCCATAAGCCACAGCATCCACTTACCATCAGGTGGACTGTGTGCTCGTTTCCCACCCTTATTCTTTAAAAAATGTGGCGTTATTTAAATTTAACATAATAAAAGACCATTCAGTTTTCGGTCTTAAAAAATGTCCATTTTTTTCGAATTTGCTCTCTATGTGCTCTTAATGTTTCATCACAGCCGGTTCAGCCATTAACAAAAGCAGACAGACAATAATGACAAGATGAGTATTATCAGTGTACGGAAAATATTTGAAAAAAGCATAAATGGTTTTAGGCATTGAGGTTTGGACTATAAAAAGTAATTTTCGACTGCCGTAGTTTGACATAAACCTTACCTTTCCTTTTACGTAATGTGCTCATATATGAATAATAACATCCATCTTAATTCACTGTCGAAAACAGGAAAACCACTAAAATAAAATATATTCATCGTAATTAAATATTTACCAACGTAATTTAATAGGTTATTATTTCCTCCAATTAGTTATATCAAACGTTCACGTCACTGGGCTAATTAGATTGAAAAAAATCTATCAGTTGTGGTCGTTTGTTTTTCATGTATGTTTACTGTAATTAATTTGTTCGATAACAATACTGACGTTACTACGTTAGTCAGTGGATAAAACGTGTTGTGCAAGAGTTGGAAATACACAACCGCAATCGTTGGGTGCGTTTGGCAGAAAAAAGCGCTAGCAAGCGCTTGTAAGCAAAATGGCGATCGTAAGCGGTAAGCGCTGTCAAATCGTAAGTAGCTATTTTCCTTCAGGACACGATGTTAGTTTTAACCGGGGAACCTAACCTTATTTAAATATATGTTTGTAAATATTCATATTAAAAACTTACCAGTCATGAATTTTAATAACATATATATGTTTATTCATTTCATTATATTACTTAAAACTAATATTGCACAAAACAACTTATAAACTCTACTTCAAAACAAACAAATTAAATAAGCAAAATGGCGGATTGTGTCAGCGCTACTGAAGTAGCAATCGTGTCCTGGCCGAAAACTATTTCAGCGCTTATAAGCGCTTGCTAGCGTTTTTTTTCTGCCAAACGCACCCATTAATTTTATTTTGTAGAATTAGAATGTTATACGAGCACAAAGTCAATCTGATGGTACGTAGATTCTGTCGCCGATAGACATCTACAACTATCCTCGACTAATAATCAAACTGCATATGCGTTGTCATCCCTGAGGACTAAGATGGAATGTCTTGTTTCCAGTAAAAAGTGCAGTCTCCACCCTTTCGTTGTTGACTTACCACGCGTTCGACCCAAACGGTTTGCTACGTCGTTCATGATACGTACAGCAATGGAGTGGAATAAGTTGCCAGCATCTGTCTTTCCATCCGATCACAATGTGAGTGTCTTCAGGGCAAGAGTAAACAGGTTTTTGTTAAGTCCGTGCGCTTCTCCATCATAGGCTTTACGTGGTAGAGCTATGTTGTAGCTATATTATGGTTGTAGCACGAATGGGTCGACTCGACCGGGGAAGGAACACTCTCTCACAGAATAACAGTGTAAAATAGCAACTCAATTCTTCTGTGTTTCGTATGGTGAGTGTAGAGAACCGTAGACTCTTTTTAATGAATACGAGACATTCTATCTTGGTCCTCACGGGTGACAACGCATCTGTATTTTGTTTCTTAATCGAGGATAGATGTAGATGTCTATGGGCCACAGTACCCACTTACCATTAGATGGGCTGGGTGCTGGCTTGTCATCATTATTCTATAAAAAAGGCTACATCACCGCTTACATTCAGGTGGGATTATAATTAAGCACTGGTTTAAAAAGTAAGAATAAAGTGCTACAATCAAAATATACATATATACAATCATATTGTGCTGAAGCTGTATTATTTACATAAGCAAATCACTCGCACCTGCAATATACCATAAATAGTATAAAATAGAATAAATAAGCACTCCAGCACACTATTACGCAATAAAGCTGATTGAAAACCGCTGGCAAACCGTAGCGAAATATATATTATTGTAGTCGATAACAACGGACGTCGATTACACTTGCCACCGAATAATATTAATTTTACAACTCGTGCCGACACAATTTATGAGTTTATTTACACTGTTTCGTTCAACACGTAACGAGTTCAAATGTTGGTTAATTAAATTCACTCTATAAAAGTCCCACGCTGAACGGTAGGCCTTATAAGTGTAATTTTTACATGTCTTTACTAATTTGTATAAATTCTCGTAATAAAATAAAATTATGAGGCCTTACCTGGTCTGAAGAGCACCTCCCGCTCTCCCTCAATTGCTCCATCTAGTGTGGCCATCATGTTTAATAATATGATAAATTAATTGATTTATAAAATTTTTGTGTTTTGTTTTAAATTACCCGTTACCACTAATTCCAGAACCGTCACCCACTACCACACCAGAAAATACGCACCACTATTGGTAATACAACACGTGTTGCGCCTCTACATGAGGCGTCCGCATACACGGATATAACCAAATTAATTTTAAGACATTTAATAGTAATGCTTCGGCTTAATCGGCTTGATTGACTGGCGCTACGAGGAGATGTTGCATCTCTTTGCATTTTCTTTCGCATATACCATGGGGAGTGCTCTGAGGAATTGTTCGAATTAATCCCAGCCGCCAAATTTCGTGAACGCACTACGCGGCAAACGTTCCGATACCATCCACACCATCTGGATGATTGGCGGTCCACCACTGTACGTTTCACAAGGACTTTTCTTCCGCGTACGACCTCTCTGTGGAATAGTTTACCACCGGCGATTTTTCCGGACCGATACGACTTGGGGATCTTCAAGAAAAGAGCTTACTCCTTTCTAAAGGGCCGGCAACGTACCCGCAATTCTCCTGGTGTTGCGGTTGATCATGGGGGGCGGTAGTCACTTAACATCAGGTGAGCCGCATGCTCGTTTGCCCCCTCTTCTATAAAAAATGCTTTTCCGCAAAATAAATCCCGATTCAATTAATTATGTTATATCTTCTTTCTTATGTATAAAAATCAATTGCTGTATGTTAGTACTCGTTAAAATAGGCTGATAGATTCACTCACGCTGGTACTATTCGGCAATTATTTTGAAATGTATATATATATATATATATATATATATATATATATATATATATATATATATATATATATATATATATATATATATATATATATAAATATAGATATATATACGGACGATATTCTCCGATTAATAGATGCTGATAATAAACATGAGGATAGAAAAGTTGAAATTAGTATAATATTTTCAGACAATCTTCTGAAATTTAAGCGTGATTTATTACATTTATATTGTTTTCTTAAATTTACGCGAATACTATACATTGAATAAAACTATATTTACGGATTTTATCGGGTTTAATTAACTATTTTAACTTATTTTTAATTCTCAGGAGTGTATCCACAAGCTAAATTATGAATGAGGTCTCTCTTACATAGGTCAAACAAAAAGATCTATAAAAACCCGCGTGAAAGAACATATAGCTGACGTGAAGCACCAACGCTCCGGTAAGTCTGCAGTCTGTGAACATGTTCGAGATCGCACCACAAATTCTCGCGAAAGAACACCGATTCCTACCAAGGATGATACGCGACGCTATCGAAATTAGTAAACATCCTAATTTCAATAGAGAAGATGGATGGGTGCTGCCATCTGCTTGGGATCCTATAAATAATAAAATTAAACCCAAGTCCAAGCATACCACTGCACAAGACTTCAAGATACTGTAAGCTCGTTCTGCGTAGATCGGCCAAAAATTTAGTACCTATTCAAAAACTGAAGGTAGCCGGGCTAACTGTGACATTGGGACGTCAAACATCTCAGCGAACATCTCAGAAACGTTGGGAACTAAATATAAGTTAAAATAGTTAATTAAACGCGATAAAATCCTTAAATATAGTTTTATTCAAAACTAATAATATATTAAGAAAAATTTTAATTTTATTTTTTAATTGCAAACAAGCTTTGGCAAGAATTAGGAGCACTTCGAAAAATAAAAGCACTAACTACGGTACACAATACTAAAATCAACTAAAATATTTACTATAATGTCGACTGTCGACATGGCATCCATAAAACAGCGCGCTTTTGAACTTTACTATTTGATTGACTGATGAAGAGCTATCGTGTCACAGATCCATCTATGCAAACAAGACTTTAGTTTTTGAGTACAAGAAAGTGTCCACATTAACCGGATGATCATATTACCCTCACGTACTATAAACTTAATGAGAAATTGATGATAAGCGACGACGACAACCTCGTGGGACTAAGATGGAATGCCTTACAGTCTGTAGATACTATCGGTTCTCCATAACCCTTCAGTTCAGAACACGGCAGTGTTATTTGTACGTTAGTGAACGCGTTAGAAATAGATATTATAATAGCATATTAGCACAAGCATAGGTCAATAAAGTATTGGTATAACGACGTAGCATTTTTTTTTTTTTTTTTTTTTTTTGCGCCCGAAGCAATTAAAGGGCTACCCTGTACGTAGGGTGGCGGAAAATGCATTACGCATACCACGATAGCCGGTCTATCGTGGTTATGGGGGACTCACTGTCCTACCGGGGACCCTAAGTGATACCCCCTAAAAACCGCCTTTGGGGACAGGCAGCTGGCTGATTAAGCTCTATTGTGCCTTATCATGAGCGACCCTCTTTTGGGAAAAGAGGGCGCAGGCGGCTAAGAGCCGCTGAGGGAGTGCCTACGAAGGCAAAATAATATTAGTTGATATAATAATAATTAATTTAATTAGAACTGGCCTGAGCCGCCAGGAGGCAGTTCAGGTCGTTTGACAGTTTATTTGGCGGGTCCGAGAGAGAGTTTCTCGGCTTGCGGACACGATAGCGATAGGGGGGTGGGGCTGCATAAGAAGCCGCCTCACGAATTAAATTGTTTGGGTGCGACTCTGAGGCTTTGAAGAAGTTCTCAGAGAGTTTTTTAAGGAACTGTTGAATTGTTGGGAGCTCTAAGTCCCGATGAAGGTCGGCATTACGGACGTACCAAGGTGCGTTCGCAGCTCGACGACAGAAGAGGTTCTGAACTATTTGGAGTTCATTTAATATGTTAGGGTTTGCGTGGGCAAAGACGGGGCCCGCGTAGGTCATGACGGGTCGTATACAGACCTTATAAAGGGTTCGCTTGTTCCGAAGGGACATTTTACTGTGTCTGCCCAACATACTGTTGAGCCTACTCAGGTAAAACCGTGCGTGACGGGTGACTCGTTTGACGTGGGGCCTAAAAGTGAGCCCTGTGTCTAGAGTGACACCTAAATATTTGGCTGTCGTATGCCAGGGGACAGGGGTCCCTAGCATACGTATTGGAGGAGTGTTTTTAAGACGGCGTCGTTTATAATCGAAGTGAACGGCGGAGCTCTTCTCCGGGTTCACATCGATGCGCCATTTTTTGAACCAATCTCCTAGGTCATCAACTGACTTTTGGATCTTGTTCCGTATGAAGGGTAGTGAGACACCTTTGCAGTAGATGGCAGTGTCGTCTGCGAAGAGGGAGAGTTGAACACCTTTCGACGGGATGGGAATGTCGTTGGTGAACAGGATGTACAGCAAAGGAGCAAGTACTGAGCCCTGAGGGACACCAGCCTTGATAGTTCGCTGTGAGGATAGCGTGCCTTCGTGTCTAAAACGAAAGGTACGATGCTTCAAATAGGAGGCCACGAGACGAACTAGACGATCGGGGAGACCTATTTTGTAGAGCTTGTAGATGAGGCCTGTGTGCCAGACTCTATCAAAAGCTTTGGCTATATCGAAGAAGACCGCGATGGTTTTATGTCGTCGAGGATAGAAACCGCTGAGGATATATTCCACAATGCGGTGAACTTGTTGGGGACATGAGTGTTTGGCTCGGAAGCCGAATTGGTGGGGAATGATGAGAGGGTCACCGTCTGTGGGAAACAGATAGCGCCTCATCCGTGTTTGGATGACTCTTTCGAAGAGCTTGCCCATTGCCTTGAGGAGGCTAATGGGGCGATGGCTGGAGGGGAGGTTGAGAGGCTTGCCTGGCTTGGGAATTCCAATCACAGTTGCCTCTTTCCACGTAGTGGGAAAATAACTAAGGTTGAAGCAGGCGTTGAAGATAATAGATAGAAAGGTTAACACCTGCTCGGGAAAGTGTTTAAGGGCTTGGTTGGAGATGCCATCCGCGCCCGGAGCCTTTTTAGGCTTAAGTCCTTTGATGAGGGATGAAATCTCATCATTGGACACAGAGATAGGTTCGGAGGCGGTAGGAGGTGAGTTCCGGCGGCGGACCTCATCCTCTACTGCCTGGACGTGTGAGGGGTCGACAGGTTGAGAACTAGGGGAGCATTGATCGGCAATGCTATCCGCAAAGCACTCAGCCTTCTCCTCGTCCTCGAAGGCAACCGTGCCGTCGGGACGGGAGAGAGGGGGAGTGTGGGTGATAGCGTCTATGCGGAGGGCTCTAGCCATCTGATAGTACGCTGTGTGAGATGGAGTGATATTCTCCATGAGCTTACTCTTTTCGAGATCTTGAAATTCAGAGAGGCGGAAGCGGAGTTTTCGTTGAAGACGATTGGCCGCGCGCCTATATTCGGGGGTGGGATATTTTGCTGCTCTCCGGAAAGCAGCTTTTTTGGCTTTTAATAGGTTGCTAATATGTAGGGGAAGCCCACTATTGTTAGCAACCGGGACGACCCTTTCGTTCTCCTTAAGGGAGGATTTAATAAGGGTGGAGAGTGAGTCGACCGCGGTGTCGATTTTTTCCGGAGTCCGACGGAATGGAGATGGTAGAATCCTGTGAGTCCAGAGCTTTAGCTAGGGACTCCTTGAATCCCTTCCAATTAGTGAAGGTTTTTGTGTGTATTGGGGGAGGTGGCTGATGGCCAAGAATGAGGGAGACCGGTCTGTGATCTGATCCTAGATCGTCTAGTGTCTCGATTGCTCTGAGGTTGAGAGAAACTCCTTGGAGTAACGCAAAATCTAACACATCGGGAGAGTGATCGGTGTTATCGGGAAACTGAGTAACACCGAGAGGACTATGGACAGTGATATCAAGAGACTGCGTGATATCGAGCAGTATCTTGCCACTAGGGGACGTAGTGCGGCATGTCCATTCAGTATGCTTGGAGTTAAAATCTCCAAACATAATGACTGAATTGCCCAAGGATAAAATGGCTTCAAAATCTTTTTTGAGGGGATAGGTTCCTGAAGGGATGTAACAGGAGGCTATGAGGATGGACTGATGTCCAGTCATAGCTAGCTTGCATACCGTGGCTTCCATATTGGTAAGCTGCGGAGTAGAAATGGGCGAGCAATGAAGTGTCTTCTTGTAATAGATGGCCGTTCCGCCGCCTCGGCGGTCGGGTCTGTCATTACGAAGAAGAGAGAAGTTTCTAATAGAAAGGCCTCTAGTGTCCTTAGCTTTAAGATTAGTTTCCTGTAGTAGGAGGAAATCGACTTCACGATTTCGAAGAAAGAGCTTAAGCTCTGGGAGGTTATTTCGCAAGCCGCGAATATTGAATGATACAAGCGATAAACCCTTAGGTTTGATACGACCGTGGGATCTTGGTAGGTTAATATTATTCTCAGACATTGCAGTTAAGTTAATTAAGTTAACTTAACTTACAACAGAGCTAGTAAAAGATCATTATGTTCGGCAAGAGCGATGAGACGCTCTTGAGGGGACTTCGCCGCGCGCAGTTTGCGTGAGATTACTGTAATCTCCCTAACATCTATATTCCTAATCGCGGAATATAGTGTGTTGTAGTCATCAATTGTGGGCTCTGCCTCGTGTGCGTACGAGGTTGTCCGCGGAGGGTCTGCCTTTTTGGGCCCCCAGGGAAAGACTGGAGGCTGCATTGGCTTTGAGAAGCCCGGAGGGGGCCGAATTATGCCCTGAGGGGGCCTAGGGGGACCCTGAGGGGGCCTAGGGGGACCCTGAGGGGGCCTGGGGGGACCCTGAGAGGGTCGAGGGAAGCCCTGGATAGGCTGAGGAGGGCCCTGGCGGGGCCGTTGTTGGAGGGCCGGGAATGAGCGGTCATTCACCGGCGGTGGAGCTTTCCTACTGGGGCGAGGTTGAGGTGCGCGTGGGCAACCCTTGTAGTTCGCCGGGTGACCTGTCTGGTTGCACAGGACACAGGCGGGCGGGGATTCGGCGTCTTTGGGCCGGGGACACTCTTTGGTGTTATGAGGCTCCAGGCACTTCACGCACCTGGGTGGGGCGGAGCAGTTGGCCGCCGCGTGACCATAGAGCTGGCAGCGGTGGCACTGCGCCGGGAAACCGGGCCTGTGTGGGGGCTCAACCTTCACCCTTGACAGGCCGCACACTGTGCGCACCTGCCGGAAGATGGCTTTCGCCTCCGGCACGTTGGACAGGATTACTAGGGCAAGGTTGTACCTCTTGCCCGTACGGTTGTGCATTTTGTGCACTGCTTCAACTGGGAAACCTTGGGACTTAAGGTCCTCAAGTATCTCCTCGTTGGAGAACTCAAATGGGACGCCTCGGATGACGGCCCTGACTTTACGCTCTTCGGGGAGAGCGTACGTGTGGTAGGATACCCTTTCGGCTGTGAATAGCCGGGTAATTGAGCGGAAGTCCTCGATGGAGCTAGGGATGATTTTAATTGCCTCCCCGAGGTTGACTGCATGGTCATACTTGATGCCTGCGTCGTAGCAGGTCTTGGACAGATGGGTGAATTTAGCCTTGTCTCTTAGGAAGACAGGGGGCGGGACTTGCTTCTTCGCCAGCACTGGGGCACAACGAGAGGCTGGTTTAGATGGAGTAGGGATGTCTAACGACATCAGTGGGACGGGGGCAGCGTCAGGAGCTGCGGAGGTTGAGGGAGCGGCAGGGGCCGCTGAAGTAGGGGGGGTGCGTTTCAACGCGGCGCGCTTTCCGTTGCGCTTAGAGGTGACCGTGGTGAAGTTTGACTCACCGGTTCCGTCGGAGTCAGAGGATTCCGATGGACCGGAGCCTGAAGTAGTGGCGGGCCTCTTCCGGGAGGTAGACGCCGAGGATTCGGAGCATGCGTACTCCATTTCTGAGGGGGCTGAATGTAGCGGGGCAAAGGAGTTCCTCGTTTCGAGGAATGCCGCTAGTACTGGCGGCGGAAGGTGTGCCTGAGGGGCAGGGGGGGGGAGCCTGGGCGGCGATGGTGGCGATGGCGGCGCGGACCGTCTCATTGCCGTTTAACCCGTATTGGGTAATGAGGGCGGCTAGGGACTCAGTGAAACTGGAGTTGGCCATATTGGGTTAAGTGAGAAGATGAGGATGAGGACGGGTCCCTGCTCTCGGTAGAACAGGGACTAGAACGCGGGATGTACTACAACACACTATGCACGTAATAGTAAAAGTAAAAAAAAAAAAAAAAAAAAAATGAAATTGAAAATGATAAATGAAAACTATAATGAAAAAATTATAATTAAAATGAAAATGAATGAAAAAAAAGAAAATGAAAATGAAAAATGAAAATGAAAGCGGAGGTCAGTCAGACCTCCCTGCCCGAAGACAGGGGGGTAAGAGCTGTAGCAAAAGTGACTCACCGGCAGCCTCGACGCTGTTCCGCGTGAGCAGGACAGCGGAGGCGCGTGAACGCGAGACAGCACTACCGTACTGTACGGGAGCGCGGACCACCAGGAGGCGACCGTCCGAGAACGATGCCGCCGGCGGACTGAGCAGTGAGCACTGCGTCGGCGCTGTACAGCGCGAGCGGGCCAGCGGAGGCGCGAGAGCGGGAGAGCACTACCGTACAGGAACGAAAGCGCGGACTACCTGGATGCGACCGCTCGGAAGCGGTGCCACAGGCGGAATGTCGACGTAGCATCTAGGATCTCGCATTAAATATGTAAAAGCAAAAATACATACATACATATCATATTTGTACAACTTCTGAGTAAATACCTCCACTATTCTTTTAAATTAATTAATTATGGAACAATTATTCCGTTGTGCTGCTTTAATGCATGTTAAATTATTTATATCCATTCGTCCATTGCAAACTAATAAGTTTACGGCATAACATAGGCCCAGCCCTTATATTGCTTCGTAGGGGGTTTTGTCATAGTTGCCAAGTTGGGCAGTAGGGTTGGTATCCGCACTTTTTTAATTTTGAATTGTTATTGGGAATATGCTGCTGCCCATCTCCTGCTTCAATTGCCCTCAGTCGCGTCCTGCGACTCCCACGGGATAATATGGGGCAGTGTATATTCTTATACCGCCACTACACTATTAGGTTAGAATATTATCGAGTTAAATATATATATATATATATATATATATATATATATATATATATATATATATATATATATATATATATATATATATATATTTATTCCTTAGACACTCCGTGACGCAGTGGCTTAAGCAATGAGTGGCTGCGCTGGGGGTCGCGGGTTCGAATCCCGCACGGAACACGTATTTGTATGGCCTACAAATAATTGTTTCGGGTCTGGATGTTTCTCCTTGTGCAATTTATGTTTGTATACTGCCCCCACGATACAAGAGAAAATCTTAGTGTAGGGGTAGCGTTTTTTAAAAATAAAAGAAGAAGACATGCATGTTTCCTCAAGTTGGTTTTTTTTGACGCTCCGGTCATTTATCATATAGTCGGCACTAAAGATTGCAATTAACAATTACATGATACCTGCGGGGATCGAATCCTGGTTGCTCGCGTACTCTTAAATTAAAATGCTAACGCCTAATCTACCACGGCTCTAATGTTATATGTAACAATGAAGTGACAACCGCTAGATGAAGATCGAATGACGGCCCGGTAAGACATGCATGTCTTATATGGAAATCGGTAGATGCAGGTGGCTTGGTACAATGTTTCGTGGCATTCTTTGCAGGAGACCTATAATCAGCAGTAGACTTGTGAAAGACTATAATGACGATGATGTGATACTATGAAATTATCGACGCGTTGCGAACTTATAACTATTTATTTTATATTAAGTAGCTACGCTGCTTTATAATAGATCATGTCTCAGTTCATTTGGGAACTTTTAATTGTATTCTTCATACAACTTATTACATTAATATTAACAGTAAATTGTACGAAAATTACAGTGAAATTTCTACAATGAATCCTCCTTCGTAATTCGCGTTTTGAACACTTTTTCTTTCGATCAGAGACTTATATTAGATAAATATCATATATTAGAAGATTCACATCACAAACGATATTTATTGTTATATTATTAATAATGAAAATTGAAACTGGTGTTTTGCATTTCGCTAGAACTTATCGCTTAATTTATAAAACATTCACTTTAGTTTTGCGCTTACACAATACGCTCCTTAAAAACACAAAAGGATCTCTTAAGTCAAAAGTTGGCGTCACAAATCGGCCATCGGTCGCATAAACCCATTCTAAAGAAACCATAATAGGGACTCGGCACCCTCATTCAATCGACCCCGCCATACGGGCCCGCACTCTAACACTGATTGTATATTTATTTACTTCTATAAATTGAGAGCATAAATAAAACGCTCGGGTCGAAAGGACAAGCGTATAGTGAATGATTCGACGATTATATTCGGCTGTGAATTTATTGAATTAAATTGTTGTTGGTCCGTTTAAGTGGTCGGGTTTTAAACGATTAGGGTTGTCCGGAATAGGTACTTAGTTGTTGTACGAGTTTAGTAATGGTAACAGTTTATTGTTAATGTAAGCGCGCATCGAATCTAGATCGATTAATCGATCTTTGTCTGTATTTTAATTAAGCATACCTTTGTTTTCGTTTACTCACGTAAACTCACGTGGTAATGGGCCACGCTGGAGATGAATAATGAATGCAGTGCGAGTTCGGTCTACTCCACCGGGAAAGAACCACGTTCATATATTATAGTATACCAGATTAAAAATTGACACTTTTGCGCTTCGTGTAGTTATAGACCAACACCGTAGAGTCCTTTTTGTTCTAACGAGGTATTACATCTTATCGTGCAGAGGTCAAAAAATACAAATTATCAAAATAAATTATCTATTATAGATTAATTTTTAATTAATTTATTGTAACAGAACCAACAGCATTTTGTAACATTATAAAATTAGTAAGTGTTTACATTTTCTATTGCCAATTACAGGTTCTTACTTTATAAAAAAAAAACAAATATATAATAATAGATGTAAGTGTCTATGGGCCACAACATCTACCTGTGCACCGTGTGAGTAACTAAAGATAGCATCAAAATCATTAGTATACGGCAGTTTATTCCCGGGTTGTCAATTCTTCTTTACCTAATCGAACTTTAAAATATGTAATAAAAATCAATCAATGTCTCTTCAATATATCTCACCTAAAAGCCAGCGGATACTTTAAAATCAAATGAAAATGGGCACTTTCCCCTTTTTTTGTATCCCAAGTAGATATGCTCGTAAATTCATTACTCCTGTTTCGGCGCCCCTTCGTAGAACTGTACTAGGATTTAATTCGCTAATACCCACACTTTGCAGACAATGTTTATAATAATTTCAATCAAGCTGACTATATAATGTGAAATTTTTTTAAAATACTCACTGCGCCCGTAGAAAAAATTGCACTGCCGTGTTACTGTCTGAATTACAATTACCCAGCCTGTGAAGCATTCTATCTTAGTCCTCAGAGGTGACAACGTTTCTGTAACCTCTTTTGTATGAAGTTTACTGCGCGTGTCAACGAACTGCAGTATCCACTTACCATCAGGTGAACTGTCTTCGTTTCCTAAAGAACTTCAGATTTATAAACAGACTCACGCATTGTCGCAATTATCTCTGTGATGGGTTTTATTGAACCACATTTTCCTATCTTGTTTATGTAGTTATGGTTGTCTAATAATGTGAGATATGAAGTATTTAAACCTTTTTTTTTTAGTCTGTTAATGTAAAACATATACCCGCTCCTGCAAACTTAAAGCGAAATTGTTAGTTGGGAATTTCCAGTAGCGTTGTCCACTATAGGATGTTCTCTTAACAAGTCAAGATTTCTTTACCACACAGGATTTTCATCCAAAAAAGCCAAGTAGATGTAAGATGGTAATGCAAAATAGCTGTCGGTAGCTGATCCTGTTTACAGTACATCGAATCACGGCATTTTAAACAGGGAAGCAATGTTTTGTCAGTTCTCATAAATATGTATGTTTTTGAATTCGAGATTGAATTTTTCCACTTCTTTAGAACGTGACCACGATCTCAGAATCAGTATTCAAGGCATATGTAAATCTATGTCAACTAACATATTTTAATATCAACCCTCGCGCGGCACTAGGGTCGCAGCGTCCCTGGGCGACGGTAAATGCATTTAGTTGGTATTAAATTCGATATTTTTCCATATCATTGTGCGGGGTTGTGGCAAAAGGGAGATACTGAATAGCCTTATGCAAGATTTTCGTATTATAAATATTTCTGTACGTATATTCATTTTTGATTACATAAACCTTCAAGAGATATGCGGTAGATTGAAGGGTTTTGGGTTCAGTGCGGGTTGTTATACCCGCGGTGGAAGAAATCCGTGAGGATTTCCCCACGTCAATAAAAGTTATTAAAATATTATATGATATCGTATAATATTATAAATCTTTCTCATGTCGATCTCTCCGCTCGATAACTCGATGTCATTCATCGTTTGAATATTCAGAATTGGCAGAATCTGATAGGTTAAACATTTAAGAAGGCCCGGAAGAAAATAAAGGTTTAAAAAGAGGACATAGTTCCTTCAACTGTAACGGTACTGATATTTTTCTGTATTATAATATATAATATCTTTATATTATACATATCTGATAATACATAAAGTTTTAAATATAATTAGCAGTTTTCTGCAACTTCACTCGCGTGGATTTCGCTTAACCAACATCATTAGTGTTCCATACCTAAATTCGGGAAAACCTCGTTTCTGCCTGGTATCAGATAATGTGATTTAATTTTTATTTTCACACTATGTTCAGCAGTGGACTTGTGAAGGGCTGTAATGATGATGATGATTTCCGTTTCATTTCATGAGTCATTTTGGTCCATTAATATAGAATTTGTAATAACTGTTCATTATATTATAGGATATCTTTTTTTATACTTTACATTTTTTAAATGTATCGAAGTCGATCTTTGCAATGATATTTTTAAGTATCTTTTTTTAGTTTTTATGCTTTATATCTCTAAAAATCTAATTGAATAAAATCTAATTGAATAAGTCTCAAAAAATCCGTCTCTCTTGCACAACGCCATCAAACGCAGTAGGATAAAACAGCTTAACTTGGTTTAACGCAGTCAACTGAGCCAATAAACGGAGGGTGTACGCCGCTTAGTTATTTGGATTCATTAATGCATTTGTCGTTTGCTCGTATCATTATTTCATTATATCGTTACACGGCGGGAGGAGATTTAATGCGCTCTCTTAATTTCCGTCCTGCATTTTCATTCCTTACGTGCTTTGAATTTTATTCGGATGAATATGACGTGAGGTTTTATGACAACAGTATGTTTGTAACGTTAAAATTCTTCTTAAGAAAAACGAGTATATATAGTATAATATATAGTACGTGAGGGTAATGCGGTCATCCGGCTAATATGACCACTTTCTTATAATTTAGAAACTACAGCCTTCTTAGTATAGATCTCTTCTTCAGCTCTTCATCAGTCAATCAAATAATAAAGACTCAAAAGTGCGCTGCTTTATCGACGCCATTTTGACAGTTGACAGTATAGTAAATATTTTAGTCGATTTTAGCGTAGCGTACTGTAGTTATTTTTTTTTTCAATTAAATTTCTGAAGTGTTCCCAATAAATGCCAAAACTTTTTTTGCTATTTTTTCTTAATATATTGCTTATATTAAAAGTCTTTGTGTTTTTGTCTCCGTCCTCCTAGTTTTGGTTTTATAGGGCGGCAAAGCTTAAGATGACCATATTATTCTCACCTACCTTAAAAATGAAACACATAACACTAAGTAAGTGGGTACAACAGCCAATTGGCACCAATATACTGGTTTTCTAGCTTAGAGGGTTTAGAGCCGTGGTAGCTCAGATGGTTAGCGCTCGCTGTAAATATAACAGAACGCGAGAAACCCGGGTGCGATCCCCGCCGGCACCAATGAAATTATTAATTGCAATTTTAAGTGCTGATATACCACGTGCTCGGCGGTGAAGGAAAACATCGTGAGGAAACCTACATATCTGAGGAATAAGAAAAAAAATATTTCGAAGACATGTGAAGTTCGCCAACACGCATTGGGACAGCGCGGCGGACACTTCCTTGCCCTAAAACCCTCTCAGAAATGAGGGGAGGCCTGTGCCCAGCTGTGGGACGTATATAGGCTGTAACTTTACTTTACTTTACTTTATTCTGGGTTTCTGCACTTTTCACCATTTAGATCAGAATACAATAGTGCAAGACTAGAACTAATATTTGGTGTCAAATATAGGGAAGAGTGTGGTAGTACCCAGACGGACTGCTTGGCAGAAAAGAACACCTACCACAACAAAAAAAAAAGAAAATAAATATTAAAAATAATAATTGACTAGGGTTAGGTTAAATTTACACGTGGTAGAGTCATGCTGCAGTTATATTAGTAGTATAGTTGTAGCACGAAGAGTTCGCAAGGTACGTCACTGTACCTTGCGAAGTTCACAATAAGTATATAAGTTTAACACTGCTGCCTGTTGCCAGTCATCATAAGATTTTTCAGGCATTGGGCATAGTTTCCTCTTACGTCAAATACGAGACGAAAAAGAGTAATAGATTTTTTACGCCTCCACACGACAAGGTTATAAATTAAGGGACAAATTATGTCTTTTGTTGACTTCATGCTGCTAACGCCTCAGAGTAAGTATAAACATATGTATGTTATTACTCAAAGGTTCATGTCAAACACTCAACAGTCTGTGATCAAAAAGTCGCACAGAGTAGAGATTGTCGCCAAAGAATTTTTAAATGTGTTCAACAAAAATATTATAGATTGACTGAATAAGCTGTGAATTTTGTGTGATGATTAATGTTCCTTTTGTAATAGTGTATGGAGTGTATGTATTTAATATTTTATTACGTATATTAAAAGATTAATCAATAACACAATAATGGTTAAAATCAATGAAATTATATCGTTATTTGTACAGTTATAAAAAGAGAGAGAAGACTCTGGACAAATCTGGTTCTGTCTCCATTATTTTTTATAGCATATGGTGACAAACGAGCACACAGTCCATCCGGTCGATGGATGCAGGTGGCTCAGGACCGTGCTTTGTGGCATACCGTGGGGGAGGCCTATGTTTCAGCAGTGGACTTGTAAAGGGCTGTAATGATGATGATGATGATATATTATATGTCTTAGTCCTCAGGGGTGATAACGCATTTGCATTTTGATTCTTAATTGAGGATAAATGTAGATGTATATGGGCCACAGCATCCACTTACCATCAGGTGAACTGTGTTTGTCACCCTTATTCTATAAAAAAATATTAATTTATAGTATTTCGTGGTTCTTAAGTTTTTGTAGAAATGCGTATAGCCCAAGCGTAGCAGATACTACCCGTAATATTTCCTACAACCATTAATAACGAGTTATGAATGACTCTCTCAAATTGTAAAGAATCCAAACATCTGACATTCTTGGAGACCGTAAATGTTAGAGACGCTCAACACATGCACCACTGCAATCTTTTCATCGCTCCCACTATCATTAATCAATAATTCTACAGTCCATCATTAATCATTAAAATGAGACTTAAAGAGAGAGAAAATGAAGTAATGCGATATTGCACGAGTAAACACGACTGTATTTCGAATGTAATGACAATTAAAAAAAAGATTAATTGAATTTCAAATTTCGAATTTTACAGTTTGTGAACGATCGGGTTATGTTCATTGTATCTCACTTAGTTTGGTTATCCAAGAGATTATATACTTTGTACAGTTGGAATAAAGTTGGAAATAATTAAGCAAAAATAGCGTCGGCATTTCTATGATCAAAGTAAAATAGCATATTACCATTTGTTAATGATTCCATTACGCTTTCATTTGACAAAATTGACATCGTCATTTTGCCATTAAAGTGTTTCGATTTCGTATTTACATCTCTTGAGATGGTTCGACGTAACTTTTTGTACTTCATTCATTATTTCATACCAAATTTTTACTACAGTTAAAATTTACTTTACATTGTGTAAGCGACGCAATATAAAATATTTATTTATTATGTGGCTATTTGTTCTCTAATGCTATTTATATATTATGTATATTGTTTGATTTTTGTGTACCGTCATGTTAGAAATAAATTAAGTAAGAAGCGCTCTCGAACAACCGTTGCACCTACAAGTACATTATCGGAAATTATCATTCCTACATTCCCTCGACGGGCAGTTGCGCACATACACACGTTGCACGCGGCACGGTTTTTCGAACGCCTTTAATTTACTCGTGAAATCGTGGTTTCGTTTTATAAACTATACATTGAATTTGAAAGTCATTATTTTTTGTATAAATTTGTAGATACTGTATAAATGCGTTCAATGAATAAGTACTGAACTTATTATAGCATCGTTATTACAAGTAGTTTTAGCTCCATATATTTCTACTAGTACCATACGTATTATGGAACACACACACACATACACAAATTCCTATCATACTAAATAAAATACAAATTTTTGAAAATTGTACTAAGACCAAATTTTATCAGCCCTATATATCACGAACACAATTATTTCGACCGTAGAATGTCAGAACTCAGAACATTAAGCGTATGGAGTGGCTATTAAATAATAACTATTCGGGTGTACGGTAGCATAATGGACGCTCTATAAACTATAAAAATTGTCACGGTATAGTATTATACGTAAAGCATGCGGATGCTGCAGTTACACGAGAGCTAAATATTATTTGAGTCTTGTGTAGACCTTTATATACATATATTGGCAGTTTTAAATAAAGGCATTATTATATATATATCTTATGTGGTAGAGACAAACTGCAGTTATATTAGTAGTCTAGTTGTAGCACGAATAGGTCGGATCGACCGGGGAAGGACCACGCCCTTACCCGATCGAGCCTCACAGAATACCAGCGTAAAATAGCAACTGTGTTTCACTCAACGCTGCTGTGTTTCGTATGAAGAGTGTAGAGAACCGGAGACCCTTTTTACTGGAAAGTAGGTATTCCATCTTAGTCCTCTGGTGACAACGCATTTGCATTTTGATCCGTAATCAAGAGTAGATGTAGATGTCTGTGTGCTTGTTTGTCACACGTCTCCAATAAAAAAAGAGAAATAACCTCAATTTTTATGTTACTTTTAGACAGATTTATTTTGTTATAACAATTAATATTCAGGTAGTGCATATACCTATAATACTTATTATATAATCACCGTATATTTGCAAATTCATTACAGTTGGACAATATAAAGTTTTATTGGCAACTGAAAGGTAAAACAAATCTTGTCATAAAATTATCTCCAGTTCTTTTGTGTTACTAAATTTACAATTGTATTACCTATTTAAATGAACCAATTTGCATTTGTATTGTTAATTATTAATTTAAGTTTAAATTCAATTAAACAATTGAATGAAAAAGTCTACAGACATAAATATCAAACTTAAATTTTTATTATAAGACTGAAGTAACACATTTAACCTCCATTGATGGTAAACTTTATATACTACATAACTACATATAAGCTAAACTTCAGTTGCATACAATTTTTTTTCAGTCACCAACCATCATCAAATCTATGTAACTGCAAATACTCAAAAATATTAATGTTGTATCAGAATTATAAAAACCCCTTATGTGCCGTTATTAAAATATTTTATCTGTACATTTTCAATGCACACGCACCCTAACAGATGTCAAAAGAGAGCAAAAAAAGTCAACAATAGAACTAAGTGGAGTCAGTTACTAAATAATAAGTTTAACGACACCTTATTAAGGATTTATTTGTGCTGCACTCGAATTATTCTATAATTTATTACAAATAACTCTCGAGCAGTAAACGCTGTATAATGCTTTTTATGATACTGCTCCTGCGTATGTCAATGAATTTGATTTTAATGACGCCGGGTTACGGCCATTTTACAAGAAAACTTTCTATATGATATAAAGCATATTTAATGGGTTTTAAGTGGGAATTTATTTTTAAGAGATAAAAATGTCTTTCCGGTGTCAGACCATTTTATTTAGATTTATTTTATTGGTTTAATTTCAAATGTCATAGTATTATAGATGTTTACATAAACGTAAGAATTTAACATAATACGAAACATATAAAAATATGCTTATCACAACATTGAAGGTATTGTCAAGTTCAGGAATAACGGTATTTTTTAATAGGATTGGGCGACAAACAAGCACACAGTACACGTGATGGTAAGTGGTTGCTGCGGCCCATAGACATCTACATCTATCTTCGATTACAAATCAAAATGCAGATGCGTTGTCACCCGTGAGGACTGAGATGGAATGCCGCGTTTCCAGTAAAAAGGGAGTAGTTAGGTTGTACCAGTTCTGGCGCACTGAGTCAGTACTACTATACTAGTAGTTACGTTGTACCAGTTCTGGCGCACTGAGTCAGAAGTGGTTCGTTCAATACCGTCATTATCTATTCTTCCTCAGCGTGGTGCGTTCCTATCTACAACGGTAATCTGAATCATCAATAAAATACATTACCTAATTTTGTTACAATTTTTATTTACGAAATACATATATTTATACATCTTACTACTTATTATCTATAAAATAGGAGCGAAACATCTAATCCACTAAAATATCGTTGTACAATGTGTTCCCTGTAAATATACTCGTAAAACAATGCATTGAACATCCCTGAAACTTATATAGCAAATACATTAAGCAATATTCGCCACAAACTGAAGTCCACTCATTCTGAATCCTATCAAAATTCCAGTTCCATCTTTTACAATTCTATTTTAAAAACTCTAGATGATATCGTACAGGTGCTCGTCTGTATGAATCAAAATATTGACCGACGTCATTCGTATCGATATACAAAGCTACCCAATGTGACCCTGGTTTATCATCTGTACCCAAATGGCAAATTACCTAGTCAGGTCATAAATTCTTTGAATATAAAATAATTGAAACAAGTTTATTCATTATGTAACCATTTATATACCAAAATGAACTTAACAAAACACTATAGTTTATTCAAAATGACCTCCGTGATTTTGAATACAGGCAATCAATCTGCGCGGCCAATCGTCTATCACACCACGAACGAGGTCCATGTCAATATCGGCGGCTGCCTTAATTAAGGATGTCTTGAGTGACTCGAAATTGGGTTGAGGCTTTGAGCACGCCTTTTCCTCCAAGTGTTGCCATATCTTGTAATCTAACAGATTCAAATCTGGACTGGAGGAGGGCCAGTCTTCGTGTCGGATGAAGTCGATTTCACGCGCCGCTAGCCAGTCTTGTGTGCTCTTCGCTCTATGAGCTGACGCCGAATCTTGTTGGAATACCCAGTGCCTGTTATTGAACATGGTATGAGAAACACGTTACACAAGGTTCGTCAGGACTGTATTTTGATACACAACTGCATTCGTTTTTAAACCTTTCTCACAAAAATGTACCTCTGTTAAGCCCCAATAAGAAACTCCCAACCATACCATGAGCGAGGATGGAAAATGACCTCGTTGGACACGCGGAATACGGTTGCTCGCTTCTTCACTACTGTGTGCATACACCTTATCATTTTGTTTGTTGTAGCTCTCTTTTACGGTAAAAAATTTTTCATCCGAAAAAAGAATTTCCCGATATTTTTTTTCCGCGTACCGCTTCAACAAAGCGCGGCATCTCTTCAGTCTCAGGTCCATTAGACGAGCATTCAAACGGTGTCCTGTTTTTCATCGATATGCCCGAAGCCCTAAGTCTTCATTTAACACCCTTTTCACCGTGGTTCCGCTTAACCCCATCTGAAGGGCCAACAGTTTCTGCTTACGTTTGGGATTTCTTTGAATTCGCGCCTTTACAGCTTTTATCACTGCTGGAGTCCTAACAAATCGAGGGCGACCTCTTCTTAACCTGTCATCTACACTAGAGTCTTCATTGTATCGTTTGATGGTACGATAAACGAATCTTTTGGTTATATTCAAATTTTTCAGTATATCAAAAAATTTAATTGGCGCGTAATCGCAACTGCAACACGGTCTTTTTAAAGCTTCCACTCCATATGTAAAAATGAGTAAAATTCTAAAAAGTATATAGTTTTATTTTCATGAACAATTCGAATTCAATAAACTTTTTTGTGGCCAGCATTCTAAAAGAAAAGTTTTTACTGTGTGACAATACTTATGACCTGACTAGGTATATACGTTGGTACGTGGGTGTACATGGGCAGTCTGTTAGCAACATAAACATTATTTTCTAGACTGGGGTGAATCTTTTTCAGATGTTGTTGTACATCTAGTGTATCCATGATATTACTGCTATTAGTGGATTATTACAGTACAATCTACTCAATGACTAACATAGGAATGATCAATTATGTGATTTCTAAATATTAAATTGCATTTTTTTCTGTTATACAAGACGTATTTGAGTCATCAATACACTGAATAAGACGCAACACGAAGTAATGCTGAGATAAGCAACAGAATGTGAGATAAGGTTGTTGACGCATAAAGTTATTATCAATTCTACTGTAGAAATTCTTTAGATTAGAATTATTACTTACTAGTACTATATAAGACCAAGCAACTGCAGTCATGGAGTTAGTGTACGGTCGTTTGACCGCAGTGTATCTATCAATACTACATTTGTGTTACTTCAACGCATCAAAGGCCATAGATGTAAGTGTTTAATCTATTGACAAACTTACTTTTCTTTCTGTTATTTTCTTACGTGTGTATGATTTAGTGTTAGCAAATTATATTTAAATATTTTGTGTGTGTATATTAAGCCGTGGTAGCTCAGATGGTTAGCGCAAGCTGTAAATTTCACAGTACCTGGGTTCGATCCCCGCCGGCACCAATTAAATTGTTAATTGCAATTTTAAGTGTTTATTCTATTGACACACTTACTTTTCTTTCTGTTATTTTCTTACGTGTGTATGATTTAGTGTTAACAAATTATATTTAAATATTGTGTGTGTATATGATTAAGCCGTGGTAGCTCAGATGGTTAGCGCAAAATGTAAATTTCACAGTACGCGACGCGGGTTCGATCCCCGCCGACACCAATTAAATTGCTAATTGCAATTTTAAGTGTTTATTCTATTGACAAACTTACTTTTCTTTTTGTTATTTTCTTACGTGTGTGTGATTTAGTGTTAACAACTTATATTTAAATATTGTGTGTGTATATGATTAAGCCGTGGTAGCTCAGATGGTTAGCGCAAAATGTAAATTACACAGTACTCGACCCGGGTTCGATCCCCGCCGACACCAATTAAATTGTTAATTGCAATTTTAAGTGCTGATTTACCACGTGCTCGGCGGTGAAGGAAAACATCGTGAGGAAACCTGCATGTCTGAGAAAATTTCGAAGGCATGTGAAGTTCGCCAACACGCATTGAGACCGCGCCGCGGACATTTCCTAGCCGTAAATACAAAGACAATAGCAGAAAGTAAAAAGTTAAAAAATACTTTTTTAACAATGACAGTCATTAGTGATCATTAGTGAATGTGATTCTGTTTACTTAAATTACAGGAAGACAAGAGCAGAAGGAAGAAATGGGATGATGGGAAGTAATGAAGAATGAATTGTTATGTGAAGTTTGTTGGAACAAACATATTTTAGTCACGTGTAAATATTTTTAACATTTTGGTTCAAAATGACACAAAATCTAAAAAATATTAGATACATCATCGACATGGACGGATTTTACATTACATATCCTCATAAACATTTTCAATGTAGAGAAACGGCTATTCTAGAAGTAAAATTATCCAATAAAAATGATGCGTTTATCGATTATTTGTTTCGGCCAAGTTATCCTTTCAATTATTTGTCGCCAAAAGACAAAAAAACTGTTCGTTATTGTGAAACACACGTGCACGGCATTCCATTTTGATTATTTTTTGCAAATATATGATTATTACACACATAACGTTTGTTTAAATTTATGACATTTACCAAATCATTGTATTTTGGACATTTGTATTCTTCAATATTAAAAATTCTATCATTCGTCGTCAACATTATTAAAAATTGTTTTTCTGTTGAACCAATTTTGTATTATATAGTATACTATAACTAATGTTTTTGGGAAATCAAACAAAATTTATGATTAATTTAAAATTTTATTTTCAAGCAATAACCACTTGTAAGAAACCCACACTTCGTCACAAGAACAATGTAAAATTTTGTGATTATTTACAACTATAATATAGCTGCAGTGTGGCTCTACCACGTATAAGTTATTACTCTTGTCATAACTTAAGTTAGAGAGTTTAGCGAAGTCAAAACTAAGCCAGCAACTCAAGCTAAAGGCCCGCTGGTATCGCTGAAGCTTGTAGTTTTAAATACTGCTGCAAGCATTTGACGATGATGATCATCATGAAAAACATGCAAACTTCACCTGCATTTCTAAAAAAACAAAATATTTTAAAGGACATGAAGTGAAGTTCGCCAACACGCATTGGAAAGGAGGATGGAAATGCGTAATTTCGGCTGTAGATTATAAGGTCCCAAGTTTGAATCCAAAAGGCCAAAAAATCAGCAATTAAGTTATTCTGCTAAGAAGTAGCAGCTTCAGAAAATTTGCGTTGTTTCACTCACTCGTCACGGAAAACATATAAAGCAATTAGTATTGCGCCTGATCTCTCTCGGGTGGTGTTAGGTTGCCGTCTTAACAGCTAAGAGAATGAGGAAATAGAGAGTGGGACATTATTCCGCTCCATAAGTCCGGAAATACTAAGCTAATTAATAATTGGACAAATAAAAATCAGTTTGTATTTTTTTATTAAAGTATGTAACTTTTATTTAATTTCTTGAGCCCATCGATTTTTTCTGATTGGGCATTTCTGTATGAACCGAGTTACATGGATGATTGGAATCGAAATATGAGCCGAACACATCCTGCAATGGTAGCCGCAGCAATAAATATTAAATATGACAGCACAGAAAAAATCAAACTCGACCATAATTATCCAAACGGTGTCCTGCTAATTACGCGCCTTTGTATCTTGACACTTCCCACCAAATTAACATGCGACGCTCGGCAAAAAATGGGGCCCCGGCAAAAAAAATCGGTATGGACGCAAGGAGATGCTGATGAACTTTCGGGTTATGGTTTATTCATATATTTTAATTGATTCAACAAGTTTTATGCTTCGTTAATTAAATTATTGCAAAATATACCGTTAATACGACTTTTGACTTTCGACTGACTAGTTATAATAATAAATTCGGTCCCTATTTTTTCTTTTTAGAGATTACTTTTTTCTCTAACCAACCATGAAGGATTATCAATTTATTAATAAAAGAATTATTAAAATTGGTTTACAATTGACAAAGATATCGTGTATCATATATATATATATATATATATATATATATATATATATATATATATATATATATATATATATATATATATATATATATATATATATATATATATATATATATATATATACATACAAGTGATTTTTTTAAAAGTTTTGTACTAAAAAATTTAATATACCATTTTTTTCATAATATATTCTAATCTATATATTCTAATCGGTAAGTACTCGAAATTTGAGTTGCAAGATTCCATCCAGAACCACAGACTGACAGACAGACAAACAAACAAGAAAGAGATTTTATAAAAACGTGGTAAAAAAAAGAAACTAAGACATACAGTCAATTTGAGAACCTCTTCGTTTTTGTAGGTCAGTTAAAAATTTCAATGCTTTAAATATCAAAATAAATATGTTTTAACAGGAAAAATAAAAAAACGTCATGACTTATGAGCTCATGACATGTTTTAAATGTACATTATGTTTAAATTTGATCATATTAGGTACTCGTAATGCTCAAGAAACACAGATAATGTTTAATAATAAAATTATTTCTTTATACTTTGTAGTTTCATATGGCACAGGGATGTGAAAAAAGTTATAAAACAATGTAATTGAGTGAGTTGAAACAGTTTTGTAGTTTTGTAAACATAAATGATTTTTTTTTAAATATTTAATATTTTAATGGTACGTGAACCAGCCAGCTACATCTATAATCGATCAGATGTGTTGTTACCCGACTAAAATAAAATGTCTCGTTACCAGTATGTTAAAGAGTTTTCGGTTCTCTACACGCACTATACGAAACACAGCAGCACAACGCTGCTGTTTCACACTGGTCTATGTGTTGGAGGATCTACCGCGAAACTAAAAGTAAGAAGGAATGCTATGTTGAAATAACACAAAAGCGATTTTTGTACAAAAATAACAGAATAGAA
Organism: Parnassius smintheus behrii; assembly: GCA_036936625.1. Classification (NCBI taxonomy): domain Eukaryota; kingdom Metazoa; phylum Arthropoda; class Insecta; order Lepidoptera; family Papilionidae; genus Parnassius; species Parnassius smintheus. The sequence continues at coordinate 24,325,560 of JAUPFT010000026.1, read as the reverse complement.
TAAATTTAATTGTAATCAGATATGATTAACTTTTTATAAATAGAAGAGTATGTCATTTGTCATTGTTTATTAGTAACACACATCTTTAACATATTTGTAAGGATAAAGCAAAAAACGTTTTCTAACGCCAGACTGAAAAAAAAAACATGGCGCCAAGTGTCACAGGTCAGTTGACTTGTAACGCCCGTGCCCCAACAAGTCTGCCGGGCAACTTCAGATGTAATTTAATAGCACCGAATTCAAATGAACCATGGTAGCGTTTGGGTAGGATATCCTACTTAATCCCTATTTTTCTGTGGGCGGATATCTTGCGGTCCTTGTAAATTTATGGTTAAAAAGTTTTTGTTTTCGTCTTCAAACAGATTATTTTCAGATATGAATTCAAAGATTTTCTTCGTTTCTCTAAAGGGTGATCCGCACTCTTAGTACTGCGCAAGCGGACTGGTCTATGGGGTTAGGTCGTCAGAGCCTCGTCTCAATCACCTGGGTAAATCTCGTGCAAGTGAGAAACCCTCGTGCATTGTCGATATTGAGAAAATATTATCATATTTCTCGTTATATCTTTAAAAGACAATTACAGTATTATTTTGGAGTTTAATTACTACTAATAATAATAATCCTTTTGGTTCCTAGCAAAAACTCGCCATGTGTGTAAAATGTGTTTCCTACTTTGTCTTAGAATATTTGAATTCGGCTAGCTCACCGATGTCATTCTATAGGCGATATTTTTTTTTATTGGGTAGAGGCGTTTGCTATCTGCGTTTCTACGTGGATTATCACCATATTTTTTCTTTTATACCGGCCAGTAGCAGTACACCAGAGCCAGTATAAATGCATTAGATAGAGGTATTGTATTCTTAGTTCATATTTGTCTATACCATCAAGCATCTGTAGCCATTTTTCCTGATCTTTTTAACTGGTAACTTAACTTAAAAATCTTAAGTGATGAAAGATGTAAGTATCTATTTGTCCTAGGATCCACTTACCATCAGGTGAATTGAGAAATTTCACAAAAAAATTGAACATACACATTGGAGGAGTCTTCATATTTTTTACGATAGCCACGGGACGAGAATCAAGGATGTTTTTTTAAAGGTAGTGTCAATGTCAAGTGAGCTCTCAGTCCACTTGATTTTTATTGTCTATCATTGATTAAGAATTGAAATTCAGACACGTTGTCAATTCTTAGGAATAAAATCCTGTTCTTTTCATTCATAATATGAAACAGATTTTGATGCTATTTTACCCATTTTGATACGAATTTTGTCTCTAATTCAGTCTAATCGTTACCATTAACTTTAACACACGTATAGAGGTCTGTAAATTCATCAGCATTAAAGCTCAAAGAATGGATCCTAAATCATTAATCAATTAGATACATTAACAATCAAGGCAATATATTACGTTCATTAACTTTAAAAATAAGGTAAAAAAACGCCGTTTCGTCTGTAAAGGCCACTCGCAATAATTCAAATTTGGAAGCCATTCCGCAAATTGAGTAACGAAGCGTGTCCGCAAGCCGCTGTGTACAGGTAGTGGGCAAAGGAGCTCGCCTCGGGTGGCAAAAGGACCGTGCTTTAAATTAAATTAGTGTTGTTGCAATAAACAAGATGAAAGTGAAAAGAATAAGCCGACATCCAGTGCAACTTATTTACGACTTTAATATGTATGTGCTTTTACATGAGCGCCGTTTCTGAACGCAACGAAGCTAAGTGCGCGTTGCTTTGCCTCATTGTTAATTTTTAATAAGAAAACTGAAGTAAAGTATTATTGGTATTGTAATGATTTTAGTCATATAAAATTAAGTAAGTGCCAGTTATTTTGTTTGCGTAAAATGCATATAATATAATAATATTGACCGTTTCAAGTAAGTAGTACAGGGAATGCGTTAGCTACATCTACTAATACTTGGTAAACTATTTATTAATCTGTGCTAATATGAATATTTCATTTACACCGTCACTATTTGACAGACGTGGCCGCGACTACCGACTGATTATGAGGAGTGGAATTGCTAGTGCTATGGGGTTGACTCTTTCCTCACCAACTCAACCTGGATAGTATGGTGAGGTTTCAAATAATGCATGCCAACTGCAGTAGACATTTGTAGACGATCATGATAAAAATAAATTTAAGTAAATCCAGTGAAGCAACAACGTTCGCTATAAGTATGCTTTTGAACACCAGAATAATTTTTATGATCGAAGAAATAGAAGTCTATTTATTTCAATAGCATAGCATATCTTTACTTTTTTATATAAGAAGGGTGACAAACGGGCGCACAGTCCACCTGGCGGTAAATGGTTACTGTGACCCATAGACATCTACATTTAACCACGATTAAGAATCAAAATGCAGATGCGTTGTCACCCCTGAGGACTAAAATGGAATGCCTCGGTTCCAGTAAAAAAGGTTCTTTACACTTACAATACAAAACACAACAGCATTAAGCTGCTGTTTCACGCTGGTATTCTGTGAGAGCGTGGTCCTTCCCCGGTCGAGCCGACCCATTCGTGCTACAACCATAGTACAGCTGCAGCGTGACTCTACCGCGTATGAAAATATAATTTGCTAAGATCTTGCTTCCAGATTTAACATCCTAGGCCGTCTATTTAAAAAAAATTGGTAAGAAACTGTCTTAGATATTTTTCTACTCGAAAAAAGTAGACTTGAAACGAATATTCGGCTATTTGCATATGCTATGGAATATCTGGATATTATTTGACCGAATACCGAATACTTGAGTAAGATGTTTTGTTGATGTCAGATAGTTGATAAAATAAAAATATTTATTTATTTTAAAACAATATATTTTCATCATAATCATTAAAGTGGTCACAGGTAAATAATGAACTTTCGTATTATAAAAAATAACAAAGAACTATCAGATAAATACTGTAAAACACGGTCTTGCACTTGAATTATCGTAATTGAAGTGGAAGATTATGGTGCACAAAACTAATTTTTCTGTATTTTTAGGCAGTAGTTTACTAATTTTCGTCTCGTAGACAATCCCAACTTCCGAGAATAAACGCTCTGAATAAAAAAACAATACTTCCTTCCCTACCGAATACTTACGCCAAATATTCGGTAATCCGGCCAGAAAGCCTGCAGAATATTCGGTATTCGGCGTGTGGCCGAATATACTATTTGTTGCAAGTGCAAGTTTTAATATCTTATGATTAAAATCATGTCTCAATCAGTATTAGTTTACAATAATTTCTTGATCATTATTGATTATAAAGACTGCATACATAATTTCAAATTCGTGTTTAGTAAACATTAAAACTATCTTTTTATGTTTTACAGTAATTAAACGTCTGTTTCTTAAAGGCTATAATATTAGACTGGCTCAAGATACGAGGTGATGTTTAACGCTGGTTTTCTGTACGAGCGTGGTCCTTCTGGGTCAGGCCAACCCATTTGCCTACCGCGACAAGAAATATGTAAAATATGAACTTTAATACGTGTCTTAATGTATCTCTAAAACATACTTGACTTCTGTATTGCTATTTTCTATATAGCTCTGGCTCGACCGATTCTGATGAAATACTACTTTATTCATTAATATTAACTTTTTCACTTATAATTCAATCTAATGTAATGACTATAACCCTTACTGATGGTAAGTGGTCATACAGCCCTAGATGGTAAAGCGCGCTAGCTTATCTTCACAAAATTTATTTATCAAAACAAATTCGTGTCTTTGCTAAATAATGGCTTTGCTGTTACCATATTTTTTGCAATTATACTTAAAACTACACCCTTTTGGCGTTCCGTGCCTGTAGCTTTAAGGAAACCAAATGTCAAAACGGTTTTCGATATCATTTATAACTAAAAAAATGACAAACGCAACAAAATAACGTCGGCTCATATATTTCTTTTTTAAAAGGGAATTCTAAATTCGTACCTCGCACGAGCCGTATTAGCTTTGATGAAATCAACGGAAATGTTAACAGGCGGACATCAAAATTTGGACTCTAACTCCTGCTTTATAAGTTTTAAAATAATTCTGCTACAGTTTAAAAGCAAAAAAGTTTGAATTCATTCATTCATGTTGCGTTAAAAGGCGACAAAGGGATATAACTTCGCAGCCGCCAAATATTACTCCAACTCCAATATTTAACGCGTTCAGCAATATTTACGACATTCGATATTTAATTTTCACCCTCAAAAGGGTTACCGCCTTTGCTAACGACCGGCGAAAGTTTATTTTTTAATCTTTCAACGCGGGAAGCTAATCTTTGGGACTTGATAAGTGATTCCCTAAGATTAATAGCGGGTTAATGATGTGCTCTGGTTACGTTAGTGATGACCTGTATTATCGGAACAGTAATTTAATAACGGTTATGTTTATTTACGTGTCTTTAATTTGTAATATTTTTTTCAGTTTATTTATCTATATTTATAAATAATATTGAAGTATTTGTGTGTAATAACAAAATAACTGCGTTTTATCGAACTCAGCGGGGTATTTAAGTGCCATTAGGACATTTATAATCATTTATTTAAAAAAAATCTGTTTTTTGGGCTCATCATTAAATACACTCATTGTGATGACATCTCACGAACACATAGAGAGCACCTTCAGGATTAATTTAGGCTACATATTTTCTGTGAAAAGCTTTAAGATTTATTTAAATAGAAAAATTGACAAAATATATGGTCATCGATGATTATATTCAGTCATTGTTAAAAATATCTAAATGGCGCTACATTAATCTTAAAGTTTCAATCCCTTCGAAGCTGAGGCGGACCATATAGTGGCGGTGGTGGCTTTCATCTCATTGATGCCAACCACATACGGCATTTTAGGTGCCATAATAGTCGACTATGGTAATTTCAAGCAAGATCACATACCTTATAATAGATGGTAAAACTACCTCGTGTACGTCTGATATAAAATTAGACCAACGAAGAGGAGTAGCGTAAAAGGTAAGTTATTACAGCTAATGGAATTGCCAATCTGTGAAGCGTGACGAATATTTTTTCAAACGGGAAAGATCAATGTCCAGAAGTGAAATTTTACGGACTAATAGAGGAAAAAGAATAATTTGAATATTATTTTTAAAGATATATTTTTTAAAAACCGAACGATCTTATTGTATTTTAATCAGAAGTTTACGGCAAGGTCATGTTGATTTGTGACTGGCACACAAAAGTAACCAAAAAAAAAAAGAATTATATAAAACGTTACAAATATAATATTATTTATTTTCTATTTTTTTGTATCTTATTGTGAACAGGGAATTTACCCGAACTTTTAAATTCGCACGTTTTGTAAGTTATATTCGAACATCCTGTTTGCATTGGCTTATTAAGATGTTTAACTAATTAAAAAAAATCGAAGCGGCAAGCAGCCAATAATAATTTAAGGTCCCTTTTAATTAAACAATCGGCTGTGCGATCTCTATTAACATTTCAACTTAGTTCTTTGCGTAATTGCTTTGATTTAAAACCACGGCTTAATGAAGATGGAGATATTTATTCATTCGTCGTGGTAAATATATTACTTGCTTATGTTTAATAAACTTTCACATAAATGTAAAAAAGAGAGATTATAATAATTATTTTTCTTTTTTATATTAATTAGTAAAATTAGCATTTTTGTTCATACAGGTAATAATTATACATAAGTTGTAAAATTATTTAATATGATAAATATTTTATGTTTTACATGGTTGTTTATAGTTGTATGTGTTGATAATATTCATGTTATTGTAATGTTATAACGTTACATCTTATTTTAAGTCTGGCAAAACGAGATGGTTAAACAGAGAAACCATAAGAATATGATATAATATATTGAGTGTAGAGAACCGGAGACCCTTTTTGAGCGTAGAAAAAGCATCGGCATTTTGATGCATAATCGAGGATAGATGTAGATGTCTATGGGTTATAGCATCCACTTACCATCAGGTGGACCGTGTAGTATTCTTTTGCCATACTAACTTTATAATAAAGGAAGGTGTTTTCAGCATATATCATAGTCGCATCTTACGACACCCATAAGATGAAATAGAGTGATTGTTTTACATCCAGCTCCACACTGCTTAAGGTGATAGCAATGAAATTGTAATAAATGTTGTTTACAGCTTAGGATACTATACGAATAAGTAACCGTCGCCATTGTAAGTTCTAACGTTAGTGACACAATTTTTCCAGTTATATTTCTATATGGGTTAATTGGTAGAGAATGCCTTTAGGCATTAAGTCCCCCCTTTGTGTCCTTATTTCCTAAGGGGACGCAATAAAGTTTTTAAAATAAATAAAATAAAATGTATTCGATATCACAGCCCACGATACCTTATCAATGAGAGATGTGTAGTGAAAATTAATAAAGACTCGCAAATCAATACAATTACGTTTGCCTAAATATAAGTGCCATCATCATTATTGATCATCATACACTAGGTGGTAGGTCGGTCTGCCTGAGACTCTGTCTGAGTAGATACCATACTCCTACCTATGTCTTTCGCTAAGTATAGTCCCCAGTGTCTGGAGGGTATAGACAGCTACTTACAAATTGTAAGGCTGGAATGCCTTACAACCTGTCTAAGTCCTCAGAAGTGAGAACGCTTCTATAGCTGTCCTTGTTTGAAGTTAGTTTCAAGTTTCAAGTGTTAGCAGTAACTATTTACCATCAGGTGAGCTGTAAGTTCGTTTGCCAAATCAGTAAAAAAAATCAATTTGCAGTGCTAAGGGCCACGGGTTTGAATCCTGCACGGAACAAGTATATGTACGGCCTACGAATAATTATTCCGGATCTGTATGTTTGTCCGTGTGAAATTTATGTATGTAACTGTCCCTCGACATTGGAGAAAATCCAAGTGTGGTTAAGTTTTATAAAAAAAAAGAAAAAATCTTCTTCTTCCTCTGCCGGTTAAAGTCCAATTCTTGGCTTTGACATTCGACTTTCTTAATCGTTCCGCTTGGCAGGATTGACAATCGCATTACACCACTGGTCTCGCACCTTTTCCATTGGTATAATATATGCTATTAAATATATATTATAAACAATTACTATAGGTATTATATAGTACACCGCCAGGGTTCCCGGGCAGATGTGTTAGCGTCTCGTTAGTGAACATGCACCGTTCTGCCTACATCTTAATTAACCCCGCACCAGAGGCCCGCACGGTCAAGAGAAAGTCCCGGACAAACCGTTAATTGTAAGCGTCAACAATGTGTCCCGTAATGAATACCGTTTCCTGTCAACGATATTATTAGTATAACTGTATAATTGATTTTTTTAAAGATTCCACTATATCCACAACAAATCATGTATTGTCATCTTGGCGTTGCCGATCGGAGTGTTTTGAGTCCGGCGTGAACAAGACGCTTATAGCGCAATCTATTGGAAACCGTTGTGAGATATCCTATGGTCGTCTCTTTCCATACCTACAGGACAAAGAGTGATGGATTTCCTTCGCTGTGTGGTGTTGGCGGACGTCAGACAGTTTTTCACCTATGAGGAATAAAGCGAAATTTTTCACATGCTGTAGTTATATTACTATTGTATTTTTTTTATAAGAGAAGGATGACAAACGAGCACGCAACCTGGTGGTAAGTAGGTGTTGTGGCACATAGACTATTCTCGATTACGAATCAAACTGCAGATGCGCCGTCAACCATAAGGACTAAGACGGAATGCCTCGTTTCCAGTAAAATTGGTCTCCGGTTCTCTAAACTCACCATACGAAACAGAGCAGCGTTGAGCTGCTATTTTACGCTAGGATTCTGTGAGATCGTGGTCCCTCCCTGGTCGAACCGACCTGTTCGTGCTACAATTATACTACTTATATAGCTGCAGCATGGCTCAACCACGTAATATACGTATATCTTAAAGATATCGCAGGCTAATATACTTCACAAATCGGTTCACAACAGGGTACACACATATTACACAGGTAAAAAACATTACTGTTAGCGACGGGTGTCGTAACATACTCAGACGAACTCTTTGCAGAAGGCCATAAAATTACGGTCAAATACGTGCCACTGCCTCTCAACCCAAGTGTCCTCTCATTACTGAGAGAATTAATGGAGCAGTTAGTCTGCCACGCTTCGTCAGCGCGTTTTGGCGGACTTTTTATATGTATTTGAATTATTTTATTTAAAAATACCAGCATTTAAAATTGCAATAAAATCCCTATGTCCTAGTAAATTATTTACGACTGCCATTGCTACCCTTATTTCGCAGTGCAGTACTTTCGGTGTGCTTTAAAAGCTTATTAGGTCGTATATTGATGAGCAATTAAGCGGAGTGTTCGGCGCAATCTCCTCGGCGCCAGATAAGGGCATTTGTTGTTGTCCGCCATCGCCGGACAACGGACAACTTTATGCTAATCCCTCGCCGTTTCTCCGCTAGCGATTTGAGTCCGGTTCCAAAAAAAGCTAAGGCACTGTGCGTAATGCTTTATTCAACAATTCTGAATTTTCTTGTTTAAAATTAACCCGCAGTACTCTAAAGGTTAAAGGTACGGATCGCGAATTATTGTGAACCGTTTCTGATATGGGGTTATTTTTTAAGCAGTAGTCAAATTTTAAACTTAAGTTCAAATACACAAATAATGATATACCGTTGTTGCAATTTTTGAAAATACGAGTAAATAAGTCTTCTACCTTTATTTGAAATCATTCCACATTGAATGTGATTTATGGGCGACAATGTTTTGGCTACCGATTGACCTTTACGAATGTGTGCGTGCGCGGGGCGACACCGTGAAAAAATGCACCTCCTTTCATCGAATAGTATAGGACTATGACACCACTAACGAAAGTGGGATTTTGATATAGGTAAATTCATGTCTTTATCTTGAATTTGATTGCTCAAAAACACGATTGTATAATTTTGACTCGATCATAATTATTTGCGAAAACACCTCTAAAAAATCACTATAGTTGAAATTACAACGAAATCATTTGATCTATATGCTTGGGAATCACTCAAATATATTCATAACATCAATATTCATAATTTACTTGCACATTATTTTGATAACTTAAATCAATAATTTTTTTTAATATTTTAAGATTCTGACAATCTAAGCGCTTTTTCAATTTTAGACCTTATGACGGCGTTTCTTCAAGTTTTTATAGAAATTATGTATTCACTCGGATCAGTACGGCGATAGCGTTTTAGATGTGTCGTCTTGAAATAATAAATGCATTAGGTACCACGTATTTTGAACATAAAAGATAAAAAGGACAGAATGTTTGAAATTTTTTTTAATTTGTTTTTCTTCACCATTTACCTACATTATTTATTCTGAACCTCCTCTGCAAATTTGGACGGTTGTTGCAAAATAATACCCCGAATAAGTATCAAGCTTACTTGAAGTGTATAGCGGGGATATAAGCAATGTTATAAGCATTGTTCAAATTATATTTGGACCAAGTTCTGACAAATGCCAGTATCTATAAAATAACAGCAGTATAAAATGTCAGCATAAGCTGGAGGAAACCTGAGAACTTTTATACTAATGATAAAGCATTATTCTTCACGGTTTTAACCGACTCCAAAACGGTGGAGGTACTCAAATCAACTGTATTTTTTTATGTGTGTTAGCTCGGAACTTTCTTCTAGGTGAACCAATTTTGGTGATTTTACTTTTTTATTTGAAAGCAAGCTAGTGCTTCTCATATGGTCCCATATAAATTTGATCAAGATCTGACCAGTAGTTTTTGAGTTATCCTTGATAATGCGTATTTAATTGACTTCGACTACATTGAAGATGTTCTTACGTTATTTATATTGAAGTCTGTTGTACAAGTTTTTTCATTTTACCACTTGTTCACTCTTCAGGAGTAACAACACGTTAATTATGCAGCTATTTGGCATATTTTAATCACTTTATGGTTTTCATCCAAAAATAAGTATATTATGTAAAATGCATAATATGTGCTATATAATTTTACCCGACTACTCTAGAAAGAGGCTAATGCTTTTCAAATGTTTGTACATACATATATACGTATGTGTATTTCTTTGGAACTCTCTGTAGCCTAAAAAGCTTGATTGAATAACATATGTGGTGTGCTTAGATACGTCTTAATTGTGGGAGTGCCATAGGCTTTTTTTCAGTAAACTTTTCTCTGCAGTCGTTTTTTCTTAATTACTGTTTAACCTGTAAGTTTGTTACTCTGTTCATAAGATCTTATTAACATTATTTTATTCATTCTATGCCTGACTATTCCGCCTGACATATTTATTTTTATTTATGTTATAAAATGAAGTATTATATCCTAGATTATTCAAAGAAATAAGAAAAGTTGTATAAAATAATTTAACGAATAATTACTATCTATAGGTATTATAATTACACCTAGCGGTAAGTGGCGATGTATTACGAGTGAATACAAAATAAAATCTAATTTGGCAATTTCAGTACTATAATGTTTATATAGTTTTAAAATTTATAAGAAATAATTTCTATAACAAGAATGATCGTAACTCATAATTAATATAGAAACTCGACAGTGCAAAATATTACGCGAAATGAGCGCGCATTTCTTCTTTTGAAATGTCTTTTGTGCCATCGATTTTCGCTCATAAAATTTATGAAGATTACCATCGACAATCACGCCTACTCTTAGGAATCAATGGACACTCGAGCTTCGTCTATAGCAAAGATTTATTAGTCTCTATTCGAATATAATCTTCACTAATTCACCGTAGAAAAACGTCGACTTATAACCACCTGGACAATCGACTCTTTGTCGTTCGACTCAATATATTTTAAATGACTTCGAGACGGGCTCTCGTGAAGCCGATCCTATTGTGACTGACGGTGGAGGTTCCCTTTTACGAAAACGAACGCAGGGATATTTATTTTGAAATTTTGAATTAAGAATAATTTCTTTTTTAGCTGCCGTCTGTGGACGTGTGCCGCGCATTAGTGGCCTTTGTCGAAACCATATTAATGAACCCCGCGTGGGATTTGTTTCTTTTTCCTTCTTGAACTACCGCATTGATATGGTTCAGCATATTAAGTAACTCATACGATTAAGGTAGCAATTAAGGTTTTATAAAATATTTATAAAATATGGAGTATTTATATGATATCATTTTATTTTTAAAGATTTATTTTTTATCACGCGTGGGAGATATAAAATGATGCTTAACTTGTAGCTGTTGTTTTGTAATTTACCTAAGCGATTGCTATAAAACAAAAAGCATGTTCTAAGCACCATATTATGTAGGTATTTATAGAGCACAGGCGTTTTACGTACATGAATTGTACTTGGATAAAGATCTAGACGCGGAACATTTATTTGTAGGTCATAAAAACAGTCTTTTTTCCGTGCGGGATTCAAATTCGTAGCCTCGCGAGCCGTAAGCAGACATAGGTACTGCGTTACCAAGCCGTAAAAAGAAGAATTTCTTGACTTTATTCCTCATTACAAACTTGAAAAGGTAATTTAAAAGTTTGAGTTTTTGATGTTGTATTTTATAGTAAGAGGATCAATTAATCCACGCACGTTGTTCAAGTTTCTATAATTGTACTTATATGTACCTAGGTATTGTTAAGAGTCGATACAAGATAATTAGCTGCAAGTTAGTTTCCATTGTTGTCTGAGGGCTCCGGGGACAAAGGCGTTTCTCATGCAGTTTGCATTAATTATCGCTAACGTATCGCTAATTGTCGCTGTTGAAAACAAAGTCTTTACAGAAAGCTTAAAAGAATATTCCGACGGGTAGATGGAAGATGAAGGCGCGCATTTGTAATGATTTTGCCTTGTTCTTGAGTTAAGGCATTTATACAGCGACTGTTCATTTCGATTTATAATATTAATAATAACAGACACCGATAAATTTTCTCAAATTGAATGCTTAAGCAAAAGATTCTGACGACACGATTTCTAATTTCACAAGGAGAAAAACTTATGAATAATCTTGAGGGGTGTCAAATAAAACCCCTTTTTAATTTTGATAATGCATAATTCAATGTTTTGCTTAATTTCATTCAAAGTTTCCAAAAAAGTCACAAACATTGCTGTCCTTCATCCTTATCATATTGCCGAACGAATTGTAGAACGAATGGGTCGACTCGACCGGGTCCACACTTTCACATAGAATGCTGTTGTGTTTTGTATGGTGTAGAGAACCGATGACGCTTTTTACCGCTAATATGGCATTTCCTAATTCTCAGGGGTAACAGTACATCTACTTTGCGATTCTTAATCAACGATAAATATACGAGTAGGTGTATATGGTTTACAAAATCCTTACCATCGGGTAGTGACTATGTTTTCGTTCGTTTCCCTTATTCTACAAAAAAACAGTCGAAATGTCCACAGCTGGATAAATATGCACATATATGCACCTAAAGCCTTGTAGGTGGTTTTGATTCATTCATTACATCCCAGTTATTTTGTAGAAAACTAGATCTTACAACCAGTGCGTGTTGCTAGTGATGAAGAAGTGGTCCTTCACTGCTGGCGGTATGAGGACGCTTAAAGCGCTTAGCGAGCAATCGAGAGGGCAATGTTCGGGGTCTCTGCGTGATAAAATTAGAAATGAGGATATCCGCAGTAGAACCAGAGTGAGCGACATAGCCCAACTGATTAGTAAGCTGAAGTGGAATTGGGCCGGCCATATAGCTCGAAGAACCGACAACCGACGTGACGGGGAAAAAGGTCTCGAGTGGGAGCCTCGTACCGGCAGGCGTAGTAAAGGGCGTTCCACCACTTAATGGAGTGACAACCTGGTAAGTTATGCAGGAAGTCGATGGATGCAGGTGGTTCAGGACCGTGCTTTGTGGCATTTTTGTGGGGGGCCTATGTTCAGCAGTGGACTTGTGAAGGGTTGATAATGATGATGATACAGCCTATCAAATGTCTCGGTCAGTTTTAACGTTTGGCAGGCGGTTTGACAACTTCAGTTTATTATAATTTTCAGTCGTCATCAGGAACATGTTGAACGTCCATCCTGTTTCAGTATCCCTCTGGCTCTTGTTACGGAATCCGCGGGATGATATGGGGAAGTAAATATTCTTAGACCACCAATTCACAATTTGTGAGTTGCAATTAATTTAGGATGCGTATGTGAGCGTAAGTGCGTGTTTTTACACTAATTTAAGATGGTTTTGGCGGCATTTGAAACGTTTGTAGAGTTCTGTAGGTATATATCGTTCTTTGTTGGTCTGAGTCTATTATACGCTTCTGCTGCTGGCACTTCACAGATACTTCAAATTAGAAGTGCTTAATATACCAAATGCCTACATATTGATAATATTAATAATTAATTAGAAACAAATTATAACTAATATTTCGTTAGTGTATAGATACATAAATAAAACATTTTAACTATTATACATTGTTAAACATAATATAGTAAACAAATTTATCCGAGAATTTATTGAGTGGATTAAAATATATGGAGGACAATACAAATTTATGCAAAACCAAATTATCTGTCCGCCTTCCTTAATCATACGTGATTTATGGCCCATTTCATTAACTACACGTAATAAAATTATTATACCTACAATAAATTTACTGAAACTTTGTTTAAATGTGACACAAAGATTAAGTACATTAAGAAAGGATAATAGAAATAATCAATAATCACAAATTGTTTATTTTAAATATTTTTGATTCGTTATTTTCAGAACATACATCATTATTTTTAAATTTCTTAAGCAAGCAATTGTGTGAAGGTATTGGCCGGTACCGGCTATGCGCTTATCGACCCCTCTGTCCAGAGTGATGAGTATGGGAAAATCTATGAGGGTACGTCAATCGGACCATTCGTGAAAAGTTACCTTTATCAAGCAGTAGCTTAAAAAGGCTTATATAGAATAGAAAATTAGATCGGAAAAGTAGAATAAAAAGAGAAGCAGAAGTAGGAAAATAATTTAAGATTCTTAACCTTCAAAACTTTTAACTTAAGTCGATTTACTGAAACCAATTTTGAGGTTCAATGCTTAAAATACATTCATTTTGATTAATATATTTGTAATGACTCATACAATATTTTAATATTACCTTTCAGTTATAAATGCTTCCTATGTATCAAATTTAGATCCCCAAAAATTCATTCATTATACAAAATTTTACCTGTTAAAGTTCAAAACTGCATTAAACTAAGTTTGTGTAGAAAGGGTTATCATAATATTAAGAGATTTATATATGAATATAACCCCTGGAAATTTGGTGATCGCTGCCAAGCTATTTGTAATTGGTTTTGTGTTGATTAATTTTGTCACAAACGTGATTATAAGCTTTTATTTTTTTTTATAGTCCCACTGGGTTTTATGCTGGTTCTCACAAGGATAAAGGTTTTTTCCCGAACCAGTGGTGAAGAAAAGAATGGCTTTCAATAAATATTATTTATAATCTATACTGGAGTAAAAGTATCTTTTTCTGTTTGAAATTATGTAGATTTCTATATTAATTTTTGACGTTTTGCAAATTTTACATATTTGATGTTTAATTTTGTAAATTTTCATAAAGATGCAACTTGGACTACACTATTTTGTATAATATGTATATACAATTAAAAACTCTTTTGTACTATGACGTATTTAAAACTCTGAAAAAAAAATGCTATGCTATGGTAAATAGACATCTACATCTATCCTCAATTATGAATCACAATGCACATACGTTGTCACCACTGAGGATTAAGATGAAATGCCTCATTCCATAGGGATATCCGGTTCTTTACATTTACTAAACGAAACCAGCAGTATAAAGCTGCTATTTTACGCTAGTATTCTGTGAGAGTGTGTCGCGAGCTTTCCCGTCGAGCTAACCTATACATGCTACAATCATAATATAGCGTCAGCATGGTTGTACCACGTAAAATATGTAAAAAGTGTACCCTTACCGGTGTGCGTGTGTGTTCTGTAGTGTTGTATGACTGGTGTAAAAGAGGTGGATAATGTGAGAATATCATTACTTTTTTTAATTCTTCATCTACCCGCAAATATCTGCTGCTGGACATGGACCTTTATTGTCACAGGAAGCTTTTGCTTCTGGCCGATTGACGATCTCGAAGCAGTACCAGACGTCTCGTATCTTTGACCCTACCCGACACTGGTCGGACGATACAACTGATGTAAACAAACTGGTGATACCGCCATCTATCGGAAGCTAAAATATTTTTATAGCACTTCCAATAGTCGCTTCTTACGAACGCATGGAGCAAGATTTCTACCAGCCATTTTCATATTATTTACCCGAGAAACGATTTCTATTCCAAATGTAGTAAGTAAAAGACTAATTACCATTCAAGTGACTAAACACGTTAATTTCAAAGAACTAACACATCAGAATGTTGTAATAAAACAAACATTTAATTATCTACGCTCAGTTAGTGATGATCGCATCTGAATGTGGGAGTGATTTGTTTAGCAACTGACAGTGTATGAGCTATTGCTATGACGTAACCGCGAGAAAAACAAACTTACGACCCCAAGTTATTGTTTTGCTACTTTTGGTTAAGGAGTTGCCTAGATGGGTAATTTTTTTGTAGGTTAGGATGACAAATGAGCACACAGTCCACCTGTCGGTAAATGGTTGCTATGGCCTATAGACCTTTATATCTCTCCTCGATTACGAATCAAAATGCAGATGCGTTGTCACCCGTGTGGACTAAGATGAAATGCCTCGTTTCCAGTAGAAAGGGTTTCCGGTTTTCTACACTCACCATACGAAACACAGCAGCGTTAAGCTACCATTTTACGCTGGTATTCTGGGTAAATAATTATAGTATTTATGTCTTTAAGTTACTTTATATACTATTATAGTAGTTAATGGATCATTTTTAACTGCAGAAAAATTGTAGGTAAACGGAGACTCTTTATTGAAAACGAGGCATTTCATCTTAGTCCTTAGGGGTGACAATGCATCTGCATTCTGATTCTTAGTCGAGGAATAATGTAGATGTCTATTGCCAACAGCATTTACTTACCATCAGGTTGACTGCGTGCCTGTTTATATAAACAAATGTTTGTTAGGACGTATGAAGTAGTGTCCTACATTTATTTTTTAATTTCTTATTAATAATATTTGTCTGTGAATATTTTTTTTATTTCTTAGGCTAGCAGGTTTAGTAATTTATCGTAGAGATTTACATTTTATCATCGTCGAGTAACTGGTATTTAGAATAAGCTAAAGCTAGTTAGTAGAAAAATGCTAGTTTCGGTTGTTTAAAAAAAATAAGATTGAATACTTAAGTGTGACCCAGTGAGGAATGTCCAGAGAGACATGAAGATGTATGAGTCTGTATGTTGATGATGTTTATCAGGGAATGGTGCCTCAGCATGTAACGGGATGAGGTAACGACGGAGAAGAAGAAGAAGATATTAGAAGAAGCCAAGTAGTTGAAACATTAGGATTATAATTATATATACTCGTAAAATGCGATAAAATCCTTAAAAAACTCGTTTTATTCGAGAAGATATTCGTTAGTGATCTGTTACAAGACTACGATGATAAGAGTGGGTACGAAGGCCGCAATTTACAAAGACGTCTATGCACAATAATACCATCGACTCTAACAAAATTACTCTACGAAGTGTGTGAAACACGTACGAGAGCACTAATTAAAGCAAATGCAATTAAATATCGTTTAGACAGTTCAAAGTCAATTAACGCACGTAGCCTGGTTTCGTAAGTAATCATAATTTGGTTCTCTCCTTTTCCATTAATGTACGGGGAAGGATAGACATTTGCTCTAATTTCCCTAATTAGTGATAACAAAACCCATAACAGTGGGATCCCGTCTGGTAGATGTTGTACGCGACGAATAAACTTACTTATCATGAGTTAACGCTCTTCGGTGAGAAATATTGTCTCTACATACATATACAGAGGGCTCCTCTATTCTATCGGTATTGTATTCGATTTCATCAGAAGTTCTGCAAAAAGTGCTTATTTTTAAACAATAAGATAAAATGACTTTCTTTCGGACCTGCTTAAATAATTTTTCTGTAAATTTATCTATAGGAAGGGTAAGAATAATTTAGAAATCTTTTAATGTTCTTTTTTAATTAAATTCACTACATGTAATTTTTTATTTACTTTAAAGGGTGACAAAGAATCACACAAACCACTTGATTGTAGGCGAATGCAGTGGCATAAAGTTTTGGCGCAAAACTTACCATTAAAAAGTTTGACACTCAACTTAAAAATACATAGCCGCACAATGCTGTTATGTTTTACGTTGGTATTTTGTGAGAGCGTAGGTCTTCTTCTTGACAGTTTATTAGTTTACGTAAGAAAATTACTTAAATTATTTTTATTTTCTTTCATGTTCTGAGTGTATTATTAATTTTGACATATCTAATGACTAATCTAAAGACGAACATTTTAGAAGCGTTAAAGTTGGAAGATGTTTTCCTTAGGTAAATTACTTATTAACTTAAAGTAAAAAAGTAAAGTTACAGCCTTTATACGTCCCACTGCTGGGCTCAGGCCTCCACTCATTTCTGAGAGGGTTTAGGGCAAGGAAGTGTCCGCCGCGCTGCCCAAATGCGTGTTGACGAACTTCACATGTCTTCGAAATTTTTTTTTCTTATTCCTCAGACATGCAGGTTTCCTCACGATGTTTTCCTTCACCGCCAAGCACGTGGTAAATCAGCACTTAAAATTGCAATTAACAATTTCATTGGTGCCGGCGGGGATCGAACCCGGGTTACTCGCGTTCTGTTATATTTTACAGAGAGCGTTAACCACTGAGCTACCACGGCTCATTAACTTATTATAATATAATATGCTATTAAGTATTATCTTATTCCTTGTAGATTATAAAAAAAATCAAATTTCTTTTCTGGTCTTCATAAGATCCGCAAATGAATAATTTTTAAAAATAAGTTTTCACAATGTATCTAAATAACGAAATTAAAATGTAACAGTACTTACGTTTCTCGATCAGCAAACATCCTATGTAAAAGTCAAAAGCTTCATATTGGACGGTAAGTGAACAAACAGTGATGTACCGTGGGTACAACCGCGTGTAAACACAAGGTAAATCACATTAGCAAATTGCGTGTGCCTACGCCAAATGCTGTGAGAAAATTATGTATGGGAAACTATGAGCGCTGTGAAGAAAATCTTTATGTGCTATCTTACTGAAACTTCCGGCTTTCGCTTATTCATTCATTAAAAAGTCCCGCTGGGTTTCCTGCTGGTTCTTCCCAGGACAGAGGTATTTTCCGAACTAGTGGCAAATGAAACACAAAAATGATGTTGAATAAAATACATTTCTATTCCTACTTTATAAAGAATTAAATTACTTTAAGCGATCTATTTTCCATCTAATGTATATGCTGACATGTAACAGATTATGTTAAATATAAATTAATTTTTTGAGCACACAGTGATAAGTGTATGCTGCGGCCCGTAGAAATCTGTATCTATCCTTGATTAAGAATCAAAATGCAGGTGCGTAGTCACCCCTGAGACTAAGATGGAAAGCCTGGTTACAAGTAAAAACGGTCTTCGGATTTCTAAGCTCACCATACGCAACAAAGCAGCATTAAACTGGTATTTTACGCTTGTATTCTGTGAGAGCGTGTTCCTTCCCCGGTCGTGCCGACCCATTCGTGCTGTAGCAGTATCGTATCAAACGTAAGGTGATTTTAATTAAATGTTATGTTTTATATGACATCACGTCACCAGTTAAGTCTTCTTTTACACATGGTTCATTCAAAGAATACGCCACTTGACAAACATTTCTGAGTAGGAATAAATCATAATATTGGACTGGAGAGTAAGCGAGCAGCCTTTTTAACTTGCCATAACACTGTGTTTAACTAAATTTATACCATCGCACTGGTAAAGCTGTTTTCTTTCACTAATCCGTGTGATTGCATGACCAAATTTCGACATATTTGAATAGATTTTCCGTTATCACTCTATCGATGAAACCTTTTCCTTAAACAAGTAGGTTACTCAGGGTGCAGCTGAGTTAAGAAAAAATAAGGCAATATTTTTTTTATAAAACTAGTGACTAACGAACTTACTGTCCACCAGGTGGTAAGTGATTACTGCAATCCATCGCCACTTGTAACCGAGACTACAGATGTGTACAGATGGAATGCCTTACTGACTTTAATTATACTGGTTTTATAGTCCGACTAGGAAAGTCCAACTTCAATCGAGAGGTCAGTCGACTGATTCAACTCGGCTGGGCCGCGTTCGGGAAATTACGACACATCTTCTCGTCAGGCATACCTCAAAACTTCAAAACTAGATTTTACAATCAGTGCATGTTTCCAGTGACGACCTTTCGATCTCCGACGTGATCCTTCACTGCTGGCCGTATGAGGAAGCTTAAAGTCGCTCAGCGAGCTATGGGGAGGGCTATCAGGGTTTCTCTGTGTGATAGACTTAAAACGAGGATATTCGCAGTAGAACCAGATTAACCAACATAGCGCAATGGATTAGTAAGCTGAAGTGGCTATGGTCCGGCCATATAGCTCTAAGAACGACAACCGATGTCGAAGAAAGGTTTCTGAGTGGCAGCTTCGTACCGCCAGGCGAAGTTTAGTTCGTTTCCCCACTAGATGCAGTGACGACCTGGTAAGACATGTAAGAAGGGAATAAATACATGTGGTTCGGGACCTTGCTTTGTGGCGTTCCTTGGGGGAGGCCTATGTTTAGTAGTGGATTTGTGAAGGGCTGTAAGGAATGAATGAAAATGAATGCGTTTGCTAAGTTGGAGTTTTTAATGGATTCTTATCGTAAGCTGGTTATTGACGTGGACGATGGTAATAGAAGGGCTGTTTTTTTCACCCAGAGACTACGTACGTGTACGATAGCCATACGGTGAGTAGAGTCATGCTGCAGTTATATTAGTAGTATTGTTGTAGCACGAATGGGTCGGCTCGACCAAGGAACGACCACGCTCTCACAGAATACCAGCGTAAAATAGTAGCTTAATGCTGTTGTGTTTTGTATGGTGAGTGTAGAGAACCGGAGATCCTGTTTACTTGGAACGAGTCATTCCATCTTAGTCCTCACGGGTGACAACGCATTTGTATGTTGAATCTTAATCGATGGTGGATGTAGATGTATGTAGACCGCAGCAACCACTTACCATCGGGTGGCCTGCGTGCTCGTTTACCACCCTATTCTATAAAAAAGGCAGTCAGTATTTTTGATAACACATAGTTTTCTTTACTATCGTAAATGTTTTTAAGTAAAAATGATTATAAAACTAGACGGAAACACTTTTTTTCAGCCTCGAAGTCCACCCTCTTGGGAAATAGGATTTTACCTGTAAAATAGTAGCGTGAACTGCTGTATTTTTGTCTGAAGAGTGCATAGAGAGCCAGTATAATTGCAGGCTGTGAGGCTTTCTAACTTACCCCTCTGAGGTGACAACTGTAGCTTTTTTTTTGCTGGAATTTGGCTGCAAGGGTCCATAGACAGCTATAGCCACTTACCACCCAGGCGACTGTAAATTCAACTGACGCTTTTTTTAATAAAAATAAATGATTTTCCAACAACGCTTTATTTAAAACTAATTGTCAATGTTTTAGGGCTTATAACAATCTAGTTCCCGATGTAGTTAGGTACCAAGCGAGTGTTTACACAAACAGGATAATTGCGTGGTTGCCCGACTGTCCCGACGCTCTAATGAGTAATAATAAGAACCACCCAGAGAGATAGGGACGGCCTCGCGAGTTACGAGCTTATGAAAAAGGCTTTTTATAAAAAATAATTTGGAGTAAATTTAATTAGCTAAAAAAATTTTCAATAGTTTAGTAATCAAAATGTCTGAGCTTTTTATTTATAATTTCATTCTTATCTTTTTGTATTTTCGGCATTTTTGAATCGTAGATTTCTTTATTCTGAAATATAACTAACATAAGTACTCGTAATGTTGAGGGTTATGATTGTAAAGATAATTTTGCTAATACAATATTTTCCCATTAAAAAAATATCACTTTACGTGCCCTTGTGTGTTCGTTGTCACATAGACTATTTTTTAATTTAAATCCTGTAACTATCTCCATATTATTGTTTGAGTTGTCCGGTGCCGAGGGAGCACCTTACGACTTCATTAGACCGCGTCAAGCGGCCAGTCACGACGCCGCAGCCCGCCTGATTTTGTGTCCATTAAAGTAGTGTTTAGTTAAGTTACTTGCCCGACTAGATACATTATCCTTTCATGCATCCTTTACAGCGAATTTTTTTAAAAATAATTTTAAGTTGTTATCTGGAAGATGCTATTGCCCATCACCTGTTTTGATTTCCCTCTGTCGCTTCTTTTTTATAGGATAGGGTGACAAACGTGCACAAAGTCCACCTGATGGTAAGTGGTTGCTGTGGCCCATAGACGCCTACATCTATCCTCGATTACAAATCAAAATACAGATGTGTTTCCAGTAAAAAGGGTCTCCGGTTCTGTACAAACTCACCATACGAAACACAGCAGCATTAAGCTACTATTTTACACTGTTATTCTGTAAGAGCGTGGTCCTTACCCGGTCGAGCCGACCCATTCGTGCTACTATTGTACTACTTATATAACTTCAGCATGGCTCTACCACGTGTAATCTTAGTCTTACACAACCACAGGAAGATATGAGGTAGTGGATATTCTTACATCGCTACTACACGGTAAATACAGTAATCTTAAATATTTTTAACAGCCAAGGTATCTATTAAACCTAAGGTATGCCAATGAATGCCGTGTGGTTAGTGTAAGAGAATCGCATCACGTTTCGTCCCGTGGTTAGGTATACAAAGCTACTGTGAGCAACCTCAGAAAGTATTGACGTGGCGGTATAACTATCTGAGGGCACGGCAGTGCCCCCGCCAAGTCGAGCAAAAAAGCGGCACGGCCGTACCATACTTTTCTCGACGCAATTCAGGCCATTTTCGACCCCTTATAACTTTGTAGTGGATAAAATTAGAAGCCTGAATTTTCAGTAACCGAGTAGAGATTGTATAAACATGGTATATTTTAAATTTCATTCAATTTGAACAAGTAGTTTAAGATATATAACACATTTACTGACTGACCAATCATCACAACTCTAAGGCACTTCTAGCAGAAATCGAAGCTTCAAATTTATAATACAATTTGTTTTTAGTGTATTAATGAAGGAAAACTAAAATATGTTTTAATTTCGGCCAGTTTTCTAGATACACTAACTAAATAAATAACTTTGTAATCCCATATAAATATATAGAATTACAAAGTTACATTTGCAGTGAATCAATCAGTGTACTTGTATATGTATAATAGGTGTAGATAGGTGCGTTGTTGTTATTCAAGAAGTAGAAGGTACCGGAAAGGAAAATCAGTAGGACTATCTTAAAAAAAATGAGATGCCATCAAAAACATAACTTGTAAAAAAAACCAAGTCTCGCAACTCAGATCTTCTATCGTAAAAAGTTGTGAGATCCATGTAATCCCGAGTCGGTTAATTTATTCAGTCCCTACTTAAGGGTCATTCTGTTTTAAGTTATTACCTAATTAGCTAACCTAACAACATTTTATAGTGATTATTCCATCTTAGTCCTCAGGGGTGACAACGCGTCTGCGTTTTGACTCTTAATCGCGGATAAATGTAGATGTCTATGGGCCACAGCATCCACTTATTATCAGGTGAACTATGTGCTCATTTGTACCCCTTATTCTATTAAAAAAACTAATAACTTTAATTTAAAAATAAAGGTGGTGCAAAGGGTAAACTACAACAAAATGTATATGGCAGTTGTAAAACCGTTTGCGTCCAATCATACTGAACCAAAATAATATCAAAGATATAATACTGAGCTATGAAACGTAACAACAAAATAAAAATGACCTCTTTTTTTTCTTTAATTGACTTTTCTTAGGAGACAGTTTACAAACATAGATTATAAACAATTATGTCATGCGGGATTCCAACCCGCGACTCGCAACTCAATGCTTAAGTCACTGAATACCGGCGTGAAGTGGAAGCTCTGCTTCCGCGTTTCGTCTGGTGAGTGCAGGTGGCCGGAGGCCCAAATCCTCCCCCCCTTCAACATGGTAGCGGAATTAAATAATGATAGACTACCCCAGGAGGGTACCAGCACCCCTGGAGAATCCCTCGCTGAGCATCCACGACCATGTTTCTCCACTTCTGAGCGAGGGTGCTCAGGCTGCCCCGCGTATTCTGGGGGGGGGGCAAAATTCCGCTCAAGACTATAACTGCTCGGGGCAAACGAAGCAACAAGACCTAGGCGACCCCTGCCACGCTGTCCGTGAATTTCTGCAATATCAGGGGACTTCACTCTAACCTAAACGCCATCCACTACCATCTCGAGACGGCGAGGCCGGCTCTGCTCTTTCTGACCGAGACGCAGGTGTCCTCTCCGGCTGATGTCTCGTATCTCTCCTACCCGGGGTACAAACTGGAACACTCCTTTGTGCCTCGGGCTGGAGTTTGCGTTTACGTCAGAGAGGACATCTGTTCTCGACGCCTCGGCAGACTTGAAGGTTCGGACCTGTCCATCCTTTGGCTACGCGTAGACAGCGACGACCATCCGCGCGTCTACGGGTGCCTCTATAGGTCCCATAGCGGTAATGCCGAAACAGACCGACTCTTCGACCACGTCCAAATGGCTGCAGATTCGTTGCTACAGCAGATCCCCTCCGCAGACATCGTGATCCTCGGCGACTTTAACGTCCATCACGCCGAATGGCTTCGTTCACGTTTAACCGATCATGCGGGGAGATCTGTTCATGATTTTGCCTTGGCATATGGTCTGACACAACTGGTTACTTCGCCTACGCGGATTCCAGATGTGGAGGATCATGCACCTTCCCTGTTGGACCTTCTGCTGACCTCTCACCCAGACGGATATCAGATTTCCGTCGACGCCCCTTTAGGCTCCTCGGACCATTGTCTGGTCCGGAGTGTTGTGCCACTCACGCTGAAATCGCGGTTGCATTCTGCAGGCTGCCGCCGTGTTTGGCACTATAGGTCAGCCGATTGGGATGGGATGCGGTCTTTCTTTGCATCCTACCCTTGGGGGCGGGTTTGCTTCTCACTGGATGATCCCAACGTTGTTGCGGATTCTGTTGCTGATGTGGTACTTCAGGGTATGGAACTTTTTATTCCTTTCTCTGTGGTGCCCATTGGAGGCAAATCTCAGCCATGGTTTGGTCGCTCCTGTAAAATAGCATCATGCTATAAGCAGGAGTGCTACCAAGCCTGAGTTGATGCATCAGCGTCCCGGGATGTAAACACCAGCGCTCTAAAAAAGAAGTATAATTCCGCCTCTAGGTCCTTCAAAAGAGTCATTGCCAATGCAGTCAGAGCACATAGGCAGAATTAGCGAGAAACTAGTTCGCCTTCCTTCTGGAACCCGTGCATTCTGGTCTCTCGCCAAGGCTGTCCAGGGGAATTTCTGTCAGCCATCTCTTCCATCTCTGCACAGGGAGGACGACTCACTGGCCCATACTGCAAAGGAGAAAGCCGATCTTCTAGGCTCTTTCTTTGCGTCTAACTCGACTCTCGATGACGGGGGGAGTACGCCGCCGACCATACCGCGGTGTGAGTGCTCCATGCCGGAAGTGCAGTTCACACAGCGCTCGGTTCGCAAAGCACTCCTCTCCCTGGACATCCACAAGTCGAGTGGGCCTGACGGAATCCCCCCAATTGTGCTGAGGACGTGTGCTCCAGAGTTGGCACCGGTTTTAACGCGTCTTTTCCGGTACTCCTACTCCCTAGGCGTAGTCCCAAAATCATGGAAGACGGCTTTCGTCCACCCGATCCCTAAAAAAGGCGACCGCTCAGACCCGTCCAACTACCGGCCAATCGCCATCACCTCCTTGTTCTCCAAAACAATGGAGTCCATTGTAAACTGCCAGCTCATGAGGTACCTTGAGGATCACCAGCTGATTAGTGACCGCCAATGCGGTTTTCGCCGTGGTAGGTCAGCTGGTGATCTTCTGATCTACCTAACTCACAGATGGGCGGAGGCAGTAGAGTTCAAGGGGGAGGCATTGGCCGTTAGTTTGGACATTGCGAAGGCCTTCGATCGGGTTTGGCACCTAGCGCTTCTTTCGAAGCTCCCTTCCTATGGGCTTCCCGAGAAATTGTGCGATTGGATCACCAGCTTTCTTGCAGATCGGAGCATCAAGGTCGTTGTAGACGGTGCAAGCTCCGATTGCAAGCCTATTAATGCTGGTGTTCCACAGGGCTGCGTGCTATCGCCAACGCTGTTTCTCCTGCATATCAACGATATGTTGCATACCCGTAACATTCATTGCTATGCAGATGACAGCACTGGTGATGCTCTTTACACCGGCCGAGCCAATATTTCTCGGGAAAACGTCTCCGAGTGCCGGGACAAACTTGTGTCTGAAGTCGAGTCTTTACTGAACAGAGTCTCGGATTAGGGACGACTAAATCTAGTCCAGTTTAACCCCCAGAAGACACAAGTTTGTGCGTTAACTGCTAAAAAGAACCCCTTTGTCGTATCCCCTCAGTTTCAAGGCACTCCCCTTGTTGCCTCAGCCAGTATCGGAATCCTCGGCGTCGACATATCGAGTGACGTGCAGTTTCGTGGTCACTTGGAAGGGAAGGCCAAATTGGCCTCTAAAAAGCTTGGCGTGCTCAGCAGAGCGGGACAGTATTTCATGCCGGCACACCGCCTTCAACTTTACAAGGCGCAGGTTCGGCCGCACATGGAATACTGTTCCCATCTCTGGGCTGGGGCTCCCCAGTACCAGCTCCTTCCACTTGACCGCATCCAGCGCAGAGCGGCTCGAATGCTTTCCGATCGGCTCGATTCACTGGCGCTGCGAAGAGATGTTGCAACTCTTTGCGTATTTTATCGCATCTATCACGGGGAGTGCTCTGAGGAATTGTTCGGATTAATCCCAGCCGCCAAATTTCGTGAACGCACTACACGGCAAACGTCCCGATACCATCCACACCATCTGGATGCTTGGCGGTCCACCACTGTACGTTTCACAAGGAGTTTTCTTCCACGTACAACCTCTCTGTGGAATAGTTTACCACCGGCGATTTTTCCGGACCGATACGACCTGGGGACCTTCAAGAAAAGAGCTTACTCTTACTCTTTTCTAAAGGGCCGGCAACGCACCCGCAATGCTCCTGGTGTTGCGGTTGATCATGGGCGGCGGTAGTCACTTAACATCAGGTGAGCCACATGCTCGTTTGCCCCCTCTTCTACAAAAAAAAACTGCGCTACGGAATCATCAGCATTTTCTTTTCTTCCTTCTTTTCCGTCAAATTCTGATTGTTCAGTGTATAATGTCGACATGATTGTTAAACTTGAAGATCTTACTTGTTCAATAAAATACTTGATTGTAAACGCAGCACGAACACTACTGGTGGTAAACCAATAGGCAAGCAGTGCTGGTCTGGCGAGGGCAAGCGGGGTCCTATTTAACATCGCGCACGTTTCGCTAATGGTTCGCCCTGGACAAAGTCGCGATAAGGCGCCATTATCGGAAATGCTTTAATAGGACCCCGGCTTCTTCTTGCAGGTTTATTATGGACTATTTATTTATATCACACATGATTAACTCTGTTGTGGATGTACAGAGTATAGTCGTGACCTTTCCCAAAAGTGTTGACACGATGTAATTTTATTTTAGATCAGAAGGCTCTAAAGTTATCCATCGAATAAATTATAACCGGAGTGAATTTATAAGTGGGACAATTGAATCTTAAATTGTAATATTTAATTTGTTTATGTTGTTTTGTAATTTATCTCATAAATAAATTTTATTTGTAGATTGAAGACGGCTCTTAAAATAATTTAAAATATTATTTCAAATAATATATATAATATAAACATTGAAGTAATATGTACTGTACGTAATAGCTCAATGAATATGAATAATATAATAATTTTTAATTAGTACATTGGTATTGGGTGTTATTTGTATTATGTATGTGGGAGTTATGGAAATCTAGGACATAAGCGTTCGTATTGGAATTTCAGTCGTTTGGCACAGACCTACTCTCGTACTTACGTCTGAAGACGGTTGGCTCTAACGCAAGAAAGAATCTGGCACATTACCTTATTGCGTGCTGGCAAACTTCACATGTCGTCGAAACTTTTTTTTTATTTCTATCGCATGCAGGTTTCCACGGATAACCAGTAAAATTGCAACTACCAATTTCATCAATGCAAGCAATTTACTCATCATCACATCATCGTAACAGCCCTTCTCAGGCCCACTGCTGAACATAGGTGTCCTGCAGACCTCGATATGATTTGCTTACAGAGAAATATTAACCAGAGCTACCACTCCCAAACAAGTGCCAGACAGTATTTCTTAAGCGTCTAAATAAGGGGGATCAACTATATCGAGGATGCAATCAGTTGTTTATCAGCAGCATAAAAATGATGATGACACGAAGAAAAATAATAGTTAATGATACATTTAGGAATTGAGGTATCTGCATATCCAAACACATAACTACACATTAGGGTAACAAAGGTGTAGTAGGGCGGAGCAATTGGCGTGCATTATATTACACGTTTTTGTACTACTGTGTCCTAAATAATGGCGGCTCTTCAAGTTCTATG
Source organism: Parnassius smintheus behrii (assembly GCA_036936625.1). Classification (NCBI taxonomy): domain Eukaryota; kingdom Metazoa; phylum Arthropoda; class Insecta; order Lepidoptera; family Papilionidae; genus Parnassius; species Parnassius smintheus. The sequence goes on along the minus strand of JAUPFT010000026.1, from coordinate 24,298,050 downwards.
GGAAAGACGCCGTCACTGTATACGCTCCTCCGAACACTTTCCACTGAGGCCTTAGCGTTAGCTTGACCCTTAGCCTTAGATTTATCGTAATAGGTTAAAAGTACATCGATGATATTGCACTTCGAGATCTAGGAGATCTTATAATTAAACTTTTACCAGTACTACTACCAGTCAAAAATGTACTTATGAACATAGGCTTTTTCCAAAAATTGTCTTAATCATATTATTATTCTTATTGTCCAATCATAGTTGTCACGTTGTTATTTTCAATTGAACTGCCTCCTTGATCTAGCGATTGCTAACGCTACTGCTCACCATGAGATCCCGGGTTTTCATCCCGGGTCGGGAAAAAAAAACAGTTATTGACTTTTTTCGTTAAGAAATTCTTAGTAGCTGCTCGGAGTGAGGAATTTGGCGGTGTCTCACCCCCGTGCCTCAGAAAGCACCTAAAGCAGTTGGTTCTGAACCTGATCTCTCTCCGGTCGTATCGGTTTACTGTTCTATCGGACTATGAGAGTGAGGGAATAGAGAGTGAGCCCGTGCTTGCTATAACTTGGGCACTATAATCCTGTCCTGCTCCGATTGCTAGTATCCGTTGGGGCTGGCCGCTGTGACCGAAATTATGTCTGGATGATTATTTATTATTTCCAATTGTCATCAGGAAGACCCTGATGGCCATCTCTTCTTTCAGCTTATATCTGTCGTCTTTTACGACATCCACGGGATGATATCGGGTAGTCTTATGCTACCACTACACGGCAAACTATAATCCCATATTACAAAATTATTTCGTTCTATTCAGAGCAAATATGATTATAATGTAAACATTTAACGCTAATATATAATAATCCTGATAACAGGCAGGTCTGTGTATAGTAACAATTAGTGAATTTCACTCGAAGCCGAGCTCAGGAACTATGCAAGCAGAGCCAGCGTGTTCGTGCACTGTCGCGCTTGGATAATAACTTAATAAGTGCCCTCTAGCAGCGCTCGGCGTAATTACAAATTAGAGAATGCTCGCGCCGCGTGTACTGCAGATGGCTGCAGTGATAGCCGGCTTTATTCTGCAAATGTTTGGCAAAAAATATTTTAATAATATTTTTTACCAAACATTTGCAGAATTGTTATGTGGATTGTAATATTATTATTACAATCCACATAAATGTATTTTTATAGAAGAGGGTAAAAAACGAGCACATATGCTGTGGCTCACACACATATATTCATCAATATACAAACCCTTTAATTAAAATGCAAAATGCGTCGTCCTTGAGGGTTAAGATGGAATGCCTCGTTTTCTGTAAAAAGTGTCCCCGGGTCTGTAAAGACAGCATTAATCTGCTATTGCATGCTGATACTCAGTGAGAGTATGATCTCTTCCAAGTCTAGCCGACCCATTCGTGCTACCACTTTAATACCTATAACTGCAGAGCCTTGCTTTACTAGGTACTAACCGCTTTTCATTACAGCTATATATAATATAACCTTCTCAGAAATGAGAGGAGGCCTGTGCCCAGCAGTGGGACGTATAAAGGCTGTAATTTTACTTTACTTTACTTATATAAGATTGCGTTTTTTCATGAACCCTGTATACTCGTGACAATCACTTTCACTTTTAACGTTACTACTTATCAGCGATTTGGGTAGGTACGCCGTATAGATGTGTGAGTGAGTTGATCAATGATCATCCCTTTGGTTCTTTGTTTCTTTGGAAATTTAAAATGCTGTGTTAGTGCCTACTTTAACGTATGGTAGCGAAAGTTGAGTGTGGCAGAAGAATTACGATAGTAAAATAAACGCAGTAGAAATGCGACCATTAAGGAGTATGTTAAGGCTGAATCTGAATGACAGGGTGCGAAATTGTGTGATAAAAGAAGTGTGTGCTTTGCAAGATGATGTTTTTACTAGGATTAAGAAAGGAATGCTTCGGTGGCTTGGTCATGTAGAAAGAATAAATGATGAAATATTAACAAAGCAAATTTTTCTTGCAGAAGTGAACGGAAGAGTCGGAAAGGGACGTCCTAGACGAAAGTTTATCGACCAAATTGGCGATTTATTGAAAATGGGCCTAATTAAAACTATCCTTAACTGACGAGCATGTATGCGAAGGTATATGGATGTGGAGGAGGCAGGAGAGGTATGTCTGGATCGTGCCAAATGGAAGTTTGTAGTCTCTGCCCACCCCTCTGGGTGATATGTGTTTTATGTATTATTAATATATTTTATTTCTTTGCTAATCGTAAAATACCCAATGCGGTAACAGCGAGCAGCGTCAAGAGAGCAGTATGGTACTTGTACTACACTCACCAGTCCGTCTGCAGAGCGTGGCGATTGTGGCAAACACTCCCCACAATGGAACAGGTTGACAGGAAAACTTAACTAAACTTAAACGCTGGTCAGCCACCGCAGAGTCTACCTCACCTGAAGATGCCTCGTGTAGAGGCGAAATCGGTGTCGTATTATCGTCGATGGTGTGTCTTTCCTAGAGTAGTGGTGGTGGGAGTAGTTGTTGGGGCTTGGGAGTGGTGGCGCTGGGATTAGTGATGACGGAATAAGTGCACGAAATCGAGGTAAGACATATCAACTATTGAGTGGTTGGTTGCAAAGTAACTCTTAATATCTTTAGTATAATGGATTTCCGCAAAGTAACGCCTGATTCTTTTAATAACCTTAACGTGTTGTTAAAAGAGAAGAAGATATATGAGAAGGGTATATCGATACCTCGAAGGCTTAGCGATATTTCCTATAATTCCCTTAGTTGCTTCTTTTGGCATACACGGGACAACATGTGTACCATACACTAAGTAAAGGTCGTGCCACGTAAGATGAAATTAAATAGAGTCCACTGTGTATATACAATCAAGCAGAAAAATGAATATTTTATTATGCCATTTTAATATGTAAAAAGTCAAAGGTCAACATTATAACCACACATCAAAGTCTCCACGAAAACTGAACGATATATTTATATATCATCGTTAGGTTTTAACTGCTTCTAAATAATATTCTACATTTTATGTACACTTAGTTAAAGAAATAAAATATTTTATATTTTTATTTTTGTATTTGTAATTGCTGTTTAAACTACACTATGCGATAGTCTTCGATTATAAGGATATTTTAAATGCAATAATTTGCAAAAAAATCATCTTGTAGAAAATAACAAAATATTTACAACTTTATACAATATAGTCCCAAAATAATTTATAAAGTAATAAATATTTGCACACTATTTGCAAATATTATAGAACAATATTTTTAAAAGTACAAAAATAATGGCAAAAATTTAAAATTTTATAACATGTAGTCGCTAACACTTTCGATATCGATAGTGGCGTTACTTATAATAAAATAAAAGTATACTCTACAAACGGCTCACAGCACTCGCGCCATTTTTCAGGGTGTTTTAGTAAAGAGAGAAATACGCGTTGCCATATTTAGAATTGTCGGAGTTTACAGTACATAATCCCATTTCTAATCCAGTTACAATATATTCCTTCATCAATAAGTCAGTACTTAAAATTAAAACTTACAATTTCAGTAGATTTGACGGGAATCGAACTCAGAATGTCGCCGTACTCTAAAATTTATGACTTACATAAAGCTCCTAATCTATTAAGTTTTAATTAATATACGTTGCATAATTAATATACGTTGAATAATGGAAATACAATATTTGTTATTATTAACTAGTTTTAGAATCACCCAAGTAACATAGGTAGGTTTGTAGGTACTAAGGAACCCTTAATGGGCTTTATGCAGCCGAGGTGAGCCGAGTGCAGGAACACTGCCTTATCGATATTTGACAACTTTACCCGCCGCTTTTAGCTATTTACGAGGTAATTTTGTAAGCCTCGAACACGATGTCCTGTAATTAATTACTGATTTCATTAATTAAGTGAGTTTTACGATGAATGTGGGGAGGATAGTCTTTCGTAAACTTTAATTACTAAAACGAAATTTTGTTTAATTTACGAACGAATGAAAGAAGAATGTACATGTACATTCTTGTATAATAAGCTCATGTGGGCTTAGTACTAAAAGCGATTTATATTTAGTCTCGGATTTGATATAGGATCAGTTTCACGAAAAAATACCGATAAGCGACCATAACTAAAGTGTAAATAATGGACTTTTGACAGCAAACGTCCGATTTCGCTGCGACTTCTATAACTAAAGAAGTACCTTAGCTGCATGACTTCTTTAGTAGGAAGGACATTTTTTAATTATAGTTTAAGCTGAGACTGTCACTATAAATCACTTTTTGTAATAACATGGATGTTACGATTTTTATAATGTTACGTAAATTCAATAAGATTACCGGTGATGAAAGATACTTTCGTGAATTTAAGATAGTTTCTTATGATTATATATCCTTCTTTCCTTCGTTATAAAATATTTCAGCCCAAATTTGAACAAATTTCTTTCTCTCCCACTTTATCTTCTAGTAATTATTTATATAATTGTTTTTAATTAAATTTTTAAATCCAGAGTTCTCAGTTTTTCTAATTTTTATATTTCTCCTCATGAAGAATCAAGAATCAACCCAACATAGTGATATTGAAGCAACATTTCTAGCTTTTCTATCTTTTCTATCCGTTCCAGGCCTCTATCCATAGATTATTCAAACTACCCGCAAACAGAGAGTCGCTGGTTCTAATTCCAATGAGAGGGATACCCTACCTTTTGCTTGTTAATCCGAGGCAGACATTTCTTCCCTAATGTTTCCCGGTTCTATGAACTATATTCCCGAACCAACGCCACTACAATTTAAATATGTCAGTTACTATTGTTTTACTGTGAATATCTTAACAAGGAAATTTATCATGCCGTTGCATCGCGAGCTTAGTCTCCGCCACAGCTTGCAGTATCGTGTAACGCTGATAATTGATAATAATTAAATGATTGGTAAAATTAAATATGAAAATTGTTAAAAAAAATTATACTAACAGACATGCTGTCCACCTGGTGGAAAGTCGCTGCTGCAGTATAGAGCTACCTGCAGCTAACTTCAAACAAAGAACACTATAGATTCGTTGTCACCTTTGAGGATTAATATGGGATGCCTATGAGCCTGAAACTATACTGCGGTTATCTATATCCTTCAGGCTGAAAAACAACAGTGCAGGCACGTCTATTCAGCAGCAGAATAGGTGAGAAGGTGGTCCCGAACTAGACGGATTCTTAGATAAAAAAGAAATCCTGGTAGGATTTCTTTTTTGTCTTTCCTTTACTGGATTCTACCTTTAAATAATTATCGCAATCAAATTATTTGGTATTTGTTGGTTAAAAATATTTTGGTATTCGGTAATTTTCGCTCGATTTTTTTTAATTCGTGTGTTTTGGAAATTATATTTAGATACAAATTACATACTGATGAAATATAAATAATATTTTTTGATCTTAGCGACATAACAGAAAAAACGGAACTGGTTATTTGAATAAAAAATCTGAGTGCAATTATTTTAATTTAAATTTTCATGTTTTTAAAAAATACTAAAAAAAGGGCTCGAAAAAATAGATTTTCTCAAAAAAGAAAGGAACATGAAAAAAAAAATTAAAAAAGTCGGTCGGTCGGTCTGGGTTTGAACCGGGGTTTATAGATTCCGTTACCGACCATTATTATAAAATTTACCTTCTTATTCTAACGATATTGTAGCAGTTTTTCATTGCCTAAAAACACGGACGAAAAGAGATTTTCTAAAAATAAATCCTAGCTAGATCGATTTATTATCCCCGAAACTCCCTGGACACTAAATTTTATGAAAATCGTTGGAGCCGTTTCCGAGATCCCGATTATATATATATACAAGAATTGCTCGTTTAATAGTATAGGATATATGTATATATGTGTGTATATATATATATATATATATATATATATATATATATATATATATATATATATATTTATATATACATAAATATTCACGCCTGTCACCCAGAAGGGTTAGCAGAGACTACGAACTTTCATTTGTCACGATTCTAACACACATTTCTCATGGTGTTCTTCTGAACCAACCAAGCCTATCAAGAACGGTTAACCACGGAAACTCATCAAGCAGCGCAGATGATGTCCAGCACAACTAGAGCAGTGTCACCGTGTCACAATAGCGTGACGTGCCAGAGATACTGCTCGCTACAGTTAGGTATTGTTCAAATTCAGGCCAACAATGACACTTACTACAAGCTCCACAACATTATCTTACAAACCACACTCTTCTCTTATCACACAATTTCTCACCCTGTCATTCAGATTCGGCTTGTAATCTAATATATAAAAATAATGTTTGTTTGTCCATATTTTATGCGCTGCCGTAATATTCATTAGATTGCGGTAAAACTTTGTCAACTTATTGCTTGCACTTGCGCGAAGGTTATAGGTATAGCACAATTAAGTTACACTTTGTTGCGCGCGTATCGTTTCGACAAATTTATTCGATAGTTATTTATCATTCAACTTCAATTATTGCATCATCGTACCTAATTAAGCGATATAACTCTTCCAAATTTAAAACGATGTTTACACAATAACGCTCTTCTACGGCAGCAATGCGCAATGTACTAGCTAGTTGCTAATAAAATGCCCATATTGAAGTGAAACTCCCGGCAACGGAAAATTACAAATAATTGCAAACTATTCCTATCAGCCCTCAATTACATATTACTGAAAGCCGTAACCTACACAATACTAGCTGTGATGGTTACGTAACGGTACATGAGAGGAGGGAGGCCTATTATTCAATTTAATTAATTTAATATATGTTAGTTACTAGTTAGACTAGTGAAACACCTCGGCTTCGCATGCGTGCTATCTGGATTTCGACAACGGAGCCACCTACCGGAACCTACTATACTTAAGAACCACCTAGGTGACACCCACACGTACACGCAATGGGAATCTGTTTGGGAGGAGAAGAATGACGAACACACGAAAAATGAAATTTTATGTATTAAAGATATATGTATATATATTAATTTTAAAAGCTATAAGGACAGAAGAACAGAGGGAAGCGGAACCAGAGGGTGGGCAGTAGCATCTTCCTGATTACTATCCAGCATATTAAAAAACTTGCATTTATGGACTCGCATGGCAAATGTATCAATAATAATAAATTTATTTTATTTTACTTAGATAGAAGTAAGCTTTTTCTTTGAAAGTTCCTAAGTAATATTTGTCCGGAAACTCCGCTAGGACAGTAAATTCCAGGTTGCGAGTAGCGGAAAATTCCTAGAAAATGTGCGGTGTTAGATTGCCAACTATAGAGGTTAATAATTTTTTTAACTGTGACACATATTATTACGATAGAACTTTAGAAAACATTCAGAAGCGACAGTAGCCTAATGGCCGGACGCGGACCGCGAACTCAAAAAGGTCGTGGGTTCGAATCCGCCACTCGGATACTGGCGTAAACCACTCGTAACACAAACGATTCAAGCTTACCACGAGTGGTTAAGGGGAATATTAGTAATGTTTATAGCATTGTTAATATTCTTTATTTAAAAAAAAGAATGTGACTGCTGGAAGTAATCCAAAGAATTAAAATTAAAATGCACTTAAAAGAACGAATCTATACGTTTTAGGAGCACCGTCTTCTGCATTTGATTTTGGGACGGTCCGTCACGGAGTCTAAGTCGACTCAGATGTCTCGAGAGGCTGACTAGGATTAACCCACTCGCAGAAACGACTACAGATATAATTTCGGTCGGCAGTCCATCCCACATGTCGGTCACTTCGTGCGCCAGGTCCAGATATTTTGTTCGCTTATCTGTTTCGACTTTCACGAGGTTCTCTTCATACGGAATGGCAATTTAAATCAAAAATATCCTTGACTGTCTCCGGTAGAATAGAATACCGGACTAAGTCTGCGAAGTTTTGCTCAGTGATGGTTATAGATGGCTCCAACTAAAATACGCCCGCAATGCGTTGCCCTTAATATGCAATGTCTAACGCGTGCGGCGGACTTCACCAGTGGCGGGTGCCAATTGCTGGACCTACAGAGACCTTGCCCACCCCAAGCCAGCTTATGGGGATGATGGATATGAGGGGCTGCTGAGTGGTCGTGCAGCACCTTGCGCTCAGTAGGCGGTTTGCATGCTGTTGCGTCCAGCGCCAGCTCCAGACGCGCACTGGTGACCTCCAGGGGGCGGTCCTTTGCACGTTCTTCTGATTTCCATCATCCTTATTATTTTATTACATTATTATTATTAATTACTTCCTCATTGCGCTCTCTGGGATATTAACGAATGAATGATATAACATTCTCCCGCCTTTATAATGTTCGTTGTCTGTGATCGCTGATCTAACACCCGCTATACGTGGTCTAATGAACTCGCAGAAAGCGATTTGCATAACATTCAATATGGTTGTTAGCGAACATAAAATTTGACGTGCTCTTGATGATCAACAATTTACAACGCAAATCACTTTGAGCGCTGGGATGTGTATCCAGATAAAGCTCCATACTCATATTAGGTTGAGTTGAAACTTATATTTTTATGTGATACTAGCCCGAGTGAATTTTTTCTCAAATTGTTATTTTACCGACGGAGATTTGATGATGAACTGTTGCCGACAAATTCTTCCAAAAATGTCTTACCCTCATCCCACTGATTGGTTATGAATAACGGCATTACCAGTGCTGTCTTGGTTTCACAATCATCAAGTTGTCTGCCAAGCGTGTTGGTAGTGCTTGATTACACATTCCTGATAATGCCAGTTGATTAAAAAAAAACTATCTGTAGCCACTGCTTTAAATAAAGTTTGTCGCCCTTACTTCTATAAAAAAAAGAATGTTGCAGGTGTACAGGTCCTTAACTCTTGATACAAACTATTGATTTTGGAGTTTAAAATTGGAATCGTTCCTTGACCGTAACCGATTCTTCTTCTCTTCTTTATTTTTTATCACACAAACGTTATATCTGACATGTGAGAATAGAAATGGTTACTTTTGCGCTATTTTAAAATTTACTGCATTTATTTCTGCATTGTGGTCAATCATGGTAGTCTTCTAGGTACTGTTGAAAAATTTTATTTTTATTTTTATTAAAAAAAACATATGTATAGGTAATTGCGAAAATATATTAAAATTCAAAATCTTATTTTTTTTTGTGAATGACGTGACACCAGATTAATGCTTCAGCGTAGTTCAGCTCAGTCTTCACGAATGGCATTTGATTCAGATTCTGGTTCCAAGTCATAGTGAGAATAAACTCTCATAAAAGTTTCATGTATGGGGACACTATTATTCGTTCGGATTACGTACGTATTGCACCAACTTCCTTATCTCGTTATAATCACACGTGTTCTGATATTGTCTCAATTACGCAGTTGTAAATCCGCAAGAAGCAGTCAATTTAATATTAATGGGTCTGTTATGAGTATTAATAAGGAAGACAGAAAGCGTGTTAACGTCTAAGGCAATGAATATGTGAAATGCAATATTGTAATAAATCCTTCATACTATGTTAATTAAAATCAAATTAAAATACATGGCATATCCTTTATTATGTAGATATAAATGTTTTTAACTTAGCTGTTTATTGTTCTTTATTTTATTTTATATAATAACGGTGAAAAACGAGCACACAGTCCACCTGATGGTAAGTAGATGCTGTGGCCCATAGACATCTATATTTATCCTCGATTAAGAATCAAAACGCAGATGCGTTGTCACCCTTGAGGAATAAGATGAATGCCTCGTTTCCAGCAAACATTACGTTAAGCTGCTACTTCACGCTGGCATTCTGTAAGAGCGTGATCCTTCCCCTTCCCCAGTAGAACACGAATAATATTATGGTTGTACGGCCGTTCGTATTACAACCATTGCTGCAGCATGGCTCTACACCGTACGTGAAAAAACGTGTCTTTCACGTCACTTCTACATACTTATTAATTTCATGGTACAAAAAACCTTCTGTAATTTATAAAAAATAGAAGCTTCTATTTATAAAAACAGAAGCTTAAAGAAATAGATGCTTGTGTGCGCCTTCCAATTCTAAAAAAATCAAATATTTGTTATTCGAAATAAACCATTCCATAAAAGATAGAATCATGCTGCAACTGTCTTATAACTTCAAGGACACTGATCGGGGGAAAAATCGTGCTATCACAGAACATCAGTACAAGATAATTCGGATGCACATTTTTGTAGCAATGAGTCATTCCATCTTAGGGATGATAACGCTACTGCATTATTTATACAGGTTTAAAGGTATTATACAGGTATGCTGTATACTGGGTTACCAGCATTATATATACGATATATATATATATATATATATATATATATATATATATATATATATATATATATATATATATATATATATATATATATATATATATATTGGATAATGATGTTCCCGTTTAGGCCTCGTACTGTAACTACCAGTATCTACTAACAACTACTGAATTCTTCGAATACTGTGGCAGTTTTGTGTTCAGTAGTTAATTTGTGATAGGCTGTAATTATGATGATTAAAATACTAATATGTTAGTAAATTAGACAATGCAACATACATTTAATAGATCAGATGCCTTAAATTTATTTTGAGCTGTAGGGAACGTTTTCTCTAATTATTAATACCCGATTGTTGTAAATTAACGAAACTCTATTATAATTGGTATATTATTGGTATATAATTGTATTATTAACACATTTACGTAGGTTGTACAAGTACGTAAGTTGTTCTTTATTCTTTATTCTTTATTCTTTATTGTACACACAATAAGTTGGTAACAATTATTAAATATTTAAATAAATGTACAAAGGCGAGCTTAACCCTAATAAGAGTTCTCTTCCAGCAAACCTATTTTGTTGTTGAAAAGAGATAGTGAAACGTTGTTTCACTATCTCTTTTCTTTTTTTTAATTATTTTATTAGCCCGCTCCGGCTGCGCCTGTGTAAGATCTTTTAATGTGGCGTTATTTAGTTAAGTTAAAGAAAGACCATAAATTTTATCAATATTCGTTTTTTCAAAAAATCTCAAATTTTTGGAATAGACTATAAACTACTCCTGATAATTCTCTCTATCTGTTCATGATGCTTCATTACAATCGATTCAGATATCCAAAGATCAGCCCGGGCAGGTGGACAGACAGACACTCATTTTAAAATTGGTGGTTAACGATTATTGCATGTATTTACGTTTTAAGAACCATTAAGAAATAAAGCTTACACTAAGACATAAAGCTTAACCTCTTCAGCTCAATATAAATCAGTTATTTTGATAAGCAGATTTTCAAAAATGGTTGGTTTAAATATTATATAAAAAAATGAAGAAAACAGAGAAGTTAGTACATGAGTTAATCCTATGATAAAAGTTGTTTCTGGTATTTTAATGCTCACAAGTGTATTTTTTTAATTTATTTACGTCGATGTCCTATATGTTAATTCGGTTTGTTTTATTAACAGCCTTGTCAACGAACCCGTCTACGAGTAATTGCTTAATAGATTGCAAAGAGTTCTGTCATTAAGAAAAATATTCTGCGTGATGACCACGAAGACAGTGAACTTGTTACCTAATTTATAAAGTCGTATTTCTTCGTATTTTATAACTGGCAAGGAAATACATAGTCATAAAACACAGTCTTGATCCGTCTACTATCTAAATCGACTCCCTGCGTCTGTTACCAGGTCTCCACTAGCAATAATACTTTTTCTAAATTCCATATTACTTACTTATTCTTGATACCGCACACATTCATGTACAGATGCACATAGAATTTGTACATGAATGTGTGCGGTACTTTCTAAGGGCGGCTTGTTCCTAATACTGGAAATATTCTGATATTTTACTGTTTAAATATATTCTTCGAATAATAGTGTACAAATACAATAATGTAGATACTATCATCTGAAAAAAAAACACTAGAAGAACTATATACTATGTTCTTTATATTACACGAATGAAAGTAAAATGATATTTCTATATTATCTTTTGAAAACAGAAGAAGATTACATATGCAGTAAAAAGAAAATAACTAAGCTGACAACACCTTAGTATCAAATCTATGCTGATAAAACACGGAATTAATTTAAGAAGTCAGCAATACTAGAGCAATAAGTAATTATCGTCTTGTTGTAATATTTTCATTATTTATATCTTTTGGTATGATAACTCTATTAAATAAATATAACAATGGTTATTTTACCTGTGACTGGGTATTATTCCTTAATTCGACCTGTAAATATGCTAAGTGACCTATATGTATATATTCTCATACACTTTAACCAATTGTTACGTCGTTAAAACTAAAAGTGTCATATGTAGTCAAGTCACTATACAATTATACATAAACTTTGTAGTGTACGTGGTCACCCTTACCACCGCGTCGCCGGGTCACGGTGTCTCCGCCCAACTAATTGCCGTGACCGGGCTAATATTTGAACTTGATTAAGCACACATACAGCAATTCGTTAATTATTATTCTGTTTGAAATGTCGAGCGTCGTCGCTTGTTTCCGTCGGTAGGATTTAAGGAGTTCGTAGTGATACTGCTTGAAAGGTTCAATGTATCCAGTATTCAGTAATTCACTCCTTAAATAAGTCTTACAAAATATTCTTTTAAGAGGTAGTGCACGCTACATATAATGTCGTAAAATACAGTTCATTAAAACATTATATATCATTAATACCAAAAAAAATTTAAACATATTGGAGGGTTTTTGAGGAAAACTGCCGTTTCACCCTGGTCTGGCCATTAGATGGACCGTGTGCTCGTTATTATTTTGAAAAAAAAAAGTCTTTGGTTAGCGTTCGTGTTAGTTGAAATAATACTAGTTTTTACGGAATTTATCGCGTATATTTAACTTTTTAAATACCCGACGTTTCGAACGCTTTACAGCACTCATGGTCACGGGCGGGACTGAGATGTTCAACGTCCATATGTCATAGTTAACCGCGGTTACCATAGATTAAAATTTAACTTTTGTTCCGATCTATGCAGTATGAACTTATGGTATCTTGAAGTCTTGCAGTTGTATGCTTGGGTTGGGATTTAATTTTATTTATTATAGGATCCCAAGCAGATGGTAGCACCCAGCCATCTTCTCTATTGAAATTAGGATGTTTTTTGATTTCAATAGCCTCGCGAATCATCCTTGGAAGGAATCGGTGTTCTTTAGCGAGGATCTGCGGTCTATCAAATCTGATGTAGTGACGGGGGCGATACTGTACGTGTTCACAGACTGCAGACTTCCCGGAGCGTCGATTCTTCACATCAGCTATATGTTCTTTAACGCGGGTTTTTATTGATCTTTTAGTTTGTCCTATGTAGGAGAGACCACATTCACAATCAAGCTTGTACACTCCTGCATCTTGCAGAGAGACATTACACTTGACCGATGGTAAAAACTGACCAATCTTCTTCAGCGTCTTGAAGTATGTTTTGATGGAAGCGCGCTTCAAGATGTAGCCAATCTTGTCAGTGACTCCTCTAACATATGGCAGTACAGCAGGTACACGCTCGACTGTGGCCGGCTTCACTCGTTCACTGTGACGTAGGCGCGGGATTCCGTAAAAACTAGTATTATTTCAATGTGTAGTGTTCGCGTAAATATAAGAAATCGTTCGTGTTAGTTCTTCGTGAGACAAAGTTTTGTGCTAACTATTAATAAAAGGAAAAAAATTGTTCTAATTAATAATTCTGTAGGAGTTTTTTTCATAACATTTCTAAGATTCACGCGATACACCAAAAATTGCCTAAAATTATTTAATTTCCACCTTTATCGGGTGAATCCGTTATATTCATGTACAAGCCAATTGATGCATGGTGCGGGCAATACCAGTCCCTGAACAAAAGCGATTTTGCTTCCTTCTAACAAGTGTCTTGTCGAGCTTTACCTAAAACGACATGGACAGTATACAATAAAGTAACAAGTAAACATGTTCCAACTTCCAACCAAGTCCTCGCTTCTATGAGATAGGCTACCAACAGATTTACGGGTGATAAAGATAAAGATGCTCAAGATAAGGATAGATTATTTAAAAAAACTAAATAATTCAAAATAAAGAGATATTGGTAATATTAATGCAATTGTTACAGAACATAACGGATCTGTGGTCTTTTAGGAGATAGTTTGTTTGGCAAATCTAAGTGTCGAATCACTATGTGGTTGCGACCTGTAATAAGAACTTAAAGATATGTTGAGTTCGTGAAATCTATCGATACGTATTGGGCAGCGCGGCGGACTGTAAGGAATTTATAACAAAGTAACATGGTGAATAACTCATCACTGTTTTTGAATTACGTAAATTTGACTACTGTTTGTTGTTGCTGCTTACAAATCATCACTAATTAACAAGGTTATTTTTAATATCATACATAATGCTAGACTCTACAAACTTCTTGTAGGTACTATTTCTTGTGCAGGTTTTTTTTATAGAATAAGGGTGACAAACGATCACACAGTCCACCTGATGGTAAATGGATGGTGTGGCCCATGGACGTCTACATTCATCTACGATTAAGAGTCAAAATGTAGATATGTTATCACTGAGGACTAAGATGGAATGCCTCGTTTCCAGTTAAGTGTCTTTAACTCTACACTCACTATACGAAACACGACAGCATAAAGCCGCTATTTTTGTATGTATTCTGTGACATGCGCTCTCGTCCTATCCCAGTCGAACCGACCCTTTGGTGCTATAACTGTAATATAGCTGTAGTGTGACTCTACCACGTATAGTGAATACATAGATATAGGATGTGCCTCGTGAGTCCGGCGGCCTTTTCAAAGCCTGTTTACTAACCGGCGCCTACGCACATGCAGTGTGAATGGTGTCTTTTACAAATAGTATAAAAGTTCAATGGGTATTGCAATGTCTAAAGTATTATTATATTACAAACGAATAAATCTTGATTTTGAAATAAACTGTTATTTAATATTTTTCCATGTTTTGGAGACGAGTGTAAGGGGGAATATGTCAGCTTTTATTATAAATGGAAATAATAAACAAACTCAAAGTCCACATAATGGTAATAGATCTGCAGCTCTTAGAAAACTGCAACCACCTTCATTCAAAAAAGGCTACAGATATGTGGTTATATCTGATGACTAAGATGGAATTCCTCAATGGAGAAAAACTCCAAATCCTAACGATGCTTGCGCAGAGTGTATCCTGTTTATGGACGGCTCTGGATCAAATTGTTTTTTTATAGAACAAGGCCGACAAACGAACGATATGGAGTAGTGGATATTCTTACTCGGCTATTAAACGATGATAATAATAATAATAATAATAATAATAACACACACCCCACAATAATAATAATAATAATAATAATAATAATAATAATAATAATAAACCTGAGCCTACCTCTCCCTAAGTTTCATGGGCGGGGGCTTGGAAAATACCGGGTTTATCTCGAGCAATAAACAAATAATAATAATAATAATAATAATAATAATAATAATAATAATAATAATAATAAAAAGGCGTAGGGAATTGACGACCCCATCGCCCGCTGACGTAACAGTTAAGTGACAAAACTGCTACGTCAACGCAGTCAGTCAGCGCCTTGCGAGAGGTGTGAGCGCCGTGCCTCGGCAGAATTTAGGGTGCAGAGGCCCGTTTGTGCTTATGGCTACACACGAAACGGTGCCGGGCCTGGGCGTCTCCCGTTAATGGACGCCCAAATAATGGATGATGGATAAGAAGATAGTGCGCAAAGGGCCGCTGCCTGGGGGTCGCCGGGGCGCGTCTGGAGCTGGCGCTGGACGCGGCAGCATGCGGGTCGCCAGCCGAGCGCGAGGAGCTGCACGGTCACCTAGCAGCCCTCCGCATCCATCATCCCCACCAGAAGGCTTGGTGTCGGCTGGGTCTTCTCGGACTCAGCAAGCGGCACCCGCCGCTGGTGGAGCACGTCGCATGCGTTGGTCACAAGAAATGAATGCAAACGCACTGCGGGCGTACTTTAGGGCAAAAGGGGAAGAAACTGGATGTTTGGCGTATCGGGCTAGGATGCATCGTCTTTTTGCTGAGCTGGAGCCATCTTTAACCGTCACAGAGCAAAACCTGGCAGACCGAGTTCGGTATATCTTGCGCTCAAATATATTTGATGTCGCCGAACTCGAACGGCTACGACGTGAGGCTGTTCCCTCGTCGGATGAGAATGCTACGGCTGAGGATGCGGCGCCACAAATGGTAGAGCAATCCGCAAACGTGGATGCCGCCGTGAATACCCCAGTTGTGGTTGATTCAAACGATGATGGAACAGTCGCCCAGGAACTGGAATTAGAGCATATGAGGAGTATATTGGAAGAGGCGATTGTGGAAACGCGCAGTACGCCTCTCGAAAATCGACCGCGACTTCCCCGCATAGCCCTAAGCAAGCGGAATCGGGCTGTCGTGAGGGCTCTGAACCCAATGCTGGTTACCTATTTGGAAGCCAGCCGGGACCTTTGCGAGACGGACTCAATTCTTTTTGGCGCCGCGCTGGCAGTCTGCCGTATCATAGGCGCCAAGGTTTCCACGGCTGGACGCGCTACTGGCCATAGTAGCGCTATCCCAGCATGGAGAAGAAGAATTGAGGAACGTATCGCAAGGGCTAGAGCTCTCATCGGCAGACTGATATGCTTCAGATCAGGCAACAACAGGCCAAGAATTGTGCGCACCGTCAGGATGGCGTTTGCTGGGACAAATGTCAGTTTGTCCCAGCCGGATATAACGCAAAAACTGACGGAGCGCATAGATGATCTGAAGCAGAGAATCGCTGCTTGGGGAAAGCGGATTCGGCGATATACCGAGAGGTCGACACGGTTCAACCAGAATCGTCTCTTCCAGAGTGATCAGAAGAGGCTCTATGAATCATTGGAGCGACCAATGGTAAGTGGAACGGGTCCAGCACCGAATCAGGCCGACAGTGTAGCATTCTGGCGCGGCCTGTGGTCAGAGCCCGTAAACCACAGCGAGGGCCCTTGGACAGAAGTTGTGGCGAGTCAGTGTGCGGGTATAACGCCCATGGACCCCGTCATCATAACGCCGGATGACGTAGCTGAGGCGGTCCGTAGGGCCCCGAACTGGAAAAGTCCGGGGCTTGACGGGCTGCATCACTACTGGCTGAAGGGGTTCATGGTGTGTCACTCTGTGCTCGCCCGACAGTTTCAAGAGGCTCTCAACCAGAAGTCGCTCCCAAGCCTCTTCACTACTGGGATCACTCATTTGGTTCCTAAAGACCAGGGTACCACAGACCCGAGCAAATACCGCCCCATCACTTGTCTACCGACAATATACAAGACACTAACATCCATTTTGAGCGCGAGAATCACTTGTCACCTGGACTCAAATCAGGTGATGTCGCGCGCTCAAAATGGATGTCGGGGCGGTGGTCGTGGAACCAAGGAACCACTCCTCATTGACGCGGTCATTGGCAAAGTGGTGAAACGCAACCGTCGGAACTTCTCCGCCGCCTGGATAGACTACAGAAAGGCATTCGACTCGGTGCCCCATACATGGCTAATGAGAGTCCTCGAGCTGTACAAGATAGACTGTACAGTTAGAGACTTCCTCGAGCAGTGTATGGGGCAGTGGAGTACGATCCTTTGTCATCTGGGTGAGCGGATGATGGCTGCGGAGAACCACATAAGGATAAGAAGGGGTATCTTCCAGGGCGATTGTCTGAGTCCAATCTGGTTCTGCCTCTCTCTGAACCCTCTCAGTACCTTACTGGAGGGCTCCGGGAGGGGATTTCAGCTACGGAAAGGAGGGACAAAAGTGACCCACCTTTTCTATATGGATGACCTCAAGTTATTCGCCTCCAGTCGCTCCCATCTTATGGAATTGCTAAACATCACTTGTGAATTTAGCAATTCCATTGGAATGGAGCTTGGGACGGATAAGTGTGCGGTCCTCCATGTTGAGAGGGGAAGGGTTGCTAACTCTGAGGGCGCAGACTTATCTGTGCCCGTCAACTTAAGTACCCTTTCCGAGGCTGAAACATACCGATACCTGGGTATGTCACAAAACATCGGTATCGATGAGACTGGTATGAAACAGTCAGTTTGCGACGTGTTTTATGCACGCTTGACCAAAGTGCTTAACAGCCTTTTGTCCGGTGTGAATAAGGCACATGCATATAACGGCTGGGTCATGCCTGTCCTCATGTATACCTTTGGCATACTCAGGTGGACTCAGACTGAACTTAACGCCCTGGATAGAAAAGTCCGCACTACCATGACGTCCCATAGGATGCATCATCCGAGATCGTCGGTAATGAGGCTGTACTTGCCGCGGAAGCATGGTGGTCGTGGCTTCTTGAGCGCGCTCACCATGCACAATCGCGAAGTGTGCAGCCTCCGTGATTACTTCCTGGCGAGATCGGATGATCCATTCTATAAGGACGTCATTTCTTGTGATAAAGGACTTACCCCTCTATCCTTAGCCAACGAGCAATGGCAAGACCCGGCAGTGCAGAGCATTTCCGACCGGGAGACCGTATGGAAGGAGAAGGAGCTCCACGGGAGGTTCTACAAGGCTCTACATGAGCCTTTCGTAGACACAGTAGCCTCCCTCCACTGGCTACGCTTTGGTGATCTCTTCGGGGAAACCGAGGGTTTTGTCTGTGCAATACAGGATCAGGTTATTAAGACCAACAACTATCGGAGATACATCCTAAAGGATGGCACCGTCGACATCTGTCGAGCTTGTCGCCGTCCCGGTGAGTCACTTAGGCATGTTATCTCCGGTTGTTCGGCACTTTCTAACTCTGAGTACTTGCACAGGCACAACCTAGTAGCCAGAATTCTACACCAGGAGCTCGCTCTGAAATACGGTCTCGTGGATCGGAAATTGCCGTATTACAAGTACTTGCCGGAAGCCGTGCTCGAAAATGATCGCGCCAGGCTCTATTGGGACCGGGCCATCATCACAGACAGGACTATTCTTGCGAATAAGCCTGATATTGTGCTGATGGACCGGGCACAGTCAAGGATATTTTTGGTCGACATTACCATTCCGTATGACGAGAACCTCGTGAAAGCCGAAACAGACAAGCAAACAAAATATCTGGACCTGGCTCACGAGGTGACCGACATGTGGGGTGGTCTGCCGACCGAAATTATTCCTGTAGTCGTCTCTGCAAACGGGCTAATCCCAGTCAGCCTCTCGGGTCATCTGAGGCGGCTGGGACTACGTGGCGGGCCGCTCCAGGTTCAAATGCAGAAGGCGGTGCTCCTCGATACCGCCCGCATCGTCCGCCGGTTTCTTTCCCTTTCCCCCTAACCCTCGGCCGTTTGGTCTCCCCTGCCGAGGGCCTCCATCTGGTTGGGCTTTTATTTATTTATGTACTTTTATATTTATTTTATGTTATTGATATTTATGTATATTTATCTTTTCATTTTCATTTATAATTATATATTTATAGCACCCAACCAGATGAGAAAACTATATAGATACCCCACAATAATAATAATAATAAATAATAAGGCGTAGGGAAGTGACGACCCCATCGCCCGCTGATGTAACGGTTATGTGACAAAACCGCTACGTCAGCGCAGTCAGTCAGCACCTTGCCAAGAGGTGTTAGTGCCGTGCCTCGGCAAAAATTGAAGGTGCCAAGGCCCGCTTGTGCACATGGCCTAACCATGAAACGGCGCCGGGTCTGGGCGTCTCCCGCTAAATGACGCCCTAAAATGGATGATGGAATCAAATGGAACGCGCAAAGGGCCGCTGCCTGGAGGTCGCCAGGGCGCGTCTGGAGCTGGCGCTGGACGCGACAGCATGCGAACCGCCAGTCGAGCGCGAGGTGCTGCACGACCACCCAGCAGCTCCTCGCATCCATCATCCCCACCAGCTGGCTTGGTGTCGGCAGGGTCTTCGCGGGCTCAGCAATCGGCACCCGCCACTGGTGCAGTACGCCGCATGCGTTGGACAACTCAGATGAACAGCAACGCATTGCGGGCGTATTTTAGGGCGAAAGGGGGAGAAACTGGAGGTTTTGCGTATCGGGCAAGGATGCATCGACTTTTTGCTGAGCTGGAGCCATCTGTGACCGTCACCGAGCAAAACCTGGCAGACCGAGTTCGGTATATCTTGCGCTCAAATACATTTGATGTCACCGAACTCGAACGGCTACGAAGTGAGGCTGTTCCTTCATCGGGTGAAAATGCTGCGGCTGAGGATGCGGCGCCACAACTTGCTGAGCAAACGGCAAATGTGGATGCCGTCGTGAATACGCCAGTTGTGGTTGATTCAAACGATGATGGAACAGTCGCCCAGGAACTGGAACTAGAGCAAATGAGGAGTACATTGGAAGAGGCGATTGTGGAAACGCGCAGTACGCCTCTCGAAAACCGACCGCGACTTCCCCGCTTAGCCCTAAGCAAGCGGAATCGGGCTGTCGTGAGGGCTCTGAACCCAATGCTGGTTACCTATTTGGAAGCCAGCCGGGACCTTTGCGAGACGGACTCAATTCTTTTTGGCGCCGCACTGGCAGTCTGCCGTATTATAGGCGCCAAACTTTCCACGGCAGGACGCGCTACTCGTCAAAGTAGTGCTATCCCAGCCTGGAGAAGAAGAATTGAAGAACGTATCGCAAAGGCTAGGGCCCTCATCGGCAGACTGATATGCTTCAGGTCAGGCAATACCAGGCCAAGGATTGTGCGCACCGTCAGGATGGCGTTTGCTGGGACAAATGTTAGTTTGTCCCAGTCGGATATAATGCAAAAACTGACGGAGCGCATAGACGACCTGAAGCAAAGAATAGCTGCTTGGGGAAAGCGGATTCGGCGATATACCGAGAGGTCGACACGGTTCAACCAGAATCGTCTCTTCCAGAGTGATCAGAAGAGGCTCTATAAATCATTGGAGCGACCAATAGTAAGTGGAACGGGCCCTGCACCAAATCAGACCGACACGGTCGCATTCTGGCGCAGCCTGTGGTCAGAGCCCGTAAACCACAACGAGGGCCCTTGGACGGAAGTTGTGGCGAGTCAGTGTGCGGGTATTACGCCCATGGACCCCGTCATCATTACGCCGGATGACGTAGCTGAGGCGGTCCGTAGGGCCCCGAACTGGAAAAGTCCGGGGCTTGACGGGCTGCATCACTACTGGCTGAAGGGGTTCATGGTGTGTCACGCTGTGCTCGCCCGACAGTTTCAAGAGGCTCTCAACCAGAAATCGCTCCCAAGCCTCTTCACTACTGGGATCACTCATTTGGTTCCTAAAGATCAGGGTGCCACAGACCCGAGCAAATACCGCCCCATCACGTGTCTACCGACCATATACAAGACACTAACATCCATTTTGAGCGCGAGAATCGCTCGTCACCTGGACTTAAATCAGGTGATGTCGCGCGCTCAAAATGGATGTCGGGGCGGCGGTCGTGGAACCAAGGAACCACTCCTCATTGACGCGGTCATTGGCAAAGTGGTGAAACGCAACCGTCGGAACTTCTCCGCCGCCTGGATAGATTACAGAAAGGCATTTGACTCGGTGCCCCATACATGGCTGAAGAGGGTCCTCGAGCTGTACAAGATTGACTGTACAGTTCAAGACTTCCTCGAGCAGTGTATGGGGCAGTGGAGTACGATCCTCTGTCATCTAGGCGAGCGGGTGACGGCTGCGGAAAGCCGCATAAGGATAAGAAGGGGTATATTCCAAGGCGACTGTCTGAGTCCAATCTGGTTCTGCCTCTCTTTGAACCCTCTCAGTACTTTACTGGAGGGCTCCGGGAGGGGATTTCAGCTTCGGAAAGGAGGTACAAAAGTGACCCACCTTTTCTATATGGATGACCTCAAATTATTCGCCTCCAGTCGCTCCCATCTTATGGAATTGCTAAACATCACGTGTGAATTTAGCAATTCTATTAGAATGGAGCTGGGGACGGATAAGTGTGCGGTCCTCCATGTTGAAAGGGGAAGGGTTGCAAACTCTGAGGGCATAGACTTGTCTATGCCCGTCAACTTAAGAACCCTTTCCGAGGCTGAAACATACCGATAACTGGGTATGTCACAGAACATCGGTATCGATGAGGCTGGTATGAAACAGTCAGTTTGCGACGTGTTTTATGCACGCTTGACCAAAGTGCTTAACAGCCTTTTGTCCGGTGTGAATAAGACACATGCATATAACGGTTGGGTCATGCCTGTCCTCATGTATACCTTTGGCATACTCAGGTGGAGTCAGACTGAACTTAACGCCCTGGATAGAAAAGTCCGCACTACAATGACGTCCCATAGGATGCATCATCCGAGATCGTCGGTAATGAGGCTGTACTTGCCGCGAAAGCATGGTGGGCGTGGCTTCCTGAGCGCGCTCACCATGCATAATCGCGAAGTGTGCAGCCTCCGTCATTACTTCCTGGCGAGATCGGATGATCCATTCTATAATGACGTCATTTCTAGTGATAAAGGACTTACCCCTCTATCCTTAGCCGACGAGCAATGGGAAGACCCGGCAGTACAGAGCATTTCCGACCGGGAGACCGTATGGAAGGAGAAGGAGCTCCACGGGAGGTACTACAGGGCTCTACATGAGCCTCACGTAGATACAGCCGCCTCCCTCAACTGGCTACGTTTCGGTGACCTCTTCGGGGAAACCGAGGGTTTTGTCTGTGCAATACAGGATCAGGTTATTAAGACCAACAACTATCGGAGATACATCCTAAAGGATGGCACTGTCGACGTCTGTCGAGCTTGTCGCCATCCCGGGGAGTCACTTAGGCATGTCATCTCCGGTTGTTCGGCGCTTTCTAACTCTGAGTACTTGCACAGGCACAACCTAGTAGCCAGAATTCTACACCAGGAGCTCGCTCTGAAATACGGTCTCGTGGACCGAAAATTGCCGTATTACAAGTACTTGCCGGAAGCCGTGCTCGAAAATGACCGCGCCAGGCTCTACTGGGACCGGGCCATCATCACGGACAGGACTATTCTTGCGAATAAGCCTGATATTGTGCTGATGGACCGGGCACAGTCAAGGATATTTTTGATCGACATTACCATTCCGTATGACGAGAACCTCGTGAAAGCCGAAACGGATAAACGAACAAAATATCTGGACCTGGCTCACGAGGTGACCGACATGTGGGGTGGTGTGCCGACCGAAATTATTCCTGTAGTCGTCTTTGCGAATGGGCTAATCCCAGTCAGCCTCTCGGGTCATCTGAGGCGACTGGGACTCCGTGACGGACCGCTCCGGGCTCAAATGCAGAAGGCGGTGCTTCTCGATACCGCCCGCATCGTCCGCCGGTTTCTTTCCCTTTCCCCCTAACCCTCGGCCGTTTGGTCTCCCCTGCCGAGGGCTCCCATATGGTTGGATCTTATTTATTTATGTAGTTTTTGTATTTATTTTATTTTATTGATATTTATGTATATTCATCTTCTCATTTTAATTTATAATTATATATTTATAGCACCCAACCAGGTGAGAAAATTATATAGATACCCCAAAATAATAATAATAATAATGTCCTCCAGACCGAATTCCGGCCTCGGCGGCCTGCCTCAACGGAGACTCGCCATCAGCGCAGGACAGGATTATAGTGCCCAAGCGTATGCGCAAGCACAGGTGCACTCTCTATTCCATCACTATCATAATCCGATGGGACGGTAAACCGATACGACCGGGGAGAGACCAAGCGCAGGATCAACAACTTTAGGTGCTTTCCAAGGCACGGGGGTGAGACACCGCCAACTTCCTGACTCCGGGCAGCTATTGAGAATTTCTTGACGGAAAAACTCAATAATTTATTTTTTCGCCAGACCGGCGATTTGAACCCAGGATCCAGAACCTCATGATCAGTAATCACGTATGCAAACGATGATACTGTAAATATTTATGTAGTATTACGCCAAATATATCACAAAATTTGTCGATATTGAATATTTTGATATGATTTATTGAACAATTATCAAGTATTAAACTTGCATTATATTATTTAATGTTACTTTTTATATTATGTAATAACATCTCGTTTGATTGAAAGTTTCAGATTTCTTAAGACCATAAAATTTGCGAGAGCAATCAAAACCTTTTTGATTCCCTTGCAAGTTTTCTTCTTTCTTTTAATAAAAATTCTTCTATTCTTTAATATATAAAGAATCCTTATTTTTTGTGTTTTAGTAGTTAGTTTTTACACAATTAACACGTGCCATGAAAATTTCGAAGCTAGAAATAAATCATTACGTCACGGCAAAAGCTGACCACTTCGGAATTACGCGCACCTTTGAATATACAAAGGCGGTTATACACAAAAGAGGCTAATTTAAGTTATATTGCGCACACTGCGGATCCCGCTGAGCTATGAATGTTGCACAAAGGGACCACCTTGAAAGATTCACCAAAATATCGTTGTATCGTAGAATAGAAATTTAAGTATCTTTAAGGAGTTTGGGTACTTGTGACACGATGCAAAATTTATGCGGTAGACTGTGTGCAATACTTTAAATCGAAAGTAAGAATAATGTTAGAGACTGTACATGTACAGGGTGGTCCAACATGTAGAATATAAGCAAGGGATTGCTGAATTGAACCTATTCGGATTAGTTAATACGTCGACACTTCCTCATACTAAAATTCTATCACAAATCTAAAAGCCTAAAATTTAAAAAAAAATAATGTTACTTTTTAACTGATACTGAAGACGGTTTAATTAAGATTTATTGTTTGATTTAAGATCAAAATAAATATCCATTGTCATCCCTGACAACTAAAATGGAACGATTCGTCATCAGTAAACATATCTCCGATACTAGCTTCTATTTGAATTGAATGCTGGTTTTAGTAATTAGTTGCTATGAATGTAAATTGTATGATAAAAAAATAGTACGAGGAAAGTGTCACTGCATCATCACCATCATAACAGCCTATTAAATGCCACTGCTGAACTTAGGCCTCTCTCAAAGATTGCCTCATAAGAGGTTCAGTTGCTATAGCTGCCACTACTGCCAGACAAATTGGCAACCACTGTTTTTTAGGGTTCCGTAGTCAACTAGGAACCCTTATAGTTTCGCCATGTCTATCTGTCCGTCTGTCCGTCCTCGCTTAATCTCTGTGACCGTTAGCACTAGAAAGCTGAAATTTGGTACCAATATGTGTATCAATCACGCCGACAAAGTGGTAAAATAAAAATTGGAAAAAAATGTTTTATTAGGGTAGCCCCCCTATATGTAAAGTGGGAAGTGATTTTTTTTTAATTTCAACCCTTACGTGTGATATATTGTTAGAAAGGTATTTAAAAATGAATAGGGGTTTACTAAAATCATTTTTTGATAATGTCAATAATTTCGGAAATAATCGCTCCAAAAGTAAAAAACAATGTGTCCCCCCCCTCTAACTTTTGAACCATAGGTTTAGAAAATATGAAAAAAATCTGAAAGGTAGAACTTTATAAGGACTTTCTAGGAAAATCATTTTGAACTTGGATGGAAACAGTTTTTGTACAAAAAAGATAAAAAGTTGTACAAAATAATTTCTGGACTAAGTTTGTAGTATAACCGTTTAAGCAAGCATTTTTTTAACTTCGTTTGCATATTTTATTATCCTGAACGTATGTTTTTTCAAATAAAAAAAGAATTATTAAAATCGGTTCTCGAAATCCAAAATTACCACCGAAAACTTCTGGCACGTCTATGTATTAATTAGTAACCCAATTCCCCGAGAGATGGCGCTGTAGGTACTTATTACATTGGGTCGGGTATTATCGAATTGTTCGGTTGGTCTCTCCTTGGCATCGCCTACCGCGGAGCGTGCAATGTTGCACCCTCCATGTTCGCGCACGTACCCACTACCGGGAGCAGTTGCAGGAGCGCGGAGCGCTGCTGGAGCGCGAACATAATGGATACCCATTTTTAAACTCATAAGTGGGAATACTTATTGTGACGGACGGGAAACTACGGAACCCTACACTGAGCGTGGCCCGACACGCTCTTGGCCGATTTATTTTTAATTTTGATATGTTAACAGGGAGACGCTGTTGCTTTAATGTTCCAGGTACCTTCTGTCGCTTCTTACAACACCCATGAGACGATAAGAGGTGGTAGAAACCGCCACAAAATGATTTTCGTACAGGAATGTATTATGGTCGTGGATGGAAAAGGGGAGATTTCCCGTCGGGCAAGGTTTTCAACCCGCTATTCTATATAATATACCGTTTCATTTCGGAACTTTGATAGCGCGATTTAGGCTTCGATTTGTTGCGCTTGTGAAACGACGACAGCGCGGCCACAGTATTAATTTTTAATATGAACAAATTGATAAATTGGATGTTTTGTGTACAAATAGCACCATAATGAATCGAATCCAAGATTTTCTATTTACGTAGTCTTGATTGTTGAACCACGTGGTTACTCTTTAAATCTCTATATATAAAAATCTATTGTTAGTCTCGCTAATATTTTAATAAAATTTTTTGTATGTATTTGAGTAGGTCCCTGAATTGTTTAAAAACTCAGTTGAGGCCGGCAGGTGGCGCTTTTGTTGAGATTCAGAAATCACGCGGGCAAAGCCAGGCTGCATCGCTAGTATGCAATATATTAACAACCGCTTAGGACCAATTTCATCGAACACAATATCCAAATCCATTTGCGCTCCGTTACGAATGGTCTTTTATTAAAAAAATCACACTTTCGATAGTATTCATCAATAGAATAAAAGGACAATGGAAAGATGGAAGGCGTGAAATACTGCAATTTTTCTGACATATTTTATTCTGGACTGAAACAGGCGCCATGTGGTGGTCGTTAAACTTTGCTATGTTACGATTTAGGGCTTGACCAATAATACGTAGTATATTCAAAGAAATCAGATTATTTACAGTAATTTTTACTTTTATAGTAAAATTCATTATTACACACAAAAAAACAGAAAATCATAATTTGGAACATTTAAATAAAACATACCTGGTCATGCAGGAAGTCGATGGATGCAGGTAGCTCAGGACCGTGCTTTGTGGCGTTCCTTGGGGGAGGCCTACGTTCAGCAGTGGACTTGTGAAGGGCTGTAATGATGATGATGAAATAAAACAGAACAGTGATTCGCTCTAACAAAAAAATTTTTATGGAGTATTGTAAATGTCTCTTAAATGATAAGGACTTAATTATTGCTTTTAAAGAGGATCATCTGAAGAATAAGTGTTTCATTTTAAATTGAGTTATCTTAGTAATCCACAGAGAGGCAAACCAATGGAAGACAAAGTAAATAAAATTTTTATTAACTTATTTATTTAAATGTATTTGTACTTTTTCAAAACAATGCTACCAATTTGCTTTTGATAACAAAGATTGTTGATGAAAAGGATTCTGATTTGATTTAGAGTGCATAGCGTTATGCCAGCTAATGGTTATAGTACGGTACTGTCGATGATGAAAAGTCCATAATATAATTAAAACGGCTCCCCCCGTTAACATAGCAATTCCTAAACTATAAATGTCATATATATATATATATATATATATATATATATATATATATATATATATATATATATTAATTTCTTTTAAACATATGATAAACAGATATATTAGTGGAGTCTTAAATATTGCTTCGTTGAACATACAATATGCAGCAGACTACATACTATTATTACAAATAAAAAACAAAATCGACTTTATTAAAAATCAGTAATTTCAATTTCTCATAAATTTTTAAATCAAATTTTTGAATTCATATTTTTTAAATAGTGTAATAATATCAGAAACATTCTTTATTTCTTTATTTTTGCATGTACTATACTAATGACCGAAAAGCTACCAGGCCTGTATGCGGCGGGAAAGCAAAGAACGAATTGGTTTCTAATGACTAATTTGACTCGCCTCTATTTTTTGTATCTTCCAAACTATACAAAGAGTTTTATCGTTTGTTCACAAAACATTATTGCCTTCTGAAATTGTAACTCCATTTCTAGACTCTACGGCGACATTTTTAGAAAAGTACAAAACAATCTTTACAATAGGATATTAATTATTTATTATTTTGGAATATTTTGTTCCGATTAAAAATTGCGTTACACTCCAGTCGCTTAACTTATAAAGGGGGTCAACCTTGGAATGAGAGATAATAAGCAGAATTTTCGTATAATACCTTCATTTTGGTGTTCTAAAAGTTGTCTTAAAATTCAAAATGAAGGCACGAAAATCACCAAAAGATCATCATATTTTGTAACCAATATTAAAAAAGGAATGCTTCGGTGGTTAGGTCATGTAGATGGAATGGACGAGGAAAGAGTGACAAAGCAAATTCATATTGCAGATGTAAATGGTAGAGTCGGAAAGGGACGCCCTAGACTAAGGTTTATCGCCCAAAATGACGATATTTTGAAAATGGGCCATATTAGGAGTACCCTTAACATACGAGAGTGCATGCGTATGGATGTAAAGGAGGCGAGAGAGATGTGTTAGGATCGTGCCAAATGGAACTACGTAGTCTCTGCATACTCCTCTGGGTGACAGGCGTGAGTGTTTATGTATGTTATGTACATATATGTATACGAAAATTCAGCTTACTATTACTCATTCCGAGGTTGATCGCTAATTTGACTGGACTATAACTATTATAATCTTAATCTAAGGATACACAAGATACCTGTGTTATAAAGGTATATGACTATGTTTTAGCGTTATTTAGAAATTGTTCTTATTTGCTAAAGCCGCTGCAGCTCTGCTATAGGTACCAGCAGCACGAATAAGTCGGTTAGACCTGGGTAGGATCACGCTCTCACAGAATACCGGCGTAAAACTTCAGGATAGTGATGTTGTGCTTCGAATGGTGAGTATGATAGTGGTAACGAGGCATTCTATCTTTGACGACGACTACGCATTTTGATTCTTAGTTGATGATAGATATTGATGTCTATTGGCCACAGTAACCACTTATCAATAGGTGGACATGTGCTCGTTAGTCACCCCTATTTATAAAAAAACAACACGAAACGACCACGAGACAATTAACAATAGCCTTTTTATATATATGACTTGCTAAGTCTAGTTTTATCTCTAAGGTAGTATCGAATTTTTCTTAATTATCAATAATACTTTTATAACGAGAAGGTATTTTAAATCAAAAGCTTTGCTTCTCAAAGAAGTTGCCAAGGGTTTTCTAAAGCTACCTAATAACCATTAGATTTAATAGACAGGCTAAGACCTCCTATCATTTCTAATAGGGTTTTCACGGCAGGGGTAAGTCCGTCGCATTGCCTCATTTTTAGCGCACTTTAAATGTACCCGGCATATTACTATTTTTATTCTTTTTGACTATCTCGATGGAAATTAATAGAATCAGGCGTTACTTTGCGGAAATCCATTATATTAAAGTTGTTAAGAATTAACTTAGCGGTCAGCCATCGAAACACGTGTCGTATTATCGTCGATGGTGTGTCTTTCCTAGTGTAGTGGTGTTGGGAGTAGTGGTGATGGGATTAGTGCACGCAATTGAGGGAGGGCAGGAGGTGCTCTTCAAACTGGGTAAGACACATCATTGTGTTTTATTGAACGAATTAACTCTCAACAACTTTAATACCTCGATAGTTTCGTGGTAGCTAGCGCAACTGTTGGTTAGTAGTCCTAGGGTCGAATCTCGGGTCGGGTCAACAATCAGTTATTGGGTTTTTCTGTCACGTAACTCTCAGTAACAGCCCGTAGTCAAAAAGTAGGTGTTGTTTCACCACCGTGTTTCAGAAAGCACGTAAATCCCCTGACCTAGCGCCTCATTACTCTCCAGTTGTGACAAATTTCCGTCCCATTGGACTCTGAGAGTGAGGGAATAAAAAATGCACCAACGCGCAGATGGCTAGTCTCCGTTGAGAGTGGCCATCGTGACGGAAATTTGATCTGTTACTGCCTATATACGTCCCACTGCTGGGCACAAGCCTCCCCTCATTTCTGAGAGGCTTTTAGGGCGAGGAAGTGTCCGTCGCGATGCCTCAATGCTTGTTGGCGAACTTCACATGTCTTCGAAATATTTTTTTTCTCATTCATCAGACATGCAGGTTTCCTCACGATGTTTTCCTTCACCACCGAGCACGTGGTAAATCAGCACCTAAAATTGCAATTAACAATTTCATTGGTGCCGGCGGGGATCGAACTCGGGTCACTCGCGTACTGTGATATTTACAGCGAGCGTTAAATTTATAAATTTGGTCTGGGGGAACATTATTTCTTGTGCTTTTCCTACCGCCGTGTACATGGTAAATCAGCGCTTATAATTGAACCTTGGTCTGGTGAAGTAATGTGAAATCTTAAGACGAGCATTTATGGGCTACCTCGCCCAAGAAATGATTAGATAAATGATGCCATCAATTACGTCGTAAGATATTGTAGTATTTCTCAAGGGTACCCGCGAATATAGTCACGTGACGATAACATTTATATCATTAATTTATGATATTCTATTAGCTTTAAAGATTGTAGATAGTTAACATGGCCAAGCCCACAAGTCCTTATATTTCTTTATATGTAAAGATCACGGGTTAGAAAGTATTATCGAAAACACAGGTATACTTATTATACAATTTAGTCAGAAAAACAACAAGTTGTCGTTTTTACATAAATATTTATGGACCCACAAATTTTAAACCTAGGACTTGAAGTATGATAACTATCTACACTGGGCTATAACATGGTTGTCAGGCGAACACAAAGATTGTGCAAGATAGTAAAAATGACGTTACATTGTTGTGGAAATTCACTATTATATTAACAGTGATGCAAAATTAAAGCCGTGTAAATTGACTAGTTTAAGACCTTGCCTACTTTAAATTTTAAACAAAATATTTCTCATACTTTTTGTGCGTTTTTATAATTAATTCAAATTTTTAAAAGTTAGACACATTCGAAATAAGTTTTCCATTAACATTTTGGCCAGAATTTATAGTGTCAGCACATTAGAACCTATAGACTATTGTAATTTTACAGGTAGGCAGAAATCTTTTCACCTTACTAAAATATTCCTACATACAACAGAAATTAGTAGATAGCTCAGGCCTTATTTTTAAACGGATGCATTGGACAGAAACTCTGCCGTGGTACTCTAGTCCTAGTTTGAGGACTTAACATAATATTCCCTAATTTTTCAAGACATACTACGGAATGTTTTCTCATGCTTAGGATGTTTTCTTACTTTTTTATAGGATAGGGTGGTTGCTGGGGTCAATAGACATCTACATCTATCCTCGATTACGAATCAAAATGCAGATGCGTTGTCAATCATGAGGACTAAGTTGGAATGCCTCGCTTCCAGTGAAAAGGGTCTCCGGTCTCTACACTCACCACACGAAACACAGCAGCGTTAAGCTACTATTTCACGCTGGTATTCTGTGAGAGCATGGTCCTTACTCGGTCGAGCCGACCCATTCGTGCTACAACTATACTACTAATATAACTGCAGCATGGCTCTACCACGTATAAAATTTCCTCAAATTCTTTAAATTTCGTGAGATCTCAGTTAATCAGAACTCAAATGGAAATGAAAATAAAATTCCATTATCCATTTAAATATGGTAGGTAAATACCATGGTGTACCAGGTACCATGGTGTACCAGGTACCATGGGTACCAGTACCAAGGTGTAATGGCTGTGTAAGAATATCCACTACCCCACATCATCCCGTGGGTGCCGCAAGAGGCGACAGAGGGATACTGAACCAGGAGATGGGCAGCAGCGTCCTCCTAATAACGACTAAAAATAAAAACTGTGGTTGACAACCCTCTCGCCAGGCAAAATCCCCCCCGTGAAGAAATCTATGGGGGAGGCCTGTGTTCATGTCTGGACTTTTATAGGCTGTAATGGAACGGATGAACCAAGAATTCTTACGGTGACGGTCTGATGAAACATCAAAAGGTCGATGGATGCAAATGGTTGACTGGGCTTAGGTAACAATCTTAGTGGTGGGTCGTTCTTTAGCAATGAACTGGTTGCGAGCTGTAGCAATAACAGTTAGTACCTATTAGGTGTTAATTCAGAACAAGGAAGGTTGTTTTAACTATTAATATAAGTTATTATAAAATGTCTTCGAACAAAAAAGGTTAAAGTTGTGTTTTCTAACCCTAAGGTCTATGGTAGAATGGCTTCTTAGCCCGTAATTATATTAGCCCTCAAAACTTCCTTTTAACGGTGGTTTTATATACAAAAAATACACCACAACCCAGCACTGCACAGCACTAAACTGAGTGAGCTCCATTTTTTTTAATATTAGTAATCTTATTAGTTAACATTACTAATTCCCTTTAACCACTCCTGGTAAGCTGAAAATGCTTGTGTTAGGAGTGGTTCACAACAGTAGTCGAATGGTGGATTCGAACCCGCGACCTTTTAAGTTCGCGGTCCGCGCCCTGCCACTAGGCTACGGTCGCTTCATAAGTGAGTGAGTTCCATTTGCCTAACACACCACAACATTCAACATGAGGAACATTTTTTTTTTACTACAATCTATTAGTATACATACTTTTAAATCGATATATTCGTCAAATTGTTGTTTCCTGTATTTTTTTCGTTATACCTACTATTTTTATTCTATGTGTCTACAAATGTTAAAATTTAAGTACCAAATGTATGGAGTGTAGAAGTAAGGAGTACAAAAATCTTTAAATAAGGTGGCGCCACTATATAGCTACGGGGTACATTTTAAAGAACGCATCGAAAAATATTAGTGGGATAGACGACTATTTCGAGGTTATATTTACAAAATAAAAATATTTTAGATTTTAGAGCTACTAAGCAGTTTAGCAGCACACTTCAAACCGTCGAAACTGCTAAATTCATTTCATCCCAGTAGCAACTCCAGCGCTGTTGTGGAGAGTTTTTGAACTGTTATAACTGCTTACAGATGACCACTTTTTCAACTATTCTACTTAGGAGTTGGTACTCCTTACTTTTACACTCCATATACCTAATGATGTTTGTGACGTGTTGCAATAAATGTTTCTTTGCGATAAATGTTTCATTCTTTCTTTCTTTCACTGAATGTGTTACTTAGTATCAACCTTAACAAACGCTTAATAATAAAAGTATTTTTTTTTACTTATAAATATTTTTATTTGCAAATAAAATAAAACCTTCACAAATGCCTAAGAAGCAAAGGAACTTTACCATCTATTTTATGTTACAGTCTGTAACAAGATAAGCTGTCGAAGGAACTATCTATTAGCAAAAGAAATCAAAGGCAATATAAAATTGTAAAAACAGTGTTTTAACGAGGATGCGACAAGTTTTTCAATCACACGTCTGAAGTTAAAGGATAGCATTAATATCGAAATGCGCGTTTTTTACACGACATCAAAATGGCGGATCGAGGAAGCCATTTTGCGTTGGAAATTTTAATTGGTACGATAAAGGGCCCTTTTTCGCAGAATTTTTAAGGGGACGACGCTCGTTCGTCGAGTTAAAGGCGCAAAAACTTTTATCTTGCGTCGATTAAAATACCGCATTGAGATCCAACAAATAGGCGCTTTTTTATCGAGTTACGCTTACGAGAATGATGCGAACACCTTTCCAATGTTGCTAGATCGCGTTCGAAATTCCACAAAATGAAATTTATTTAATTTTAAAATACAAATTATGTTAATTGATTTAATAGTTCTGTAATCTCATCTGTAGTGTAGACAATAATAATATGAGGTATATTTTTATATTTATTTTTTATGTATTTTGTTTATGATATTGACATTCTTGGAAAATGATGTGGGCTATTGTATCTTAGTTTAATGTAAATCCTAAAATTACATTTGATGTTAAGTAAATAAGAAATTTATAAGGAGTAGTGGTAACTCAGGACCTCAAGGTAAAAAAACTCGCTTTAAAATATTATAGTTTGAGCGCAAACTGAGTTCAATACAAAGCGCACCAATGAAGCTGTTGATGCAAGTGTTGATGAAAAAACTTTGATTGAGGTAAAGTCTGTTAACACACATTAGGGTAGCGCGGTGGATCCTTTCCCGCTCTAAATTATTCCATGGTGTTTTATTATGTTATGTTTTGTTTATTTTTATTGTTTAAAAGTTATGCATGTTTACCGTAAAATATAAAAAAATATATCTTTTCAAATAAAAGTAGAGCAAAATATGTTTGCTGTCACTTTTTACGCGACAGAGCAAAACAAACCTGGAGATGGATAGCATTTCCTTCCTAGTAACGACTAGAAAATATAATAAAAAGCTTGCCGAGCGTTGCAACTATGGAAAATATATCCGCTATGAGGCATCTTTGGGAGAAACTTATGTCCAGCAGTGGACTTTTGGTATGCTGTAACTGTAACTAAGTATGTACTCCTATTATTTGAATTTTTTGTAGGTATGATGGCAATATTATCTATGACAAATATGGCCGATCGCTATGAGACAAAAGCTTGTGGTAATGAGCTTGTCTTAAATTAAACGAAGAAAGATCTCAGCAATTATGGACAATGGGTCCTTGTGTGACTCTCCTATAAAGATGTATTTTATATTTCATTTAATTTGTGTTACCAAATGTAATCATATTTAATATTAATTGTTTATTATACGTGGTAGAGCCATGCTGCAGATATATTAGTAGTATAGTTGTAGTACGAATAGGTCGGCACGACCGGGGTAGGACCATGATCTCACAGAATACCATCGTAAAATAGCAGCTTAATGCTGCTGTGTTTCGTATGGTGAGTGTAGAGACCGGAGACCCTTTTTACTGGAAACGAGGCATTCCATCTTAGTCCTCACGGTTGACAACGCATCTGCATTTTGATTTGTAATCGAGGATTGATGTAAATGTCTATGGGCCACAGCTACTACTTACCATCAGGTGGACTGTGTGCTCGTTTGTCACCCTATCCTATTAAATTTTTTTTCATTAACGACTTTCCAGGTCAAAAAGACATACGGTAATATTACAACATATTCAACATAAACTATAAGACAATGTTTTAAGAAATCATATGCCACCTGTTATCAGGGATGACAACGCATCTGCATTTTTATTTCTAACGAGGATAGATGCAGGCGTCTATGCGCAACAGTATCCATAAATATCAGCTGGATTGTGTGGTTGTTGGTCACCTTTCTTCTTTTATTAAACAACAAATTCCAAAAACAGAAAGTGTGATTACATTAACAACGCTTTTTCACTCCTGAGGACCAAAATGGAATGCCTCACATCTAGTTCACTGTATCAACGTTAGAAGTAACTAATAGAGTGAAAAGGTCTACTGATGTGTTTTAAAAAATTGACGTGGTAAATGAACCAGGTGGACTGAAGCATCTGGTGGTAAGTGGCTACTGCGGTGTAATGGCACCTGTAACTAACTTCAAGTAAAGAAGACTACATATGCCTCTTTACTTCTGAGGACTCAGACGGAATACTTACAACCTGTAATTCTAGCTCTCTATAACCTTTAGACCGGAACACCGTTGTGGAGGCAGGGCAGAAATAGACAGATCCGAGGCGGAAAATGAGTTTTACCATATAATAATAATATAATAATAATAATAATATATAGATACCCCACAATAATAATATTAATAATATATTTTTAATTTTATTATAATATAATTAATAATAATATTTTTATTTATTTATGTATTTTTATATTTATTTTATGTTATTGATATTTATGTATATTTATCTTTTCATTTTCATTTATAATTATATATTTATAGAACCCAACCAGATGAGAAAACTATATAGATACCCCATAATAATAATAATAATATTCCACAACTATCACACAACGCCATCTAGTCCCAAGCTAAGCAGATAATAACGTTATCGTCTCTTCTCAAGTGTTGATGAAGAAATCTTATTTGTTATTTAGGAAAAGGTTTTAGTTCTACTTCGATAGATGGTGTAGCCATCGAAATAGATTGCGCCATGGTTTTCTTATCAGCGTTTAATAACACACTGAAATTTTAGTGTACAGTGGTAAACCAACTTAGATCGTACACTGTTGCTTTTTGATTTATCTACCGTCATTCCCTCTTTTTGTGTATCAGTAGGTAAGTAGAAAAAAGAACAACCTAGTGTAAGCTAGTAAATAAAAAGGTCTGTAAAAATGACCACGGTGATGGTGATTACTTACAACGAGGTATCCGGCATGCTCGTTTTAGCCCGTCTTCCATAAAAAGACCGTCCATCCTTTGTGATTAAATTCACCGACGGACACTTATATGAAAATGGTGTAAAGACTAAAAGATAAATAATAGTTTACCACCAGCGATTTTTCCGGACCGATACGACTTAGGAACTTAGGGAGAGCTTACTCCTTTTTAAAAGCCCGGCAAAGCACCTGCAATTCCCCGGGTATTGGAGTTGTTCATGAGCGGCGGTAGTCACTTAACATCAGGTGAGCTGCATGCTCGTTTGCCCACTCTCCTATGAAAAGAAAATGGTTTTAAAAAGCTGGAATCATAATTTAATTCTTAAGATCAATAATTTATGTTGTTGCAAAAATACTAGATAAGTTTTAAAATCAAGAAACATGTAAATTATTAATTACATAATAGAATAGAACTTTCTCATATAAATGCAAAAGGGCTCGTTTGCATTCAAATGAGAAAGTTCTATATCACAAATTTTAATTATCTCTATATATAAGAATCAACTGTTTTCCGTTAGTCTTTTGTATAGGATGTGGGTGACAAACGAGCTCACAATCCGTCTGACCAACCAAGAAGGAATGCCTCGTTTCCAGTAAAAAGAGTCTCCGGTTCTCTACACTCACCATACGTAAGCAGCAGCAGCGTTGAGTTGCTACTTCACGCTGGTTTTCAGTGAGAAAACTTAAAAATTATAATTTTTGTGTGTTTTATGGGTCCTTAGATGGTTTAGATTCACATTTTAACCCGGTAGGTGGCGCTGTTGTCGAGATCTAGAAATCACTTCTGCGAATCGCTAGTCTCCAATAATTCTAATGATTTTAAGGTTCCGCATATTACACTAATATTTCCATTGCTATGAGTGATTGATACACTGCATGTCAAAAAGCGTCAGTATCGCATTCCCCAAATGCCGGGGCACACCTGATGTCTATTAACACGAATATCAAAGTATTTCCGAACGAAAATATTTCCTTCCAGGATAAATTAACCGAAAAACAGCTGATGATCTTACAAATGTTATTCGAAACCGACTAATTATCTTAACATGTGGGAAATAGGGTTGACGTTTGTGCATTTTATGATACCAGCAAATGAAAGTGGAAGTTAGTGTGGTAAACGTTGAAATAACATGTGACTCATTAAACCATATCCATCATATTCTACATTGGTCTAGTGATCGTAGATTAGAAATGCTGATCATGAAGTGCCCGGTTCGAATCACGGGTCTCGCCAAAATCAGCTATCCGGAGCCAGGAAATTGGCGGTATTGTACCACCGTGCCTCGGAAAGCGTCTGATCTCTCTCCGGTCGTTTTGGATTGCAGCCCCATTGGTATATGAGAATGAGGGAATAAAGAATACAATTGTGCTTGCGCATACACTCGAGTACCATAATCTTGACAGCACAGATGGATTGTTTTATACGTGATAGAGTCACGATGCAGTTATATTGGTAGTTTAGTTGTAGCACGAATGGATCGGCTCGACCGGGGAAGGACCACGCTCTCACAGAATACCAGCGTAAAATATTAGCTTAATGCTGCTGTGTTTCGTAAGGTGAGTGTAGAGAACCGGAAACCCTTTTTACTGGAAACGAGGCATACCATCTTAGTCCTCACGGGTGACAAAGCATCTGCATTTTGATTCGTAATCGTGGATAGATGTAGATCTCTATGGGCCGCAGCCACAACTTACCATCAGGTAAGTAACAAACGAGGACTGTGTACTCGTTTGTTACTTTATCCTATAAAAAAGTGTCCGTTGAGACGGACCGTGGTTACCGAAACTCGGTCAAAATGACATTATGTATAAACCACACTACGATTAAAATCCGTCGTAATAGGTACGTTTTTCCTTTTTCGTCAGGTACCCTGCTAGGCAGGGACTCTCCCGTGGTCGCAAAGATCTGAAAGGCGAATTGATGGTCGCGGTACCAGAGGACTAGCACATTTGACTACTACCTTTCGCCAATCTAGATATTTTACGCCTGACGTAAACGAGATGGTTAACCGCTATTTATTGGAAGAACAGAGAGGTAGTTGTTTCTAATACGCTGCCACCACAATATAACTTTAAAAGTTTTTTTTTAAATGATGACATGACATGTCAGATACTTACGATACTTATGATACTTACGATACTTACGATACTATACTACTTAGATACGTGGACTTAACCTTAAGGCTTTAAGTAGAACTTATTGAAATGAATACCACTTACTATTAATATTTGATTCTGTGATGTATACCTATTTTATATTTAAATAAAACTAATTTTACAATTCTATAGCATTTAATTTTACTTACTTTTAATTCTGGGAATGCCGGGGAAAGGGGAATTATAAATGGCGAATTATATAACCTGTTACCAGGGGGAGGGGGACTGAGGTGCTGACTTTGTGATTTCGTAGTTAGCCGGTAGCCGGGCTTGGGTTTATATTTAATTTTACTAATTATTATGGAATTCTAAGCAGATGATGGAAGAGGTATGATAGAAGAGCGGTGGTAGTTCAGATGATTAGCGCTCGCTGTAAGTTTCACGGTTTCGGTTCCCCGGAGCAAACCGGGTTCGATCCCCGCCGGCACCAATGAAATTGTTAATTGCAATTTTAAGTGCTGATTTACCACGTGCTCGGCGGTGAAGGAAAACATCGTGAAGAAACCTGCATGTCTGAGAATTAGAAAAAAAAATATTTCGAAGACGCGAAGTTCGACAACACGCATTGGGGCAGCGCGGCGGACACTTCATTACCCTAAAAACCTCTTAGAAATGAAAGGAGGCCTGTGTCCAGGAGTACCCATCCATCTCCTCTAACGAAATTTGATAGAATGCGTAAAATTAGTTTTATTTCACTTCAAGTATTCGCGTAAATACAAATATATAGTTTATATATACATTTTGTTTAACAAAGTAGCCATAATAAAAAAATATGTGTATTAACCTATTTCAAGAAGAATTGATTATTCATGAAAACTGAATTATTTTTAGATATGATTGAATGTCAACTATAGCCCAATCGTGAATTATTGAGAGATAAATACATTCATTAGTCTCCAATAATCTGAATATCTACTAAACTAAACCACAGACAATTTGTTACTTCTAACGAGTCTCATGTTACGGTGTGCTAGCATAAATCATTTTTTTCCATATGAATAAAAACGCGCGGCAAAATATCTGCTAATTGACGTGTATCTTCTAACAGTTGCCCGCTTAATTATACCGAAATATGCGGTTTTAAATGATTTATATTCTGTGCTTTAATATTATTTAGATATGTCACAAAAGTTTGTAATAAAAATATGTATTAAGATTGAGAATAAAAATTTTCATATCATAATAATATTTTCAATTTTAATATAATAAACGCCAAACTTAGTTTTCTGTAAAAATTCGTTTAAGTGAACAAGAAAGTTGTTTAAAAAACACATTAGAAAAATATTCTCAGATCTAATATGTATTACAATAATTAGTACTTACTTTGAATAAAACCAATTTTTAATTTACCATAATTAGTTTTCTTAAATATTTTTTTACATCTACATTACAATAACCTCATGTGCATGATAATAGCACAAATTTGCCAACCAAAGTTTCCCTCTGTGGCCATTTACGACACCCACGGTAAGATTTGGGGTAGTGAATATTCTTAAACCGCCACTAATATGCGTGCTCAAATTCAACGACTTCCAGCCTCCCGAACAAGCCGGTTTCCGAAAAGGTTTTAGAACCATAGACCACATACATACCCTGCGGCAAATTGTACAGAAGTCCGAAGAGTTTAATCTGCCACTTTACCTTGCGTATGTGGACTATGAGAAAGCCTTCGATTCCTTTGAGATTGGGCGGGGCTAAAGTCCCTTCAGCGGTGCCAAGTTGACTGTCGGTATCGAAATGCTGAAGTGTTTGTACAGTAGGGCTACTATGGCTATCCGAGTACAGAACTAGAGTACGAAACCTGGATATGATTCGTA
Organism: Parnassius smintheus behrii; assembly: GCA_036936625.1. Lineage (NCBI taxonomy): Eukaryota > Metazoa > Arthropoda > Insecta > Lepidoptera > Papilionidae > Parnassius > Parnassius smintheus. Next base: position 24,258,074 of record JAUPFT010000026.1, on the reverse strand, counting down.
CTTTGGTTCTGTACTAATCTGCAAAGTTCTGTAACCTGCAAAGAGGTGTAAGACAGGGTGACGTTATATCCCCGAAACTATTCACCGCTGCATTGGAAGACTTCTTCAATTTACTGGATACGGTATTAACGTCAATAGCGAGTACATCACTCATCTTCGATCCTTATGGCAGAATCGCTAGATGACTTAAGCACTATGCTCAATGACTTCAATAGTGTCTCCCAACGGATAGGTCTTAAGATGAACGTGGACAAAACAAAAGTCATGTGTAACGTCCACGTCATACCCATGCCAGTGGTTAAAGCATAGATGCTCAAAGTTTTGATGAGTAAGTTTACCTGGGACAAATAGTCCGGTTATGCCAGCCGAGTTGAGTCAGTCGAGGTCAATCGATGGATTCAAGTTGACTGAGCAGCATTCGGGAGATCGCGACATATCGTCTCGTCAGGCATATCTCAAAACGTTAAAACAAGATTGTTCAAACAGTGCGTATAGCCAGTGATGATGACCTATAGATCTGAGACGTGGTCTTTCACTGCTGGCCGTATGAGCATGCTCAAGGTCGCTCAGCGAGTTATAGAGAGGGCTATGCTCGGAGATTCTCCGCATGATAAACTTAGAAATGAGGATATCCGCAGTAGAACCAGAGTGACCGACATAGCCCAACGGATTAGTAAGCTTAAGTGGCAATGGGCCGGGCATAAGCTTGGAAAACCGATAGTGGGAAGAAAGGTTCTCGAGAGGCAGCCTCGTACCAGCAGGCGAAGAGTATAGCGTCCCCCCACTAGATGGGGTGACAACCTAGTAAGACATCCAGGAAGTCGATAGATGTATGGGAGCTCGGGACAGTGCTTTGTGGTATTTCTTGGGCCTCAAAGCACGGTCCTATGTTCAGCAATGGACTTGTGAAGAGCTGTAACGATGTGTATGTATTTAATGCACGACTTGAATAGTTTTTATTTTTAAGAATAAAGATAATCAAATCTGAATTCAAAATGTGAAACAAAAAGAAATTATTCTTTAACAAATGTTATCAATAAATTTTAATAAAAAAAATATGTCATGTCTAATATTTTTGAACATTTTTATACTATGAAACACTCTTGGTGGCGTTCAATCTTTAATAAATTTAACTCAATTTTCGTGTGGGTTTAAGTGACTACTAAACGACTTAACTGATGTTTTTATGAGTTTTGACCTGACAGTAATACTTAACTGTTCAAATATTTAATTTGTTAGTATTTCGATATTTTTAATGTATATCTCATTAAGTTTCTTCATTCGTATAACTGGTAGGTATATATTATATTTCAACTAAAAATCTCATTGCCATCAGCTTTGAACAAATTGAAAATAGTAAGACTAGGTAGCACTAAAACTATCTCTAGTGTTTCTTATATATGCAAAAGTCGAAAAATATTTTTTTATGTAGAATAAATGTTAAAAATGAGTACACAGTCCACCTGATGGTAAGTGGATGCTGTGGCCCATAGACATCTATATCTATTCTCGTATAAGTATCAAAATACAGAATGCGTTGTTATTCTTCTTTTAGCTAAGTTTATTTGTAAATTAAGTGTAGTGAGGGACCCATATTGAGAAAAATTATCTCTATATTTCTAATCTTTAGAGTACTCAACATACGTTGCTAATTTATAGTCTCCTAGAGTTCTAAGTAGTAATACATAACGTATGATATGTAGGTTCAAATAAGTAAAATAACAGTTATTTAATACCTACGTTGGGAAGGTGTATTTTTTCGCGGCGAAAAACTTTTGCGTTCGTAAATCATACTAAAGAATTCCGAACATATTTGTGTGATCGTTCCGCAGCCATATTTGGACGTGTACCGCATTATTTGTATAACGATTGACGTTTGGGGACTTCGACATGTGCAACAGATTATATGAAACGCTCACGCGAAATCCTTAGGATCATTAGTTTTTATTAAAAAAATAAGTACCTATGTGCTTCCGGTTAAAGTGGAACTTATTGAAAATTTATATCAATTAATATTAATATTTGATTCCGTCATGTATACCTTTTTTATTAGAAGGAAACTAAGTTTACGGATTTACGCTGTAACCCACGGTCACGAGGGACCGAGGTGTTTGACGTCCCGATGACATATTTAGTCGACTACCTTCAGCTTTTGGATATTAATTTTTGGTCAAATCTACGCAAAACGAGCTTACAGTATCTTATAGCCTTGCAGTAGTAAGCTTGGGTTTCGATTCTTTTCTTTTTATTGGAATTTGACAGGATTTGTCAAATGAGTTTTATTAAATGTTAGGTATTCGTTTAGATATAAGAAATCATTATTTTTTGTTACTATTTTTACGTAGTATAATCAAGCAGCAACTATATTATGTATATTGTGTTTCCAATCCACTCATGCTACAGGTTCTCACAGAATATCAGCATTAAAGCAGCTTAATTCTGCTATCTTTCGTATAGTGACTATAGAGAACCGAAGACCCCTTTTTACTGGAAATAAGGGGTTTCATGTTAGTCCTTAGGAGTTTCAACCTGAACGCATCTATGATTTGATTTTAATCGAGGAAAGATGTAGATATTGATGGACCACAGCATCTACTTAACACCGGGTAGAGTGTGTGCTTGTTTTGTCACCCTTATACTATAAAAATGTTAATACTTTTAATTTAAAAGCTTACAGCTGAACATAAACCTCCTCCATATATAATATTAGTATTGAAACATTAAAACTAGCATAGAGATACATTTAAATAAAATATATAACGTACCTATCAAAACTCATACGTATACTTAACTTAGTTTTAACTCATTATATGGTTTCGACCAAAATCAGCAGTCAAAAGCACTATTTTACCGACTAAACCTAATTTTTGACAATTTACTTTTTCCTCAAATTTTCTACAATTAATGTTTAAGTAAGGATTTGTAAACTATCAGATATTTTTTTAACTAAAAGTCAAAAGTGATTTTAAACAAAACTACTTTTGACCAAACTCCAGTCTAAAATATTTTTAACTCATTTCGTTATTCAGTATTTTTAACTCTTTACGTCGGTAAAAAGTAGTTATGAATGGGAAAGAGTTTTGACTGTAACAAGGTCCGTGGTAACCACAATACCTGTCGTCAGGTGCTGGTAATTTTAATTTGTTTAGCTGTGAATGAAAACATGATACCTTTTGAAATTATTCTTATTACGGTGTTTTATAAAATAAAGTGTAAAAAATAAAATAAGTAAGTCCGCTAAAATCGGTCGATGGCTGTATCCAACAGTGGAACGTATACTGGCTGTTATTTTACTTTTTTTTTCTCAAAAAGCAAAACTCTGATCCTGCGAATGTGGTCAAAGCTATGCTTTAATTTTTTTATAGAATAAGGGTGACAAACGAGTACACAGTCCACCTGATGGTATATGGTTGTTTTTTATATATGCTATGCGATATCTGCACAGATTATGAACCGATTTTAATGATTCTTTTTGTATTAAATAGGCTTTACCTCAAGGAGCACCCAAGGGTGGAAAATAGGGGGTAACGTTTCATATTGGATTATTGTTTGAGGAAATTTATATAATATTTTTGCAGATAAAGAACAGATTTTAATGATTCCTTTTTCTTAAATAGGTTCAAGGGTGATTTTATACGAATTTGGAGAAAAGATTCTACCCCTGATGGTTGCATATAAATAACTTCTTTTTTAGCAATTTGAAGTCAGTTTTTACTTATTGTTAAAAGTTATAATTGGTCTTCTTCTATGTTTTGTCTTCATCAGCTCATAAAATTTCTCCGCCGGACATGAACCTTTCCCGTTGTAGGCCGTACAACGGTACGAATTGTTGAAACTCATAAGATTTTTCTGGTATAGGTATTAGCTGCTTTATCGGACTATAAGTGAGGAAATAAAGATTGCATCTGTGCTTGCAAACACACTCTTGTACTTCATCCCTGTCCTGCAACTACAGCTTTCCAGGCCTCCGTTGATCTGGGAAACATTATTACCAGAAGCTCTTATCAATCCAGATTATAGCGTATCCGACAAGAGCTATGGCAATCCGTGGCAACTTTCGTCCCTTTGATGACGTTAGTGTTGGCTACGCAATAGCCATGAAGCTCATGTAGCATCAAGACGGCTCCCATAGCCTTTTTTAGCTGTAGAAACAATGTTCCCATTAAATTTCCATTAGAAATAGATATCAAAGAGCCTTAAATAATATCAAAAATAAAAACAAATTCATAGTTAACACCTTAGTACCTATACGTTACAGTTAACCGTTATAAGTGATACGAAACGATCGTATTATTTCTATTAAGCAATGTTATGGATATAATGATTTAATATTATCTTCCTTCCTCATACGAGAAACCAATTCCTAATAAAATCACCAAACTGCGATTACAATAAAGCTATGGCATTTTAAACCTTATATCAAGATCTTTAAATGTCACATCGTCTATTATATTATGACCCTATTATACTATTTTTCTTCGCACCCCACGTAATTAACTGTGTTCCCTTCAGAATACTAAACACCTATTTAGTACCGACTGTCTGTTAGAAGACAGCAAATATAGGTATTATGTTGGGTGTGAAAGAGAGGTAAGAAAGGGATACCAACCCTAAAGTTTTCACTTCATGCGTAGAAATGATTCTAGGGCGGTTAGACGCATCCGAGATCGTCCGTCCCTTCTTGTGGGCTATATTTAGAGATTTAACCAAGTGTGAATGATAGGAAGCTGGTTATTTATAAACGATCAGCTTCATAAAGTTCTCTTGTTAGTTTTCTACTTATGAAGTCATTAATAAATACAAAACATTTGATTTAACGGTGACGAAAAGTACTTACTTGAAAGTTCAGTGCACGAAAATTTAAATTGTGTTTATTTGGGACAAATTAACAAAAGTTAAAAAAAAAACTTAGTAACAAAATTGTATTCTACCATATTCATAATTTTTTAACTTCCCGCTTTGAAAGTTAATAATTTTCAAAAGTAGGAAGTTATACGAGTAGGAAGATTTCGATCCGATTTTGATAATGCGTGTTTTCATCAGATCTCCACGTTTGACAGTCCTAGGAAGCTGTTCCGACGGTGTCCGGCTATACTTCCGGCGGTGTGTGTGTTTATTTTTACAAAATTTTACTTACATACATACATGTAAGTAAAATTTTGTCGTACGCTATCCTTACTTAGAACGAATAAGCCGATCAAAAAGAGCGATACGGCGTTAGAAAGTGTTCATTGAGACTTCAATCTGATTAGATTTTGAAGTCAATCGGTCGGGATGTTTTACAGATAGTGAAAAATAAAACAATAAAAAAATATTATCAAGTTTTTTCTAAATATCTCACAATATTTGAATAATCATCAAATACACTTCTTTGTACCTAGTTGAAAAATTGCGTCGAATGACGCCAAGTAAGTTCAAATCGAACGACGCGTTAAAAAATTATAGCTATTTCTTTTAAATAATCGTTTTTTTATTAGAGACAACTTTCGAATTCTTCAATAAATCGACTCAAGACCTGGCAAACAATTTTATTTATTTAAAAAACTGCGTCGAATGACGTTAAATAAATCAAAATTGAAGGCGTTCAAAAGTAATAGCCATTTAAAATTTTTTAAATAATCGTTTGCGATATATAACTTTTGAATTTTTGAACTCGAAGAGCTCAAAAAGCAATCCATAGGAAGCGGGAAGTTCGAAAGTTGGCCTACTGGTCAACCGCTTTTCAGATTTTTTTATTTATGAATTTTATATTATTCAATTTGAATAAATTTGTAACAAGCGGTAAAATAAAAATAAAAATTGTGCAACCGACTTCAATATAAATAACATCAATGTAGACGAAATCAATTAAATACACATTAAAAAAATAACTCAGAAACTACTGGTCAAATCTTAGTCAAATTTATATGGGACCAAGTCAGAAGCAGCAGCAATAAAAAATAAATGATTAAAATCGGTTCATCCAGAAAAAAGTTTTGAGGTAGGTAAGCCATTTAAAAAAACAGTCAAATAGGGAACCTCCTACTTTTTTGAAGTCGGTAGAAACAAGAATTCTTCTCCTCAGGATGGCAAAGTATAGATAAATGTTTAAGATGGAAAAAGTCGTGCCCTAAAACTCTCTCAGAAATGGGGAGGAGGCTTGTGCCCAGCAGTGGGATGTATATAGGCTGTAACTTTAACTTTAATTATAAACTTAATCTCCTACGCCTGTCACATAGATTGGTTGGCAGTAGGTTTGCAATATCCGAAGACCAAAATATCTGGGCAAATTGCGAAAATGTCGGGATTTTGGTATTGTTGTTGGAAGAAATAAGTATTAAAAATAAAAAGGTTTTATTTTTGAGAGGAGGTTACAAAAGGCAAGTACTTTAAACAAAACTAATACACTTAATTTTTAGGTTGCCACATATATTCGGCATTGAACTTTACTAGATTCTACCAATTTGGATCATTTAGTATTTCGAAAAGATTTAAAATTCAAACAAGTTACTTCAAAATTTAGTCTAATTAAATCAAAGGCCATACGCGAAGCTGTTCTTCTTACTTTCCGTGAAGCTGTTTGTCTGGAGATTTTGAGTTTTGTCGAGAGTCTGGAGATCATTTGAAATGTCAGGAGAATTCAGACCGTCTGGCAACCCTAGTAGACAGAGACTATGGACATTCATTTGGCTTTGGTTCTCTCGCTTCCTTCACATTCGTATCTCTACGCATACGTGCTCATCGGTTCAGAGTACTTTTTACAGGGTATACATGAGTGATAAAAAATAAATTTATTATTACTGCATGGTTTGTTTAAATATATAGATTGATCCGTTGTTAAGACATCCTTTTAAGTACCTGTGCCTGGATGCGCTCCCCGCTCTTCCGTAGAAAATTTCTTAAAAAATTTCGAACTTATATAGAACTTAAGTTACTTACTTAGTAACTTACTTAACTTAGACCTTAATAGTCTTATAATCACTTTTTTTAAGTAATTAAATTAATTCAATATTACTTGTATATATGTATTAGCTGATTGCTTAGTATACTGATCACTAGCAAATTTAGTTTGTAGAATATCTGTTTCTACGTTAATGTTTACCTTTCTTTTAGCGATTGTTTTTGATGTATACAAATTCGCGTAGCGCACATTATAACCACCTGATGTACAGATAATGTTTGAACATTAAAAAATAATATTATTAAAAAATACTGTTAAAAATACCCATCTGGTACTAAACGACAGCCAAGACATTAAAGGAAATGACAATTTAATAAATAACAAAATGAAAAAAAAAGATTTAATAATATTATAACAGTGTTATAACACGTTAGCCTCAATTAAAAAAAAACAAAAGTTAACTCATTGTAAAACAATACAGAGATCATGTTATTATAATTATCCTATACTATTAAACGAGCAATTCTTGTATATATATATATATATATATATATATATATATATAATCGGGATCTCGGAAACGGCTCCAACGATTTTCGTAAAATTTAGTGTCCAGGGAGTTTCGGGGATAATAAATCGATCTAGCTAGGATTCATTTTTAGAAAATGTCTTTTTGTCCGTGTTTTTAATGAAAAATGAAAATGAGCAATGAAAAACTGCTACAATATCGTTAGAATAAAAAGGTAAATTTTGACAGATTGTTAATGATTATAAATAGCTTAATTGGTATAATGGGCGACCGACTTTTTTAATTTTTTTTCAAGTTCCTTTCTTTTTTGAGAAAATCTATTTTTTCGAGCTCTTTTTTTAGTATATTTTAAAAACACGAAAATTTAAATAAAAATAATTGCACTCATTATTTTTTATTCAAATAACCAGTTCCGTTTTTTCTGTTATGTCGTTAAGATCAAAAAATATTATTTATATTTCATCAGTATGTAATTTGTATCTAAATATAATTTCCAAAACACACGAATTAAAAAAAATCGAGCGATAAATACCGGTCAACCAGGTACTTATTATTTAACTTTCAAATACACTGCATTTTCTATAAGGATTTTTTTACTGCAAGGCATCTTTTCAAAGTCGAAATCTTTCAACAAAAGTTATATTTTTTAGATTTTCACACGTTTCACGGCTAGGTGTTATGAAAAAATTTTAAGTTGGTAACTTACAAAAAACATAATAGGTAGTTGTAGTAGTAGTAGTAGTAGTAGTTTACTCCAGAAACAACAACAAATTGAATTGTTAATAAGGTTGATAAAGTTAATAGAGATGACAGTAAAAATGCGCGATGTAGGTTTTTCATTGTACCTAGATATGAAAGTAAGTAATACAACAACCCATAACAAATAAATTTATTAATTAATAATACGTCTAAGTCATTTTGATAATTATTTAAAGATAATTATAGCACACCGTACTATGGTACGATTGTAAAGTTAATTGATCTAAGTTACCGACAAAACAGATTGTTAGAATATTAAAAATAAATAAATCATTCAAGAATCCACAATCGCTGCTGTTGTCATAGTAAATCACGAGCACTAATTTGAAACGGATCCGTAAACAGCGACCGGCTCGAAATACACCAAAGGCCCCTCTCGAAAGCACTAATCTCATAAAGGGAACCCAGCCAGTCTCTCAAAAGGATTTAACAAGCGGTATTCACGACTGCTCATTATATTTTTATACTTTATACCTCTGGTGGCGGACATAAAGTGCGCGATCAAAACGCGCGAACCCCTACAAAAGGTAATTATGTTTTGATTCCTACAAAAAAAAATCGAGTATCACAAAGGAGACTAACGAGATAAGAGTGTGCTAAATCGCTCTCCCCTTGGCCCCCTCTCGGATCAATTCGGAAACAAACGGTCGATTGGCGGAGCGGGACGGCTTCACTTCAAAGGCGGAGTAGCGCAAAGACACGCCCACAATCCGGGTGCGAGGGACCAACTTAACGCTTGTCGGCCAGTCAACCTCCAGCCGCGTCCGCATGCGTACACGATCGACCGCGATCACAGTGTGAAACAGTGCTAAATGGAACTTAACGGCGTTCAATGTTAAAGAAACAAAGTTACGAAGATAAAGACTTGAATATGGCGATACAGAGCGTTTCGAGGTATCCGAGCAGTCCGGCAGAGGCGACCGAACCGCCCAAGACATCAAGAATTAGTTTCAGTGTCGCGTCAATACTGGCTGACACTAAGGCGAGCCAAGCAGATGAAACTGCTGAAATAATTCGGCATCACAGGACAATCCCTGAGTCGCCGCTAAGGCAGTCGCCGGCGGCGCAACCTGAGCTACCCGGGGCAAAATCTCTGTCTCCAAGACCGTCATCCCAAACACCTCCTTTAAATCTTAACGTCACTGCAACTGTCACATCATCAGACGATGAGTACGAAGATTCTGTTAATCAAGAAGACTCGATAGTGGATGTTGAGGACCTACAGAATGGTATTCCAAGTGACGATGAAGAAAGGTCGTCAACGGGAACCGAAAAAGAGCGACTTGGGCCAATAAGGCCGACACCATTTAGCGCCCTAGCGGCGGCAGCGGCTGCGTATCATAGTCTTGGTTGGCCTGGACCTCCGTCTGTCGTACCCTCGTTTGGACCCCTGTTTCAATCGCATTTTCCTGTTGGACATATAACAGGTAAGCAGCAAATATTTTATTATTTTTAGTTATTTTGTCCTTTTTAGCGCAGGCTTTAAGTGAAACGTCTTTTTATTAGAATACAATAATAAATAACGTCCGCTAGTTGTTTGTTTTATTGGTTCCAATTAACAATTCCGTTATAGGTTTTGCATGCAGTTTTTCTTCGTTGAAGTTAATCATGATTTACTGCATGCTTCTTGTTACCGAAAGGCTATTTACCTTTTTTAGTCGTATTGAGAAACGTGCGTTTCATTCTCCATCAATATATGGTCATAATAATAAATTTCTTTTTTATATATATTAGGTTACTCAGTCAGTTGCTTGGTTTTCATTCAGTTTTATATTTATATGCTTTGTAATTATATTTCATCTACAGGTTTCATATCTAGAGTGTTCTGGTATAAATTATTAACGATTTTCAAAAAGATATCAATTAATAGGATACTTCACATTTAAAAAAATGATTTCTTCTTATTTTGTGACGGTAAAGTTATTAAATTAGTTTTTTATAATCACGTAAATAAGAATCGCTTATGTTTAAAAAAAGTACATACGTGCAGTTAGTTTTAAGTTGACAAATGAATTTTCGTTTTTTTTTTTATGCAAAATTACTTCGATGAACAATACCAACTGATCGAAGCAAAATAATAAGGAAAAATATCTAAAAAATATTTATCGTTGTAAGTTTTACTGACTTGTTCTGTAAAAAAAAAGTAAAATACTGTACACAAATAGTATATATTTTTACTGATAAAACATAAGTGACTGTTATTAAATAAAAATAAAAATTATTATAGTAATTCAATTTGTAGCTATAAGTGAAGTTTGTAGAATATAAGTGTAAACAATGAATGCGGGACTAAAATTACCGTGTAATGGTAAAGTCCACTTACCATAGCGTATCCTGTCATGTGTAATGGTTAATTTCTAACTATTATTACATCAATAGCGTTTCTCATATTCACTGACCGCGGCCTATTGTTTAATAAAATGCTATTGTTTATATACGCGTAAGTTTTAGTCGATATATCGAGAACAATAAGAAAAAAATTACTTTATTATAAGCTCTAATTTACTTATACATAAATTTTATTGAATTAAACTACTTTTACGGATTTTATCATTTTTAATTTACATGATATTAATTCCCGACGTTTCGGTTGCTTTTAGCACCCATGGTCAGGGGGACTGAGGTGATTCATGTCCCGATGTCACAGTTAACCCGGAGTACCTATCATATATCTACCTTCAGCTTTTCAATTATTACTTATGGTCAGATCTACCCAGGATGAACTTACTGTGTTTTGAAGTCTTGCAGTGGTACGCTTGGTTTAAGCCTTAATTTCATTAATTATAGTAAATATAGTAGGCGGTAGTACAGTGATAGTAAATTAAACGCGATAAAAGCCGTAAAGGTAGTTAGTGCTATTCGATATACAGTGTTCGTGTAAATATGAGAAATAATTCTATAAATTTTATATTAAAACGTATTACTTAAATATAAATAAAATTGAAGTGTTTGCTTATAATGAAAACATAACAGCCATTTTACTAAATGCAAACGAAAGTAACCGAAACAATTTCTTTTTATTTCTGTCTCTCTGTTTGTTTCGGCTAATCTTTGAAACGCTGGAACGATTTTGACGGGACTTTCCCTGGCAGGTAGCTGATGTATTAAGACGTAGACTCTTTACTTAGACTCTTTTACTTAGACTTTTGTTGCCATAACGCAATTACGGTTCCTGGCAAAAAAATGAAAACCCACGAAATACAAAAGTAATAAAATTTCACGCGGACGAAGTAGAAGAACAGCTAGTTTAATACAAATTTAGTGCCACTTACTACAACTATATTCAAAATGTTTGAGTCAAATTTTTTTAAGGTTTCGTTGACTGATATTTGTTTAATTATTTACTTTTTAATTATTCCTAAGTAGTTCATTGCTAGATGGCGTCTCTTCTAGTAGAGGTTTGCCTTACTCAATAATCTTATCGTTTTATATTCATTTCGCTATATTATTGTAGTTATTTACTATGAAAAATGCATGAAATTAATCGTAAAACAGCAGCTTAACGTTGCTCTGTTGCGTGTGGTGAGTGCAGAAAACCGGAGACCCTTTTTTACCGAAAACGAGGCATTCTTCATTATCAACAAAAAAACTTTAACACCACACTTGATTTTCTTCTGTATCGTGGAGGCAGTTTACATATATAAAATTCATAAGGACATACATTCAGACGCGAAACAATCATTTCTACATACAACGTATACCTATAAATATTTGAGATTCGAATCCGCGACCCTTAGCACCGCTACTCATTGCTAACCCACTACGCCACAGAGCCGTCAACCATTACAAATTTTTTAAGTGATAGAACCCCGCTGCAGTTATATCACGGTTGTAGCACGAATGGGTCGGCTCGACAGGGGTAGGACAATGCTCTCACGGATTACCAGCGTCAATTAGCAGCATAATGTTGTTCTGTTTCGTACGGTGAGTGTGAACCTAGAACCATTTTACCCGAAACAAGGTATTTCATCTTGGTCCTCAGGGGTAACAACGTATCTGCATTATGGTTCTTTATTGAAGATAGATGTAGATGTTATAGGCCACAGCATCCACTTGCCATCAGGTGGACCGTGTGCTCGTTTGCCAGCCTTATTCTATATAAAAACAATCAATAGAACAAACAGTTCACTGCTGTGCTTCAACTACAAAAGGCGACTAGGTATTCTATAATCATGCTTTGCCAAGGCAATGTTCCTATGACGCTGCTTTCGGTATCTTTATTTTAGATTTGGTATACAAGAGATAGTTATTTTTTCATCTATCGAAGTACATATAAGATTTCTTAACATTCCTTTAGAGTAGTGATTTTCTTCAATAAATGAGCACGATTAAAAATAATTTTTGGATTTTCCTTATCAGAAAATTGAAATCGTAGAGGACTAATTACATTAAAACTGATAAGACTCAACAATAACACTAAAATGCCCAATTAGAATAAGAAATACAGCTCCGAAACTTACAAATCACTTAAAACACAATAGACTACACCCAAGGTAATCCATCTTAACCCTTGACAACCGGTTACGATAAACAAACAAACAAACAGGGGTACAACAATAAGCCAGACATAAATAACGGATCTGTCGAACCGCGAAAACAATATCCTCCCAACAAGATGGCGGGATCTCGAAGGATTGAGAATATGGCCGCTATTTTGCATAAGCATGCCTGAGCACAGTTTAAACAGTTGCAAACATTTTGATAATATACATTCATTGTTTTAAACATTTTGCAATTATCAGATACTAGGATAAAGATATGTTCTTTTTTTGAGAAAGTTTTAAGAACTGTGGAAGTTTAGGTTTCGGGCGAGAGCTTTATATTTCAATACTTTTGAGCAAACTGATTGCTATCTCCGGTGGCATCATAATACAAAACTTATGACTTGTGAATATCGTCAACCCAACGCAACCTACCATCACTTTGTATGGTACTCGAAACTGTACAGATTAATAAAATCACAGCCTATATACGTCCCACTGCTGGGCACAGGCCTCTCCTCATTTCTGAGAGGGTTTTAGGGCAAGGAAGTGTCCCCCGCGCTAGCCCATTGCGCGTTGGCGAACATGTCTTCAAAAAAAATTTTTTTCTTATTCCTCAGACATGCAGGTTTCCTCACGATGTTTTCCTTCACCGCCGAGCACGTAGTAAATCAGCACCAATGAAATTGCATTTAACAATGATTTCTTATATTTACGCGAACACTACACATTGAAATAATACTGTTTTTACGGAATTTATCGCGTATATTTAACTTTTTAAATACCCGACGTTTCGAACGCTTTACAGCACTCATGGTCACGGGCGGGACTGAGATGTTCAACGTCCATATGTCATAGTTAACCGCGGTTACCATAGATTAAAATTCATTTTTTGTTCCGATCTATGCAGTATGAACTTATGGTATCTTGAAGTCTTGCAGTTGTATGCTTGGGTTGGGATTTAATTTTATTTATTATAGGATCCCAAGCAGATGGTAGCACCCAGCCATCTTCTCTATTGAAATTAGGATGTTTTTTGATTTCAATAGCCTCGCGAATCATCCTTGGAAGGAATCGGTGTTCTTTAGCGAGGATCTGCGGTCTATCAAATCTGATGTAGTGACGGGGGCGATCCTGTACGTGTTCACAGACTGCAGACTTCCCGGAGCGTCGATTCTTCACATCAGCTATATGTTCTTTAACGCGGGTTTTTATTGATATTTTAGTTTGTCCTATGTAGGAGAGACCACATTCACAATCAAGCTTGTACACTCCTGCATCTTGCAGAGAGACATTACACTTGACCGATGGTAAAAACTGACCAATCTTCTTCAGCGGCTTGAAGTATGTTTTGATGGAAGCGCGCTTCAAGATGTAGCCAATCTTGTCAGTGACTCCTCTAACATATGGCAGTACAGCAGGTACACGCTCGACTGTGGCCGGCTTCACTCGTTCACTGTGACGTAGGCGCGGGACTCGAAGCTTGCTGTCATGCAAAACTTGCTTGACATGGTGGAGCTCTGCAGCCAGGTGTTTACTGTCACAGATCCCTCGTGCTCTCTGAAACAAAGATTTACGCACGGTAGCTAGCTGTGAAGGATGGTGGTGAGAATCACCGTTTAAATATCTATTTGTATGGGTCATTTTTCTATACACAGTATGGCTCAAGGTGTTATCAGGATTCCGAATTACTAACACATCTAGAAAAGCTAAGGAATTGTTTGCCTCTAACTCCATTGTGAACTGAATTTTAGAATTTATAGAGTTAAGATGGTCTAAAAATGCAGTTACTTTATCTAAAGGTAGAATTGTGAAAGTGTCGTCTACGTACCGCTTGTAGAATCTTGGATTTATGGGAGAACTAAGCAGGGCTTTCTCCTCAAAGTCTTCCATGAATATGTCGGCGACAATGGGAGATACAGGTGAGCCCATCGCATTAAATATTGCATTTAACAATTTCATTGGTGCTGGCGGGGCTCGAACCCGGGACCCACGCGTACTGTGATATTTACAGCGAGCGTTACCATCTGAGCTACCACGGCTCACGGCATTATTAACGCATTACCATAATTTTCTAAAAATGGATTAATAAATGCGTCTGGCTGTCTCTATAAATGTATTTAATCTATGTATTTCATTTATATTTTATATTGTTTGATTACTATCTACGAAAAAAAAAAAGAAAAATAGTTTCGTTTGAACTCTAAAAACCCAAACAGTATCGTCTTGTTTTTGTTTCTTTGTTTTGTGGAACATCTTTTCAATTGTGGAACAATTGAATCCTATACTATTAAACGAGCAGTTCTTGTATATATATATAATCGGGATCTCGGAAACGGCTCCAACGATTTTCATAAAATTTTGTGTCCAGGGAGTTTCGGGGATAATAAATCGATCTAGCTAGGATTTATTTTTAGAAAATGTCTTTTTGTCTGTGTTTTTAGGTAATGAAAAACTGCTACAATATCGTTAGAATAAGAAGGTAAATTTTGACGAATTGTTAGTGATTATAAATAGCTTAATTGGTATAATGGTCGCTCACAAAATCTTAAAACCCTGGTTCGAGCCCAGACCGACCGACCAACTTTTTTAATTTTTTTTTCATGTTCCTTTCTTTTTTGAGAAAATCTATTTTTTAGAGCCCTTTTTTTAGTATTTTTTAAAAACACGAAAATTAAAATTAAAATAATTGCACTCATGATTTTTTATTCAAATAACCAGTTCCGTTTTTTCTGTTATGTCGCTAAAATCAAAAAATATTATTTATATTTCATCAGTACGTAATTTGTATCTAAATATAATTTCCAAAACACACGAATTAAAAAAAAAAATCGAGCGAAAAATACCGAGCAAAGCTCGGTCAACCAGGTACTAATATTTTAATTAATAGTAGCATCGATCACTAATAAAAATTAGTGATCGATGAATAGTAGAATAAACGGGACGTACAAAGTATAAAGAAATGTAAAATTATTTTTATCAAAACATTTTGCCAAAATATCTTTGCATAAATTATACAAAATTAAATGTATGATAAAATGCTATTTATAAATGCCTTATTGTTCGCAAGTGCAAATAATGCCCCGTTAGTGCGCGGTAATTGAATAAACTTGTACGGGGGAGGGGTAACCTATACGAGGACCTTTCATATCGAAGGCTCACGCGAACTCACAAGAACTATGTAACAAAGAATTTCGTGGGCACAACATTGTGAGAAATGCGCTTTCATATGAAATGACATAATCTAGCTTTAGGCTTGGGAGTTATTCTAAGAATACCAACTGGTCTGAAATGTTAGAAAATAATCGTATAGATTGAGTAAGCGGAATTCGGTGTGTCGTGCAGCGTGGACAGTATATTGTTATAGCAGCCCGGAGTCAGCTAATTGGTGACGTTTGACCCGCACGCCTTAGACCTGATTTCTCTCCGGTCGTGTCGGATTGCCTATCGAACTGGAGTGAAGGAATAAAGCAGGTGAGTTAGCGCATACAAACGTGCACTACAATGCTGTTCTGCGCAGATGCCTCCGAGACTGGTCGCCGTGACCGAAATTCTTTCTGGAGATCATTATACGCTGGACCTGCCGCACCTGTATGCTGAGTTGATTTCAATATTAAGTATAGAAACTGAGTGATGATTGTGTAGCGTTGGCGGAGAATGAGAGTTTAGTGAGGCGGTGCGTTCGGCTAGCATGATAAGCACGCGCTCTTCTGTCACTATGTCCTGATACAGTTGCGTCTCTTACTGCATTTACACCATGCAATCTTCACTAAGGCCTTAGGCTTAGGCATATTCACTAACGAATTGATACCTTCGCATTAGTAATGCTATTTCCCTTTCATTAGTCTGTGATAGTTAGTTTTCCTCGTTCTCTCTCAAAAGAATATTTTTCACGACAATATTACAAACAGACAAAGTTTTACTATGTACGAATGGTAGATAGTACTTTTATATAAACAGTATGTAGTTGTATTACTTTATCTGTTTTTTTTTTGCAGTAAGGGTGACATGAGATCACGGTTCACCTAATAATCAGAAAATGTCGGATCTAATCTTGGAACTATTTTTTATAGGATAGGGTGACAAACAAGCACACAGTCCACCTGATGGTCAGTGGTTACTGTGGCCCATAGACATCTACATCTATCTTCGATTACGAATCAAAATTCAGATGCGTTGTCACTCGTGATAACTAAGTTGGAATGCACTGTTTACAGTAAAAAGGGTCTCCGGTTCTCTATACTCACCATACGAAAATCAACAGCATTAAGCTGCTATTTTACACTGCTACTCCGTGAGGGCGTGCTCCTTCCCCAGTCGTGCTACAAATATACTACTAATAGCAGCATGGCTCTACCACGTTTAAAAAATAGTTAACTTAATAAAATATCTGACAAATGAGCGCAAATACATATATTCTATATCACCATCACCAATATATACCTATCATCTATTAAGAAAAAAGCGGCCAAGAGCGTGTCGGGCCACGCTCAGTGTAGGGTTCCGTAGTTTCCCGTCCGTCACAGTAAGTGTTCCCACTTATGAGTTTGTACAAAACTGTTGTTTCCATCCAAGTTCAAAATAATTTTCCTAGAAAGTCCTTATAAAGTTCTACTTTCCAGATTTTTTTCATATTTTTTAAACTTATGGTTCAAAAGTTAGAGGGGGGGGGGGACACATTGTTTTTTACTTTTGGAGCGATTATTTCCGAAATTATTGACATTATCAAAAAATGATTTTAGTAAACCCCTATTCATTTTTAAATACCTTTCCAACAATATATCACACGTTAGGGTTGAATTAAAAAAAATCACTTCCCACTTTACATATAGGGGGGCTACCCTAATAAAACATTTTTTCCAATTTTTATTTTACCACTTTGTCAGCGTGATTAATACACATATTGGTACCAAATTTCAGCTTTCTAGTGCTAACGGTCACAGAGATTAAGCGAGGACGGACAGACGGACAGACAGACATGGCGAAGCTATAAGGGTTCCTAGTTGACTACGGAACCCTAACAAAAATGTGGATGGTCTGTGGGACTCTAGAGGACTTGCTAAATCATGAGGCTGCTATTTTACAATGGTATTTTATGAAAGCGTGGACCTTTCCCGGTAGGGCCGATTCATTTGTGCTCTACCACGGCTCTACCACGTCTATTCTAAGTACAAAATCCCTTTATAGACAGCACTAGTTTTTAAACTTTTAACAATATAGGTACTGTATATTTCTATATTGTTATAAATGGGGCATGCAGCCAGAAAGAAATATAGTGTCTATATTATTCTTCCATGTACCGTACAAAGCGAATTCCTGTTCAGTACCTACGTGTTATTCAGAATTGCGTGATCGTCCAACATTCGGTGCGCGATATTGGTTCACAAATGGCGACCAACACGGTTGTCAGTACCCTGTTAAATGACACGCTACCTTTTACCATTAACTTTAAGACTTTTTAGTAACAGGTATAACTGAATTTCCTTTAAAAAGACTTCTGAAGTATTCATAAGCTTGTTGCGATAAGAGTTTTATTTATTTTACGTTAATCTCTTTAGCAGATTATTTGGGTACACAAATTTGAAGGGTATATGGTGGAATTATTATTTATTTATCCTTTGTTACTTAATTTATTTTGGGAGTTCTCGGCCTTTAACCACTGGAAGAGGAAGTAAAGTGTTGGCGGGTGCAAGCTTCGATAAAAAAGGACGAACCAACCAACCAACGAAAAAGGAAAAACCAATCGTCAAATACACAAAATACAAAGGCGAACTTAATGCCGTAATGTCATTCTTTGCCAGAAAATTTTTGGTAGTTACATGGAGAAAAGGTTAAGGCGACAAAAAAACTTACTTTAATATGTTCCTGAAAATGTGTTATATAAAACTCATCGGTTATTTTATAATTATCTACACTAATTAATACCTATATACATACATACATGCATAACATAATCTTAGTTAAACAAACATTATAAAACACATTTGCTATGCACTGATGAGTTCAAAATTTGAACGTCTAATGGGTTTTTTGTTAGTTTATCATAGAACATGTTTCAGTGTCGTAGTTCTGACGGCCTGATTATTTTAATTTTATAAACTGCACAATTTTAATATTATCCGTTAAAAATTAAAAAAGAAATATTGTACACTGCCAGTAATATCTCGTTAACATAATAAAAAGATAACATTTATTTAGTTCCAGAAATTTATTTCGTCCTATCATCTGTTTTTCAGTTTTAACCAGACAATTGGAAATTAATAGATATGATTCAAGCTGTAATGACGTGTCGATTTAAAACCGCGATTATACGTGGTAGAGCCTTGCTGCACCTATATTATGGTTGTAGCACGAATGGGTCGGCTCGACCGGGGAAGGACCACGCTCTCACAGAATGCCAGCGTAAAATATTAGCTTTATGCTGCTGTGTTTCGTATCGTGAGTGTAAGAAACCGGAGACCCTTTTCACTGGAAACGTGACATTTTATTTTAGTCCTCAGGGGTGGCAATGCATCTGTATCTTGAATCTTAATCGAGAATTGATGTAGACATCTATGGGCCGCAGTATTCACTTACCATCAGGTGGGCTGTGCTCAATTGTCACCCTTATTCTACGAATAAAAAAAAATTATTTGTTACCTTATAAATCATCGGCACACGCGATTATCATCACTCTCTTTTAATATAAGAGTGACAAACGTCCACCTGATAGTAGTGATACCTATGGCCTTTGAATTCAAAAAAAGATCACGAAGGCGCTGTCACCCCTGATGACTACTAAAATAAATGTTTATGGCCTGTACATGTACTGATTTCTTAACATTGTAATCGAAATTTAACTAGCCGAGTATGTGACACAACTACAGGGAGTTTTAGACAAAGTCAGCGCTTACTATTATACAATAGATGCTTAAACACACTACGAAGTTATTCAGTCACACGACGTGATGTATCGATATCCTTTTAGAATAGAATATAATAATATATAAAGGATAATATTCTTTTTATTATATTACGAGAGTATCTTTAAAAGTAATTTAAGCTTTTACTACTAGTTCGAAAAAACCTCCATCCTGAGAAGGCCAACAACAAGCTTTTCAATCTTTAGCAGAAATTTAAAAAAAATATTAACTTAAACATAATTACGATGTACCAAAACATTCATAAACAGTATGTAAGCGAACATCTCATTCCCAGAGTTTATAACTTATAAGGCTTCATGCGTTCTTTTATGGTAGGATATCCCCTTTGAAAAACTTTAGCTTAATAAAAATTTTAAACGTTTTGATACATAGGCCTTACATTTTTTCTGGTACCTTATTGTAATAGCGTATACAATCTCTCAAGAAGGAATAACTGACTGATGTCGAGTAACTAGTATTACCTACTAGCTTGTGCTCGTTACTAAAATTTACAGAATGTACGTAACTGTTTTTAATAAAACTATTCTCGATTGTTTGACACACATAAAATTAAAGATATTAATAGTTACTTTGCAACCTTCCGCTCAATTAAATGATGTGTCTTACCTAGTTTGAAGAGCACCTCACGCCCTTCCTCAATAGCGTACACTAATCCCGTCATCACTAATCCCAGCACCACTACTCCCAACACCACTACTTCAGGAAAGACATGCCATCGACGATTATACGACACGTGTTTCGCCTCTACACGAGGCATCCTCAGGTGAGGTAGACTCTAACGGCGGCTGACCGCTGCTTAGCGGTAGAGTCTACATCATAGATAGTAGATAATACGACACGTGTAGAGGCGAAACACGTGTCGTTTATTTTTATGAAATCGGATGAAGATGTCTTCAAGCCACAGCGTATCTACGCTTTGGTAGTGAAGAAATTCAACCCACACAAACTATGTTTTGAGATAATGAACAATTAAATTGGGAGGAACTAATGAGTATTGATTCCTACCCCCGATCTTATCATATAAGTATAACATATAGCACAAGTATATGTCGGGTAGGTTTGAACAAATACGAGTAAGTTCCTCCATCATAGTACATAAACGACACAATAATATCGAGTGTAAAAAAAGTAAAGTTAGAGCCTATATACGTCCCACTGCTGGGCACAGGTCTCCCCTCATTTCTGAGAGGGTTTTAGGGCAAGGAAGTGTCCGCCGCGCTGCCCTAATGCGTGTTGGCGAACTTCACATGTATTCGAAATAATTTTTTTCTCTTATTCCTCAGACATGCAGGTTTCCTCACGATGTCTTCCCTCACCGCCGAGCGCGTGGTAAATCAGCATTTAAAATTGCAATTAACAATTTCATTGGTGCCGGCGGGGATCGAACCCGGGTTACTCGCGTTCTGTTATATTTACAGCGAGCGTTAACCATCTGAGCTACCACGGCTCTAGTGTATTACTTTCGAAATTATTCGACAGTTGTCATTGTGATTAAATTAAATATTTCGAGCACAGAAGTCCGTTAACACACATTGGATGAGCGCAGTGACAGTTGGTTAGATGTATCTTTATGTACTATGTTTATGTATTATGTATCATATACGTACATAGACTAGTAACTTTCTACACCTACGGCGAAAATAATAGTGTAAAATATTTAAACAAACTTGCGTTTAGCGCGTCTTTGTCTTGTTTAACTATTTAAAAATAAAACGCTTATAAACACCTGCTTTTTAAATTAATTGCGTTTCACAGTCGAAGGTCTCTAATTAGACGGAGGCACATTTTCAAGTTGAATAAAATTATAATACTCAATTGGATGGGCTAGCGGGCGATAGTACATTTGTTGTATAAAACTGTTGTTAATTGAAACAATGATTAAATAAAAAAGTTAAGTGTTGAAAGACAAAGGGGTCAATTAAAACGTTTTTTGCAGACTAAATAATTATGTTTATTGATGTCTTTATGTGACAACAGTGTAATGTAATAGTCAAAATACGTTTTTATTACACCGCGAGTCATAGGTTCGAATTCAACATTGGTTCAAAGACAAAATTTCAGATTTTCATTGTTACCAATTGTTGTTGGCTAATTTGTCCTTCTTTTCCAAGTGACTACGGAACTGCACGTCGATCGATATGTCGACGCCGAGGATTCCGATTCTGGTTGAAGCAACGAGGGGATTGCTCTGAAACTGAGAAGATACGACAAATAGTTTTTTTAAGCGGTAAATGCTCAAACCTGTATCTTCAGGGGATTGAACTGGACTAGATTTAGTCGCCCCCAGTACGAAACGTTGTTCTTCAATGTTTTGACTTCAGACACAAGTTCTTTCCGGTATTCGACGACGTTTTCCCGTGAAATATTAGCACGGCCAATGTATCCAGTGGTGATCATCACCAGTATTTTCATAGGCATAGCAATGAATATTACCGGTTTGCAACATATCATTGATATGCAGAAGAAACGTCTTGGGTGATAACATGCAGCCTTGTGGAACACCAGCGTTAATGGGCTTGTAATCGGAACATGCACCTTCTACTACGACTTTGCTGCTCAGATTTGCAAGAAAACTGGTAATCCAATTGCACTAATTCTCGGGAAGCCCACAGCAAAGAAGCTTCGAAAGAAGCGCTTTATACCAAACCCGATTAAAGGCCTTCGCTATGTCCTAAATAATGGCCAATGACTCCAAGGGGCAGGCACTTGGACTCTACTGCCTCCGCCCATCTATGAGTTAGGTAACCCAAAAGCCAGACCGAAATCTTACTGACGGTTACTAATCATATGGTGATCCTCAAGGTACCTGAGCTGGCAGTTAATAATTGTTTCCATTATTTTGGAGAACAAGGAGGTGAAGCCATTCAACGTAGTGGGCGCTAAAATCACCAAGCATTACGATCTCCGAGGACGGGAACTGTTGTAGGCCGGATCCTGCAGCTATTTGGACGTGGTCGATGAGTCGGTCTGTGTTGGAATTACCGCTATCGGACCTATAGAGGCACCCGTAACCGCGGGGACGGTCAACGCTGTCTTCTCGCAGTCATAGCATGGACAGGACCTTCAAGACTGCCGAGGCGTCGAAAACAGATGTCCTCTCTGACGTATACGCAAACTCCGGCATTAGGACAAACGAGTGTTCCAATTTGTACCCCGGGTAAGTGAGATACGAAGTGTCAGCCGGAGAAGGCACCTGCGTCTCGGTTAGAAAGAGCAAGCCAATTTCGCTGTCTCCAGGTGGTAGTGGACGGCGTTAAGGTTTGAATGAAGTCCCCCGATGTTGCAGAAATTCACGGACAGCGTGGCAGTGTCTTTGTCTTATTGCTCCGCTTGCCCGGAGCAGTTTTAGGCTTGAGCAGAATTTCGCCCTGATCCCCCAGCAGTTCGGGGCAGCTCGAGCACAAACGCTCAGGAAGAGTAGGGTAATTTGGGCGGGGATGCTCAGCGAGGGATTCTCCGTCACCAGGGGTGCTGTTACCCTCCTGGGGTATTGTTTATATAACTCCGCTACCATGTTAAGGCCGGAGGGGTTGATGAATTGGACCTCGGGCCACCTGCACTTAGCAGGTGAAACGCAGAAGTATACTTCTACTTCAAGCTGGCATTCTGTGAGGTCATGGTACCACCCCGGTTTGTGCCAAGCCATCCGTGGCTCCACCACTTTAATATTTGAATTCGTTATTATGTGAAAGAGTGGTCCTTTCCCATTCGCGCCAATATATTTGTACTGTAGCGATATTAGAGCTGTATTGTGGCTTTAATACGTTGAAATATAAAATTAAATCAAATGTAAGCGTTACACTTGCACAGCTACTGCTTATATATTCGTTCATAACAGCCTATCAAAAGTTCACTGCTAAACATAGGCCTTTCCCGTGGAATTCCTCGTAGGTTGGATATTGCATATGGATTACTTTTCAGCAAGATCCTTTTGCAACTCTGCTTCATATGTCTATAAAATGACAACGGATCAACGGGTAAATTTAAAAATGTAATTACTACGACCCTTTTAAAAGCAAAGCATAAAAATTTTATTCAGAAAAATAATCAATCGCTCATTAATTGACCGTTGTGGGTAAGCCCAGTAGATCGGCCATTATAAAATTTGCAAGGCAACAAAAAGTAGCGCGGTGGCATGCAATCATTCGGAACGTAATGGCCGACCGTCACGAATGTGAAGTATTACATTAATTAATTTAACTTTTCAACAGATTAAATACAAATTTTTATAAACATTTCACGATACAATTGCTGAATATCAAATTAACGAATTTTATAAACAAAAAAAGCAATTAAATATGAGAAATAGTACACGTTTCCTCCTATAAACTCCACACGCTGTATTAAAAAAGGACGTACCTCTTTAATTAGGTATTTATGAAACTTTTTAGATCTGGTTGAAATCTGGCCATCAAGTTCTAAAATTTTAAGATTTTATGGCCAGATTCAATTATGGAATCATAAACGTACGTATTACTACGTTATGGTTTATGATATTATAACTATATATGGTACACCTTGTACAAAACTTGAATCTAGTATTTTATATAATCAGGCTTTTGGTAAAAGATAGACCCGATTCCAAAAATAAAAAATAATAATTTCCTCATTATAGCTTCTGAAGTCGGTCTTACATTGTGCATAGAAGAATTACGATTTAAGCCCCAAATTCAAAAGCCATTATGAATTCGGTTGTACTTTTTCTTAAACGATTAGTTATTTTACTCTTACGAGATATCTCAAGTATATTAAATATACTTTTTTTTAAGTTTAAGGTAAGAACTAGAATGTCGCTTAAATAGGTACATCAAAATCTTCACTCCGTATTTTTCTACAATTAACGGTGGCATTTTTCTTTAAATTCGTATGGGTCTGAGCTATAATTTAAATAGAAATAGAAATTATATTTATTTTCTCTCCACATAATTAATTTTATAAAATAAATATTTTAATGGGTTAAGCAGTTTTTGAGTAATCGGTGAACTTATACACGAAAAAAAAACGTACGCGTCGAATATACGAGTATTACCTATTTGTGTTTTTGAACTTGGTTAATATTTTGTAATCGTTTTGTTTGTTTTGTTAAAACATAAATTAGTTGTAATTCAAAGTTAAGTTATAGCCTACATACGTCCCACAGTTGGGCACAGGCCCCCTCTCGCTTCTGAGAGGGTTTTAGGGCAAGGAAGTGTCCGCCACGCTGCCCCATTGCGTGTTGGCGAACTTCACATGTCTTCGAAAATATTTTTTATATATTTCTCAGACATGCAGGTCTCCTCACGATGTGTTCCTTCACAACCAAGCACATGGTAAATCAGCACTTAAAATTGCAATAAACAATTTCATTGGTGCCGGCGGGGATCAAACCCGGTTTACTCGCATACTGTGAAATTTACAACGAGCGCTAACCATCTGAGCTACAACGGGTCAACTGTAAATAGGGATATAAATATTCTTACAAAACAAAAGCTGTTTTCAGTTTTTCAGCAGTTTTTATACACACAAATTACTATAATATTATATATTATAGTAATTTGTGTGTATAATATATACAAGTACATATATGTAGTGTAATATATACAAGTAATTAGTAATGTAATATATAAAATAATTAGTAAGCTGAAGTGGCAATGGGCCGGTATATATTATACACACAAATTACTATAATATTATATATTATAGTAATTTGTGTGTATAATGTATATAAGTACATATATGTAGTGTAATATATACAAGTAATTAGTAATGTAATATATAAAATAATTAGTAAGCTGAAGTGGCAATGGACCGGCCATTTAGCTCGAAGAATCGACAACCGCTGGGGAAAAAAGGTTCTCGAGTGGCAGCCCTGTACCGGTAGGCGAAGTGCAGGGCAGCCCCCTACTAGATGGAGTTACGACCTGTTAAGACATGCAGGAAGTCGATGGATGCAGGTGGCTCCGGATCGTTCTTTGTGGCATACCTTGGGGGAGGCCTATGTTCAGCAGTGGACTTGTGAAGGGCTGTAATGATGATGATGATGATATACAAGTAATATTATTTTAACGTTACGTTAACATCAAAAATTGTCGTACGCTTTTTTAGATTTTTTTTAAATGAGGGGAAATAAAAAATATATCATTTGAAAGGTTATGTGCGATAGAAATATCGAAAAAAAAAACCATGGGTGTATGTAGCCGTTAAAATAAAAGCTTTAAAACTGCTTTAACAAATTAATAATGGCAATTTACGCGATACTTACTAGAATTCTCAATTTGTTGTTTTAAAATTTTTTTTAAGTTTAAACTTTTATTTATTTGCTTAACCAACAAATAAATATAATGAGATTTTTCGCTTACTCTGATTGCCCTACAAACCGATACCGTTTCAAGTATAATCATATAGAACGAAAATCAGCGTAACAGAAGGTATTTTGCCCTATATCTGTCTGTAATCAAGCCTACGCGGACAAAATGGAGCCTTAACCACTGAAAAATAAAATGCAATGAAACCAGTTCTCTTATCGAGACCCACAATAGCTCTTTGTGTAGGGTTGCCCTCATAAGCCTTTAATTATGTACTCAAGAGCATGGTTTATTTTGTCGTGTTTAACACTTTTCGCGATATCTCGTTTAAATATTTCTATCAGATTTCGGTTGTTACTAGAATTATTCTGTCGCTTAAGACGCAATTTTTTACAAACATTAACACAAATAAGTAGTAAGTTATTACTATTATATTAGACCGATGTTAGTTGATGTAGAAGTATATGGGTAAGTTTAGACTAAGAGTCAATATATAAAAACCTTACAGTCATCCGTGACCATAATCCAAAATTAATACCCATATTCAATAGTCTCAATAGTACGGTAAATTACGTCCAATGTTTCCTGATTTATAAAAAAGATGAAACAGTTAAATTCAAATTCTTTAATTACTGCATTATACGTAGATTTTCTCAATAAAGTTATAGTCCTCTCCGTTAATAAATTCCAAAAAAGCTGTATAACGGATTTCAGATAATGTAACTGGTATAATTTTAATTATAAAAGAGTTAAAATGCCATTCATACACAGATAATATTTAAAAAGTCTATCACGCTGTTAATATAATACGAGTTTAAAATGAATACATCTACGAAACATAATGTGTACCATGATAATTTAATATACACGTCAGAACTCGCTCAAATTTCTAGCACAATTTTTTTTTAAATAGAGATCACTGGGTTGTAAGTAATTAATAAACACGAAACATATTAAAATAAGAACGGTGTAAATGGAACTTGCGTAATGGCAACCCTATTTCAATGCAAAAACGATTGCCACATTCGCAAAGTACTCGGTATAATACGCGTTAATACCACTATTACCAGTATTTTCCTATTTGTTTATGATCCGGCATAATGGTCTATTACGAATGTTAAATTACTGAACGAAAGAACGTTACGGTTTGAATTGGTATTGATTAACAAATAATTATTTTTGCCGTCGAACCTACGTATATACGCACTATATAGTATACTTATCGACTTCCATGATTGGGAGAAAATATATTCGATATACGATGCTTTTGCGTTATAATTTTGTTTGTCACAAAGGGATTGAATATATATTAATGACGATGTATTAAATTTTTTAATAAAATTATTGTAGTGGATTTTTTAATAAGAATTAGGGTGACAAACGAGCACACAGTCCACCTGATGGTAAGTGAATGCTGTGGCCCATAGACATCTACGTCTATCCTTGATTAAGAATCAAAACGCAAATGCGTTATCACCCCTGAGTACTAAGATGGAATGCCTCGTTTCCATCAAAAAAGGGTCTCCGGATCTCTACACTCACTATACGAAACACAGCAGCATTAAGCTGCTATTTTACTCTGGTATTCTGTGAGAGCGGGATCCCACCCCGGGCGAGCCGACCCGTTCGTGCCATAACCATAAAATAGCCGCAGCGTGGCTCTACCACGTACCACATTTTAATATCTGTTGTGAGACAATAAACTCTTTTCTGTTGCCATATAGTAGCACGTGCACTGTTGAGTTCAGGTCTGAATGGTATAAAGAGCCAGTTTAATTGCAGATGTAAGGCATTCCATCTTAGGTTCTCAGTGATGACATGGCATCTGTAACCTTCTTTGTTTGAAAGTAGTTGCAGATGTCCATGGACCGCAGCAGCCGCTTGCATCAGGTGGGCTTTAAAATTCTTTGTCATTTTTCTATTAAAAAAAAGTTGAAAATAATTAAATATTAAACACACTAATGTTTTAGCAATATCCATACATAATGATTTCTTATATTTACGCGAACACTACACATGATTAAAACTACTTTTACGGATTTTATCGAGTCCCCCGTGACCATGGGTGCTGGAAAGCGCCTGAAACGTCGGAAATTAAAAATAAAAGTAATTAAAAGTAAAAATAAACGCGATAAAATCCGTAAAAGTAGTTTTAATCAAATATCTATACAAATAAATAAAATTGAAGAATCTGTTTGTAACGTCAAAATAACAGCATTTTACTAAACGCATATGAAAGTATATACGGTACTTATAACAATTTTTTTTTAATTTTATGGCTAGATGAATTTTGATGGGTCCTTCGCTGGCAGATAGCTTATATTATAATATAGACTACATTGTTTTTGTAAAAAGAGTTAGGGTTCCGCGCAAAAAATAAAAACCCATGAAATCCAATCCTATAAAAAGTTATGGTCTTGATTGCAGCAGTGGATTTCCATTCAGTTATAAAATAAAAAATGAGAATTGAGAAGTGTTATTTGTGATAGCCGTTTTTTATCGGAATTTCAAATTTCGTTCAACTCCATAACTTTTTTGGAAACAACGATACTGGAGTAATTGAAAACATCTAAATATGTCAATGCATCGCCTCCTCTCTTAATAATAAATTTGCATAAAAGTATATTGGTGCATTTTGAGAAATGCTTAGCGAGAGACTTAAAAGAGCCGTTGTTTTGATCTTATCTTTCTTAGCTAAACATTAAGCATTAACATTTTTATACGTTCCCCGCAAACGTTATATCTAAAACAGTCTAGATAGTCCGAATTTCGATTTCATGTAGGAGACCGTCGTACAGTTAATTTAAGAGTTAACTAATTGTAGTCTATAAACTTATTAAGTTAATTTATTCATGTACACACAACAAGGCAGAAACAATCAAACATATCTGCCAGTATACAGGAAAATATTAAAAAATGAAAACATACACACAAACGTACATTTTTATTTCTTTTTTTTAAGTTTGATTACAAATAAAACTTTTAAAGCCACATTAACGCTAAATCTGGCGGTCAATTAGGTCCCGCCCGCTGCAAATTTGTCTGTTCGCGTTATATATATTTTATTCAAACTAATTAGTTCTCCGTAATGACATAACGCAGACCTAAAACCTACCTTAAGTGCAAATTCGAAGATAAATACGTCCATATTTGTCTATCAGAATAACTGTAGAAGCTTATCGCACAACAGCGGTCTCGTTAGACCATGTAAACTGAAACCCTATTACCGAATACGAATATTATCAAAAATGAACCTTATAACTTCAGTCTAACTTTGAATATTCTTTAAATTCAGAGTTAAGGCCTTTTTTCCAACCAATACTCGCACGATTGCCTCTCCTAATTGGTTCTCCATCTGTTTTAATTCATTTCTGCGATAGTTTTACAAGTATTTTATTGACGCGTGGCTCCCTTTGGCCCTCGGATGGCGTAACTGAGCGATTAATCGATTCGTTTGCTTGCGAATCGCTCGATTGGGTACTTGGAATGTAAGTTAATTGTTCGATTACTCGAGGTCAGTGTATTATTTAAAAATTACATTTTTTCGATTAATATTTAAAAAAAAAAACGATTTTTAAGAACTTCTTTTAATCGGTCCAAATCGTCCATTAAATGCAATGCTAAAATACCAACAATATTTTGTATTAATATCAGTATGGCATTTTGGGAGGTCTTTAAGATTGAGAGAATCTTAAGAGAAACAGAAACGACTGTAGAGACACTGAGTTAGAGTCTTAAATACATTGGAATCTAACAGATAATTCCAGTAGCGTCTTCAGTGACGCGTGCTGCCATCTCTTGGCCGCTGACAGCAAATAATAAATCTTAAGATAACATCAGAGGTGAAGATTATACGGTGTTGGGATCCCCATCACGCCATCCGTGCTTCCTGCACAAGCAAATTAGTACGGCACTTGCAAAATACCTTCGCTAATCACTTTCAATGTCCATGTTCTTTATTCTAGTGAAAATAAAATTGAAAATTGAATAACCGGTTCGTGGCTGGCAGTAAATAGAGTCGGTATAACGACACGAAATATATTTTTAGTAGTTCGCAGAAAACGCCGACTTCTAACGATGGAACACAATGAACAGAAGTGAACAGCTGGAGTGTTTAAGTACTCTAGTTAGGGATATCTTTATGGTTAAAACGCGAACTTAAACGTTCTAGACTATTTCATAAATGAAGCATGGAGCCACACACGAATGGATGTTTGCATGAGAAACTACATTTCTGCTGTTGTAATATTACTTTCGACACTGTTAAATACTAAAAAAGTAATATAAAGCTTATATGTGTCCCACTGCTGGGGATAGGAATCCTCTCATTCCCTTTTTTTATTTAGAGTAAGGAAGATGCTGCTGCCCAGCACCTGATTTGTTTCCCTCTGAAGCCTCTTACGACATCCACGGGATGATATACGGTATTGGATATGTTTTCGCTATTACTACACGGTTACTTTAGTTGGTTTTTACGTTTTACGTATTAAGGGGATATAGTAAGTCAGCTCAAATTCTAATTTCGTCCCCACTTGCCCGCGCGTCGTATGCTATGTACCGACATGTTTGTAATCACTAATACTGTAAGTGGAAGGGTTAAAGTTAAAGACACTTATTTCGTTAGGTTTATCATATTTATGCCTGTTTCTTAACGCCAAGCCAGTCGCTTCTTATTTTTATTACGGTTATTTCCCATTTTAATTTTACGTCGTTTTGTTGCGTAATGTATATTCTGATCGTAAGCGACACAACCCCCCTTCAAAGGCCGAAGCGAAGTGACCGTGCGGCAGGAATCACGCTTCAAGAGGCCGATAGTTTAGGTAATTTCTTTTTACGGTGAAAATAATGGTATTTTAAAAAAAGTAAATAACATAAGCACTGCTTTATAGTTAGTTCAGTTAGTATGCAAAGTTTCATGATCTTATTTAAAGTTTTTTATGAATAACAGCGGTTTATTGTTTATTTTGGAGGTAACTTTGGGTTTTTTTCTACCGAGAAAATTTTACGAAATCGTGTTTTCATCTAACATAATCCTTAACATTAATCCTCAACTTTACTATATATTTATTTCAAAATTAATGCTGCAATATTTTCGGCATAACGAAGGATCTTGCTAAGTCATTTGAGATTATATTTCCCCTTAAGTGCAACTTTTTAACTATTTCCTATAATTACGTAATTGTTAGTTGCATTCTTTATCAGTATATTTAACTAACTGCATAACTCAGAAATAAATTAACATTTACACGCAATAGCGCTGTATTACCAGCTGGCAACTTCTGGTATTAAATATAATAAACGTTGTAACTAATATTATTATATATAGAAATTAAAGTAAAAACGCGAAGTGTTAACAATTTTTACAAAAGTACTTACCTTTCTTTTAAAAGAAGTGATCAAATTGATTGTTGAAATGTTGTTCTAAATATTTACTATAATATTTGAGAAAGAATCTCTTCCAAATTTCAAGCTAGGCAGCTTATATGGTGGAAAATCAACCTAAAAGTGCCAACTTCAAGTTTCTTAGGCTGGCGATGGGAAGTTGCGTCACCAATGCTAGGGTCTTGCATCTCTGTCTTCACCAAGTCGCCTTCTTAGCATAGTAATGGAAATAAAATATGCAAAGCATTGGGTAATTCAGTTCATTGGACGCAATCCCAAAAATTGAGTAGCCTTAAAGTTGTAATTATTTTTTCTTTTAAAAAAGTTTTATACTAGAACTTTCTCTCTTCATAAAGGGTTTTTTTCGCAATAATTTGCAAAAAACATTCAAATTTTACGTGTTGGAGCCATGCTACAGCTATATTGTGGTTGCAGCAAAAATGGATCGGCTTGATCGGGGTAGGACCACGCTCTCACAGAATACCAACGTAAAATAGCAGCTTAATACTGATGTGTTTCGTATGGTGAGTGTAGAGAACCGGAGACCCTTGTTACCGAAAACGAGGCATTCCATCTCAGTTCTCAAGGAGTGACAACGCATCTGCATTTTGATTCTTAATTGAAGATAAATGTAGATGTCACAGGTCACAACATTCACTTACAATCAGATGGACCGTGTGCTCGTTTTTCAGCCTAATTCTATAAAAAAGCAAATATACAGATTCGGAAGGATTTTGTAAGTCATATTAGCACTTCCGTGTAGGATTTGAACCCGCCGTAATGAAGCCGTCTCACATGCGGACAGATTATAAGTATCTATGCTAATTTAATTCTATTTGGTATTTCCATAAATTTGATATCGCGCTACTGTTTTAATGTCGAATATAGTCGATAAATATACACTGATAACTCCCCGGTTCACCGAAAACAGATATCGATTCTAATTAAATAACAGTTTTAATAATGAATATTAATTACTTAGCAGGGTTCTCAGAAGCAATATCAAATGGCCAGTTCATTTTAAGCTTTACTAGTATTAGGCTGTCTGTAATAAGGATTGTTCTTCTTCTTCTTTAAATGCCTCTCCATTACTGAAGGTCGGCAATCATCCTCCTAAATTCTTCTTTGTTCAGGGTTAGCCTGAACAAATCTTCTACTTTCTTTATCCCGGTCCACTTCCGGATGTTACAGAGCCAGGACATTTTCCGTCTAGCAACACTTTTTTACCCGCTACTTTGCCCATCATAATAGTCTGCAGCAGTTGGTAACGTTCATGACTTGCACGTGTCCTAGGTACGCAACTTTTCTCTGTTTGATGGTTTTGACAAGTAGCGGCTTATTCCTTTTCATCTGCTTGAGGACCTAAACGTTGGTAACTTTGTCGGTCCAACTTATTCAAGCATACGGCGATACATCCACATTTCAAATGCTTCCAGTTTCTTACGGAGATCTTCTTTCATAGTCCAAGATTCCCATCCGTATAGTATAACAGGCCAAATAATATAATTGTTATATTATTTTTTCGACTATGTATTCGTAAAATAAATTTTGTAACCAAAGTAAGAGGTAAGTAAGAGGTAAACAATTTTATCTGTGAAGATCGTTTAACAGTCCATGATGTACACGGAGGTCCATGTATCCCATAGTAGAGAGCATAGTTTGAAATTGTAGCGATTAGCAGTTGGCACGCAAATTGTTGATCAGTACCAGATGCCGCGCACTTTTCATTAATTCTTTTCGTTATTGAAAAACTATTGAAACTATTTACATTATAAAACATGCATATTTGAGAATATACAGGGTTATTTTTCAAGAAACGACCACATTTGCAGAGAAGGTTCAGAACAAGAATGTAGGCAAATTGTGAAGAAAAATTATTAAAAAAAATCTCAAACATCCTGTTCTTTTTATGTTATAAATTTAAAATGAGTGGTAATGTATTATTTTTACTGATTTTACTGCACATGCACACATCCATAAGGGTCGATCGGTAGGCAAAAAACGTTACATCATAAATCACATTCAAGAGTAGAAGCCTTATTTACTCATATTTTGATAAACTGCAATAACGGTTTATCATTATTTATATATTCCAACTTAAGTTTAAAATTTGGCTACTCTTTGCAAAATAACTTTGCGTATATATTTTTAAATATTTTTAATACCTCCTAACCACTAAAACAGCACTAACACGTTGCTTTAGTCTTTTTTTTTTAAATGATACCTTAAAAGCCAGTACTCTGTCATGGGTATATTATCTAGTTATTTAATAATCTTTTTATACGAATAATCCATTAACTAATTAGGTACACCTTACGAATTTGATTTTTTTTCTTATCGTTACTATAGCCTATGTGGACTTATATAAAAAATGTTACGTTTAAAAGAAGTTTTATGTATTCAAGCATAATTATTAAAATGGGTTTTCGGCTCTAATAACGAACATAATTTAAATCAATAATTACTGTAAATGATAATATTATACAAATACTTAAAGAATTATTTAAGTCGTCATAGCTGTAGAACGGGTTTTGGTGTATTCATCAAAAAACCATAACAGACATTATTAATAAAATTAGTACCAATTATTTCGAAATGTATATTAAATGAGCATTAATAAATTGATTGGTGCCATTCTCTAAATGGGAATATTTAAATGTGGAAGGTTCCACGAAAGGTTCACGGTTATAATTTATGTTCGTTTACACAATACAAAATCGTTCCGTGCTGGCCTGCTCGATGACAAATGATTCAATTCGCCATGCTTAATTATTTTAATTAAGTTTAGATTATATTTCATAAATACATTTTGTAATACGAGAAGTTGCTAGCCGGTAATACAATGCTTGTTATATTCTATCTGCGCAAATGTTAATTTATTGCTGAGTTCTGCCGGTCATAAAAGCTCTAATGCGACTAACAATTCTGTAATTATAGATTATAATTGAGATTAATATGAAGAATTCTCAATTGTAATACCTTCGCTGTTGCTGTAGTTTTAATAAGAATTAGACCTACAAGTATTCTTATCGTATCTTCTTTAGGTCCTTTACATATGAACGGACACGGTTGCTGTATAAACGCCGTGATGTCATCGCGTGCAAATATTATATTGTGTACGTCGTGGTTTAAGCACTGTCTCTGTATATTAGTAGTTATTTGAATACATTTATGATGTAATACATTAATATGAACGCAGTCCTATCAAAGATATGTCATACATTTATACGCAAAATTTAAAAACGTTTATGCTCCAGCGGAGATGGACCACGCTGTCACAAAATACCTGCGTAAAATAGCAGCTTAATATTGGTGTGGTGTTAACGGTGAGTGTAGAAAACCAGAAACACTTTTCACTGGTAACGAGGCATTCCATTTTAGCCCTCAGAGGTTACAACGCGTGTGCATTTAGATTTTAAATAGTGGATAGATGTCTATGGGCCCCAGCATCTACTTACCATCAGGTAAATTGTGTGCTTGTTCGGATCCTTATTCTATAAAAGATCCGCCTTAGTTCTGTGCAACATTTCAGAAACTTGAGCTGTAATTCAATCTAAGCTGATATTTCTTTGATGTAATATTAATCAATATGCCACCCCGATGTACAGCGCTATATTCTGTGTTTTCTGACCATGAATCATGTGAACGCGCAGTTTATACCAGCCCATACACCACTTCAAGCACGTACCTAAGCTTTCAGTGCACGGTCACTGCACGTAGCCGCGCTTTGTCTGCGTACGTGGGAAAAGGACCTTAAGATTGTTTCGACGTTCATGTGGAAATGTGGCATTCCATCTTAATCCTCACGGGTGATAACGCATCTGCATTTTGATTCGTAATCTAGGATAGACGTAGATGTCTATGGGCCACAGCAAACATTACCATCAAGTGGACTGTGTATTTGTTTTTCACCCTATTTTATGAAAAATAAAAAAAGTTAACACTACTAATCATTTTATTAAACCGCGAAAGCTAAACCACATGTACTTATCTCAGATATTATAGAAGACAATATATACATCATACCTACAGTTATACGTTATTGTATCAGAAAGGTAGGCCGCAGCGTGGGAGTCCGCTAGACGCCCCACGGCGCGGTCGACGCACGCGCATTAAAATGTTCATTTATTAATAGAGCCATAGCACTGATAATAGCTCGATATTAATACATATTAGTTAATTCTATTAAATTTTAAGTGCCAGTAGTGCAGTAGTAGAAGTAATGGCTTATGAATCTGACAGCGATACTACAGAGTCGGGGGTTCGATACCGCCCTTCGACTACAGTCTGGACCATTCGTGGCACGAGTATTTAGAGCTTAGTTAAAGTGGTTAACGGGGTACTAGTAGTATTAATAGTGTGACTAGTGTTCTTTAAAATGAATAAAAAAGTATAGCAGCACTATACAATCATTGGTGGTATTTTAATATGTAAAAAAACAATTATTGTTTTTTTAGGATAAGGATCACAAACTAGCACACATTCTACCTGATGTTACGAGTAATTGAATGCGTGAAGTAATTGAATGTGGCTCATAGCTAACATCTATCCTTAATTAGGTATCAAAATGTAGATACCAAGCATCTTTGAAGAGTAAGATGGAATGCCTCGTTTGCAGTAAAAGAGTTCACGCTTCTCTCGAAACGCAGCAGTATTAAGCTGCTATTTTGAGCTGGGATTCTGTGAGCGTGGTCATTCCCCG
This sequence comes from Parnassius smintheus behrii, assembly GCA_036936625.1. Taxonomy (NCBI): domain Eukaryota; kingdom Metazoa; phylum Arthropoda; class Insecta; order Lepidoptera; family Papilionidae; genus Parnassius; species Parnassius smintheus. The sequence continues at coordinate 24,222,134 of JAUPFT010000026.1, read as the reverse complement.
GCCCATTCATGCGACAATTATAATATAGAAGTTACATTGATTTTTCACAGCGTACAAAAATAATGTTTAAAATCTATAAAATTCGCAACAAGTTGAAATACCTTTTTGTGGTTTCATTGGAGGGAAATAAAGAAGTTATAGATTTAGATATATTGGTTCCTAGCTGTTAGACTAACATGTAAAAACAACATGTAAAAACTAGCACAAGTATAATTTAGTATTATAATATATTGAATAACTAAACAAGTCATCAAGACATGTCTCTATCTTTCATAATACTACTTCGAAGCCTCCCGTGGAGAATGTAGGCAGATTTAAGCGAACCTTTAATAACGACATAATAATGTTGCTAGAGTCTGTGCCGTACTGTAATTTGACGACAAGATGTGTAACATGCAACTGTTATATTATTATAGTCTTTATATATTAATCCCTATAGAGACACTAAATGGAAAGCCATTCCATCCATACATTCCCATGTAAATATTTATGTGCATATAATATATTATATTATACTTTAACTGAATTTTGACAAACCTTGACGTGAAATAAATAATAATAATTTTATGCCATCACAGAAATCTAAATAATATACTTTATTATTCAGATTTCTGTGGATGCTATAGCGCCATATTCATTTTGAAGTTTGGAGGTTGATCAGCGAAACAGTTCTTGCGATGTCACGCTGCGACTTGCTCTTGTTTTAATTTAATAATATATCTGGATGTTTAAAGATTTACGTTGCGGACGTCCAGGCCCTTCTTTCTTAGACCTTCAACCTTGATAAATCGTAATGGAAGCCGAGTGTCCGAAAAAGGCAACTCTTTATCGCATTATATTGGTAGCCATCATCAACGTTACAGCCTTTCAAGAGTCCAGTGCTGAACATGGGAGTTTCTCATTGAAATACATCAAAACGCGGCCCTGAGTCACCTGCATCTATCGATTTCTTGTGGCACCATCTACTGGTGGGTTTCAAGTAGCGCTTTAAACTCCTTATGTGGGTTATAATTGGCTTAGAGATATGAAACATTTAACAGCCATTTGTGATAGAATATGGCAAACGCCTCAACATATCATAACTTCAACAAGATCCACATTAATTAAAAATTGGAATTAAGCAAATAAGGTCAGTGTTTAATAATTAACACGGTAGAACCAATTATAGGTTCAGTGGTGAGCAATTGCAATCTAAATAATATGCACAGATAAAATCCGAGATAAATTCAAGAACTGTAAGAACGTTTAGAAGCAATTGAATAGCTCGCTTAGCTGTGAAGTTGAATTCAAAGCATACTTTAGTCACAATAATTGCTCTTAACCGCACTATGCACGTACGAAGAGCAACAAAAGTCACGTACCTAATTATAGAAAGATTCCCAATCAATTACTGCGCGTGCAACAAGAGTGATGTGACAACTTCATTTATCGTGCCTGTAGTCTGCGAATTATGCGCCAAATAAAACTTCACGTTAAGAAATATCTGGAAATAAATAACGTATTATATCGAGAAAGTATATAGGTAGACTATTATTATGTAATTAGGTATATTATTTATATAATGCATGTACCTATTACTTATCGGTATGGTAACGGGAAGTTGGAAACATTGAAAAATATCTCGACTAGTGCTTATTCATTTATCACAGTTTTTTTATTATTGTTATTAAGTTGTTATCAGGAAGTCAGTGCTGTCCATCTCCTGTTTCGTGTGTCACCTTTTACGATACACATAGGCTTGGGATGATGTAGTGGATTTTCTTACATAGCACCCTCACCTAAAATAAATTGTGCTCATCATTAATTATCAGCAGCATTATTTGTAAAATGAAATCGGCAAGTAGACCGTTAAACTGTTTCTCAATGAAAATCGGGCCTTGCAAGTAATAACTGTTGTATATAATCAAATAACAACGGTATTGAACAAGTAGTCAAGTGTTGTCAGCCGTTGGCGTGTATCCAAAATACTAATGTCCCATTGAATAGTGCTATTTGTAAAGTGCCTGAAACGGGACGGGTATAAACGCCGGAGTACACTCCTTCGGTCGTTAAGAATTGGCCATAGAACTGGCTGGATTAACCGGTTATGCCGAAAATAAAAAAAGACAAATATTATTTTCGGTTTATACAGATTACAGGAATATTTTGTTTCATTCACTGGTGTCGTTATACCCATTTTAAGTCTTTCTTTTATAATATTAGAGTTACAAACCACCACGACTAAAAAACGATTCATCAACATTTCATTTGTGACGAAGGATATAATGATGTGGTCATGAAATTATTGTATTATCATGGTTTGGAATATTTTTACATGTAAATTGTTTGAAAATTTGAATTGATGTTGTCCGAATATGGGTGACAAATTAAAACCAATAATACCATAAATACATACATGACAATGGTATTACAAAATTTTAAAAATAGGTACTAACTATAAAAATACTTTTTATTTAATAAGATGTCTCATAAATGTACATGTTTTAGAATTTACATCATATCCTTTTTTGATTGTAATGCTATATAAGAGTAGGTATTTACTATTGGAAAGAATTTGTTAAAATAATTTGTTGTAAAAATTGTTTAAATACAGAACAGATTCCGTATAAAGAAACATTATTATTGTGTAGAGGAAACATTTTAATGGGAACATTAAATTGAACAGGCTCTAAATAATTTTCGTTTTAAATATATGCTAATAAAAGTCACACATAAGTAAATAATCGTTTTAAAGTCCACAAAAGCTGATCGCTTCCGCGTTTTCTGTGGCTTCTATTTAGGAAACGATCGAGTTCGGTGATGAATGGTTGCAGTGAGAAGAGTTCGTTTGATCGTCTTATAAATATTGCGGGTGAAGCCATAAGGAATCCGGGAACAACTGTTAATAGTCCCGTTGTAAGAGTAAGCGGTTATTTACGGCCTATGTTTAAATGCTGCGACGTAAAATATTTAGCAGCGATGCAACTAATTATTCGGTTAAATGTCGTTAAGGATGTTGCAAATTTATTATACAATATGGATATAGATGTATTTGAAAGATTTAGTATAAAAATATAGTTTTCTCCAAATAATAACGAAAAAATATTTAAATAAAAACATACAAAATTATTCCAGAAATAGGTTTTTCGCAGATTTAATCTTAGGTTTAAGAACCGTCAAACTTCATACTTCACATTTAAGTTCGTGTATATTTCCGCAGGACTTCTTTCTTGAAACAGATTCTAGTTTAAACTCGAGAGTAATTTACCCTGATTAGTCATTTATGACATCAACCAGCGAATCAATCTTGTTACTGAAATATTTCCATTTAATCTATTCTATTTATGTCGTTAATAAGTTGTAAAGAAAAAAAACGCAACAAAACTACAGAGATCCGATGAGTAAATTAAGAATGGACATAAAATTAATGCTACTTAGATTATTTGCGCAGGAATATCCAACTTTGGGACATAATGCAAATGCTAAATTTCCCTCTAGACGAAAAGAATGTCCGCCTCTCTTGTACAGACAGCGAGAACGTCAAGCAAACGTTGCACGTTTAAAATATTGGATTGAATGACATACCACGGCTCGCACGATTAATGGTGGAGCGCACACAAAAAGCAAACACGCTCATTAATATATCAACCGTCCTTTTAGTCGCGTAAACGGTACGTACCATCGGAACAATCAAGAAGGATACGGTACCATTTATCTTGGTACAGATAAATAATATTCAAATGTAGGTTTGTAATTGCAGACTCTACTCTCATTTCACCCTCTTAATTGCGCAGTTTAATGATTTCTTATATTTATAATGAGTTCTTATATAGACGCGAACACTACACATTGAAAACAACTATCTTTTATACGTGGTAGAGTCACGCCGTAGCTATATTATGGTTGTAGCACGAATGGGTCGGCTTAACCGGGGAAGGACCACGCCCTCACGGAATACCAGCGTAAAATCTTAGTACTGCTGTGTTTCGTATTGTGAGTGTAGAGATCCGGAGACCATTTTTTACTGGAAACGAGGCATTCCATCTTAGTCCTCAGGGGTGATAACGCATCTGCGTTTTGATTCTTAATCGAGGATAAATGTAGATGTCTATGGACCACAGCATCTACTTACTATCAGGTGGGCTGTGTGCTCGTTTGTCACCACTATTCTACAAAATAAAATAAAATAAAAAATAATAAACAGCTAAGTTAAAAATATCTATGTCTACATAATAATAACTATTTATGCATAGTAATAACTATAAGCACATGAGTAAAGAAATTAATTTACATCTTGGTGATTGTTAACTGCAGTGAGATCCGCTTCTACATGTACTAGGTGTTTAGTGGATTTATGCATCATAAGTTTGGATAAAAAAACAGAGAGACACACATGATATTACTAGTTAATTAAGAAAGCAACAAAACGAAAGTTGTCTCCCATAATTCATTCCCAGTTTACGCATACGTTTTTTTTTTAACACGTGAACAATAGTTAATGTACTCAAGCGTGTTTAAAACGTCTCATATTTCTCTCAACGCTCACAAAGTCACAACACGGGTGTAATTCAGAAGTTAAACATCTGCAGTCAATATCTCTTTAAACAATTAACAAGAAAACGAAGGAAGACGTGGCCCTGTACGTGTATTTAATGGGTGTAATCTAAAAGCGGAGGCGGAGCTAAATTTGGATGAGTTGCACATTGAGCTCGTGCTTAAATATTAATTTTTACTGCAAATACACTAATCTCAAAATCATTTGAACATGGATCTCTTTATATTTTTGTTTGTAATCGCCTGAAATGTCAGGTAAATTCTTCTTATCATTGAATTTCTTACCATTGGCCAAAAATATACTTTTTTTTTTCATCATCAACTTGTACTTACTTATTGATCATAACCACACCAACAAAAACGCCGAGTAAGATGTTTTCTTGACAGCCTAATAAATTTCTTAAATCAAAAATCAAAAACGACTGTCACATGTTTAAATGTAAATTTTATTGTTGTCTTTTTTAAATTCTTTTATTATCAAAGTTATTGGGATTAGCTTCAAAAAGAGAAACGCTACAAATGCGAGTGTTAGAAAAACTAAGTAATACAAATTAAATATAATATCTACGACATTCTCAGAAAATTAAATATAAGAACAGCTTTCATAGATGTGATAGCGAAACAAATGTTGTTTGGCTCTGCATTTGTCACCAGATGAACAAAATCTGATATAATATTTAAAAAGGTCACTAAACTGTCAACAGTAAAGCAAATTTTTTTAAATATTTTGTCTGTAATGTTCCAGAACAGATTATTAATATTTTTACGAGATCATTTGTTTGATTTTCTGCACATCCGTCTTGTATTAAGTCATTAATCATGCAAAAGTCATGTTTAAAATTTGCCGAACGAAACTTGCACAGAAAAGTAATTTTTACTTCGTAACTGTTTGTGTGTATCCGCCCTTATTTTATTTCAGTCTCTACTGTCGTCGGCGCTCACTTTGACGTCTAAACACGACATTAATACACTATGACTTTTTTCTTCCCTGTCACATAATTTACTTTTTTCTCGACCGTTTTTTTTGTGGCCCATTAACTATTAAGTGACGCTCGTACATTTGACATGGGGATTAATATGTTGATTTTGTAAGCGCCGTGACATGTCTAATATTTCTGTAACAAATAATGCTAATATGCTAAACCGCAAAATGAATTCACAATTTGTCACAATACGCAAGCTATTATGATTCTTATTGTTGGGAAGGTAGGATATAAAATACTCAAGTGCGCCGTGAATATGGATGGGAAACGTTAGAAATAAAATATAATATAATAAAAGTAAAGAACAAAGTATATCCACGGAAATAGTCTACAGTCGATGCAAATAAAGATCGTTCTTAATGCATTTCGAATCAAAAACAAAATTAAAGTAATAATTTATATGTTGTATGTTTTATTTGTATGCTTGAACGTTTTTTTTATATTCTGTACACTATTAATACATTAAAAATATTTATTATACATGTAATTTAAGGTTTTTCAAGGTTAAACTTCTGTATCAACGTAGTGGGTAAATTTGGTACAGTATTTACTAAATTAAGAAATGTCACGTTTTCTTGTAACGTTTCACCACCACGGCTGCTTAGGCTAGCTTAATTGCGTGAGGCAATTCTGGAGACTTTTCTACCCTCACCTCACCCTGGTGTGTCGCGAGATATGGCTCGACCACATCTCTCTCAACGTACAAAATTAACGTATTTACATATTTTTTGTGTAAATACATTAATCTGTGCCTGATTGCGTTGGGCTAATTTAAAAAATATATAATTTTCTTAATTAATTTAAAATAATTTGTGTAGTTCGCATAACCTCGATAAATATTATTATGTGGATTTAGCCATATTTTACTTAATTTATTCTAGTTTCGTCGAAATTTAAAACCGTTCGCAAAAAAAATTACGTGATATTTGCCGAGACCCCTTCCCCAGGTGAGATTGGGTGAAATTTGGCTCGACCGCCTGCCCCACTAACACCTCACGTAATTAATGGATGCCCCCTTATGTAAAATATGAAATAAAAGTAGAATGATATGTCGTCAAGAAGTTTCACTACGTGCGTGTGTAGGTACACAATTACTTAATTATTTTTTTTAAATTAGAGTAACAAACAAGCACACAGTCCATCTGATTGTGAGTTAATACTGTGGTCCGTAGAAACCTGTATTTTAAGATTAAAAATCAAACCGCAGATGCGTTTTCACCTCTGAGACTTAGACTTATCAAGTTATAAAAGCTCTCATCACATATCACTGATATAGAAGCTTTGAGCTACAATTTCACACAAATATTCAGTATGATCGAACCGACCAAATTTTGCCGCAGCCATAGTACGGTTATAAATAGCCTAAAACTGGCATTGCCTCCTGCCATCTCAGTATTTTATATATCCTTTTCCCGAAAAATATAACTTACGATACTTGTTTAAATAACTAAGCGGTCACATTATTGAATAACTTATCTGTATCACTTTTTTTAATTCGAGGTGTGTAAAACCGGTGGAAACAAGCTCGGCTGGAAATGAATGATGGGCGAGATGCTAGTAATTTAAATGTAATTCGTGTTTAACCTGAAACGATCGTTATAACATTACTAAATATCAGCTAATTACAACATACTAATTGACGCTGAGCAACTGATTGATGGATATGTGCGTGAAAGTTTGTTCGGCGGTTGCGATAACGTCATAACGTCCCGCTTACTGCGCCTTGCATGACACATGAAATATAATGTAGGATCATATCTTTCGTTTTGGATCGATTCAGAGAAATACGAACTAGAATTGGCCCCGAGCTATAGCTCGTTTGCTTCTTGAATTTCTTCATTGTTTTTAATGTCGAGATCGTTTACTACGAGTATCCATTTCGTGGCTACGAATTCATACGAGATATTCTCGTTACTCTTCGCCCGCTCCCCCTTACCTTTACATGCATACTTGCGTGCTGAGGCCGTTCTTACCGTCCAGAACGACGGAAGTCAGAGCCAGGGTCCACAATTCTGCTCTGATGCAGGTCGCGAACCCTGACTTTTTACTAGGAAGAGGCATTCTCTCTAAGTCCTACGGGTAGCAGCGCATCTGCATTTTGATTCTTAATTGAGGATAGATGTGCCTATGGACTGTGTACTAGTTAGTCACCCATATATTATTAAAAAAATCAGACAAATTTGTAGAAGCGAAAAGGCTAACAGCACTAACATTATGGAATATATACGAGACATTTTATGCTGAATATGAACTGAAATAAAAAATACGCATATAAAATTTATTTATTTTGTTTTTTTTCTACCTGTTAAGGTTTTAAAATGACGAGTACGAACTTTTCTCTTTATATCACATGCGACATAATATGCATATGTATAAACTGATTAGGTATAGAGTTTACAAATACACACATTTGTCAACGGGTTTCCCTTTGAATGATTCTTCTATTAGATAAATAGCCGTGATTGCTACAAGTTTTACTATTAAACTATAATTTTATTGCCATATGTTTGTGCTGATCAGGTGTTTAGACGGAAGTAATATAATGATTGAATTTTGTGATAAAATTTATTATATGCGTGCCAAACCACAGCCTTATTCATAAAATTAAAGGCCATTGAACTACATAATATGTGACATAAATATAATAATTTTGACGGCTTAGTATAGGAGTGGCTAAGTGTTTGGTTGCGGTGCTGTAGGGTCGTGGGTTCGAATCCAAACGAACAATTTTATATAAAAAGAAATGGTTTTATTTATTTATATAGTTTTTTATGGTATTATGTTTAAATATTTTTTTATCTTATTTCTTTTGAATATATTTTATTCATGTGGCCAAACCACACGAGAATAATATAAAAAATGTTTCTGAAAATGATAATATTTTTATTTACAAGAAATTGACGTGTAAAAGGCGTTCAAAGACTACTTTTATGACTAGTATTTACCACTGTATTATTAAACATACGTCGTACATCCGAAGTATAAATAATCTTTACTTTTGCAAGAAAATGTATATAAAATAAGTTATTGGTTATTTGTTTTTCAATTGGAAATGTAATAAAATAAACTGAAAAATCCTAAAACTATTAGAAACTATGCATTCAGTACTAGATCAATTTAGTCTTTTGTGGATATACCTAGGAGTAATATGTAAATGGTTCTACATTTTTGTATTTACAGTTGACGAGTTGACGCGAATGTTTCTCTGCAAGCCCAAAACCTTCATTGATGCCCGTTTTGTATGTCTATGGTACACTTGTCAAATTTACGAGAATAAGATGTAGGTACTCCATGCATCTAAGTTTGTCACCTCTGTATAACAATTAGATCGTAATTACGATCATTTCACGTGGTAGAACCATACTGCCACTATATTTTGGGTGCAGCACGATGGGTGGTATACTGAATGTAGAGAACCGGATACCCTTTTTACTGTTAACGAGGCATTCAATATTAGTCCTCAGGGGTGACTACGTATCTGCATTTTGATTCTTAATCGAGGATAGATGTAGATGTCCATGGGTTGCAGCCTCCACTTACCATCAGGTGGACTGTGTGCTCGTTTGTCACCCTTATTCTATAAAAATGGTTAGGGCACGGTAGTTTTTTACAGTCCACCTGATGGTAAGTGGATGCTGTGGCCCATAGACATCTACATTTATCCTCGATTAAGAATCAAAACGCAGATGCGTTGTCACCCCTGAGACCCTATTTTCTGTAAACGCTTCGTTTACAGAAAATAGGGTCTCCAGTTCTCTACCCTCACCATACAAAACACAGCAGCATTGAGCTGCTATTTGACGCTAGTATGCTGTGAGAGTGTGGTCCTTCCCCGGTCGAGCCGACCCATTCGTGCTACAACCATAATGAATGCTCATAGCATACCGCGCAGCCGGCTGCGTGGTTATGTGGAGACTTTTACCCACTAAACCCCACCTTTACCCTAAGCCAATCCGGCTTACTGATCTGACGAGAGATCTTTAGAATCGTCTATATCCTAACCGGTACTCAGTAATAAAATTCTGCAATTTGCTTACACAATACGTTTGTTTTCATCGCTTATTAAGTTAAAATCACCTCGTATAGATTATTATCAGTATCGGATCGCGGCGCGTTTCCTTTCGCGTTTTATTTTAAGACTTTATTATGCGATTTATTAAAGCCGAAGAATGAAACGGCATACCTGTGCTCATTCGGTCCCTTTTGTAACTATATTTATTAAGTTGTTGGAGGATCCATATTTGTGCTTATATTGGATTTCGAACGTCTATTTTACCTCTTTTATGGTAGAGTAATCATTGTAAGAAATTATGTTGTCGGTCGTGATATATATCTTTATCGTGAATGTTCTCGTAGTTATGCTTGCATGCAGAATATGTAGATAATGGGTAAATTGTGAGTAAATTCTTCTTAACTCATTTATAGTTTGTGTGGGCTGGCATAAAATAATTCTAACACCAAAAATTACAAGTGCCAAAGAAAAAAAGGTTGGCCCAGGCTCAAATCGAATGGTATTTTATATATTTTTATAATATACTTCGTTTTCCGGCCAACCCAATAGGGTGACAAACCTTCCACCTGATGGTAAGTGGTTGCTGCGGCCCATAGACATCGACATCTATCTTCGATTACAATTCAAAATGCAGATGCGTTGTCACCCTTGAGGACTAAGATGGAATGCCTCGTTTCCAGTAAAAAGGGTCTTCGGTTCTCTAAACTCACCATACGAAATACAGCAGCATTAAGCTACTATTTCACGCTGGTATTCTGTGAGAGCGTGGTCCTTCCCCGGTCGAGCCGACCCATTCGTGCTACAACTATACTACTAATATAACTGCAGCATGGCTCTACCACGTAAAAAGTTTACTCAACACATTGGTTTTGGCATTGGTGCCTAAGGCAAAACCGGTAGATTTTATATCAATAAAACATTAACCAAGTACATGATGTGTCAATCCAAATCAAAATAACATCAGCTTTATTTACTTACATGGTGACGTTATAGACACTTGACACTGCAAGATAATGTAAAAAAAATAAGAATGGAATAATAACTTAATTTTACTTTTATATTTTCATGACAATTATGGAACGAACGTGAAAATAAAGCACTTGTATCAATTATCAGCTATCACACATTTAAAACTTTAGTAAAATATACCTAAGATTAAAAGTCCAGTACATAACAATAATATTTATTTTCAACAGATGCAAACGGGGAGCCACCAAAACTTAAATGCAACTTGCGGAAGCACAAACCGAATCGCAAACCTCGCACGCCATTCACTGCTCAGCAGCTGAGAGCGCTCGAAAGCAAGTTCGTCGATAAACAGTATTTGAGCATCGCTGAACGAGCTGAATTCTCGTCGTCACTCGGACTATCTGAGACGCAGGTAATTAAGCAATTATATACAGGGTTATTTTTAACCTGTAAGTCAAATTTTAAACTTAAGTTGAAATGTTTAAACAATTATATACCGTTATTGCAGTTTTTCAAAATACGAGTAAATAAGGCTTCTACGTTTATTTTAAATTATACCACATTGAATTTTATTTATGAGCAACAACGATTTTCTCTACTCGTACCGATCGACCCTTACGTACGTGCGAGCGCAGTAAAATCAGTAAAAATAATGCATTACCACGCATTTTAAATTTACAAGATAAAAAAGACAAGGATGTTTGAGATTTTTTTTATTAATTTTTGTTCATCAATTGACTATATTACTTATTCTGAACCTTCTATGCAAATTTGACTGGTTATTGCAAAATAATCCTGTATAATTACAGGTTATTGCAAAATAATCCTGTATAATAATCCTGATTAAATTCTACAATTGTAAATTGATCGAAAATTCAACTCAAGTTTCATTTAAATTCTTTGCCAGTTTCAACAGTGCTATCAATTCGAACTTTGAGTGGGTATTGACATAAATTAAGTAAACTGTTTTTATGTACGTATATTGTCTTTGATTATTTCGAATTATCTTATTATGATTATATTTGAAAAACAATTTTTACTTAAATTAATTAAAGTAACCTTTTTTAAGAGATATTAAACAATGGTAATAAGAGATATTAAAAAATACCTTTAACATATAAATGTTAAAGGTATTTTCCCTTTAATTAGTATAATTTTCTCAATATTTAAATCGTTTTATGGAAGCACATATTCTAATTCTGATCTATCTTCATCATTAACATCGACAAATGTAATTTAAATATTTTTATTCAACAGGTCAAGATATGGTTCCAAAATCGGCGGGCGAAAGCAAAACGCGTTCAAGAGGCGGAGATTGAGAAACTCAAAATGGCGCAGTTTTCCCGCCATCCCCACCACCTGTACCCGCATCCCGCGCTCCAACAGTATTTCCACCCCCATCCCCTCATGGGGGGAGGGCGCCCTATGCCGCCCATGGGTTTGCCGCCGCATCTATCTATGGTACAGTCCCCCGTATCGGGAACCTCCTCACCGAGCACTCAAACGAGCGGCCAGCAATAATAAGTTTTAAATAAGGGTTGTTATGCGGAACAAATGTATCACTGAAGTTTGTGTAAATATATTATAATGAATTTTGGTGGTGAAATACCTATCATTTGAATGGCAAAAGGTATAATTTAAATGACGTGTATTTTTTAAGAATACATACCTAAGTAATTTTACTTTCTTTCTTTTAATTTATTTGTACAAGAATCGACCAGTGCTATTTCATTGTATCGTAAATTCACATCATACCCGTGACACACAACTGAAAATTCATAAACACTAAATTAACTCTTAAAAAGTATGTATGTATGTTAATAGAATGCATTTGATAGAAATGATATTGTGAATTTCGGATATTGTAAATTATTCTGTAAATATTAAAACAATTATTGTAAGCATCTGAAATATTACCGAAATTATTTCTATTAAGTTAAACATATTAGTTAAATGTTGATACAGCCAAATTTACACTCATATTCATTGTTTAAATGATTTTCAGTACAAACAAATAATAATGGTTAACGATGAAATGTAGAAAATGAATTTTAATCGCTATATGTATATAACTGTCCATACTATGTTATTTGTACTTGTGTAGTTAAAATATAATATAATATGACATTTTGAAGTTATTTTAATTATTGTCAATCCCAGACTTTAAGACGATCTTTTGGAATTTCGATGATAAAATATTAAACGCGGGATATTTTAATCATTTTTACTTATTGAAAGCCATTACTTGACCACAATTGCACTTGATGGAAAGTGGTGATGAAGTCCTAGATGTAAATTCGCTGGTGATGAATCCTTTTCACTCTTGCCTTAAAGACAAGAGTGAAAAGGCTTCATCACGGCTTCATTTTACATACGTCATAGAGCCATACTGCAGTTATATTAGTAGTATCGATGGAGCACGAATGGGTCGGCTCGACCGGGGAAGGACCACGCTCTCACAGAATACCAGTAAAATAGTAGCTTAATGCTGATTTGTTTCGTATATTGTGTGTAGAGAACCGGAGACCCTTTTTACTGGAAACGAGGCATTCCATCTTAGTCCACACGGATGACAACTTTAAATTTGATTCGTAATCGAGGATAGATGTAGATGTCTATGAGCCGCAGCAACCACTTACCATCAAGTGAACTGTGTGCTCGTTTGTCACCTTATCCTATAAAAAAGGCACTCAGTAAAAGATATTATAGTAATCCGATATTGATTTCCCTTGTTGTCCGATGGTGAACCGTTATTTGTTGAAATCGTTATTATCCTTTTTTTTTTGGTGCTCGGTTCGATTATGGTGAACAATTGTCGTACAATAATAATAATGACCTCCAGTATGAATTTTGGCCTTGGCGGCCAGTGTAAACGGGGAGATTAGCCATCTGCCCGGGACAGGATCATAGTGCACGAGTAAGTGCGCACGCACAAGTGCACTCTCTATTTCGTTACTCTCGTACTCGAATGAGACGGCAACCCAATACGACCGGAGAGAGTTCGACGCAGGACTAATGTCTTTATGTGCTTTCCCATCTATGTCGTAGACATAAACTATTATAAATCTTGATAGAAAAACCCAATAACCGATTTTGCAATAAACCTAGATTCAAACCCGAAGCGTCATGATAAGCAACCGAACTGATGTAATCACAACGTGACATTAACATACTGAACAAAAATTCATATTCAATTACGTCAATTCCGAAATAAAAATTAACAGAATATTATATACACTTATTTTTTCTAAAGTTACAAAAGATCAGTTTTATCTTGTTTGTTGTTGTTGTTACTTTTTTTTATAAAGTTGAAGCGGCAAATGAACGTATTCGTAAGAGGCTACGGCTGCCCATGGACGCCTTCAAACTTGGAAGGCTATGCGATGTCACTTCTGACGACCAAGTTGTAATGCCTCACAGCCTGTAATCTTTATAATTTTCAGACTCGAACTTAGCATCAAAGCAGCACAGGAGTTGGTGTTCGGTAACATGTGGTAAAATAAAAAAAAATTGTACAACCGACTTCAATACGACCGAATCAATGTATTCCAAGTCAATTAAATACGCATTATTAAAGATAACTTAAAAACTACTGGTCAGACCTTGATTATATTTATTAAAAGTAAAAAGGTGAAGTTACTTTTTAGTTTAGTGTTAGGGTTTTTGGGTAAGGAAGTGTCCGCCAAGCTGCCACAATGCGTGTTGGCAAACTTCACATGTTATCAAAATATATTTTTTTTCATATTCCTCAGACATGCAGGTTTCCTCACAGTGTTTTCCTTCACCGCCGATCACGTGATAAATCAGCACTTTAAATTGCAATTAAGAATTTCATTGGTGCCAGCGGGAATCGAACCAGGGTTACTCGCGTTCTGTTATATTTACAGCGAGTGTTAACCATCTGACCCACCACGGCTTTTTATTTATATGATCCCATAAGAAGCACTAACTTTCAGATAAACAGAGAATCATCAAAATAGGTTCACCGAGAGAAAAGTTATGAGGTAACACACATAAAAAAAAGTCTACTCCGACTCCATTTTAAAAGTTCGGCGATGCATCTGCAATTCTTCTGGTGTTGCAGATGTTCACGGCCGGCGGTAACCACTTACCGCCGTATGCTCGTTTGCCGAATTGAATACCTCCTGGTTTTTGAAGTCAGTAAAAATAGGTAGGGTGGTGGCTGTCTATACGAACTTCTGGGATTCTAAAAGAAGTCCGTCCACAATTTTGATTATTCTTTATATTTCTGTAACGAAATGCCAATACTAAAAACTATTAATAGAAAAATAATGTTTTACAATGTGCTTACCATATTTTAAAATAATGGAGCAATCAAAATAATTTTATTTATGAATAGTATAATAACGAATAATTATTAAAATATTAACTTGAATTAAAACATTCTCGATTCTCCGAATATGCCATTAAAATTGGCCCCCTGTGGAGTAAGCTGTATACAAGATAATGCCAAGAATTTTCTAAGAGATCAAGGCCAAATTTATCATACCAATTTTAATGTCAAATAAACCTACTAACTCGATTGCTTTAAAAAATATTGGTTTCGTGGCGGGATATTTTTTTATAATAATATTTTTGGTGTAACATCATATATATATATATATATATATATATATAGCTTGCCAGGCAGACGTTGTCTGCCCTTTTCGAGAACACTTTGTCATTTCCTATTAAAAATCCTTAAATATAATGAGTAAAGATTTTCCATTAGATTCTTATACCTTGCGAATGAGGCTCGACATGCCAGATGATATCTACATAAACCAAATCAAATTCAAGCAGAATGGTCACATTACTAAAGCTAGGATATTGGCTCTAAGCTTACCAATCCGGCTATCTTAGGATATGTGAAATATATTCAGCTCTTTGGAGAAACCTACGCTTGCTGATGCATTCCTAAAATGCTTTTGTTCATCTTCCTCCTTTTCTCTTTACCTAGGAATACCGAGTATTCATCATTTGGCGTAAATAAGATGGTTATAACATCACTACTTCTAGCGATTCGAATAGTCACCCTTTACTGTATTCATTGAACTATAAATTCCTGTAGGTACCTACTGTAAATGCGTCAGTGTATTTAAAAGGCTAGTGAATACGATGAGGCAATTTTTTTAAACTTCATATAACGAATTGCAGCTCTAGCCTACTACATGCTAATGATAAAGATAATGAATAACTTTTGAACTGTGACCTAATCCAAACTGACCTACGTATGGAAGAAAAAGGGTGTGAGGATTAAGTATTAACTGTCTAGTTGACACGGCACTAAACTCCAGTAAAGACAGGCAAATTTAAGTGAAACAAACAAATTGAAATTAAGATAAACAACACCAATGTAACTATCTGGCAATTCAGAAGCATGATTGGCAAGCTATGGAGTCTGTCGTTCTCGCCGTTCCCCCTACCCTCCGTAGCCGAATCTTGGTTGTCGGCAGAACCAAAGACCAGATTCGCCACTGGGGTCAGGAAAGTTAGAGATTCTGAGTGCTAATTGCCTGGTCCCATAGCCTTCGCATATTGCCAAGGAAGCGTCCGTTGCGGATGTGCACGAAAGCGTTCCCGTAGGCCTTACAATATGCAGTGAAGATGGAGCACCATGGACTTTTAGTCGGTGCGAGTCAGACATAACCCGTCCTTGCCCTGTATGCTTAGGCATTTCTAATATAATATTATATATAATAATATACAACGACTTTCCTATCATACAAGTCAAGTATGATAAGATCCCTAAACAATTTGTGTTGATACGAAGTACAAAATAAAATTATGTGAAACAAACTTACTGGAAGATCTGATTAACTTTATAGATGACTCAAAAAGAAAAATACTTGTAGTATATAGCAAAGTATTTGGAACTTTTTCAACATTCATATACTTCTACACTGCTAGGTATAGTCTTTAATATGTCTAATCTTTCAGGTGAACGTTTGGATATCATTCAAGCATATAGGCGAATAATTCTTCACCACGTCAAGCAATTTCGATGTGCATATTCTTTTGAAATAACTCAAAAGAAGTCGGTTTCATGTTAACTGTATGCTGTCGTCTGCAAAGAACTACATCCATCGTCGATTAAGACCGAAAACGCAAATGGATTGTCAACCCTGAAAACTTTTATGAAAAACCTCGTTACCGTAAAAAAAAGTCGCCGGTTCCACTCACTCCATTCCATTGCATTACAAACCATAAAAGTCCACTGCTGAAAACAGGCCTCCTTCGTAGAATGATTTTGCCATAGTTGCCACGCTTGGCAAGTGCGTTGGCAACAGCAGTTTTTTATGATTCTGAGTTATCAGGAAGACGCTGCTGCCCATCTCCGGTTTCATTTTCCTTCTGTCGCTTCTTACGACTCCCTCGAGACGATATGGGGGGGGGGGTTAGTGAATATTCTAAGACCACCACTACATGGTGCAATCACTTATACCATGCGCTATTTTACGCAAACATGGTTGTTCCCCGGTCGAACCGCCTCATTCGTGCTGCAACTGATACAACGTGACGATGATTAATGACTATTATAATAAACGTGCTGTGATTTCAGTGTGGCGAACTAATTTAAATATATCCATTAAACTTAATTGTCCGATAAGGAGCGTGGTCGAGTCGCATCGATAAGTTTTGGTATAAAAATATATTTCCATAGGGCTGCACTAAGAGGAAAAACGTTTTTTTTATATAGAAATATGATAAACAACGGGTTCCTTCACTGCTGGCCGTATGAGGACGCTCAAAGTCGCTCAGCGTTTCTCTACGTGATAAACTCAGAAATGAGGATATACGCAGTAAAACCAGAGTGATATAGCCCAACGGATTAGTAAGCAGAAGTGGCAATGGGCCGGCCATATAGCTCGAAGAACCGACAACCGTTGGGGAAAAAAGGTTGTCGAGTGGCAGCCTCGTAGCCGGTAGGCGAAGTGTAGGGCGACCTTCCACTAGACGGAGTGATGACCTGGTAAGACATGCAGGAAGTCGATGGATGCAGGTGGCTCAGGACCGTGCTTTGTGGCGTTACTTGGGGGAGGCCTATGTTCAGCAGTGGACTTGTGAAGGGCTGTAATGATGATGATGATGACGATGATGACAAACAAGGACACAGCTCACTTGATCGTAAGTGGATGCTCTAGACCATAAACATCTACATTTATTCTCAATTAAGAATCAAAATGCGTTGTCACCCCCAAGGACTGCGATGAAATGCCTCGCTTCCAGTAAAAAGGGTCCGGAGACCATTCTTTACACTCACCATACTAAACACAGCAGAATCAAGCCGCTATCGCTGGCATTCTGTGAGAGCGTAGTCCTTCACCGATCGAGTCGAAACATTATTCGAGCTACAACCATAATATATCCGCAGCGTGGCTCTACCACGTGTACAACCTACGGTCGTCACAGCTTCGGACTTTAATCAGCCCCGTAAAAAAGGAGGTTGACATTAGTATTACAAGTATATCTAAAGTGAGTATTTTTAATGTACAAAAATAAGTAGGTATTTTTTTTCGTTTTCTTTACGGTGCTAAACCAGTCATCTGATAAAAATTTGGTAAATTCTTTTGCGTACGCCCCTACAAATGATTTTGATAAAAAAGGAATTCATGGTGGCTACAGCTAGTTACATATATAGCCTTAGGTATAATATACTTATTAAAGTAAAATAACATAAACTATTACGCTTGTCACCCAGAGGGGTAGGCAGCGACTACGGACTTTCATTTGGCATGATTTTGCCACACCTCTCTCGTTTCTTTTTCCTCCATATGTTGATATTGTTGACAATTGTTTTTGTTAGTGCATAAATGCTTGTCGGTTAGGGGTACTCTTAATTTGACCCGTCTTTAATGTATTGCCAACTTCCGTCTAGGCCGTTCAATGCCGTGTTTGTCACTCACTTATTGATTAAAGTTTTAGCAAATTGGTAGGATTTTCCGTGATCGTACATTTGCAGATTTTTATGTTTTATTCTTTATGAGTGTGAGCTCAGCTTCGTTTCTCGTCTCCGGTCTTCGTACAGATTTAAAATATTATTCATATCTGTTGTTAACGTTACGTCTATCACTTTTTCAATTTGGGTTTTTGTTTTCAATTTATCGAATGAATAATCAATAACCTTTTTTGTGACCCGTTAAAAAATATATCACAAGAGAATATTTAAGGAATATTGTAAATATGATAAACGGATAGTAAAAATTTATTTCTTATTAAATGGAACTAAACGTATTTGTAATGTTTCTAATAAAAATATTTTGAGGTTTTGATGCTTTCTCCGAGCACTTTAGGAATCACGGTTTTCTCACCCTTTTGAACTAATAATATCCGAATAATATTATGTATTATATGTACAAGTCCATACCGTAGAGGTATTTTTTTCGGATTTGCCGAAAACCCTATAGACTAAATTGAATGATAAGTAATGGCGGTGACGTTTTGACAAAGTCACTAATGATGGAAAAAAGAACGATTAAAAGATTTTTTAAATGAGCTAACAGTTCCCCTTTTGGTAAAAGTGTTAGAAATTATCATCATCATCATTCCTCACAAGTTTACTGCTGAACAAAAGCCTTCGTCAAGTAACGTCCTGAAGCACAGTGCTGAGCCACCTGTCAGCATTCATCGACTTCCTGTGTCTCCTACAAGGCCAGTTCCTCTAGTGGGGGCCACCCTACACTTCGCTTACAGTTATGAGGCTACCACTCGAGAATCCTTCTTGGTTGTTGGTGTTTCGCGCAAAATGGCCGACCAATTGCTACTTCAGATACAGATCAGCTGTTGGCCTTTGTCGGTCACTCTGGCTCTATTGCGGATGTCATAGATAATATACTATATAGCGCAGCGGATATCCTAATACCTTAGTCTATCACGTAGTGGAACAGTACGCCATAGACATCATAATATGCAGCCGACATCAAGAGGGCTATAGAAATGTTAAGAGGACCTTCCTCTTAGAACATAGAAGAACTCCCAAACAAAATGCAAACTTAGCTAAGAGATATTTCATACATAAATTGCGTTCACAATTTCTTTATTGAGACCACAGAACACCTAATATAGCGGAATAGAAATGCCTTTGTTTCAATTTACTTGTGGTACCACTGCCGCCGCTAGTCTCCCCACTCCTTGCGATCTATCTATAAAATATCGACACGGAATAATGTAGGTAATAAATATGTGATAAAATAAAACAGTAAAATGATACATGAAACGTAAATTTAATGAAATAAACTTAATGCTATAAAAAAACGTAAAGTAGAAAAAATAATTAATTACAAGGAGTAAAACTTTACAGTAAAATAGAAAAAAATTAAGACATTTTCATTATTTCAAAAACAAAATATTTATTTATTTATTGTCCTGTAAAATGCGAATATTTATTTAAAAGTTGTCTTTTTGATACTTTTTATGCTGAGGTTTTCATCAAATGGTGAAGGCGAATATTTGTATACCTTTCTATAGTCCATACCATTAATTGCAGTAACAAGGAATACTAAAGCCTCTTTAGCTTCACACAAATTATCCCCACCATCTTTTAAATTGTTTCCGAAATTGACATAACCATGCATACGTTTCCCATCCCATTCGATGGAATCGCCATCTCATCCAACACCAAATTACATAATATTGAATATTATGTAGATTGAACTTTAGATTTTGATAGCGTCAAAAGATTGATACCATTTTTAATGGTTCTGGGATGAGGCAAGCAGGTCTCAAACTTGCGCCTTACATAAAGATATGCCTTCGGCGAATAAAAATGTAGCGTCATTGCGAAACTCCGAAGGCTCGGTGAGTATTTTTCGCGTGTTAATTTTTTAGATTTTAATTTCTTCTCACATCTTTTAAATAACTCTTTTGTGTTAACGTTGGTGTTTTCTAAAAAAAAAGGCTTGGTCGCTATTAATTAATCTATTTCATAGTAATTCCTTTATTATTTCTTGCAACTCTATAATTTTTTTTCTATATCTCCGGTTTTTACCTTGTAAACTTTTTATTTTCGATCGTTGAGTTTTTATAACATTTTCCTTTTCGTTTATAATACGTTGCATTTTTCGTTTTCTGGGAGTTTCCATTATGTCCGGATCTAACTGTATCGCTCGCTTAGCAGATTTGGATGACATAGAAGGTGACGGAGATTTTGATGGTGTTACGTTAACTTGGATGTCTGAGACCTGAAATAACATGTTTGGTAACTTAATAGTTACTTTTCAAAAAGTATCAAGGTGACAATTATAGAATTAAAACATAATGATTATCAAACATTTTTCCATTCATCATTCTTAAAAAGGGGTTTTAAAGTGGTACGACACGCACATTAGCGCCGCAAATATAAATGATTTTAGTTATATTTAGAACATCAATCGACTTCTTCGAGTATTTTGTGAGCAGTTACAATGAAGTAACAAGTTACAGTAACAAAAACAAACCAATCATTTGCGAGCTGAAACTATCATAAATAGATGGAATTTTGTTTGTTTTGACTTTTTTTTGTAGGATAGGGGTGACAAACGAGCACACAGTCCACCTGATGGTAAGTGGTTGCTGTGGCATAGACATCTACATCTATCCTCTATTACAAATCAAAATGTAGATGCGTTGTCACCCGTGAGGCCTAAGATGGAATGCCTCATTTCCAGTAAAAAGGGCCTCCGACCACCTGCACTCACCAAGCAAAACGCAGAGGTAAACCGCTACTTCACGCTAGTTTTCTGTGAGGTCGTGGTACCACCCCGGTTCGAGCCGGCCCATCCGTGCGACAGCAAGACTGACTTCATTTCAGTTTAATTACACAAAATGTCGTAAAGCGTTTCGTTTTCGAATTATAAAGTATCAAAAATGTACTAGTGGCGCCACGTAATTTCTTTACTGTTTTGCATAATAGAACAACGGGATGGTTTGTATTTTACTAAAATACTTTATTTATTTAGAAGGTACTTACATTTTCAAAAGTTGTCCAAACGTGAATAGTCGGATAAGCATGATCCAAAAGAACACGGCGTTTTCTTGTAGGATTAAAATCCTTTTCTTGAAAATGTGCTGAACATATTTTGCTATGTTTAGAAGGAAACCAATTTTTTTCCCTGTCGCCATAATCCATTTTTTCTTAACTTCTGGGTTTATCGAAAAACTAAAAAAATATAAGAATATTGATTGAATAAGAAAAAATATTTATTGTTAAATAAAAACTTACGCTTTTTATTTAACAGCAAAATTTATTTCTAAAAATTACCTGCTAGAATTGATTATACAAGGCATAGAATATCGATAGCGTCGATAAACTAAAATCTAAGCACATCCTTAATTGGCGTCTGGGACCAGCGGCCATACTACGATGCGTTGAAGGGCAAAGTATCGTTCAATAAAATCGATTTAAAAATGTATTATTTTACTCACCAATGATAAGAAATTCCTTTAGAAGAACAATAACCCTTTCCTGAACAGTTTGAACAGTTCGAAACACTGCAATAGACCATTTTTAACCACTTGCACCACGACTAACACGTGACGACGGTTTGTTTCGAACTGAGTCACGAAATTCTAGTAGTTGGCTTTTAAGACATATACACGGCGCGCGTTCCCGGCTCGTATAACATTTCTACTAGCTATATTAAGTGTTCTGTGATTGAGACATATGATAAAACAAAATTTAATTGTTTAAGGTTTATTAAAATAACTTGGCTTTACGTAACATCGAAATAAATTAAGTTAGCGAATTAAATAAGTAATAAAGATAACAAAGGCTTACTTAGTACCTAAATATTACAAAACTTACTATAGAGAAATACTTGTGAACATTTTTTGTTTTATAAACCAATTAGTTTTATTTACCCAAAAATAAAATAGTAGAAATCGCATTATTATGTTAATATTGTTATTTTCAAGCGATATAAAATCAATAATTGAATGAAAGTCGTATCAGGAAATTGTTTGCAATTTATTTGTTTTCATTTCATAATCGGCTTTCTCGCTTCCGAGAACTCGTTTTGATGGTGAAGTGAAGACAAATCGACCTATTGTATGTCACTCTTCTCGTATTTAATTGGCTTCAAAGTTGTTTACATCTTATTTTTAATGATTGGCAATTAATCCTTGAACATTTTTAAATTCAGTGGAAAAAACTAGTTAATCGCATTTTCATATAAGATTACAGTGAAACCACGCAATTATATAATAAATGAAACTACGATAGTAGTTTACACTTGTATAGATTGCATATAGATTGTGCCATATCTAATTTTAAATATAAAAGTGGAAACTTGTTTTGTTACGGGTTACTTGCGTTAATATTAAACCCTCTTATTAAATATGATTTCAAATATGTATGATTGTAGATTTAAGCTTACTAGTTGACGCATAGTGGTGGAAATTTGATCGTAATTGATTCTTTCAATTATGATCTTCGATCTAATCCCGTCAGTCAATCTATTATTAACTAATTGTTTTTAAAATTTTATAATTATTTGGCGAATATCTCTACTCTGTGCGTCTGTTTGACCATAGACTAGTGTTTGACATTGACCTTAGAGTAATAACATAGATAGTGCTTAGTCTGAGACATTGGCAGTATGGACGTAAACGATTTATTTTATTGTGTTTATGTATATGTAACACATAATAAACATACATTTTCGCTTTCTCCATAAAAACCTTAACTATGCAAGTCGCACACTCTTTCGTACTCGTACGAAGTTTTCGCGTTACGTGTTAATAAGTACATAGATTATTTGCATTTTATTTTTAAATGTTTATAGTATCTGAAATAATAAAAAAATAAAAATAAAATCCAGTTTTTGCTTTTGAGTAAAAAGTAAAAACTCAAATTTAAAATGGTCAACCAAATTCCACTTAAAGCTTTATAACTACTCCAATGTTTGCGCTTAATAACAATTTTTATCATTAATTACGGCATCCGATTTACCTACAGCGAAGTTCTGTTTGTCCCACTTATAAATCACTTTATCAAATTGGTATAATTATATAAATGTAAATAATTAGATTATTCGTCAACCATATCATAAACATTGACTTTAATTTTATTTAACTTACGTCATAAAACAGATTAGTAAGACTTGAAAGAAGTATTATTGGGTATATTATAGCTACAACATATATCGTCTGACTCCTGGGCACAGGTCTACTTTCATTACTGAGAGAATTTTCGGGAAAGGTAGTGTCTACCGCGCTCCCAAGTGCGCGTTGGCGGACTTTACCTGTCTTTGATTTAGATGTTATGTAGGTTTACTTACAATGTTTTCCTTTACTTTTTCGTAAGAGTTTACTTACATTCTTTGTTGCCGGTGGGGATCGATCCCGGGTTGCTCGCGGTCTGTGAAATTTACAGCGAACAATTAGCCCCGGATCTTACCTGACCACGGCCCAATTGTTACAACGTAGCTGTAAATATTAAAAGAAATATATACTAATCTGTCGCTTAAACGTAATATGAGATTTCCTTCGTTTGCATTATAATAATTTAACATATTATAAAGTACCAGGAAGTACCGGCAGCTCTAATGGGCATTTTCTTTGAATTTTTGAGTAAACTAAGTGCTTTCAGATAATATGGGGTAGTTTTTAAGGGATAAGGGTGACACACGAGCACACAGTTCACCTGTTGGTAAATGGATGATGTGCTCCATCTTTCCTCGACTAAATCAAAATACAGGTGCATCGTAAGGACCTGAGGACTAAGATGGAATGCCTTGATTTTAGTAAAAGGGGTCACCGGTTGTCTACGCTCGTCATAAAAAAGCAACATTAAACTGCTATTTTATACTGGTATTGTGTAAAGCGTGGCTCTTAACCGTCGAGCCGACGCACTCGTGCTACAACTATAATAAAGCTGCACGTGCCCACGTTGGATCTCTTACCCCACAAATACTATTAGAAAGGGCACACGGTACGGATATCATTCTCTCACAAAAGAATCTATTACACGAACTCTGCTCTAAGTTTTGCCGTGAGTGTTCATACACATAGATACACTAGCTTATTCGTACGTTTGCAATGATACAACTTTAAGCGATTACTTGGGTAGCAATTTATACAACAGATACAAAGATTTGACAATCAATGTCCAGGTCACAAGTAAGGTTAACTTGTAGAGATCTTCTTCTCCGTCGGAGAAGCGCCACAGTAGACAGTTATTCACTATCTGAAAGAAGGTGGAGTTTCACAATCAGAAAGAAGAATTTTATTTCTAATTTGTGTTGATGGCATTGGTAGTCAAATTTTGCGTTTGTTGTTAAACGACAAGGTCTGAAAGGTAAAATTGGTCGGCAAAAAAAAAATAAAAACCCGGGAGCAAAAAGTTTACTATGTGATTTCTATTGGCTTTGATTTGTTGAGTCCAAATCTGTTTAAAGATTTCAACTATCACCTCTAGCTTTTCAGATATTAAGGTACATTTAAATAAAATATCGGTATTGATATATATATATATATATATATATATATATATATATATATATATATATATATATATATATATATATATATATATATATATTAAATATGTATATATTTTAGAACGAAAAAATTTACACTGATTGATGACTTTTACAACACAAATTGAAATGAAATATGAACTAAAAAATAAAAAAAAACATAAAAATGATATATATGGTAGATCGCTTTCTTTTATACATTTTAACTGCTGTTTCTCGATTTATTTCCCAGCAAAAATCAGCTAGCATTGCTGGGGTCCACTTGCCGCTGTATCTTTTTTCCATATGTGCAATGTCTTGGTGGAATCTTTCACCATGCTCATCAGACACGGCACCAAGATTTTCTGGGAAAAAATCTAAATGCGAATGCAAGAAGTGAATTTTTAAAGGCATATTGCATCCAAGTTGATGATACAACGAAAGCAGTTCTTCTATCAGCTCTGTGTAATTTTCAGCCTTTTTATTGCCAAGAAAATTGTGACATACATTTTCAAAAGCTACCCATGCTCTTCTTTCTTTATCTACCAACTTTGATTTGAACAGCAGAACAGACTCAGAACACAACTAAATACATGTACATACCAACGGTCACAAATACCGCTGCCTGCAACTATAAGCAAACAATTCTAGTGCAAACAAAAAATGCTATTGCGTCGAAATTAGACGTGCTAGGTGAATTCTAACTACATATTTGGATTTAACGTAATAATTTCCATATATACATTTTTTTGCTCTTATTTTGATGCCGACCAGTGTAATTTATTATAGCAGCAGGAAAGGCACAGAATATATACTAAGAATTATTCATCTACCCTTCTATCCTTTTTGTTCGGGATTTTAGACACTTAAGCTATAATAAAATATTAGAAATTACTATTAGAAACTATTATAACTTTCCACCGTTGGGTACAGACCTCTAATTTTTGAGAGGCATTTCGGGAAAAGAAAAATAATCCATGTAACAATTTTATGTTTTAGAAATGCAAATTCCCTCAATATACATATTTTATTTCATTATCATGCACACAATAAATCAGCACTTAGTTGCAATTTCAGTAGGACCGACGTGGATCGAACTCGGAACACTTGCGTACTGTGAAATTAAGAAGAGCGCCAGTCTTCCGAGAATGCAAGTTTCCGATAAAGTAAGTCACTAAACTACATAAAGATCAATAACCTCTCGTTTTAACGAAACATCACGCCTACGGCGTTGTTGATATTTTCAAGGATTTTTTAATTGCTTGATTATAGTTAAATTTTAGGTATATGCGAACCATGGAGCCATATAACTATACAAAATTCATCGTATGTAAAAATAAAGAAGTAGCTTGCCAGCCTGACTTGACCATGTTTCGAAGAATAACTTATGTGAAATGATGATGAATTTAGGGGTCTTAAAAACTTTTAGGCAACTTCAAATCACACTAATACAAAGAATACCAGGGTGAAATAACAGCTTAAGCTGCTGCTGTGTTTCTTATGGTCAGTGAAGAGAACCGGAAACTCTTTTTACTGACAACGAGGCATTTCATCTTAGTCCTCAGGGCTGACAACGCATCTACATTTTCATATCATTTCCATCGAGAATAGACATCACGTGTTTTTATCACTTATTTCCTGTAGAAAAGAAATACCAGCACGAATTCGCACACTGAGGAAACAGGTATTTTATAGCTTCCCTGCTTTAAGCATAAATATCATTAAGTGAATTGGAACACCTACTTATACGTACAACACATTTACCAACACCGCCAATTTACATTAAAAATATATGGTCAAACATTGGCTTATTCACAACAGGAAATTATCCTCATATTTAAACATTAGTACCTAATTACCAAACGTTAAAACATCAAACTTATCTCACTCATGTCTCTAAGAAAAACAACATGTTTGTTATATACGTTCACGCTTTGCTGAGAACAGTTCTAAGTTCCACGACTCATTTACGAGTAGAACGATACATTCAGCGCCTTTGCCCGATCATTTCGAGCTAATTAAACTCGGGAACAGGATCGTGTGCACAATTACTCCGTAATTAAAAATAACTTATTAATTTTCGTACAAAACGCGCGGCGCTCTTGCTCTTAATTGAAGAAATTAATCACGCTAATGTTGCGTGCCTGTTAATTTTCAGGGCATAGGGGCCAGCTTTGTGCTCGAATCTGCTTAAAATGCGTTGGGATGGGATAGGACAGTGTAGTGTAGGGAATACAGAATAATAATAGTAATTTGATTTAAATTTATTTAGTTTTGATAATATCACAAAAATAATAATTATTATAATAAATAAATAAATATAAATAATAATAATGTCCTCCAGACCGAATTTTGGCCACGGCGGCCTGCCTCAACGGAGGCTCGCCATCGGCGCAGGAGAGGATTATAGTGCCCAAGTGTATTTCGCAAGCACAGGTGCACTCTCTATTCCCTCACTCTCGTAATCCGATGGGACGGTAAACCGACACGACCGGGAGAGAGACCAGGCGCAGGACCAACGGCTTTACGTGCTTTCCGAGGCACGGGGTGAGACACCGCCAACTTCCTGACTCCGGGCAGCTACTGAGAATTTCTGGACAGAAAAACTCAATAATTGATATTTTGCCCCGACCCGGGATTCGAACCCAGGACCCCATGATCAGTAGTTGCACTACTACAACCACTAGACCGACGAGGCATATAAATAATATATATAAATAAATATGTATATATGTATGTATATAACCATTAATTTATTTTATTTTATTCTTTGCTTCGTAAGTGTTATTCAGCATGTTGTGAAACTCTGTTATTGGCCAATTGTACTACTGTATTATTTTGTTAAGTATGTTTGTAAAAAAATGCTGTTGAGTTTCCTAATAAATAAATAAAAATAAAATAAAAACACATATTTTTATACTCTCTGATATGCATATCAAATAAAAAGGATTAGACATATATACTAATCACAGTCATCACTAATATGTACATATTCATTTCACGGCTCCGTGGCTACTGTGGCTTAGCAATGAATTACAGCGCTAAGGGCCGCGGGTTCGAATCCCGCACGGGACAGGTGTTTGTATGGTCTATACATATAATTGTTTCGGATCTGGATCTTTTCCTTGTGAAATTTATGTTTGTCTTATAATTTATTCATGTTTGAAGCGACAGTAGCCTAATAGCAGGGCGTGGACCGCAAACTCAAAAAGGTCGTGGGTTCGACTCCGCCATTCGACTACTGGCGTGAACCACTCGTAACACAAGCAATTTAAGCTTACCACGAGTGGTTAAGGAATACTAGTAATGTTTATAGCATTGTTAATATTCTTTAAAAAAAACTGCTCCACGATACTGGAGAAATGGCGGTAACGTTTTTTAAATTAAACGAAACGAAACGAATTTATCTTACTACTGATCTTACTTTTAACTAATGGTTGAATTTTAGATGTTGGCATTATAGATTGAATAATTATGTTTAAATCCAAAAAAGTAAGAAAAATTATGTTTAAACAAATAAGAAAAATTATATTAATAAAGTGTTATTAGTGCCAATGGTCTGGCCATATAGCTCGAAGAACCGACAACCGTTAGGGAAAAAAAATGATGAAGTTTTACTCAAATTACCCTCATTAATTTGAAGTCAGTCCATCTCGTAGGTTCTTTTTTCTAAATTGAAGTAACAATTAAACTTACAGTCCACCTGCTGGTAAGTGGCTACTGCAGTCCAAGGAAACTTGGAGCCAACATCAGACAAAGAAAGCTGCAGATGCGTTGAACCTCTAAGATCTAAGATAGAATGCCTTACAGCCTGGTAAAAGGTTACCCAGACAAAGAGCTACGCAGAGAAAGTGTCTTAAATAAAAGATCCTTTTTTCGAACTCTGAAACTGTTAACTTTTCGATGTACAAAATAATGCTATAAAGAGTCATCATTAGGTCGCGGTGTGTCCGAAGAACTTCAGGATGCGAGACTGTGCTAAAACGATATAGAAAGAAGGAAAGAAGAGGTGATATTGATGATAATTTCATTAAATATTGAGATATTCTTACGAAAGTCGATCCACGGTATTCAAAACAATCTCTCCCAACATCACATATACAGTTAAAGTTACAGCCTACTAGTATATACGTCCCACTGCTGGGCACAGGCCTCACCTTATTTTTGAAAGAGTTTTAGGGCAAGGAAGTGTCCGCCCCGCTGCCCCAACGCGTGTTGGCGAACTCCACATGTCTTCGAAATATTATTTTTTTATTTTTCGTATATGCAGGTTTCTTCACGAGTTTTTCTTCACCGATGAGCACATCATTAACAATTACATTGGTACTGGCGGTGATCGAACCCGGGTTGTTCACGTACTGTGAAATTTACAACGAGCGCTAACCATCTGAGCTACCACGGCTCACATCACATCTACAGAGCACTTATTTTCTATTCACCAACTGCCCCAGAAGGAGGGTAGTGTTAGTCTATTTCTGAGACACGCTATCTAGTCTAAACTGCTTGATAAATTTAAACATATTACGTGTTGTTAGTTAAGTTGTCTTAACTATAGGAATGACTTAGAATATAAAACTTTTCTCTTTTCAGTAAACTTTTTACGCATTCGAGGTTTTTTCTAATTACTGTCTTAACCTTTGGACTTGTTTTTCTGTTTCTTGCAGCGTTCTTATTTCTGTAGTACATAAAAGAATGTGGAATGCAAGAGCTCATACTAGCAGAATCTTAGTGATTTGTGTATTTTTTATGACGTCAATACTTGATAATGACTTTCATATTGAAGCTAAGCCATTAGATTTAATTTGGTATATCATCAAAAGCATATAAAAGTTTTGAATTGAGCTTAAGCACTTTTGAAGGTCAAAGAAGAATTATTCTGAATATAAATTGGGTGGTGTTATTTTTTGATTGGTATTTTTTAAGATTTTCACGACATCTCTGTGACGAAATATGGTAACGGACAACTATCATTCAACGGTAGATATGTGAAGAATGGTGGCAAATGGCTGCACTTACTTTCATAAGACACAGCTAGTATCGTAAAAGAAAATTAAATATATCATATTGGTATGCTCACTGCGTATACTGTGGTTGAAGTTCCGAAGCTAAGGCACGCTCATTAGGAGGCACTCGAGCGCACCAGGAGGAGATAGCTCGGCGGGAATGCGATCTGTCATGTTGCCAGCTAATTCTCAGTTCGGAATTCAAATAGCCGGAACCGTTGCGACAGACCTATTTGTTATTTTAATTTTGAGTACCCGGTTGACCGAGCTTTGATCGGTATTTTTCGCTCGGTTTTTTTAATTCGTGTGTTTTGGAAATTATATTTAGATACAAATTACATACTGATTAAATACGAATAATATTTTTTGATCTTAGCGACATAATAGAAAAAACTGAACTGGTTATTTGAATAAAAAATCATGAGTGCAATTAGTTTAATTAAAAATTTCGTGTTTTTAAAAAATACTAAAAAAAGGGCTCGAAAAAATAGATTTTCTTAAAAAAGAAAGGAACTTGAAAAAAAATTAAAAAGAGTCGTTCGGTCTGGGCTCGAACCATGGTATTACGATTTTGTGACCGCCCAATATACCAATCAAGCTATTTGTAATCATTAATAAACTGTCAAAATTTACTTTCTTATTCTAACGATATCGTAGCAGTTTTTCATTGCCTAAAAACACGGACAAAACACATTTTCTAAAAATAAATCCCAGCTAGATCGATTTTTTGCCCCCGAAACTCCCTGCACACAAAATTTTATGAAAATCATTGGAGCCGTTTCCGAGATTCCGATTATATATATATATATATATATATATATATATATATATATATATATATATATATATATATATATATATATATATATATATATATATATATATATATATATACAAGAATTGCTCGTAGGATATGCTGAGCTATGTTCATGATAATTGTTTTTGAGGTTAGTAGGTACCTATGTATATGAATATGCCGTACATATAAAAGAAAATGGAAATGTTTTATATGTTTTAGAACTTAATTCTTAGTTATTTTTGTTTTTGCCAACTTTTTTATATTAGGTGACAAACGAGCACACAGTCTATGTGATGATAAATTGATGCTGTGGTCCATAGATTATTACATTTATATAGCGATATAAACCTCGATTAAGAATCAAATTGCAGTTGCGTTGTCACCATTGACGACTTAGATGAAATGCCTCGTTTTCAGTAAAAATGGTCTCTGGTAATTAAATGTAAAGAAATGCATATCTTTCCTTCTTTTTCCGCCAATAAACAGGAGACGGGCAGAAACATTTCGTGATAATAATTCAAAAATATAATCAGGTGTTACTTTGCGGAAATTCATTCATTATAATAAAGATTAATATATAATTCGCAACCATCCGCATTAATTAAATACAATGATATGTCTTAACTAGATTGAAGAGCACCTCCCGCCCTCCCACAATTGCGTGCACTAATCCCGCCACCATTAATCCCAGTACCACCACTCCCAACACCGCTAAGAGTGGTCAGCCGCCGTGGAGTCTACATCACCTGAAGATGCCTCGTGACGTGCCTCGACGGTGTGTCTTTCCTGGGATAGTTGTATTGGAAGTAGTGGTGCCGGGAGTGGTGGTGTAGGGAGTGGTGGTGCTGAGGCATGGTGGTGGCGGGATTAGTGCACGCAATAAAAGGAGGGCGGGAGATGCTCTTCAATCCAGGTAAGACACATCATTGTATTTAGTTAGCGGATGGTTGCGAATTATATATTAATCTTTATTTTAATTCAAAAATATAAAAATTGCGGTAGCTGAGCCGGCCATAGCGTGGCAACTATGGCAAATATCGCCATTACAGGCAATCGAAGAGGTCTGTGTTCCGCAGTGAACTTTGGCTGTGTGAATGAAAAGCTGAATTTCTTTAATATCCTTAAAAAAACATTACAGATTTTCAATAGAAAAAGACGTATTTCAACGCCCGCTCATTTTAATCTTCAGACACATTTCTCAATCACAAATAATTAACGATCGTCATAATTATTTATTGCTCTCACCATAATAATTATATTGTAACAATAATTATTGTTCCGTAAAAGAGACATTAAGATATGACATATCAACGGCGTACGCTTCGCCGAATAATAAACTTCGTCTTAACAGGACGTCTAGTTGAAATCAATCTATATTCAAACTGCATAAGGACAAATATTGCATAAATTAAAATGATTTATTTAGTGATTTATTATGTCGCTTACTGTATCTGTAAAGACAACGTTGTTCTCGTATATGTACAGAAAACTTGGGTTTTGTGTTAGGTTGCCATTACATTATGGTATGGCATTGTTCTACATGCATATAATATTTCTTTGAATCAAATCATATATAAATGTATCAATATCATATGTAATAATAATGGTCACCTTAAACTTCTCCGCCAAAACTAGGAGGACAGAGACAAAACACAAAGTCGTATATTATAACTAATATATTAAGAAATAACTAGTAAACAAGCTATGGAAATAATTAGGAACAACTCGAAAAATCTACTTAAAAAAACTAACTACAGTACACCATACTAAAATCGATTAAAATATTTAGATATTATTACCTATCAACTGTCAAAATGGCGTCGATAAAGCCTCGCCGTTTTCAACCCTTATTATTTGATCGACCGATGAAGAGCTATCTTATCACAAAGCCATCTATTCAAATAGGTCTGTAGATCTTGAGTTATAAGAATGTGACCATATTACCCTCGCTATATAATATGAATTAGTAAAGAGTTCGTTGTATGCGCAGTTTGAATTTAAGCATATTAATTGAGGTCTGTACGTACGAAGTAAGTACTTTTTATTGAACACTGTTATTTGCATTATGACATGTAAAACCATTCTTGAACATTTTATCTGTCTGTATGTCCTGGCTAATCTTTGACAGGGCTGAACAGGTTGTAATGAAAGCAAATGATCGTTAAACAGAAAGAAAGAGAAAGGGAGAGCAATGCCAGGAGTGATCTAGACTACGTTAAATACTAAAAACTTGGAGATTTTTATTGAAAAATAGACAAAATAAACATTTTTGATAATTTTATTAAATCTACATAACGCCATTTTAATAGATCCTACGAAGGCGAAGCCGCGGCGGGTATGCAATAAATTACATTACGTAAGAATTTTTGAAACTAAAAAAATGGATAGTTACCAGTGTCCGAATATCCGTCAATTTAACTTAATGGTGTTTAGCATTTAGTTACAGCTAATTCACGTTCCACAGCTGGGCATTCGGCCAACTTTACAAGTTATTGAAATATATTTTTTTATATTTCACAGATTTCGAGTTCCCTAACGAAGTATTTTCACCGTTGAGCAAGTGGTAAATCGGCACTTATAATTGCAATTAACAATTCTTTCATGTCGCATTGTTTGTTTACTGTGACATGTTAATTGAGCGCTTCGCCCCTGAGATGCCTTACCTTAGAATGACATTATAAGATATTGCATCTTCCCACCTTTCTCGCAGATCATAAAATTTGGTTAATTTGAGTGACAAATATTTCAGTCTTATATCAAGTGACCCTATGACTCCACTAAATAGGAAGTGGCCTATGGACGCACTACAATAAACTCAAAACAATGAACACTACAGGTGCTTTAGCCTAGAATATTAAAATGGAATGTTTTGTAACCTGTAATTACGTGGTAAAGCATTGCAGCAGCTATATCATGACTGCAGCACGAATGAGTCGGCTGAACTGAAGAGAGATCACACTCTAACAGAATACTACTAGCGTGTAACAGCGTATTAATAATTCCAAGTCTCGTTTGTACACCCTTTTTACTGGTATCGAACTATTGTTTCTTAAACCTCTTGGGTGACAATGCATCAATATTTTTGATTCTTAAGTTAGGATAGATGTAGGCGTGTGTGGGCCACAGCATTAACTTACCAATAGCTTGACTGTGGGTTTTTTAGCATTGGGTGATGAACGAGCACAGTCCACTTAATGGTAAGTGAATGATGTGTGGCCAATAGACATCTATCTTCAACTAAGGATGAAAATGCAAACGCGTTGCCACCAATCAGGACTAAGATGAAATGCCTAGATTCTAGTGAAAAGGGTCTCCGGTTCTCTACACTCGCCATACAAAACATAGCAGCATTACGCTGCTATTTTACGCTGGTATTCTGTAAGAGCGTGAATCGGTCGAGCCGACCCATTTGTGCTACAACTATTACCGTAGCGTGGCTCTATCACATCAAAACATGTGTTCATTTGTCACCCTTATTCTATAAAAAAAAACGTAACTTTTTACTAGTTTCGTGAAATAGATAGCATATACTGTTAGTAAACTGAATTCTTTGTCACTGAACTGTCGCGTCATTTTATTACAATGTATAAATTGCATCTAAGATTCTAACGTAGTAAACAAGACATTTCACACATACATAGGAAGTGCATTAAGTAGATAAGGGACATTTGTAGAAACGTCAAGAGAGCAATCATTCATTACAATCCATTCATGCGTTCATTCATTGCGACCTGAAAATAGCGCGTTTATCTGTTTGTATCTCAGGCAGGAAGTCATAAAGCACTCAATACTTGCGTCTCTATCACTCGTTGGCTTCTGTCAACTTCGATTTTCTTTATTGTTCGATTAGAAAGATCGTTAATGTGTCGTCGTTGTACAGTGCACTTTCAATTAGTACATAGGTAATTAATAGTTTAACGATCAAATGGATCAGTTGACATTACGAAATCTTGATCTCAGCCGTATTTTTCCATCGTATCGTATCGGAAATAGATACGTTTCAAGTTCCAATAAATCTAATTACAAAAACTTCCCAAACCGAGATCGTTATTATATTATCGGTGTAGATATGCTGAGCCCCTAAAGTTTTTCTGTTATTGCCTTTACCAGGCCGTGTTTCATTTATGACTATGATGCCTGTCGTGGATTACATCAGACTGCCGGTTTATTTTTTTTATAGAATTCTTTAGAGGCCTTTCCAAGAGAGTACCTCATTGGGCTATTATACTAGGATATTTACCATAGTTGGCACGATTGGCAGCCAGATTATTAACCCCCTTTTTATTATTCTGGTTTGCTACCAGGAAGATGCCCGTATTTTTTTCGTCTAGTCCCTCTTCCAAAACCCTTAGGATGACATTTTTTGACATGATCACTATGTTTTTATTTATTTTTTTATTTTCATCTAACACTGTCACTACACGATGCTATAATACATTGTATACATATATACAATATATCTGACTGCTTCGTTGACCTAGTAGCCCTAACCCACCCGTTATCATGTGATCCCGGGTTCGGTCCCAGGATCAGAGTAAAATAAAATATTGCGATGTGCTGTCAAGAAAAAACCAATGGCAGCTCGGAGTCAAAAAGTTGGAAGCTTTTCGCCCCGTGTCTCGGAGAGCATGAAGCCGGTGGTCCTACACCTAATTTCTTTCCGGCCGTGTCGGGTGCCGTCCTATCGGGTTATGAAACATAAACCTCTCTTATTGGTGGAAGTATTTGCCATAATCACCACGCTTAGCAAGTAGATTGGCAATCGCAGTATTATCAGTTTCGCCCAATGACACTTAACTTAAACTATCGTAAGCCAATGGATTTTTAGGCGTCTTCTATAGGCCTCTTTAAACCCCCAAAAAAAATGGGGTGTTGGATAATTTTACTCTCCTCAAAATGAGTAGAATACGTAAAAAAGGACAAAGCATAGTTTTTTAATGCATACGAGAAGTTAAATGATAGTTGCGAAAGAAGAGAACTAACCAAGTAGTGTCTAAAGAGCATGCGCGAGATAATAAGAAATTTTTTTGACCAGGATAGAGCTATTGTCAGCTGTAAAGTCGTGTATCATGAATACTTTGGTGATAAACTTTTAAAGTACAAGCGTCATAATTTATGGAATGTTAGGTAATATCACAATATATTATCACCTTCTAATCTTTGCTAATTACCTAGCGTGCGTAATATTAAAGTATCACAAAATATTTGTAAAGTATAACAGTGATATAATTTATGTCTGTAAAAGAGCTGTTCCGAATACACAATGTAGAAATTATATCAAGAAAGAGTAACGTGTGTGAGAGTATTAATACGGGAGACCCATTAAACAGAGTTGAAACTTTACGTTCCACATTAAAGAACCTTAACACGTCCTAACACGTATTGATAATTATGTGTGCGCGGCACCTTTTGTGCCCCCGCGGACGACTGCTCGCACGCCGATAAAGACTACAGTCCACTGCAACCTAATGTTACGGTAGCTGTACACGAAGCCCTTAATACGAAAAATACGGAAAGGCTCTGTGTTCAGCAGTGAACTTTTGATATGCTGTAATTTTGATGATGATAACAGAGATCATTCAAACGTGGTAGAGCCACGCTGTAACTAGATTATGGTTGTTGCACGAATGGGTCGGCTTGACCGCGGAAGGAAAACGCTCTCACAGAATACTAGATTAATGCTGCTAATAAAATACCAACTTAATGCTGCTGTGTTTCGTATGGTGAGTGTAGAGATCCAGAGACCCCTTTTTTGAGGAAACGAGGCATTCCATCTTAGTCCTCAGGGGTGACAACGCATCTGTGTTTTGATTCTTAATTAGGATAAATGTAGATGTCTATGGGCCACACATCCACTTACTATCAGGTGGACTACGTGCTCGTTTGTTTCCTATTATATCTTATATATCCTTATTCTGTATAAAAGAGATAATGGGATGAAGGGTTGAATTTTTTCGGACACCTGCAAATAGGAAACTTATACGATTTCCCAAGGTTGCTGAACTAAGAGAGAAGGTTCTGGACGCCCGCGACGTAATTTTATGGAAACATCCTCATCAAATTAAAACAAATGAATGAACAAACAAATGTCCTATATCATATTTGAAATCTTGCAGCGGTATGCTTGGGTTGCGAATTAATTATAGGATCACAAGTATATTAATTGGAATCAGATCGGTACAAATACTTTTATACAAACTAAATAAGGTTGTGTCAATTGCACAAACTTGAATGACAAATATATTGTGGTGATAGTTACTCTGTATCTATAAATATACATTTATATAAAAAATATTATGACTTCTACATCTTTAACTGTGCTACAAGCATATCAGTCAATAACCAAGCAATCAAGTCCCTCAACGGAGGGTAAACCGATATTGGACCTCAAACAAACATAAAAATGGATAGTAAAATTTTATGACC
Source organism: Parnassius smintheus behrii (assembly GCA_036936625.1). NCBI lineage: Eukaryota > Metazoa > Arthropoda > Insecta > Lepidoptera > Papilionidae > Parnassius > Parnassius smintheus. The sequence continues at coordinate 24,184,974 of JAUPFT010000026.1, read as the reverse complement.
ACCGATTTACTGGTGACTGTGAACTATTCCAACTTGGATAGGATCGAACCATTGTACTGATTTTATATAATGACATTCTTAACGGGCTAAAGAAAAAAACATTTACGTAGGGGACCTACATAAAGCAAAATTAACATGCATAAACGAATAAGAGTATACTTGGGGCATATTTGAATCAAAACAACGAATAAAATGGACATATCTATTACAATATTACTATATTTTATTGAAGTACATTAAAGTATTTAAAATGCCATATAATAGCTATCAGCTTTCCCGCTTTGGCTTGCTTTACCTGATTAGATTTTCAGACGATGCCTTCACGGTTGATTTCGAAAACTACTTGTTACGAATCTCCCTTCGTAAGTAAGCAACTGCTTGGAACTATCATAGTTCCTCAAGTGTATTGGCTTACACAAAGGCACTTGCTTACCCGTTCCCAAGCAGGTAGGAAGTATACTAATATATATTTTAATCCCTGAAGTTTTGGACGCCCTATAACACCCATGGTCACGGGAAGGGACTCAGGTGTTTGACTTTCTGATATCATAGTTAACCCAAGCTACCTTCATCTTTTAAATATTAACCTTTGGTCTGATCTACTAACAATAAGCTTGAAGTATCTTCATTCTTGCAATGGTATGGATTAACTTTTATTAATATGGAATCCCAAGCTGGTGGTAGTACCCAGCCCTTTTCTCTATTTGGATTATTCAGGAATGTTCGAAATTTGACATATTTAATTTTAATAGCCTTTTTTTTTGCGGATGGAAAACATCTAATGACGCCTTTCGCTCTGGGTGGAGCGTAAGGGAGTGTCAGACTTTTACTGACTAAAAACCATCCGTGTTCCTTCAGTGCCCTTACGTTCCGGAGCCGCGGTATCTCCTTCGAACAGCCCGCAGCCCCAGCAGGCGTCAGCCCTTGCGGGCCCCTTCACGCTGCTGACAGCTCTTTGAGGTGCGCGTGGAACAAAACGCGCCGACGACACGGCCTGTCGTCGTTAGACGGACGGACGGCGAGCTACCCATCGCTCGCCGTCCACAGGCCCGCGCCTACGGTGGCCGGGGGCCACGACGTAGCCCCCGACGCCCGGGGCGTCTCCCGCGACGGCCGGGGAGGAAAGCTGCTGCTCTCTCCTTCTCCCGCTCCGCCACCTCCTTCACTAGCATCACTTCTTCGCAGAAGGTGGTGACGGCATCCCATTCCGTCTCGCTCCGGACCATTGCTTCGACCAGGCCCGGACGCGAGAGGTCGCCGCCGCCTATCGCCGCTACAAGGACACGGCGGTGCTCCGCCCAAGCAGGGCACACCTCCACGGTGTGTTCCACCGTGTCCTCTGGTCCATCCTCGCAGTGGGAGCACCCGGGCGTTTCCTCCCGCCCGATTCGGTGCAGGAACCTCCCGAACACACCGTGTCCGGTGAGGACCTGCGTCAGGCGGAAGGTGAGGATGCCGTGGCGTCTCTTAAGCCACTCCTCAAAGAGGGGTCATATCGCCGCTATAGTGGCGTGCCCAGCACGGGGTTGCGACAGTCGCTCTCTCCATGTCGCCATGAGATCGTGCCGGAAGTCTGTCCGCTGCGCGACAACTTGCCGCAGCAGCGGGGTTTCCCCCCGGCATAGTGCTCCACGCGCCATTCGTGCAGGCGCGCGAGGACTATCGCCTCCAGATCCCATGGCGGCAATCCGGCAAGGAGGCTCGCCGCCTCGCGGGAGATCGTGAGGTAGCCGCGAACCATTTTCACGGCAACCACCCTTTGGGGCGCGTTCAGGTGTTGGACGGCAAGCCGCGCCAAACCACGTGCCCACACCGAGGCCCCGTAAAGAGCCATGGACCGCACGATCCCCGCGTAGAGCCTCCGGCAGGAGGCGTTTGGCCCCCCCAGGTTTGGCAGGAGCCGCCTGAAGGCAGCCCCGGTCCATTCCAGTTTGGGAGCCAAACGTCGGAAGTGCTCAACGAAGTTCCATCGGCCGTCGAGGACGAGTCCTAGGTACTTCAGCGTCGACTAGACGCCGATGGATACCCCTCCTACCATCACTGAGGATCCCGGTGGTGGCCTGTTCCGAGGACCATGGAAGTGCATGGCCTCGGACTTGTGCAGAGCCACCTCGAGACCCAGTTGCCGAATCCTCTCAACGACTATCGCAACCCCGCGTGTCATAGTTTCCGCCGCCGCCTCGTACGACCCCCCTTGTGCATACTAGCGTGTCGTCAGCGTAGCAAAGTACGCTGACGCCGCGCCTCCCGGAGGGCGGTCTTCGCCGCTCTGTATCCCTCGTACAGCTCCGCCCCAATGGCTGCCGCATTCGGTGGACGAATGCGGAGCCTGCGGTGCCTGGCGTACAGGTGCCACACGGCGACACACGCCTTGCGCAGAGACGTCAGCTCACGCGACCACCAATACACCTGACGCCGGGCGCTTCCTGGCCGGACGCGGGGCATTGCTACGTCACATATCTCGGACATGGCCTCCTGGAATCACCCTGCCTCATCATTGACGTCAGCAGGCCTGTCCGGTGATGACACCCAGGCCTGCACGATCGAGGCTTCCAGGAGGAGCTCCCGGTCCAGCTGCTTCAGCGCCCAACGCGGACCACTCGGGGCCCGTTGGACTGGCGCGCTCGAGGGCTGGGTGGAGACGTCAAACCTGATGTACCGGTGGTCGGAGTAGGTCTCCACCCCCTCCATGACACGCCAGTCAATAGCACGCGGCGACAGAGCGGGGCTAGCGACGAGATGTCCACCACCGACTCGCCCCGCGGATGCGGGCACACACGTGGGGACAGAACCCCGATTTAGGACGACCAGGCCTGTCTCCAAAGCCCAGTCCTCCACCATCCTACCCCGCACATCTGTACGATGAGAACCCCAAGCCAAGTTCTTGGCATTGAAGTCCCCGAGGACAAGTACGGGGAGGGGATAACTTCCGACGACGACTACTCTCAGCTCTGCAAGAGAGTTGTGGAGCTCGGCGAGAGATCGGTTCGGGGAGAAGTACACCCCCACAACGACGAACTCCCCGAACCGTGCCGCTACGCACCCCTGACCCCTCCTGACACTTTCAAGGGTCGGGGTACCGGCGGCTGCCGAAGAGATGATGGCAACTGAGCCGTTAAGGTCCGCCACCCAGTCCTCCCTAGGCTAGACAAAATACGGCTCAGCGACCACAGCGATGTCAATCGACCAGTGCGCCATGCTCTGGAGCAACAGATCCTGAACGCAGGCGCAGTGGTCGATATTCACCTGGAGGAAGCTTAATGGGGTCGTTATAGGCATTCCATTTCAGCTTCCTCCACGGGGGGCCCCTCTGCGGGCGTCGGTGTCGCGGCGGCGGCGGCGGCGACAGTGACAGCGGTGGCAGTTGCGGCTGTGGCGGAGGCCACAGAGGCGGTGGCGGCGGAGGGCCCTCCCCAACCCGCCGCCTTGGCCTTGGCGGGTAGCACGCAGGCCTTGCTTCCGGCCCGGTGATCGGCTGGCTTGCCGGTAGCCGCACATGCATCATAGTGCGGCGTGGCGCAGCAGGTCGCCGATATGTGTCCGGGCTGACAGCAGCGGAAGCAAAGGCCACTGCGGTCAACATCCGAGGCGCATCTCACTGATACGTGGTGCCCCACGAGACAGCGATAGCACCTCAGAGGTCTGGGCTCCAGCAGCTTAACCTGCGCTGAGACCCAGCCCACCAGGAGCCTTCGGCCCTCCACTATGGTTTTGGCCGCCGTAACAGGGCAGCACACCGTGGCGGCATGCATACCTGTTGGTCCGGGCGTATGGCGCCTGACCTAACCTGGTCCATAGTGCACCCCCCGGAACTGGCGACGGCGGCCACCAACTCCTCCTCCGATACCGAGTCGTCCAGATGACGGGCCTCGACACTCGGGCCTCGTCCTCGTCCAGAGACGCTCTGAGCTTCGCAGCCAGAGCGTCCGCGGTCGCGCCACTGGATTCCTCGGGGACCTTCAGCATACGGGCCCCCGTCTGGGTGACTTTGAGCCGGAGGCCCCCGGTGATCCCGAGCTCCCCGAGATCCACCGCCTCCTTCGCCTTCGCGAGCAGGTCGCGGTAGGTAACGCCCTTCTTTTCCGCGTCCGGCTGTAGTGTAATCACTACAGCTGCGGTCTTCGGGGTGCGGAGCCTAGCCGCGATCTTGCGCGCTCTGAACTGGCGTTGCCGCTCCTGCTCTTTGGCCTTTTTGGCTGCCTTCTTCCCCTTCTTTTTGTCCCCGACCACCTGCAAACCGGCTTCAGCCGCGGGAGGTGTAGGGAGCTGGGGGGGCGGTGACGGCGGCGGCAGCTGGCTTGCCGCTGGCGCTGGCACATTCGCCGCAGGCACTGGGGCTGGTGCAGCCACCATCTGTGCTGCCGCCTTGCCCTTTTTCGCTTCGTCTTTCCTCTCTCTCCCGTCGCCGGCTTAGCCGGAGCCGGTTCAGCCGGTACCGGTTTTGCCGGAGCTGGCCTTTCAGGGGGGAGGGGCAACTGCAGCCCCGCCGGAGGGCTGGCTGGATGGCCCCGCTGAATGCGGCAGCCGTGGCCGTCGCGTACGAGACCGTTGCCGGCCTCGCCGCCGTCTTCTTTGCCCCTAGGGGGGGCGCAGGACGATGCCCTCCAGCACGGAGAACCGGTGTTGGAAGGCAGCCAGCTCCTGCCGGACCAGGTTCAGAACCTGGTTCTCCACCGGCACGGGCTGGCTTGGGCGCTGCGTCTGGGGCGCCACGGGAGAGGCAGGCTCACGTAGACTGGCCAGGTCTGCGCGGAGCTTCTCGTTCTCCTTCTGGAGAGTCTCCATGGCGGGCCACGTCCGCCCGCAGCTTCGCCACCTCGTCCGCATTAGGCCCGGCCCCAACAAAGTTGGCCTCCGCAGCCGCCATGATGGAGGCGGAGGCCCCGGGAATGGCCTTAAACTTCGAGGAGGGCTTTTGCTTGTAGGCCACGACCTTGATCGCGGCCTCCACCTCCTTTACGATTCTGGCCTTACGCTCCACCTCGGAGCCGCCAGTCGCACTCGTCTCTTCGCCTGATACCCGAGCCGTATCGCCCGGGTGGCGCCCCTCCTCGGCAAGCTTTGCCGCTCGTTCGGCCCTCTGATTGGCAGAGAGCCCCCTCCCCTTGCCTCTCAGCCCCGACTGTTGGTGGGGATTTTCCGGGCCGAAACCTCCTCTTCACCGGATGACGGCCCCTGGTCGCCATCCCGCCTGGACCGCTTGCGGAAGAACTTACTGGTCTCCGCGGTCCCATGCCTCACGCGTCGGGAGCTCTCTGAGCCTCCCACGCTGCTCGATCCGGCGTCGGACTCTGTCTCCGCATCATTCCTCCTCTCCTCTACGTTGCCGTTGCCGGCGGTTTTGGTTTTTTGTTGTTCCATTTTTGTACCCACGAGTATGGGGGAATTAAAGGTTCACCTTGGCAGAGACCCCTGTACCAAGGTAAATAAAACCCCGTCAGCCATCCATCCCCTCGCGGTGTGTCGCCGCTTGGGATTCGGAGTAACTTTTTATAGAGGTTTTCTCCCTCGCGGTCCGGGCGATTAAGCCAAGATCCTCGGTCCCTATCAAAGCCGCGAGACATGATCCACGACACTTCGATACTGGGATTACGAGACCGGCGGTGACAGCAAAGGATGAATCCTTCACTGTTTGCCCGGAGGCAGGGTAAGTGCACACTGAGCCCGCCCTCACTCCTCTGCTATGCCCTCTGCTGATCAGAGGGTCACGCAGAGGAACGCACTGTTGGTCTGGAACGGACCCCACCCATGTCAGAATAATTAGCCGCGGCAACAACATTCCCCAAGGAATAAGAATTTCTTCTCATTTCTCGAGGAAGATTACCGCCGCGCCCAGGGAGCACCGGCCCAGTAGCTGCTCTTCCCTCCAGACGTATCGAGAGGGACCCGCAACTACCAGGCACACGTGGAGGACTTCTGACTTCGCACCCCAATTTTAATAGCCCTGCGATTCATCCTCAATTGAAGTCGATGTTCTTTTGCGAGGATTTGTCAAAGATATATCGATTCCCGATCGTGAACATGTCTACAGACTGCAAACTTCCCAGATTGTCAAACACACCCAGTGTTTTGATGGCCACTACTCGAAGAGCAACAGTTAGCTAACATTAATTCGTTGAAATTTAAACCCCAACCTACATTGAAGTCGATCGATCATCCTATCTGATTTCTAAAAATGTATCTGATTTAGTACCCGTTAGGTAAGTTAGTCGAAACTGGTGGTCTTAAGCACGACTACTGATAATGTGGTCCTAAGTTTGAGTGCCGGATGGGGACAAAATCTGTAAATGGATTCTTCTGTCAAGAAATTATGAATAGCAGCCTAGAATCAGCAAATTGGCGGCGTTTCAACACTGTGTCCGCCTTATCAATATATGAGACACACAGTCGTGCACTATAATACTGGCTAACGCAGGCGGCTAGTCTCCGTTGAGACAGGCTGCCGTGACCGAAATTTGGTCTGGAAGACATCACACGAGCTGCCATTTAGAAGTTATAGTAGAAGACCAAAATAATAAAACGAAATACCTATTCACATAACACATTCCTCATAGCATGGTCTTGGCTAATATGATTCACTCATATTGACGATAAGTTCCATAAACGCTGCAACGCTCTTAAATTGTGGCCACCCAAAGGAAAATACGTTTCCTGGTAAACGAGACGCCTCGTTAAACCAATTAACCGAGAAATATTCCCCAAAACTCTTATCTCCCCGTTAGATTTAAGAGGAAGCTCTTAATTTTTTTTGGATACAACAACAGTCAAGGAAAGATGTTTAAAATGTTTGTAAAAAGTTTAAACTTACTAAGGAACGATTAGTAGAATTATTACCATCATCTTTTTTTATAGAATTTGATGACAAAAAAGGACATAGTCCACGACTAATAATTAAAATACAGATGCGTTGTGACCCCTGAGGCCTAAGGTACCTGTAAAAATCGTCTCCGGTTTTATACACTCACCACAGCACACCGCAGCATTGTTCCGCTATTTCAAACTGGTATTCTGTGAAAGCGTGGTCCTACTCCGATCAGTTTAACCCATTCGCACTGCAGCTATGTATAGCTAACGCATAGTATCTTTAGATATAAGAGGACTTACTATAATCGCAACGTGTTAGGCCCTGTTTACATTTTAAGAAGTGACAAGTGCGAGTGACAAGTGCAATATGCTTAGTGCGAATTACATTCACACTTATCACTTGTCACTGCCTGTTCACACGCACTAAGCACTTGTCATTTGTCAGTTGCACTTGCCACACGCAATTGTCACTTCTCTAAATGTAAACCGGGCCTAAGTGGTCTTTACCTGGCGTTCGCATTTTCAACGCTGACCTGTTTACTTTTTTTTTTGGTTTTGTTGGGATGTTTGGGTATTTTGCTGTATTGTCACCAAAGAGGATGTTACTGTCAATCAACTACCCCGGATCATCATCCCGTGGGTGGAGTAAGAAGACAGAGGAAAATTGAAACAGCAGATGGGAAGTCTTCTTACCCGTCAAGTGTGACGACTATGATATATTGACTCCCTTATTACGGCAATTTAGCCGGCCTTCTTTGAGCCATCTACGAGACGAATGAATTGTGTATTGGAAATACTAATCGTAGTAAAAATACGATAAAATTGTTAAGCATACAACCAAAATCAACGGAGAAAATATATTTCTTTTATTCAAAATAAAAGAACCAAACTGATATATAAAGTGTTATTTCTTTTAGCCCTACACACACGGTTTAATTGCTGTGGTCTATTAACTATGAACTACGAACCGTACATAGATTTTCTGCGAGCGCACCATCTGGCGTACATTACCTAAAGGATTTTCCCATACGCTAATGCGTAGCGTAGTAACAATTTAGTGTAAAGCGCCTCAATAGCGTAATCGCTATTGTGGCGCTTTACACTAAATTTTACGAAATATTTATGCAGCAGCATGTCAGCAGATTGTAAAGACAAAGTTCAAGGAACAAAATTAACAAGGTGCTATGATAACTTTTCTGCTGAGAAATCTGTCTCCCGTGATCCGTTTAGACCGGTATGAAAGGCAGTAGAGTTACAAGCTCTGAAACATTCCACTTAAGTCCTCACAGGTTACAACGAATCTGAAGGCTTATTCGTTTAAACTTGGTTGCGGGTGAGCATGAGTGTAGCAGGGTGGACAAGTAGCTCGTATGTGTCAATAATAAAAAAAATAACTAGTGACTTTTTTCCAGGCCGCACCCACCACGTTTATACCAAAAGATCGTATTTCACGTATTACTTTTTAATATTCAGTCATAGTCCACCAAATAGTAAGTGGATGTTGTGGCCCATAGACATCTTCATCTATCCTCGATTAAGAATCAAAATGAAGATACGTTGTCACCCGTGAGAACTAATAATGCCTCATATCCAGTAAAATGAGTCTCCGGTTCTCTACACTCACCATACGAAACACAGCATCATTGAGCTGCTAGTTTACGTTGATATTCTGTAACTCATTCTCTACTCAGACTCATTCATGCTACAACCAAAATACGGCTGCAGCATGGCTCGTGTGAGATTTTAATATATTATCTTTTTTGCACATGTATTTTTAATGATATTTAACATAATTTCTCTTAACTAAGTTTATCTAAAGAATAAGTGCAATTTTGTATCTAAAGAATATGCCTCCACAGAAGCTTTATATAAATTTCAAAGTGTATCAATTTCTATATACTTACAATCAAGGTGGCAAACGAGCACATAGCTCACCTGATGGTAAGTGGATGCTGTGGCACAAAGACATCTAGATCTATCCTTATGAATTAAAACGCAAATACCTTCTCGCCCATAAGAACTAAGATCGACTGCCTCATTTCCAGTAAAAAAGATATCCGGTTCTCGACATTGACAATACACTGGTACGTTTGTGTTCTTTGAGAGCGTGTTCTTTCCCCGGTCGGGCCTACCCATCTGTGTTATAAACATAATATAGCTGAAGCGCGGCTCTTACACGTATAGGATCATCATCATCATCATCATCATGATTACAGCTCTTCACAAGTCCACCGCTGATCATAGTCCTTTACCAAAGAATGCTACAAAGCACGGTCCTGAGCCACCTGCACCCATCGACTTCTTGCATGTCTTGCCAAGTCGTAACTCCATCAAGTAGAAGGGACGCCCTACACTTCGCCGGTACAAGGCAAGGCCCATCGAGAACCTTTCTTCTCCATCGGTTCGAGCTATATGGCTAACCCATTGCCACTTCAGCTTGCTAATCCGTTGAGCTATTTCAGTCACTCTGGTTCTACTGCGGATACCTATCCTCATTTTTAAGTTCATCACGCGGAGAAGCCCCGAACATAGCCCTATCGCTGAGCGACCTTGAGCATCCTCATACGGCCAACAGTGAAGGAACACGTCTCAGATCCATAAATCATCACTGGCAACACACACTGGTTATACGATCTCGTTTTCAGGTTTTGCGGTTTACTTGACGAGAAGATGTGTCGTAATTTCCCGAACGCTGCCAAGCCGAGTTGAATCCGTAAAAGTCGAATCTCGGTTGAAGTTGGACTGACTTAACTGGCCTATATAAGGACCGGACTGTATAAGATGTAACAACATAATTTTCTTTTCTAACATTATGTGATAAAATTTGTAAAAAACTATTATTTACATTAAATCCTCTGAAAGGACGCACTTGTATTATAAAACTACTAAAAATGTTACTTGCAGTCAACTTATTTAGCTCGTACAAAATTTGAGATAAATACGAATACAGAGTGTAGTCCTCCACTTAAAAGTTTGTCGCTCAAAAAGCAGTGACACTTTATTCGGTATAAAATCTGTCTTCTAATCTACATATTTATTTATTATTATGTCTCTATTCGTCGGTTTTCCGGTAGCCACTAATAGTTTTATTCCATTAATGTTAATTATATATTCACCGGTTCATCTCAAATTATTTTTATGAACTATAAACTCGACTGGGGCGCAATTTGTAAATGAAACCCGAGAGCTAACATTACGACATAATTTATGTTTATTCGGAGGCTGTGTTTGAGTGAGAGGCCGGCAGTGGTACTTTGACTACATGGGTTTCCTTAATGGTTTAAATAAGCACTTAATGACTAATTTTTTTGTCTAATTTCGAGTTTCTTTAAGTCATATGTGATTTTATCCTACATTTGTGACCTCATGTAACTGATGAACGCCACTGGAATACTGTGCTTAAGAGGAAGGCCTGTCATGATACTTTGTACTTTAGCTGTATTTATTTAATTATAATACTAATTATAGTTAATTTTTTACAGCACTGAGTGACTGATGCTGTACCCCATAGATATCCGTATTAATCCTCAATCAAAATGCAAATCCGTTGTCACTCCTGAGGACTAAGATGGAATGCCTCGTTTCCAATAAAAAGGTCTCCGGTTCTCTACACTCATAATACGAAATACGGCAACATTACGCTGCTATTTTACGCTGGTATTCTGTGAGAGTGTGGTCCTGCCGCAGTCGAGCCGATCCATTCGTGCTACACATAGAATACTATAACACACAATAGAACGGCTGTCAACCTTATTTTGTGAAAGGATCGCCGGGAGCACACATACAAACAATTACATCGTATTATCAGTTATCACTACTACAAACCCGATTCGCTGTGTTGACAGACTGATTTGACACAAATATTTCCTTATTTTTGTTTCTAATATTTACAAAATATAAACAGTTTCGACTTACTGGTTGTAAGATATATTTCCTTTATTTAAATTCCATTTCCCGCCGTTCTTTCGACTCTTAATTATTGCATAATTTGTCATTTTAATAATTTGCATGCCGCGACGCTTAACACGAAAGTTGGAAACTCTTGATTGTGTTGACATTTATAGGTGTGAATTGACATGTTAGTGGCTACGCGGGCTCCGCCTACTCCCCCGTTCTATTATATATGTGTTATAGTATTCTATGGTGCTACAACTGTAATATAGCAGCAGCGTGGCTCTACCACGTAATTAAAGCAACCGCAGTGTAAAGGATAAAGGAAATGACTGCGAAACTTTGCGTCGAACCCAATACAGCCTATAAAACATCCACAGCTGAGCAATATGCCTCATAAGAATGATTTCATCATAGTCGTCACAGTTGCCAACTACGATTTTTATTATTTTGAGTTGTAATAAGGTAGACAATGATTCCAACCTCCTGGTGTGTTTCCCCCGTCGCCTCTTACGATACGAGGTAACCTTGACGATATGGGTTAGTAGACATTCTCAGGCTGCCACATTTCGAAATTTCTGTATGATGAAAAGTAATGAGTTCAGATCCACCATCCGACTACAGTCGTAAAATACAAGTAGGGAGACTGGGGCTGGTTGTGACATTTTTTTATAAAGTGTCGCAGGAATGTAAGTTTGTTTGATTAAGTAATTAATTGAGTCATTAATTTAAAAACAATTTTAGATACCAGACTATCAGAAGTCACATAAATGAATGAATTCTTCGAAAAGAGGCGTGTAACTTTTAGCCGCGCACCAGGGGCCTGTTGTTACACTATAAGGGGTAAAATGCTACAACAAAAACCAAACGTAATATAACACTTTTTATTACGAACAATGATAGTTTATTACAATTATTATGTATACAATGTCAAACTACAATGTCTATATAACAGTCTTTTGCCTTATTAAAAAAACATAGTAACTTAGTTGAACAAAATTATGATCTCAGTTTTAAGACTTACGCCTCGTAAAAATAAAATTTTGGTAACTTCCAACCCGATAGAAAATTATAAATTTCTTTATTAAACAAAAGTTAGTACAAATTAACAAAACATATATTATGACTCATGAAAAAACACATATAAACAAAAATAAATAAAGTCTCTCTTTAAAAAACCATCAGTTCCTGAAAGCTAAAAACAGTTTAATAACTATAGTCTGGACAATCACTTTCGCAATTTAAACATAATATGTAGGATAAAACATTCCCCTTAGCACATCTTACGTGTGACCACACATTAGACGAAAATAATCATCTACACTTTCGTTTTACAGAAATCTTCCTTGTTTCTTTATGCGTTTTTTCCCAAGATAAACATACATGGTATTGAGTTTTCCAATGTATTTGCTGCTATGCAGAGAGTGACAAGAGTCCCTCTCTCCGCTGATGTAATGGAATCAACTTGTTTGGACCCTTTTGGAGTCAAAATTTTTCGAAGTTTCTGCAACGTTGTTACGCCAGTCTCATCTACATTCCATATGCGTGACAGAGAAAATTTATATCTGTCCAACACGTCTGTCGACTTAGAAAAAAAAACTTATCGATGTTAGTTTTACTAAATGACGTAGCCCTACTTAGGCTAGTACTACTGGCGATCTCACGGACAAATACTGGTTCCGTTTTAAAAACGCTGTCAGCCAATCAACTGATGCTTATTTATTGTCAAGCCATGATTGCGGCATTGCAATATTGTACTTAAGTGCACTGGCATATGCTAGTTGCCTGACATCTTTTGGCGTCAATCCGTCGTAAATTTGCTTTTAATCAAGTAACTCATCAAAATGCCCTTTTGTTCATCGTTGAAAACTTGTCTATTCTTGTGGTCAGCTGTGAGATATTCTATAGCTGTGCCCTTCTCTTTTACTTCTTTTCGTTTCTTAAAATATCTTGTTAGCGACATATGACATAATTCAAGATCTTTTGCGATGCCACGATTTTTTTTAGTTTTATCCTCTTCCAAATTAGCCACTGCTTTTTTCGTAAGTCTCTTAAGATATTTTTCACGCTCAGTTTTTCTTTTATACGTACTCATGTTACAAAATTACAAATTATGTAGCTCCAATTATATCAGTCGGCAAGCAGCACTACGGGGTAGGTAGTAACAAGTAACAACCTGCCCCGAGCAAATGTCACTTTTAGCCCTAACGCCAAAACTGACCTTTTAAGGTTAAGTAGTAAAAACAGAAAAAATTAGGGCACACGTATCACAATACACATATATCTAATGAGGTTGTAGACTTAGTAAGAACGAAAATGTTACTAACTTGCGGTTTCGACGGCAACATATACGGGCTCCTCTCACAAAAGTTCTGGCGCCACAGGCTCGAGCGGCGTGCTAGCCGGTGGTGGCGTGATCATTTGTATCTTTCTCACGTCAATATATCATTCTCGGTTTAGCCACCGTTGCCGCTGTAAAAATCTACCCATGTTACTACCAGCCCCAGTCTCCACTATTGGTTTAAATAAATATTAGCAGTTTATATCAGTATTACTCTCATGTAGTCCTTGTCTATCTATATGGTTACAGTACTTTGTTCAGAAAGACGAAAACCGTAAAGTTCAGCGTATGCCAATTGTTTTTTTAAATGGATGTAAGTCTGCTGCTGCAACTGTGCGATTTGGGGGCCATTTTGAAGTCGATATTTTTTATATGTAGAATAAGGGTGACAAACGAGTTCACAGTCCGCCTGATGGTAAGTGAATGCTGTGGCCTATAGACATCTACATTTATCCTCGATTAAGAATCCAAATGCAGATGCGCTGTCACCTCTAAGTACTAAGAAGGAATGCCCGTTCCCAGTAAAAAAAGGGTCTCCAGATCTCTACACTCACCATACGAAACACAACAGTAGCTGATATTCTGTGAGATGTCTTATTGTATTTTGTAATTAATTGTATTTGTATTTTAGACGAACGTACCTATCTTTGTGAATAAAGTAAAAGAATATAAATAGTACAGTCGAATTTAGAACCTCCTCCTTTTGAAAGTCGCCTAATAATGACCCAAAGATCGTTCATAAAATATCAAATAGTTCGATTTTTGGGAGCATGCTTGGATATTTTCGTTATGATGCTTCATAGAAGAGCACCAAAAAATATTTAGAATATTACCAGCTTTGCCCGTCTTGTGTTTAATGCCTCTTTGCTGACAGTAACACTAGCGTGTGCTCAACATCTGTCCAAAGTTTCATTACGATCGCATAAATAGTATGGGAACGAAATAAAAACAAAAAATAGCCGGAAAACAAACATTAATGTTTATCAGGAACGCGCACACAGCAACACTCCAAACTCTCAATGTGACTGGGTGAAAGGTATTGGAATTAAATAGACAATGAAACAAACAAAAAAATACTCATTTGTTTATATATATTAAGTATCGTATAAACTTTTGTATAATTATATTTTTATTAATCATTGTAACTTCGTAGTGATAAAAGAAAGCGCAGGAAGAAAGTATGAACATTTTTAAATTTTAATATGTTTTTTTTATTTATAAACATTACATCAACACTTGAATTTCTTTCGTTATATCCTCTATGGGACTACGGAACTAACAGGTATGAAATGTCAGTGATCTGATAACAATCAACCTTTTGAAACGACGCCTTGGATTGGCGGTTTAAGTACATGATTAATGTGTTACGGGTCCAGGATCCACATAACTTTCGAAATAAATAAATGAATATCGGTATATTTACTGACTTTATGGAAATATTCAAAGCATCGCATGAAACGAAAATTAACCAATACTTCACTATCGGTAAATAGCCACTATAAGTAGTATTAGTCAAAGAAAGTAGTAGTAGTCAAAGAAAAGATTGAAAAAAAAAACATAATTATATGACAAACACACAACATTGAGAAACAGTGTCTATTTGTAAACAGCCCATGAACATCTTCAATCAACGCACTTGTCGTCTCTCGAGGAGTAATATGAAATTTTGCATCTAATTCTAATAGTTCCCTTAAATGCTGCTGTTGCTTAGCGACAGAAATCAGACAGAACGAAAAAAAAAACGACCGTAATTTAATGTAAAAATCTAAGAAACCTGCTAACTAACAGAATAGAACAATTGAATATAGATTACAAATAATAATAAATATTTTTTACTTTTTACCACGGCTATCGGGCTTTTCACATTTTACCTGCGACGTGCTTCAAGCCATTTGTTAAACATATTGGATGATAATCTATTATCCCTTCGTATATAGATACTTCATACATATATGTATATACGTTCTTTTTAATTGGCGGTAAATTACAAATACTCGTATAAGAAATCGCGGGCATTATATTTCTAACACTTGCAATGCTACACTTGTTCAGTTTTTTTTTTAAATCAAAGGATATTCTTAAAGTTATTTCCCTCCAATATACGCTGGTCAGTTTTTGTTTAATTGCTGTATTAAGGTGCTATATCGCCGGATTAATATTTAAATATAATTACTTATTGCGAAGGTGCAAATAATTATAACACCTTTAATAATTATTCAATTAAAATCGATTTATTGCACGTGATTAAAAATACAGCGTTTAGTTGCTACATATAAGAGCATTTTAGTCCACTTTGTTCCATAGAACGTCCTATATAGCAATTATAGCCCTTATATATTTTAGAAATGCTGCAGCTATATTAGTAGTATAAGTGGAGCACGAATGTTTTGGAATACCTGCATTTTGATTCGTATAAGTGGAGCACCTGCATTTTGATTCGTAATCGAGGGTAGATGTAGGTGTCTATGGGCCACAGCAACCACTGACCATAAGGTAGACTGTCTGCTCGTTTGTCACCCTTATCCTATAAAAAATAAGAAATAGTAGAAGGCTCTAATACACTGCGGACGAATGGTGGCGTGGTACGATAAAACTATGTCGGCAGGAAGCAGCGTAAAAGAAACGAGATTTTTGTTCCTGTGACCGTCAAACTGCTTTTTTTTATGAACTGACGTGACAAACGTACCCACATTGCCCTTTCCCCTGGTGGTAAGTGGCTACTGCAGCCCAGCCCATGGACACCTGCAGCTAACATTGGACAAAGAAGGCAAGAAGTCACCTCTGAGTCTTATCCGACACTTTTCCGATGATATCCCGAACGTCAGTCTGATTGAGATTAGAATGGCTCTCCAGCACCTTAAAAACGGCAGGCGAGGATAGAATTACAGCGGAGCTTTTGAAAGCAGGTGGAACACCAGTACTTAAAGTCCTTCAGAAGCTCTTCAATTCCGTCCACCATGGTGGCACTACTCCGGAGGCGTGGAGCAGAAGTGCGGTGGTCTTGTCCTTCAAGAAAGGTGACAAAGCTCTCTTGAAGAACTACAGACCGATTTATCTTTTGAGCCGCGTCTACGTGCTGTGTTCAATAGTCATTACGAATCGCAACGGGCTGGCCATATAGTTCGAAGAACCGACAACCGATGGGGAATAAAGTTCATGGGTGGCAGCCTCGTACCGGTAGGCGTAGTGTGGGGCGATCCCCCACTAGATGGAGTGACAACCTGGTAAGACACGCAGGAAGTCGGTGGATACAGGTGGCTCAGGACCATGCTTTGTGGCATTATTTGGGGGAGGCCTATGTTCAGCAGTGGACTTGTGGAGGGCTGTAATGATGAACGATGATGATGATTCGTTGAAAGCGTGGTCCTACCCCGGTCAAGCTGACCCATTCGTGCTACGGCTATAATATAGCTACAGCGTGG
This sequence comes from Parnassius smintheus behrii, assembly GCA_036936625.1. Classification (NCBI taxonomy): domain Eukaryota; kingdom Metazoa; phylum Arthropoda; class Insecta; order Lepidoptera; family Papilionidae; genus Parnassius; species Parnassius smintheus. Next base: position 24,168,516 of record JAUPFT010000026.1, on the reverse strand, counting down.
CTGTACCACGTAAAGAATATTTATTTAATTATCCTTTATTGTATTGACAATTACAAAAGAATAGGTACTTTTATAGTTTTAAGGAAATATACAAATAAAGACGGATATTATATGTTTTTTCATACGTGTACTATTTTTAGTGATTATAAAATTCATACGCTAACTCAAGGTTGTCTCAGCTACGGTTATCAATCCCGTCAAAACAATCAGGGGTCTCATCAAACTAAAAGCATAAAGTCGTTTAATTTGCATCGAAATATTTAGATAAGGCGAATAAGGTCATTATTATTAAAGCGCTATGAATTTGGATTATATAGCAATTATTTCAATTACTTATGATAAAACGGGTATTTTCAACTAAAACGGATACAGCCTGCTTGCTTGCGGTAACATCATCGAGTGGTATTTTTAGCCAATTATATATATCAAGGATATTGTTGCAAACTATACCTCTCAGAAACGCCCAGTGCCGAGGAGTAGGACGCATGTAAGATATAGCTTTAATTTTTAATTGACATTTTTTATGAGGTAGGTATTCCATTTTTTTATGTGCTGCAAAAGAATTAAACTTTTGAGTCTATTGTCCCGCATCGCGAAGAAACATCTTCCTAATGCCAACAATAAAATAGAAAACTGCCTTTGCCAACCCTCCTGTCAAGCGTGGCAACTCTGCCAAATACCTTCCTTATCCGTATAATCTACGAGGAGGCCTATGTTCAGTAGTGGACTTTGATATTGAAAGAAAATTAATATCAAATAAAGCATAATGTAACTTACGTGCAAACAACACCATGACAAATTTAACTTAATACTATCATTGTATTAAAGGTTGAAACCATTTGGTCATGACTACAGCAAACGATAAGTAAAATGTATACAACTGAGTTAACTTCCCCGGATAAAATAATTCAAAAACAACCTTTAAGTTCTCCACCACCTTGAATGTCAATGTATTTATAACAAAAAAAAAAAACTGGACACATGAAAACATCGTATTTTGTTAATAACTATATTAAAGTGACTTTGTGTAAGCTATACTGAAGTGACTAGGTGGATTACACGTAGAATAATTTAATACTCGTAATACCCTCCTTGCCGAATTTCGCTTACGGCAGCCAGTCTCAACGTAGACTAGCCATCGGCGCAGGACAGGATTGTAGTGCCCAAGTGTATGCGCAAGCACAGGTGCACTCTCTATTCTCTCGCTCCCATATTAAGATGGGATCGGGTATCAAATTCTTTAAATTATTAAACTAGGCTCACCAAATTATCAAACTAGGCCGACGGTGGAGCGAATTTGCCCAAGAGAAGCCTGTTCACACGCACCTTGAAGAGGTTAAGGTTATATGCACTCTAAAAACAGACGCCGACAGGGCATTCCACTCCTTGCCTGTGCGCATTATGAAGGATGCCTACCGCTTAGTGTAAACATTCGGAATACAGCTACCACGTGTGGATGGTAACCTACAGTACGTCTGGGCGATCTGGGGACTGACAGCTGAATGGAGATGACGGTATGATCTTTTAAAGTATACGTGGTAGAGCCATGCTGCAGTTATATTAGAAGTATAGTTGAAGCGTGAATAGGTCGGCTGGACCGGGGAAGGACCACGCTCTCACAGAATACCAGCGTCAAATAGTAGCTTAATGCTGCTGTGTTTCGTATGGTGAGTGTAGAGACCCGGAGGCCCTTTTTACTGAAAACGAGGAATCAGTATTTTGTTTCATAAATGTTTTTTTAAACACCTCATGCAATGTACAATAGATTGTAAGAAAACGTTTGTTTTTAAATATAGTAACTAGGCATAGACTAGATAGAATAACGTTCGCTTAATAGCTTCGTTGATTGTGTGAGTTGCGGGAAAATAGGTCAGCTCAACCGAGGAAAAACAACTGTCACTCATCATAGCAGCATAATCGAAATCCGGTCGATCGAGATCGGAATCGGACGGATCTGCACCTTAATTTTTAATCTAGGATAGCTGTAAGTGCCTATGGGCTTCAGCAAAAACTGCGGTTACGTACCAACCCGCCTGGCAAAAGGAAGAGTGACGAATATAAGTTATGAAGCAATCTTTGGGGTTGCTGGTTTTGTTCAGCAGTGGTCCCTTAATAATGTAATGTTGAAGTATTAAAAAAACTTAGCAGAGTGTGGTGTAGCGGGGTGAAGCGGGGTGGAGCGGGGTGGAGCGGCTCAATGGCCGAACCAAAAGTACGACGAATACGCTCTACACTCAGGTCTGAGCTATCGTGGTCAAACGAGCACACAGTTAACCTGATGTTAAGTAAATTCTGTAGCCCCTAGACACCTACACTTATCGTACATAAACATAAACATAAACGTTTTATTCAATGTAGATTATAAACAATACTTTCATTTAGGTACCACTGGTTCGCAAAAAAAACCTCTGTCCCGGGAAGAACCAGCAAGAAACCCAACGGGACTATTTATTTTCTTCAAATAATAGCTTACAATCATGTTTACAATTAACAACATAAGACAGATTATAAATAGCTTGGTAGCGATCACCCTTCCCAGAAGTTATTATCAGCCATAAATTCCTTAATATTATAATAACCCACAAACATAGTTTAATAAAATTTTGTACTTTGCTTATGCGTACGCAAATTTTGTATATTTTCTGGGATTTTGTTGTAAAAGCGTATACATCGCCCCAAGAATGAATTACTGACTCGGTGGAGTCGAGTAACTGGTACTACTAGCTTGTGTCTGTTCCTAATATTTACAGAATGAATATCACTTATTTTTGCAAAACTACGTTTATTCTTGTGTACGTGAATTACATTTTCATAAATGTATTGAGAGTGCAGAGTTAATATACTAATTTCCTTAAATTTTTGTCTCAGTGACTCTTTTGGTTTTAAATTATATATTGCTCTAATGGCCCTCTTCTGTTAAATAAATATAATTTCAGTGTCAGTCACGTGTCCCCATAGCAAAATACCATACGACATAATGCTATGGAAATAACTAAAGTAAACTATTCTAGCTGTTTCAACACTGGTAAGAGTTCTAATCTTTTTTACAGCATATGCTGCAGAACTAAGTCTCCCAGCTAGTTTTGATATATGGGGGAGGCATTGAAGCTTTGCGTCTAGTGTGATTCCAAGAAAAATGGTGGTATCAACAAGACTCTGTTATTCCCCATTTAAAATGACATTCGTATTAACATGTTTGACATGATCGATAAAAAATCAAAATGCAGATGCGTTGTTACCGCTGAAGACTAAGATAGAATATCTCCTGTTCTCTACACCCGTGCTACAACCATGATATACTCGTAGCTGCAGAGTAGCTCTATTACGTAGAAAAATTTACGCGGGTATTAGCTAATTAATTTTTGACATAATTAAAACAGCTATCATATGTTTTTATATGAGTGGAGGTTAAAATGTGGGCTTAATTTTACTTACGAATAAACTTTAACACTGCCCGATAAGCTCTGGTCGTATCGTTATTTATTTATCGTTGGGCCGTTAAAAATTAACTGAATATTAAAAATGGGAGCAACGAGAGAAAAACAAACTGGCCGTTATCGCCAAACTGTGCCATAAAATGTTAATTATCATTGGTAATTGCAATTAAAATTAAAAATTATTGCATTTGTGTTATCGATGGGTCAGAGTGGTTATGTTAAAGTATGATAACACGCATAAATGAATGCGTTCGATTTTTTTAGAGTGGCATATGTTTTTAAGCAATAAAGTGTTAGTTACTGTCATGGAAATAACACGATAATAATAATTACAAGTTTGCCAAGTGATGATGTCGTAAAGAAATCTTGTAATTCTATGTCCCTCGTGAGTATTGTAAGAGTTGACTATGGAAAAGTGCAGAAGGAGCTTATGGTATTCAATCAATGGCGGTCTGGTGATGCGTGTCGAGTCAAATGTGCGTGACGTCTAGTTCTGCGAGAAGTGTCGGTGGTTATTTCTAACACTCCCTTTTTCGGGAGTGACCAATGGGTCCATCTACAGTGGTGACGTTTTACGAGCTGGTGATTACCATGATATATAATAATAGTATGTTTTACCACATCCATCTTTCGGTCCACCTGATTATTATACTTATACTGATAGCTGGTATTCTAAGACAGTTTCTTACCAACCCGTCTGCCAAGAGGGATGAATATGAGTCGATCTTCAAACTTATACTTAGGGGATTCTTGGAAAAGTTCAGCTGTATACTTCAAAATCTTTTTAACGCGTGTGATGTGCGTGTAGACTAGTTGATGTATTCCTCATTGTCCCGGGTTGAAATCGAAAGTTATATGTTTATTAAAAAAGAAGCTTCTTCTCCATTTTGTTTTTAAAACATAGGGTGACAAACGAGTACACATTTTAGTACACATTTTAGTTTAGGTAAGTGAATGATTTGGGCTATATGTACTTACATTTTACCCTCGTATAAGAATCAAAATAAAGATGCATTGTCAACCCTTAGCACTACTTGAGATAGGATTCCCGTTACCAGTAAAATATCTCCGGTTCTTTACACTCACCATAAGAAACACAGCAGCGTGATGCTGATATTCCGTGAAAGCGTATTCCTGCTGCAAAGTGCCTATAACAATCAAAATAGTTCCTTATTCCGAATAGGTTGTAAGATGCGATTATTGCCATAGACCTCGTGACCTATACAATATATGGCGGTATACTGACTCGAATACCGAAGAGAAGTGTCGGAAAGCAAGCTGTTGTGATCGACTATCTGTCTGTCAAGTCTGACGATTAATCTAATATGGATGAGGAATCGTCCAGTAGCGCACATATAACATTGGTTACAGTTCAGGATGTGAGCCACGGTAGCTCAGATGGTTAACGGTCGCTATATATAACAGAACGCGAGTAATCCGGGTTTAATCCCTGCCGGCACCAATGAAATTGGCAATTGCAATTTTAAGTGCTGATTTACCACGTGCTCCGCGGTGAAGGAAAACATCGTGAGGAAACCAGCATGTCTGAGGAATAAGAAAAAAATATTTCGAAGACATGTGAAGTTCGCCAACACGCATTGGGGCAGCGCGGCGGACACTTCCTTGCCCTAAAACCCTCTCAGAAATGTGGGGAGGCCTGTGCCCAGAAGTGGGACCTATATAGGCTGTAACTTTACAGTTCTGGATTAATTGCAAAAGGTATTGATTTTATTACACTGATGGTTAAAGTAAGGTGAACTCCACTGGTTTAAAGCATGTAAGTACAGTTGTACATTACCAAGTTATATATTATATAAGTCTTGTAAAGTTAATAAATCTCTAAGACCATTTTATACGTGATTTTTATACGTGGTTGTAACGCGAATGGGTCCGTTCGAACGGGGAAGGACCACGCTCTCACAGAATACCAGCGTAAAATAGCAGCTTAATACTGCTGTGTTTCGTGTGATGTGTGCACAGATCTGGAGACCCTTTTTTACTGGAAACCAGGCATTCCATCGTAGGCCTTAGGGGTAACAACGCATCTGCGTTTTGATTCTTAATCGAGGATAAATGTAGATGTCTATGGGCCACAGCATCCACTTACCATCAGGTGGACCGTGTGCTCGTTTGTCACCCTTATTCTATAAAAAAAAACTTAAAATATTTTATGTAATTAAAATACCGTTGTAAAAAAGTATCATCATCAGTTACAGCCCTTTACTAAATACCAAGTGATAAGATTGGCTGAAAGAACTCGTTACGGATTTCATAACTTTTGTAACTGAACTTTTTAATTATTGTTATTATAGTTTATGACTACAAGCTAAGCAGCGGTGCACCATTGCTGTAACGGTTTCAATATAAAGGGGAAGAAAGCGAGAGAAAGCCCGTGGGGCTTCAGAGGCAGGTGCACAAGGTATGCAGTAGCCAAACATACTATCAGATGGATTATTACCTCGTCTTTTTAAAGTGAAACTCCTTATCGTAGTGGGGAATATTAGTACGGTATTTAAAAAAAGTCACGCTTTTTTGTAATATTTCACTGTGTTTGCTGAATGAGTAATACAATAAAAGAAGAATGATATTACGCCGTAAAGAAGTTTCACTTCGTACTTGTGTACAATTACACGCACTATTTTTTTTTAACTATGTTAGTGATTTCAAGAGTATAAAGTAAAATTCATTTAACAGTAATTATCCATGACAATTATAATTAAGAAATAGATACGTAGTTCTTTACTGCTGTGTATAAAAGCTTAAAGTCACTTAGCGAGCGACTTTAAGAGCTTTGCCCGGAATTTTATTACGTGGCAGAATTTGTTACAAATGTGACTAACATAGTCCAGCGGATCAAAAACCTTAAATGGTGATGAACTCTAAACACCGATAATCTATAGGGAAAAATAATTGATAGAATCGGGCGTTACTTTGCGGAAATCCATTGTAATAAAAATATTAATAGTTATTTTGCAACCTAAAATTAATTGAGGGGGGGGGGCGGGAGGTGCTCATCAAACTAGGTAAGACACATCATTTAATTGAGCGGATGGTTGCAAAGTAACTATGTATTAATATCTTTACTATAGAGAAAAAGTTATCCACCTAAATAGCTAACTGGATGGTATGATGACTTGATATAAAATAGTCGATGGTTGCAGATGCCTCAGAGCTTTACTTTTTGGAAAGCTTTGGGGGTTCAAAGGTGGACTTGTGTTAAGTCTTTAATAATGGTGATGGTAAAGAATCATACAATTCGAAAGTTAACAACATTTTCAACTTTTTACATTTCATAAAAAAACAATAAAAGTTAAAACAATAAAAATTACGCAATTAAACTTATTTTCGCCGTTTCCATCAGCCTCAGTAACGGCATTGAATTAATTAATTGTCCAATACAAAAGAGAGAAATATCAAAAACAAAATCAATACAACACACTCAACGTAACCGGTAACTGGTTGACGCTACCACTAATGACTTGACAGTGACATAAAAGAAGAAAAAAAAAAGAAAAATTTTAAATCGACGATAAAAAAATCAGCCGCTATTCCTCCTGTTGACACAAGGCACAGAAATGAGGCCGAGACTCTCTTAACTAATTTCTTCCATCGCTACCGTATACAGAGAGTGTTAATTGCCCCGTGCGAGCGAGATAATAAATGTTGAGTAATAAGTGTGAAAGAGAAAAGATACGATAAAGAAATAAAAACTTGTTCTTTTACCAGTTGGTGCACTCACACAGTAGCAAATAGCTCGTTAAAGCAGAGCTTTTAACCCTTTAATGATAAAGAACATTTGTATAATTTAATGGCGTATTTAATGATCACTTTGCATGTAATTCCGTACTCGACACTTAATTTCAATTTAATAACGTAATGTAAACAATATTGTAATTTACTAAAAGCTAAAAGATTTTTAAGAACAAGAATAAAAAATGTGTTTTGTTAAGAATTCGTTTAAACAATGTTAATAAATTGATGCAAAAGTCAATACTTAGTTCTTAGTTTAGGATATTCGCGAATTTTGAATTTATTATAAATTGGTAATTTATAATAAGTTGGTAATTTGGCTCAAAAAAAGAAATACTAAAAATTTATAATTATATTGATTGGTATCAATACAATTTTTATTTTTTAAATATCTTATGTAATAATGTTAATTTTATAGTAGGCAGATTTGCCTCTGATACAGAGACATAAATATTATTAAAGTAGTTCCATATACCTACGTGCTTACACATACACGTGGTCGATTGACGCTTAGATTATAAGACCGAATCCAGATTTGGATACAGTATAATCAAATAAACTTCAAAACTTATAATTATTTCAAAAAAAAAAGTGTTGATTGGTCTGAGATTTGAACCCAGGGCCCGTTACTCAATTAGATAATCTGAAAAACAAGCGACGCGATCGTCATTAATTTAAAAAAGAATGCTTTACCAATAAATAATTATATGACTACGTACAATTTAAAATTATTACTCTTCGATATCATTAAAATTCATTAATTTATCACTTACACATTTTATATACCAGTTTATTAATGTTTGGGCATTAACAAAATTAATGAACATTGTTTTTAAATGCATTGCAAATAAAATAAGTTATTAGCCATAAATTACGAAAAATAAATTAAGTTGATTTAATCGGGCAGCAGCGGACGGGTTTGTGCGAAGAGTTGACAGCTTGACAGCGATTGGCACCAAGCACGGATGCGTGTATATCTTCGATATGGTTAATTAGTAATAGGGTTTAAATTAGCGAGGGAGCCAAGTAAAGATCAGAATCGCGCGCACTTAGCGCTTTCTACTCGCTCTATGATTGATTTCATTGGCGTTACAATGTGTACTAAATTTATAATAAAGATGACTATGCGGTTACTTACAAGCGCCCTTTTAGTAGTTATGGTATATCATTGGAAAAAAAAATGTACTACCAAAAAGTTTTGGCTCCGATCTGAATACGTATAGGATAGTTCGAGTTCTCGCTAAAATACATCATCTCCTGCCTTACAGATAGCTTACGACAGTATCAGGAAGTTTGACAGTGGTTAAACACGGCCAGGAGCACATGATCAGCATTACCACGGTTGCTTTGTCTTTTCAGAAGAAAAGAGAACTGTCGTCGAAAATATCAGTTGTCAGTGTACTCAGAGCTTAATCTTTTTGCTAGAAAATTGGACTCTTTATGTGCCTGCAAGTCTGGTTAAACACCACTCCTTTAACAATTTCTGCTACTATATAGCAGTAATAGCATTGCTCTGTGCTCATTTGAAAGATCTAGAGAGTCAATATAATTACAGACTGTTGGGTATTCCGTCTTAGTCCTCAGAGATAACAACGCATCCGTGGCCTTCATTAGTTAAAGTTGGTATCAGATGTCGATGGGCTGCGGTAGCTACTTAACATCAAGTAGAATATAAGTTCGATTTTTACTTTAGCTTTATTAAAAAATGCGGAAATCCATACATCCCAAAATACGAAAGTATACATTATCTGTGTCAAAGTATTTGAAACTCTAAGAGTGAATAAATAAGGTGTTATTTTTTACTTCACATTTGTCTGCGTGATATGCAGCAGTTATCAAGAATTTCGACTCAATGCAGATTTGTTAAGGTGACGATAAATACAATTTGTATTTGGTATTATTTGTCAGGCTCGAAGGACTCTTTTGAAATTTTAGTTAAATTAATGGGGCATTTCAATTGATTTTTAATTTTAAATATATATAATTAAGCACGAGAAGACTGCGTAGTTATAGTAAATTTTTGCTAATTGAATCTTAAGTTTGAATTTGAAGTTTAACATATGTAAAAAAAAACATCGAATATTGTTGTTCGTATCTGGACGTCCTTATGTCACTAATTCTGAACAGGAGCAGGATCTATTTAATCTATTAAATCTAATTAAATCATATTGTACATCGTATTAAAGACGATTCCTTTTTTAAATTTAATTTACTCATTTTTTATCATAGTAACCTAATTCTTGCCGGCATTCTCTGATAGTCGACCCTTATAGATGGAAGAAGTACAGGCTGGTGCAAACTTCGATTAAAAAAAGAAAAAAAAATCAAATAATCAAATACACTTAACTTATATACACACTACGTACTTATATCCATATAAAGATACACAAATACAATTATACATATTATATTACAATAAGAATAATTTTATCATAATTATTATTCAACAGGCCAGCAGTTGCAACAACTGATATAATCTATAATTTTTCTATTTTTGTTGTTTATCCAAACTGTTCTTAAATTCGTTTATGGTTTGTACTGATATCACTTCTGATGGCAGCTTGTTCCATATTTCAACCACTCTGGCTAAAAAGTGTTTGTATGGGTTATTAAATGACACGGCTTTAGTGAATTTAAGGTAATGCCCCTTAGATGTGTATTGTTTGAGTACTGGAATAATAGTTTGTTAAAATTTTCTAGATCATAGTGTTCAAGTATAATTTGTATTTTATGTCATTTATTAGTGTGTTTAAACTTTAAAGCATTGTTTCTTCGAATCATTTTTAACATCTTTGCATGCGTTACAGAGGGGGTAACATCCACATTTCGGGGATACCTACACTGTTTGAATATGAAAAGACGAATAGAAGAATCCATTTATTCAATGAACTCTTTAAGTCTGCTGGAGAATGCAAACCTAAAGACTAATAATACTTTATTTTATTTCCTGCATAGACAATTATTGAAAATGGCATGTTAATAACCCATATTTAAATTTGTAAAATCAATCAAAAAATCGCGTGCACGGTTTGTTAATTTAAGCGTTTGAAAAACAAGTTTACTTTCGACTTACAGACCTACAATCATTTACAACAGTACTATGATTAAATATAAATTATATATGATGTAACCTATGCAAAACGTTTTCCTATCACCTATACAAAAATATTATATTATATATTGTACAACTCAAGAGCACACGCATTATTAAATGATAAAATTATAAAACATAAATATATATCCGCGCGCTCTGAAAGTTGTTTTACGTAAGCGTATAATGCTTCGCCATTAGCATTTGTTCGACGTAAAAATATTAGCATTGGTGCGTATAATTAGCCGGTTATATTGAATTATAAACAGCTAAGTAGCTAATTATCGTGTAATCCGTATATCAGTGGCTCGGCGGTTGGAGCAACAGGTTAGAGTTCCGCGGCAATATTATAAAACGCTGTTTAATTAAAATATACAGTAATAACGACTGTTTTGTAATATAGAGACTTTATCACATGCTAGGAATTTTAGCTGTATCGTGGAGGTGTAAGTACCTATTGCTCATGGACAAACACCCAGAACGGAAAAATTATTGGTAGTTCAAACAAAAATGATTCTTATTTGAGGAGCCAAAGGCCAACGCTTAGTCAATGCACTACTGAAACATTAACTGTTTTGTATTTTTCAATTAATGGGAAGCGAATGGGTCGACTCGATCGGGTAAGGACCGCGCTCTGAAAGAATACTAGCGTAAAATAGCAGTTTAACGCTGCTGTGTTTCCTATGGTGAGTGTAGAGAACCGGAGACCCTTTTTACTAGAAACGAGGCATTCCATCTTAGTCCTCACGGATAGATGTAGATGTCTATGGGCCGCAGCCGCAGCAACCACTTACCATCAGGTGGACTGTGTGCTCGTTTGTCACCCTTAACCTATAAAAAGATATTTATTTTATATTTATTGATATTATTTTGACAAGTCTGACGACTGACATTTTAACATGATTTTAAAATATTTCTTGAACTTTGACACTGTACATACAGTGTCATACAACAGTTGTCATATTTTTTTTACGTCTGTCTAGTAATTTTTGTAAATACAATTGTAACACGAATTTTAAAAAAGTCCTCAGAGAATATTACCGGTTCTCCTCTTAAAATACTTGTATTGCGAACCAATGTATATTTTGCCATTCACAAGAGCTTAAAACAAGTCTTAATTGAATAAAAAGCTTTTACTTTAGCTTTATAATACATTTAGATCAACTATATCTGTTTGTTTTTCCATTTGAATAATTTTGGCTGTGTTTTCTTACTTAATCTTTATTACATACTACAAAGTGGAATCTAGATATTAAGCCATCGGCGGCGAAGACCACTACCGAATACATTTAGAACAATCACCACGTAGAGACGTCACACACAGCTCACCTCTAAGCGAATCATAGATAAGCTTCAAGTTGGGACTAATGTTTTACAATAACGAAAATGTCTAGTAGTATAGAAAATAGTGAAAATTACTTTCAATTAACAATATTCGTATTAGGAACTTTTTGTCTTATACTGGCCATTTTAGTACACGTACGAAAAATATGCTACACGTTCTTGGCTTCATTTATTACCAGTACACACGCATCATTCATTCATTACAGCGAGATCACCCGTAGATTACGTCATGGCAATCACACCCCCACCCCGCACCCCCCACCCTGTAACTATCATAGTTGCCACGCTTAGCAGGCAGGTAGGCAATCGCAGTTTTTTTTTAAATTATTTTAGTCGTTATCAGGAAAAATTTGACTAATATTTATTTTAATAAAAATTTAATAAAAATATTTTAATTCCCTCTGTTACCTCTTACGATATCCACGGGATGACATGGGGTAGTGTATTTCATTAAACCACCCCTACATGGCATACCTTACTGACAAAAGCTTCTGTTACCGGTCTGATACTGGGATCTTTAATTTGCTAGCTAAAGCGTCATTTTACAATAACCCTAGAACACGGACACAAAACACCTTTGCTTGCAAAACATTGGTAATTACATCAATTGAAAAATAATCTCACGTGGAGAACGATAATTCCCAACCGTCTCGCGCTTTTCAACTTGCCTATAAATAATATAATGCACTCAGTTATGCGCATTTTTGTAATTGCGTGCGATAAAAGCAACGGATCTTAATTCAAAGGCCTCACGCATACGCCTGTATATGGCAACACCGATACATAATGAACACCGATATATCATTAATATGGGCGTTAGAAAAAACGGCGGAGATATTTCCTTACCGTGCGATAACTATTTTGTATTCTGTTAAATTAAAAACGAATAAATTGTAACTTACTATATTTTCTTCAACAGCTTTTAAAACTCCGATTATCCTGCAATGGAGTTGTCTCATGGGTCTGAGATGGAAATGGAATGCCTAACGGCATGTTATTACACTGGCTTTAGACTCGAACACAGCAGTGCTGCTCATTGCTCCTAGATAGAAAAGCTTCGATCAACAATACCAACTAGATAACGGGTCACGTACAAAATCATAGCTAAATACTGTCCGCATGAATATAAACTATGAAAAGACATAAATTAAATAACATTTAGTGTGAAATCAACCTTAAGTTATAACAAATAAAGTTCTTTTTCCCGTTATTGCCTTAGGTGCTACACTCTCACGTACAAGAGCTCACGTCTCATGTGCGCTCTTATTTACAGAGATGGATTTCTTGCGCCGACCCGACACCTAGTTGGTATTGTTGATCGAAGTAGAAAAGGATCGGTCTCCATTCCTGTGTCCACTAGTAAGATAGACATTATCTATTAATATTTAAACAATAACATAAGAACTTTGGACACCCGAGTCCCCGCATCTATCTACTAGTATGTATTATAGCACACACTTGAAACGTCGGAAAGTGTTTCAATAAAACCCGCAAAACTAGTTTCATTCGTTATTTAATATTAGCGTAAATTTTGGAAATCCTTATTATTACGAATTAAGATAATTTTAAAAACTAAAAATAAATACTTCTTACTAGTGAAACAATAACTCACGATTTTAAAATATCTAAAAGATATAACTGTTGCTAGCTTATATTTTCATTAATTACAATTTAACTCCTTGACAAATAACACAAAGCAGACAAACAAATTACTGTGTATTTTTCAACCAATTAACTCTGTTACAAATGGCGAAAAATGCTCACAAGACACAACAGTTACATTCAGTTGGAAACTATTTCAATGATAGAAATGCATTTTTTTTAAACATAGTAATGTTTTTAGGTCTCACAGCAATTCTTTATTCAAAAGTATAATCCCTAAACAATATAAACACACAAATACACTTTCGTAGGATTACCACACCTTGTGCCAAACAAGCATAAGTATGATTTAAGCCTTTTGTGCGGATAATTGACTTAACAGCAGTAAATCAGCGGGAGTGATATCTTTGACGTTTGACGTGACATGAAGCTCACAATGGAACAACAATTTTATTTTTAATGTTATTGGTGAGAGTATTGAGCTGAAGATCATTTTAAAAATATATTAATTCTCAGAAATATATTGTATCAGAGTAATTAAATTGAAATAAAAGTTTAAGAATACAAAAATATCTCGTATATGTCCATACTTTGGATAATAGGTTTAGTTTTATATTAGATATCTCCGAAACGTTTCCGAATAGGTTTTGTTGATTTTACTATATAGTTTTCTTTCAGTTTCATTTAAAACCAATCTTAATTAAGATTGGTTTTAAATAGAAAAGTGAATGAAGGGTTTGCACCGCTCTTTGTTTTCGACATTCCATGCAACTAAACGGTTTGCTTCGTATTTCGTAATGCGTACAGCAAAGAAGTAGAATAGTTTGCCAACGTATGTCTTTCAGTCAATTTTACAATGTGGGTGTCGTCAAGGGAAGTTTAAATGTTTTAGTTGCTCTATTTCAGAATGATTTAGCATTTAGAGCTTTATCACCACTTACCACTAAGTGAACTTATTAGTAAAACTCTGGCCATAATAGTTCAAAGTATGGGTAGGTTCGAGAAATTTAAGCTAACTGGATTGTTTTTGACAATCCGTCTCTCAAATATATTCCATTGGATATCTTTCCAAATTCCTGTTGTAATATGCAAAATAATAACACTTTTTTAATGAGAGAGAAACTACCTAATAATTCACTGGATTGTGAGTTTAATTGCAGCACATGCAACCAACTTCAAGCAAAGGAGGCTGTACGTTTTCACATATACAGTCTTATTCCAAAAAAATGTTTTGTTCCTGGTTTAAACCAAGACTAACAGATCCAGGTTTGTTACGGTATTAACTTTAGCACCAGTATCAAAATGTATTCTTATTCCAAAACGCAGACTATCTGTGGACTAGTTAGTACCAAAATTCGTCGTGGTTTAAATATCATCCACAGATAAGAAAAAAAGAAATTACATTCTTTCATTCGTTCCTACAGGTTTCATTCAATGCAACGTTCTGTTTCGTTAAATATTAATATTATTTTCACACTTAATTATGCCTAAATAATTATCCATCAATACAAAAACATATTGCTATTTCTTTAGGTAAAAATCTATTGAACAATCACGACTTATACTTTTATTAAAGTGCTTTTTATAATCGTGACTCTACCGTGAAATGGAGTAAATTACATAGGTACCGCGAGCGCGTGAAAAAACGTTCAAAACTTTTATGTTGCGTATGCGTTGCGTCCTTATGTATAATAAGTAAATGCTCTTATTTTAATACATTGCATTGATCTCAGTATTGTGGTATTGCAGATAGTAAGGTTTTATTTGGATCTATATTTATAATAATGGAACAAAAGAAAAAAAGGTGAAAATTGGAGTTCAGAAGAAAAAGTTAGTGAAACATCGTAATTTATTTGTTAGTGCGTAGCAACGCTCTTATCCTCCTATCATCCTTATTTCGACTAAAAAGAATGTTCTTATTATTATAGGAAATATTACGTACTTTTATTGCTCAATCAGCACCTATTTTAGAAGATAAGTCGAAGAAAACGTGCGTAAACATGAAAAAAAATAAAAGAGTGGAAGAATATAACTAATAAGTAAGTACTTATTGCATTTGTTGTGTACAAGTAGGCACGGTATTGTTTACAAGATTTATTCTTTTATTTTAGATTTAATGAGATAACAGGTAAATGCCGATCAGATGGGGAATTGAAGTTAGCTTGGAAGAGGATGAAGTTGTCGGCTAAATCAAACCTATGTACATATAGGAGGGAACGATCAAAAACAGGGGGTGGCGAAAAACCACTATCACCTACTCCTGAGGACTTACAAATTATGGCAATTGCTCCTCACGACTTTGTCATTGAAGTTAACGATTATGATAGTGATGCAGTGGTAAATAAAATTACTTATGTCTTACACATTTAATTAAAATGAAATAACTTTATTTTGCATACTAAATATATTTACTAAATTGTATAAATAATCTGCCATTAAGGCATACAATTTACAATACAAAATTATATTTCAAATATTCAAAACTTAATATACGTATGTAATAATTTCTTTTCAATTAATTCATTCTTATTCAAAATTGAAATGTCATAAATTCATACATAGTGGATTATATATCATAACATACATCTTACTAGATTATCTACAATGGTCGACTATAATTTTCTATTTTATAATTAATAACTTGTATTACCTATTGCCTCGATCGTAATATTTCCACAGCATATAAAATACCTGATTGTGTTAAGGGCAATATTATATAGGTAATGACAGGAAAACATGATAATAAATGTTTTAGTAATTTATTTTAGAATCCAGTGACTGTGGCTACAACTACAAAAGAAATATTTGCTGACCCTAAGCCTTGCCTTAGTTTTAATAAAAATGACACACCAGTAGTTATAAACATAAAATATCCAGAACTCAATGTCGAGGTGCAAGGTAAATATTAATTGTTGATTATTTATTGAAAAGCAAAATATATTATTATTATAGTTACAATCATATTATGTAATACACAAAATTGTCTCAATATTAAACATGTTTAATTTACTATAACCTTTATTTATATTAATTTTTAGAGACATCAAACGATCCAACTACGGACACAGAAATGAAAATAACCAACAATGAAACTGCTAATACAAGGGGCATTACAAAAACAAAAGACAGGAAAAAGGGCTTGCAAAATAGGTATGTTGAAATAATTACTTTAATACATCTCATACTTTTTAACATTTGAAAATTAGTATTTAATTGAACACTAAAAATGTTTCATATTTTCAAATATTAAAAAGCAAAGTTAATATTAATTGATTGAAAAATAACTATAAATATATTTCTCTTGCCTACAAGGTTAACTTCCATTCTAGTACATACTTTTATTACTTCATAATACTTAGTACATAAAAAAAAACTTACATTAAGTATTCTATTTCATTTTACAGAAGAGAAGATATACAGCAAACAATCATAAAAAGCAATACAGATTTTAAAAAAAGACAACTAGAAATGATGGAAGAGGAACATAAATACAACATTAAAATAGCCAAATTAAAAATTAGAATTACAAATATCTTTGTTAGAAAGTCAAAAAAATACAAGTTAAATAGCAGCTTAATGCTACTGTGTTTCATATGGTGAGTGTATAGAACCAGAATAGAGTGATTTTTATTCAATATAGATTATTACATAAAATTTATTCAAAAGACATTTTTTATTCACCACTGGTTTGGAAAATACCTCTGTCCTGGGAAGAACCAGCAAGAAACCCAGCGGGACTTTTCTTTTAAACATATTTCAATTTACAAATTTTGGTTTACAATTTTTAAATTAATTTTAATAGAAACAGCATAGCAGCGATCACCTCATTTGCAGGGGTTATTTTCATTTATGTATTCTTTGATATTATAATAACCCTTTTTATATAATTTTTCTTTAGTAAAACATTTATGTCCAAATACTTTAACACTACTCACTTTTAAGATGCAGTTAAGTCTCATGCTATCTCTATCACCAAGTCAAAGTGAATGTGACACCACAAGACTTAACAACATCTTAAAATTGAGAAGCTTTCGAGTATTTGGCCATTAAACTTTTATTGACAAATTTTGTATGAGAGACCCCTTTTACTGGAAACAAGGAATTCCATTTTAGCCCTCACAGGTGACAACGCATCTTCATTTTGATTCATAGTCGAGGATAGATATAGATGTCTATGTGCCAGCAACTACTTACCATCAGGTGAACTGTGTGCTCGTTTGTCACCATCATCCTATTAAAAAAAAAACTAAATATTCAAGACTGTATCAGATACATGTTTGTAAATATTCTGATATATGAAATTATTCTTTTCAGGTACTTATTGCTGCAAATATCTGTACATCTTTCAATAATAATTAAAATAAATAATTATAAACAATATTTATTTTATTAACATAACATTGGCATAATAAACTAAACCTAATTACTTAATTATCACACAGTCCTACTTCCCGTGAACCCTTGCACCTCTGGAAAGGAAATCCAGCTGTGAATGTAGCAGAGCGACAATATTCATTAAAAAATCTAAACAGATCTCTACAGCACTTTAAAGTCTATATAACATAGCTTCATATTGATGTGGAATATGCTGTACCCCACATCTTTCCCTGAAACACAATCATTATAGCTTAAATAAAAGCATTTTGCTCAATAAATTAAATATTATCACAGTACTTCCCGTGATTTATTCCATATTGGTGAAAATTGTAATATATAGTTGTTATTATTTGACAGCTGACAACGGATCAGCGGAAATACTTTACTTTATAAATGAGTATTAGGTCTGAAATCAAAATATAGTAATTATTATAATTGTCTTATATATTTATTGACCTCTTTATTACAATATTTTTATTCAATGAAACTTGGCCCCTAAATTACAAAATAAAATAAATTAAATGTATATATAGCCTTTGACAATTGAAAAATTGTAATAGTTTTATAAATTTAATAATAAATTATAAATTTTAATTATGAATTGTTATATAAAAATTGTAAAAAAAATGTTTACCTACTGAAAATGATTTTCAATAAACTGTCTTCTCCTAGTCCTCTATTATATATCTTTGGTTCAGATGAATATTGTTCAGTGCTATCTACCTCACCAGAAAATACATCTTCTCTCATGTCTATGGCAATATTATGTAGTACAGCACATGCAACAATTGTTTTTTTTTGCTGTTTCAATGACCACAAACATACCTCTTAATAGGCAACGAAACCGTTGCTTCCATAAACCAAAACATCTTTCCACCGTGTTCCTGGTACGGATATGACTCCTATTATATCTTTCTTCTTGTGGTGTTGTTGGGTTCGGCAGTGGTGTAAATAGGTATGGAGTACAAGGATAGCCA
The DNA here is from genome assembly GCA_036936625.1 of Parnassius smintheus behrii. Lineage (NCBI taxonomy): Eukaryota > Metazoa > Arthropoda > Insecta > Lepidoptera > Papilionidae > Parnassius > Parnassius smintheus. The sequence continues at coordinate 24,149,938 of JAUPFT010000026.1, read as the reverse complement.
CTATCACCAAGTAATATTCCAGAGAATGCACCAGCCTCAAACCTCTGTTTTAGTCTACATTCTCGGAATATTCTAGAGTCATGTACCCTGCCACGCCACCTAGTAACAATGTCCATGATTTTCAGGTTAGCATCACAAACCACCTGAAAAGTGAGAGCTCATTAGTCCTTTGTTTTACTGATATAGATTGGTTATATTTTATCGTGCACCAAAATTGTAACAGATCATATTACTATTTTAATCTACATTTTTGCCATAAGATAGTCAAACAAATTATTTTCTATTTTGGTAAAGTAAAGTAATTTAGAGACAATCACAGCTTATTTAAAATATTTGTACATTACCTGTACATTAATTGAAGAAAATCCTTTTCTATTAATATATAACTGACCCCCATTAGCATTTACTTTCTTTATTCTTATGTGAGTACAGTCAATTGCGCCAATTACTGTAGGAAAATTAGCAATACTGCGGAATTTCCTAATGGTTTCCTGTTGTTCATTTAAAGAGGTAGGCATTTTAATAAATTCTCGGGACATTCGTGACAAAATTTCCACTACTTTTTTACATGTCCTACTGACTTTTGGTTGAGACACACCATGTAAATCACCTGTATCGTCTTGAATCTACAAATAAAACAATAATATGTATTTTTTGGTTTTTTATCTAGCGTTATGTTGGATACATTGACCAAGATTAATAAATAGCACTTACTTCATGGCGAGCCCAGTTGCGTAATGCACAAACTACTTGGATTTCAGGACTCAGTGGGCATCCTCGAGAGTCGTGCACTAAATCCTCACGTAAAAGATCCACAATTTTTTTACCGAAACGTTTTGAGAACCTATAGGTACTTATACCTAAAATTTTCGTCACTCAATTCAAAAGGATTCACACGTTGACGGTGTCTATCAGATCGCCGAGTGGTCTCTAGCATGTCCAAATCTTCTAAATCCATCAAGTCAATCATGTTTATATCCATTTTTAACGATTAAAAACACGAAATGAAAACAACGGTCGCTAACGTCAAATAAAGATAAGAAGTGCTGAATTTGAGGTTGGTACCATAGTTAAACTAGGGGTCTCGGAAGTTTAACTTTAGTACCATAGATAGTCCTAGAACCAGCAATAATCTTCGTTTTGGAATAACGTTTTATTTAGTAATGGTTTAAACCTGGTACTAACTCCAGTACCATATTTAGTCCGCGTTTTGGAATAAGGCGGAGGCTCTTACCTTTCAAATCGGAATGCAGCGTAAGATTAATATACTGACTTTCCACCAACATAGTAAACGTAGGCGTATCATATTTAAAACATAAACAAACTATAATGTCTGATTAAAGACAATCTCATTTTAACTTTCTGCCAGATTTAGTGAATGCTATACGTACGAATTTATTATATTTGTGCCAATCTGCCACTTTGAAATCCGAATTGTCTAGTGATTGGCGCATTGTGGCCCACCCACCCGTGGCCGGTGTGACTTGTCACTCAAGCAAACATGGGTTTTGCTAATAAACAATGGATAACCATGCTTTTGTCATTTTCCGTTTAAATGCAAAACGGTTAAGTGCAATATTGTAAATTTTGATTATTGAATTCAAAGTAGTGTTCTATTTTCACAATTTTGATGTTGCTGTATGAGGCAGCTATTAAACAATTTATTATGCATTTTTTTAAAACATTTAAATTTAAGAAACAGAAAAAAATCTGTATAGTATAGTGTCAATAATTTTTCATATCATGTACATGAAAATATTTTTTATACTTTTGTAAGTGAGATAGCCCCATGCTGTAGTGGCTTAGCAATAAATTGCAGCGCTGGAGATCGCGGGTTCGTTTCTCGCGCGAAGCAATTATTTATTATATGATGTAGATAATCAAATAATTGTTCGGGGCTTTTTAGGGGAATTTCATAGAGGAAATTTATGTTTATAAACTGCCTCCACGATACTGAAAAAAATCCTTTTGTGTAATTCCATCCCATATGCCAAGCGCAGCAACTATGCTAAATACTCCCCTATGATGCAATCTATGATTAGGTGGAAGACTTATATTCAGCAGTGAACTTTTGATGGGCTTTAACAGCTACGGAACTATATGGAGTGATGACGTGATTTGATATACATAATTTTGAAAGATCAAGGCCCAGCTCTGTGGTAATTGATTTCCAAAGTATGCACTTATGGTGGACTGTAATAATAACAATAAATATGGTGTACTAAAATAACAATAATAAAAATCTGCATATTACCCGAGTAGCACTGAAAGTTTACAATTCGCACTTATGTCACTTTGCCATTGTACCAAGACCGCCTACACTCACGTTAAAATTATCCAATAAAATTGAATTTTGCTCGGTTTAGTGCACTTGAAATATTAACAATGAGGAGTCAATCATTTTCGCATTATAAGCCCGAGGTACAAAGAATTCAAACATCCCCGGATTTCGATCCATTCATGGACTGACAAATTTCAGTCTACATAATATGATGGATTCGTTAAAAATGCCAAATTCTACGATACGAATGTAATGTAGACAGGTGTTGTTCATTGTCAACGATACCCAACTTTCTTGTTCTCACGATTATGCGTAATTAAAAAAAAAAGAACCAAATCAACGTTAAAAACTGAATGCCGATTTACTTGTAGCGATTACATCATGTCCATACCATTACTATCATAAAAGGCGACGGAATGTTTTTTACAAAGGAGATGTGTTACAGATATGGTATATGATACAGATTAGATATGTATGCAAAGGGAAATGATACAAAAATAATAAAAGAACTTCTATCACCAACTCGGCTCACAAACGTGGCAACTATGGCAGATATTAAACATTATATGAGGGAAATCTATGTTGAGCGGTGAACGTTTGAAAGATTGTAATGATAATAATACGACTAAATCTAGTCCAGTTTAACCCCCAGAAGACACAAGTTTGCGCGTTAACCGCTAAAAAGAACCCCTTTGTCGTATCCCCTCATTTTCAAGGCACTCCCCTTGTTGCCTCAGCCAGTATCGGAATCCTCGGCGTCGACATATCGAGTGACGTGCAGTTTGGTGGTCACTTGGAAGGGAAGGCCAAATTGGCCTCTAAAAAGCTTGGCGTGCTCAGCAGAGCGGGACAGTATTTCATGCCGGCACACCGCCTGCAACTTTACAAGGCGCAGGTTCGGCCGCACATGGAATACTGTTCCCATCTCTGGGCTGGGGCTCCCCAGTACCAGCTCCTTCCACTTGACCGCATCCAGCGCAGAGCGGCTCGAATCGTCGACGACCGAGTGCTTTCCGATCGGCTCGATTCACTGGCGTTGCGAAGAGATGTTGCATCTCTTTGCGTATTTTATCGCATCTATCACGGGGAGTGCTCTGAGGAATTGTTCGGATTAATCCCAGCCGCCAAATTTCGTGAACGCACTACGCGGCAAACGTCCCGATACCATCCACACCATCTGGATGCTTGGCGGTCCACCACTGTACGTTTCACAAGGAGTTTTCTTCCACGTACAACCTCTCTGTGGAATAGTTTATCACCGGCGATTTTTCCGGACCGATACGACCTGGGGACCTTCAAGAAAAGAGCTTACTCCTTTCTAAAGGGCCGGCAACGCACCCGCAATTCTCCTGGTGTTGCGGTTGATCATGGGCGGCGGTAGTCACTTAACATCAGGTGAGCCGCATGCTCGTTTGCCCCCTCTTCTATATAAAAAAAAAAATAATAATAATTATGGTAAAGTTTAGCGTGCCTACGTTTTTGTATTTCACCAGAGCCTTTGTTTCGTGATATTAAATAGCAACTATGTCTGTTATTTTATTAACATTCTGGAATAACCGTTAATTAATTTTATATGGACGTATACAACGTTATCGGTGTTAATCTAAAAAGTTAAAAGGTTTTGCCTCTAGATTAATTTTAATTACGTACGTACCATGTAGTTTTTGCTCGCATCGTAGTGTCATATAACGTGTCAACCCAACGCGAGGAATGAGGTCGAAGGTAGCGTTTTAAGTGTAAAAACTCGATGCAGCTCAGTTCGTGTGTGCAACGGGGCGAGCATTTAGTGTGCGTGACAAATATCATTTTCACCACTATTACAGCTCTTCACAAGTCCACTCTTAAGGAATACCACAAACCACGATCCTCGGACATCGGCATCTGATGACTGCCTGCATCAAGGTCGTCACTCAATCTAGTAGAAGGCCGTCCTACACTTCACTTGCTGCCACTCGAGAACCTTTTATCTCTATCTGTTGTCGTTCCTTTGAGCTATATGGGTCGTACATTACCACTTTTGCGTATTCTGCACTCCGATCTCTTGGGCTATGTCAGTTACTCTGATTCTACTGTCACTGTCATCATTACGAATTCTATAACACAGAAAACCACTGGTCAGAGCCATCTCCATAGCTAGCTGAGCCATATTAAGTTTGCGCATATGGCCGGCAGTGAAGGACAACGAGTCAGATCTTGTCATCACTGTCTACCTGCGAGGTCATACACTAACATATATGTTTTTTGTCAAGTTTTGATCGATAGATGACGAGAACACGTGTTGTATTCTTTCAAACGCCACCCAACCGAGTTGAATCCACCGATTGAACTCTCGGTCGCCGGCGAGGAAACCTAGCCGGAAAAATTGTCTTTCCAACGTGACAAATTAGCACTTTCATTAATATGTCGCTCAGTACCCTGATTGGAAAAAGATTTTTTTAAACCGAAAGACAACACATCTACATGCTGTTTTCGGGAGTCATTACGAATAGTTTCGCACGCAGACTCGACGACTTTTAACCTCCCGAATAAGCTGGATTCCGAAAAGGCTTTAGTACCATAGACCACATACATACCCTTCCTCAAATTGTACAGATGACCGAGGAGTACAGTCTGCCATTATGTTTTGCGTATGTGGACTATGAGAAAACCTTTGATTCGACGAAATTTGGGTGGTGCTGGTGGTGAGTCTCTTCAGCGGTGCCAAGGTGATTGTCGGTATATCAAAGTACTGAAGTGTTTGTACAGTAGGGCTACGATGTCTATCCGAGTACAGAACCAGAGTACGAAATCTATCCAACTGCAGAGAGGTGTTAAACAGGGTGATGTTATATCCCCGAAACTTTTCACCGCTGCATTGGAAGACGTTTTTAAGCTACTGGAGTGGAAAGGATACGATATTAACATCAGTGGTCTACTCAGAACTTTCACAAGAACACTACAACCTTGACTACAACTATAGGTTTGAGTCATTCTCGGAGTTGACAGCATTTTCGTAAGCATCAGGCTTGACAGACGTATTGGCAATTGAATTAAAAGAATTTTTACTCATTTTCCACTGCCGTCTGTTCAGCACTGGACTTTTGATAGGCTGTGACAGTAACGTTATTTAATTTACAAATAAATAAAATTGTACCCAGTATCTGTTTGTAATGTCAAAATAACAGATTTTATACTAAATGCATATGAAACTATGTACGGTACTTACAAAACTTATGATGTTTTGAAATTTAAGTGAAGATGTTTTGAATTTGAAATTGAAATTTTGTCTATCTGTCTATCTGCCTTTCTATCTGTCTGTTTGTTTCGGCTAATCTCCGAAATAGCTAGACCGATTTTGACGGTATTTTCACTGGCCGATAGCTGACGTTATGAGGAGTAACTAATGCTAATTTTAATTTAGAAAAAAATAGGCTTCCGAGAAATATAATCAATTAATTCTGTGGGTGTCGTAAGAGACGACAGTAAAGTAAAGTTAAAGTTACAGCCTATATACGTCCCACTGCTGGGCTCAGGCCTCCCCTCATTTCTGAGAGGGTTTAGGGCAAGGAAGTGTCCGCCGCGCTGCCCAAATGCGTGTTGACGAACTTCACATGTCTTCGAAATATTTTTTTTCTTATTCCTCAGACATGCAGGTTTAGGCTTCCGAGAAATATAATCAATTAATTCTGTGGGTGTCGTAAGAGACGACAGTAAAGTAAAGTTAAAGTTACAGCCTATATACGTCCCACTGCAGGGCTCAGGCCTCCCCTCGTTTCTGAGAGGGTTTAGGGCAAGGAAGTGTCCGCCGCGCTGCCCAAATGCGTGTTGACGAACTTCACATGTCTTCGAAATATTTTTTTTCTTATTCCTCAGACATGCAGGTTTCCTCACGATGTTTTCCTTCACCGCCGAGCACGTGTTAATTCAGCACTTAAAATTGCAATTAACAATTTCATTGGTGCTGGCGGGGATCGAACCCGGGTTACTCGCGAAGAGACGACAGAGGGAAACCAAATCAGGAGCTGGGCAACAGTGTCTTCCCAATAACGACTAACAATAAAAAAACTGCAGTTGATAAACCGCTTGCCACGCGTGGCAACTATGGCAGAGATAGAGAGGATAAAAAGACATCGGCTTGTCTACTAGAAATACTAGTAGTAAAACATCCGCTTTGAATTGTTTTTAATTGTACGTTGTATCTTAAAGAATACTTATGTTAATTTTACTCAATAGTTAAATAAAAACTCTAAATGATCTCCTTTAAAATACTTTTTGTTCGTCTAAATTGCCTACGCCGATAGTTGTTGGGGGTACTCAGCTCGAAGTTGTTGACGAGTATGTTTACCTGGGACAAATAGTCCGACTAGGTAAGTCCAACTTCGACCGAGAGGTTAATCGACGGATTCAACTCGGCTGGGCAGCGTTCGGGAAATTACGACACATCTTCTCGTTAGGTATACCTCAAAACTCGAAAACGGGATTGTACAACCAGTGTAACACTCACTGGTTGTACAATCTCGTTTGCCAGTGATGACTTATGGATCTGAGACTTGGTCCTTCACTGCTGGCCGTGTGAGGAAACTGAAGGACGCTCAGCGAGCTATGGAAAGGGCTATGCTCGGGGTTTTTATGCGTGATAAACTTAGAAATGTGGATATTCGCAGTATAAACAGAGTTACGAACATAGCCCAACAGATTAGTAGGTAAGCTTAAGTGACAATGGGCCTGCCATATAGTTCGAAAAACCGACAACCGATGTTGATAGAAAGTTCTCGAGTGGCAGTCTCGTACCGGTAGGCGAAGTGTATGGTGACCCCAAATAGATGGAGTCACGACATGGTAAGACATGCAGGAAGTCGATGAATGCAGGTGGCTCAGGACCGTGCTGTGTTGCATTCCTTGGGGGAGGCCTATGTTCAGCAGTGGACTTGTGAAGGGCTGTAAAGATGATGATGGTGGTCTAAATTGCAATAAACTATTAATTACAGGTATACCTACTCAACATTTAACAGAGAAAAATGAAAATTTAAACTGTATATATCAAAAGAGACGTTCATTGAAGATAATTACGTATACCGATTATGAAACTAGACATATTATTGAAAAATCGCCACACTTATATCCCTACATGTTGAAAGGTCGACTTGCGTAATATATTCTTGTAAAAAGTAAACAAACAAACGCAATGCGGTAAATAATGGCAATTATAGACAACGGGGAGCGGCCGTTAAATGTAGGGTAACCATAAATCTTAGCAATAAAATATTAATATTTAACAGTTAATAAAGCTGTTAGTAACTATATATATATATATATATATATATATATATATATATATATATATATATATATATATATATATATATATATATGTGGTAGAGCCACGCTGCAGCTATATCATAGTTGTAATATAAATGGGTCGGCTCGACCGGGGAAGGACCGCGCTCTCACAGAATACCAGCGTAAAATAGCAGCTTAATACTGCTGTGTTTCGTATGGTGAGTATAGATATCCGAAGACCCTTTTTTAGTAGAAATGAGGCATTCTATCTTAGTTCTCACGGGTGACAACGCATCTGCATTTTGATTCGTAATCGAGGATAGATGTAGATGTCTATGGGCCACAGCAACCACTTACCATCAGGTGGACTGTGTGCTCGTTTGTCACCCTATCCTATAAAAAAAAGAAAAAAATAAATATGTACACGTAAAAATAACAAAATAATAATAATTAAGTATTAATTTTTTTATAAAATAAATCAATATTTTATAAATACAACTCTTTTTTAATTAACCTACATTTTCATAAACTATGGACAGCCGGTTTCTCATTTAATGCAATATAAATTGTAATGTTATTGATATAATTCAACGCATATCAGTTTTATACAACGATTGTAATATTAGGATATTAATAAAAAGTTTATTATTAAAGATATTCATTCAAGGAGAACCTAGACAGGAACCATAAATATTTCCAGAGATATGATGATCATAATAATTAGAATTGCGGCCTGATAAATAACTCACTGACTTTCCTGTAACAAGTAAACGCTAGATTTAAATCAGATATAAGTTAGAATTTGTAATGCTAAACGCGGTAACAAACACTTTATACATTCAAAAACGCTCTTTTCTCAAGTAATCAATAACAAATAAAGATACTTCTGGCCTTATGAGGACGCTCGAAGTCGCTCAGCGAGCTATGGAGAGGGCTATGCTTGGGGTTTCTCGCGTGATAAACTTAGAAATGAGGATATCCGCAGTAGAACCAGAGTGACCGACATAGCCCAACGGATTAGTAAGCTAAAGTGGCAATGGGCCGGCCATATAGCTCGAAGAACCGACTACCGCTGGGGAAAAAAGGTTCTCGAGTGGCAGCCTCGTACCGGAGGGCGAAGTGTAGGGTGACCCCCCACTAGATGGAGTGATGACCTGGTAAGACATGCAGAAAGTCGATGGATGCAGGTGGCTCAGGACCGTGCTTTGTTTATTTTATTTTATTATTACTTGGGGTTATTTTATTTTATTATTATTGTATATTATTATTACTTGGGGGAGGCCTATGTTCAGCAGTGGATTTGTGAAGGGCTGTAATGATGATGATGATATAAAGATCATATGCAAATTGTTACAAAGGTCGTTGATATATAATACATTTCACAACAATCAGCAACGAATGTAATAAAAAAGTAGATATCCGATAAATAAACTTTGATAACTTAACATACTTCGCAAAAAAATCTGCGAGCATATTTAGTAATCAATATATTACCACATACCGGTAAAATCTTCAAAACAGCTTATTAATGACTCTAATCTAGAGTTCAAGAAGTACCGGCACGACCAAATCATTTGTATACTAAATACACTTAACGAGTGATGTGACTCAGGATCGGGTTTTATTATCGATAAAAATCCGGATCAAATGAAGTATTCAGAGTTGGTGTAAAATGCCAGCCGTGTTGACAGAGACGCAATCAATAAATCACTCGGCACAACAAAGAGGTATTCAATGTGTGTTGATTGTGCCTCTTGGGAATGCTTTTTAGTAAAAGCTAGTGATGTGCATTGAACTTATCGAAAATAATAAATCAAAATGAAACAAGTATCTTTGCCATAAGAGTACAATGGTAGACACCAGAAAGACATTGAGTCTACTGCTGAATTTCTAGGAGTAGAAGATACAGGTTTTTTTAAAATAGTCGTTATTTACCACGCTGGGTAGGTGATTTGATGCTTAACACTACAGTTAAAACTTAGGATTCTGGGTTTTAAATAACTTTAACAGATGCATTTGGTATATACTTCGTTCTTCACGGAGGTCTGAATTTCTTCTCATTATTTACGTGGTAGAGCCATGCTGCAGCTATATTGTTATTGCAGCAGGAATGGGTCGGTGATTTATTTTGTATCAAGACAGGACATTACCTTCCCCTACTTCAACATCATCAGCCAGTAGAAGTCTAGTGTAGGCCATGGGCCTCTTATCGTTGTAATGGCTCGTCGTGCTTGGCTGGCGAATTGACAGTCGCAGTGGCATTGAGGTAAGCGTCTACGACGCTGCTGCTCGATTTCGGTCTGTACATTATGTCTAATGTAACGATATACTAACTACACTAACTAATAACGTATACACGGTAGAGCCACACTGAAACTACTTTATGATTGCAGCACGAATGGGTCGGCTCAACTGGAAAAGTCCACGCTCTTACGGTATACCAGAGTAATATAGCAGCTTAATACTGCTGTGTTTCGTATTGTGAGTTTAGAGAACCGGGAACCCTTTTGACTGGGAACGAGACATTCCATCTCAGTCCTCAGGGCTGGCAACGCATTTGCATTTTGATTCTTAATTGAAGATAAATTTTGATGTCTATGAGCCACAGCATCCACTTACCATCAGATGGACTGTGTGCTCGTATGTCACACTTATTCTATAAAAAAAGGTCGTGTACCATTTTCTTGTATAGATGTTAAGTACTCAGTCTGGCGACAAGAAATAGAGCGTCAAGGTTTCATGTATCGAACGATAATTTACCTGCCCAGCGATTACAGCCCCCATGGTAGAAGTTTATATCCTAAAATCGATCTTTATTAAAACTTAGGTACAAAAATTAAGATATACTATCATGCTTTAATAAATAACAGTAACAATTTCAATTACATAACAGATCATAACATAATTGTATATATCATACACCAAAACTATTTGAACCTAAAGCAAGATATTATGTAATGAAATAGTAATTATTTCAAAAGTAAATAGAGACGTAGCCAATTCTATTAAAAATTGCAGCCTTCATATTTATCGATGTTCTATATTATTTTTTGACGCAACACTTAATCGGTCAGTTCAAGAGACTCATTGGTGGTCCACCGACGCTTTGATAGAATATGCCGAATCATGGCACGCGATTCAAATATGACGATGATATGGCTCTTATATTATTTACAAGTTTATTTCCGTCGATAACTAAGTTCACTCCCTTACTTAAAGTGTTAACAATAAAGTCTGAAATTCGACGTTGAAGAGCCAAGTAAAGGTATGCTAAATATTGTGATCCTGGGATATAAATCGGTGTCCATTAAACTGTTATTATCCGTCTATTGATGAGAGGTTAATAAAATATTGTTCGATCGACTTCACTACTCTTCAGTAGTGTGGTAATTCTCTTATTAGGCAATTTCAATACGGCCCCAATTTCGCTTATTCATTAGATGTTTAAAAAGTGTATATTTATTTAATTTTAACTATTATAAATAAAAATCGTGAAAGTTGAAAAAGACTTTTCATTTAAAAAGAATAAAATAATTTCACATTCTGAAGTCCATGCTAATATATATAATGTAGAATAGTTGAAGCCCCTTAGCCCATTTATTCTTGTTGGTTTTTTGAAATTGGTTTTTCATTTTTTTAAAGGTCTCTTTCAGCATTTTAAGTAGAGTATCACAATTCACAATCTCAATTTTGTCTAAAGACTTACATTCAAATTTTGCCATCCTTAGAACAAATTATCCTTATGAATGGATTTTTTTCTTATTTGTACTAACCTATTTAATAAAAAAAGAATTGATAAAATTGGTTCATAATAATTGACGAAGATATTGTGTAACATACATACAAAAAAAAAACATACAGTCGAATTGTACACCTCCTTTTTTTGTGAAGTCGGCTAGAAAGTTTCAATATAATATATAGAAAGTAGAAATCCGCACGTATTGCAACAAGTATTTGTATGGCCTTTAAATAATTGTTCCATGTTTGGATGTTGGTCCTTGTGCAATTTATGTTTGTAAACTGCCTCCAAGTTACAGGAGAAAATTCTAGTGTGGAGGTAACGTTTTTCTTTTTAAAAAGAAAACAAGAATAAGTCCTTAGATGTGACAAAGCCTCTATAGTCTTCTTTGTTAGAAGTTGGTTGCAGGTGTACGTGAGCTGTAGAAACCATCAGAAATGAGGATATCCATAGTCGAACCAGATTAACCGACATAGCCTAACGGATTAGTAAGCTGAAGTGGCAATGGAAGAACCGATAACTGATGGGGGAGAAAGGTTCTCGAGTAGCAGCCTCGTACCTGTAGGCGTAGTGTAGGGCAACCCCCACTATATGGAGTGACGATCTGGTAAGACATGCAGGAAGTCGATGGATTCAGGTGGCTCAGGACCGTGCTTTGTGGCATTACTTGGGGGAGGCCTATGTTAAACAGTGAACTTTTGAAAGGCTGTAATGATGATGATACGTCTCACTGCTGGTCACAGGCTCTCTCTCATTTCTGAGAGTGTTTTAGGGCAAGGAATTGTCCGCCGCGCGGCCTAATGCGTGTTGGCGAACTTCACATGTTTTCGAAATATTTTTTTCTTATTTCTCAACATGTAGGTTTGCTCACGATGTTTTCCTTCACCGCCGAGCACGTCGTAAACCATTTATCATACCTACCTATCGAAAAGAAAAAAGTGGTAATATTATGTATATGTGTGGTATCAATGGGTTTTATAGTAGAATTTAGTAAAATTCGTCGTTAGACAGAAATAAACTGCTGTGTTAATGCTTCAGCCGGGAGGCTCCATAATGCTCAAGACACATTAGCCGCCGAGTGCCCCGCTGTGTTGAAATTGCATCTGAATTGGCTCCCCGAGGTCAGAAATCACTAACACATTAACTTTATTACGTTGATATGGGTCCGCAGAGTAATTTGCACGAAATTGACCCAATCAACTAACGAGCCAAGTAAGTAAACTTATAAACTTTTTTATAGTATAGAGGTGACAAACGAGCACACAGTCTACCTGATGGTAAGTGGATGCTTTGGCCCATAGACATCTACATTTATCCTCGATTAAGAATCAAAAACGCAGATGTGTTGTGACCCCTGAGGACTAAGATGGAATGCCTTGTTTCCAGTAAAAATCTCTACACTCACCATACGAAATACAGCACAGTATTAAGCTGCTGTTTTACGCTGGTATTCTGTGAGAGCGTGGTCCTGCCCCGGTCGAGCTGACTCATTCGTGCTACAACCATAATAGCTGCAGTGTGGAACATTGGAAATGAAATTTATTTTTTTGGCAAATAATCTAGTTTTTTAACACAAGCTCTTGGTAATCGCAGTACTTTTTAAAACAAATGTCCATCCATCGATCCATCTATTACAGCCTATAAAAGTCCACTCCGTGACACAGACCTTCGTCATAGAGTGCCTCATTTTTCCATAGTTGAAACACTTGGCAAGCGGGTTGGCAACGTTTGAGTTGATATCAGGAAAATCCTGCTCTCCATCTATGTTTCAGCTTCCTGCTATCGACTTTTACAAACCACCTGGGACGAATGGGGTAGTGAATATTCTTATACTTAAAATTTAGGAATAGACAAGTTGCATGTATTTTATTCTTAATTTTTTTGAATTTACTAAAAATTATAAGAAAAATTAAAAAAGTTAACGATTGAGTTTTCATTTAATTTGCAACTAAAAATGATTTGTCGAAAATGTTAATTCAAACGCTAGTGACGTCATTATATCGCTTTAGTAACGTCATCGCGTGGTGGAATGATAATACACTCGTGTTGACAAAATGAAAAAATTGTCATTACATATTACAGTTTATATATTATGTTTTGTAATGACACATGTTGATCCGAATATAGAAAATTACAAAAGTATAGCATGATTGCGGTTGGCTCTCAGCTTCAACGAATATAATGAAATAATCTTTTTAGTAATTATCAATAAGTAACAATTTTTTATTGATAATTACTAAAAAGATTGACTTTTTAATATATTTCCAAATATAGTTAAAAGAATTATTCTTTCATTCTTTTTAACTATATTTGTATATGTTTTATATTTTTTAACTTTATTTTTTTTCATTATACGTATATATATATATATATATATATATATATATATATATATATATATATATATATATATATATATATATATATATACATATATAGTACCCGGTTGACCACCCGAGCTTAGCTCGGTATTTTTCGCTCGGTTTTTTTTTAATTCGTGTGTTTTGGAAATTATATTTAGATACAAATTACATACTGATGAAATACGAATAATATTTTTTGATCTTTGCGACATAATAGAAAAAACTGAACTGGTTATTTGAATAAAAAATCATGAGTGCAATTAGTTTAATTTAAATTTTCGTGTTTTTAAAAAATACTAAAAAAAGGACTCGAAAAAATAGATTTTCTCAAAAAAGAAAGGAACTTGAAAAAAAATTAAAAAAATCGGTCGGTCGGTCTGGGCTCGAACCATGGTATTACAATTTTGTGACCGCCCTATATACCAATTAAGTTATTTGTAATCATTAATAAACTGTCAAAATTTACCTTCTTATTCTAACGATATTGTAGCAGTTTCGGACAAAAAGACATTTTCTAAAAATAAATCCTAGCTAGATCGATTTATTGCCCCAGAAACACCCTGCACACAAAATTTTATAAAATCGTTGGAGCCGTTTCAGAGATTCCGATTATATATATATATATATATATATATATATATATATATATATATATATATATATATATATATATACATATATATATAATGTAATATAAATGTAGATGTCTATGGGTCACAGCATCCACTTACCATTAGGTGGACTGCGTGCTTGTTTGTCACGCACTCTCTATTCCCCCATTCTCATAGTTCGATGGGACGGCAAACCGAGACGATCAGAGAGAGAGAGAGAGAGAGTGCAGGTCCAACTGTACGTGCTTTACGAGGCACGGGAGTGAAATACCGACAACTTCCTGACTCCGGTCCGCTACCGAGAATTTCTCCAACACGATGTTCAGCAACCGCATTTACACCACAAGATCAACGTATGATGGATTGTACAAATGACTAAATAGTACAAACTTGAAAATTTTGTCAGTCTTGTCGTTATATCGCATTGTTGAAGTGATACTACAGTACGACTACTAAGACTTCTCAGTTTATTTTATACAATAGTTGTGACAAAAGAACACATAGTCCACCTGAGAGTATTTGGAGACCACAACGGAACAACTGGTTTCAGTAAAAGGGTTTCCGGTTCTCTAAGCTCACCATACAAAACACATTAGAATTAAGCTGCTATTTAACGCTGGTATTCTGTGAGAGCGTGTGCGTTCCCCGTTCGAGCTCTCCCATCCGTACTACAACCATATTATAACTGCAGCGTGGCTCTATCACGTAAAATGTCTAAATGTTTACATAAGAAAGAAAATCTTCAAATTCCTAAGAAGCCATAAATTAAAATGCCTTTGTGGAAGCGACTGGGTAATCTACACACGTTTTGTAACGGCTGCAAACGTTTTGTATTATTTTCGCGCTTCAATCGTAAAAATTCTTTAAATTTCTACTTACGACCCACTTTAAATCAATATTCACCGATCGCGGGAGCAAATGAAGTTATAACAATGGGCTCAACGCTTTCTATTACAAAATGACACATAAATTGCGTTTATTTAAGCTACTTTGAACCTTAACATAAAATGATACAAATCAAAAAGGATTGAGCGTATGTGAAAGCTGTGGTCCATGAACATCAACTTCTATCCGCGAATAAGCATCAAAACAAATATCTCGTCTGCAGTAAAAAGGTTTTTTTTTTATATAGAAGAGGGGGCAAACGAGCATGCGGCTTACCTGATGTTAAGTGACTACCGCCGCCCACATGATCGACCGTAAAGTTGCTAGAGGTACGAAACATGAAGCATTAAGCTGTTTCACACAAAATCGTGTCCCTCCCTAGTCGAAACGACCAATTCGTGCTACAACCATAATTGCAGCATCACTCTACCAAGTAAAATATAATTCATAAGCAAAATTGGGTTCCAATTCCTTAAATCCTTATGCTTATCGTGCCATAACTTCTTCTGCGTGGTAGAGCCACGCTGCGATGGATCGGGTAGACCAGGATAGGACCACGCTCTCACAAAATACCAGCGTAATATAGCAGCTCAATGCTTCTGTATTTCGTACGGTGAGTGTAGAGAACCGTGGACCCTTTTTACTGGAAACAATGCATTACATCTTAGTCCTCACGGGTGACAACGCATTTGCATTTTGATTCTTAATCGAGGATAAACGTCCGTCATCAGGTGGACTGTGTGCCCGTTTGTCACCCTATTCTCTATAATAAATTGAATGACTTCTTCAAATGATAAAATGAAGTAAAGTAACTGTAATATTATATCCCCACTGAGTTTTAAGGCAATATTAAGTCCGTCGCAATTTTCTAATACATTTTGTTAAATTTTACATTTCATTGAATTTTCAGGTGAAAAACTTTTTTGCTGCTACTTAAGGGTAACTCTCATCTTTTTTCGTAGTAACATTCAGGAAAACCTACAGTTTATTTACGTAGTTCTGCATTTATAATGGCAGCACCTGACTATAGGTACCTACTATATCTACATATGCTATACAAATTGTATATAGATACACCATTTACATATCGGTGTAATATCTAATATCTATGTACCTACCCGGCGTCAGACTAACTACGTATCAGATACCACTGCAGTATAGCATCACTTCACGGAACAAACAGAA
Source organism: Parnassius smintheus behrii (assembly GCA_036936625.1). Taxonomy (NCBI): domain Eukaryota; kingdom Metazoa; phylum Arthropoda; class Insecta; order Lepidoptera; family Papilionidae; genus Parnassius; species Parnassius smintheus. The sequence goes on along the minus strand of JAUPFT010000026.1, from coordinate 24,133,615 downwards.
CATCGAACACGGAACGCGAAAAAGTTATAATAAAGTAAAATAGCCATTATAATAATGTGACACTGACTCGAATTTCGAACGAACCGTGACCATTGCGAAAGAATGCTTATATACTTTTATATATATATACATAATATAACATAACTAACATATATATATATATATATATATATACATATATATATATATATATATATATATATATATATATATATATATATATATATATAATATCCTCCAGACCGAATTCCGGCCACGGCGGCCTGCCTCAACGGAGGCTAGCCATCGGCGCAGGACGGGATTATAGTGCCCAAGTGTATGCGCAAGCACAGGTGCATTCTCTATTCCCTCACTCTCATAATCCAATGGAACGGTAAACCGACACAACCGGAGAGAGATCAGGCGCAGGACCAACGGCTTTACGTGCTTTTAGAGGCACGGGGGTGAGACACCGCCAACTTCCTGACTCCGGATAACTACTGAGAATTTCTTGACGGAAAAACTCAATAATTAATTTTTTGGCCCGACCCGGGATTCGAACCCGGGACCTCACGATCAGCAGTCATACTACTACAACCACTAGATCAACGAGGCAACGATGAGTAGCAGTAGGTATGTTATAAATGTACCTACTTCGACTCATCGTTTTAGGATAAAATCCTTTCAGAGTACCATAGTTATTGACCAATACGTAATATCGTACTTAAAATATAGATATTACAATGTATCGATAAATCTAGGGTAGCTGTATAAAATAAATCCATCAAAATCGCAAATCACCCTTTAATATACTGCCTTCCTAACAGAGTTACAGAATCACGTAGATGTCAACCAGATACATTGATATTGAAATATAGAGATTCATTACCAGATACTCAAATCCAATACATAGATACGATTTGATGTAGATTAAGAGTGGTATTACCAATGCCTACCGCGCATTAGTTCCGGATTTACGCGCTCGCAAATTTCACAGTACGCGAACAACCCAGGTTCGATCCCCACCGGCTCCAATTAAAATGTTAGTTACAATTTTGCTGATAAAACACGTTCTCTTTGGCTTGACTCAGACCTAGTGTTGAATGCAGCTAAAACTATGATACCAGGTACTCATAAGATCCCCTAATATGAGAGAGAAAAGTATATGCAACAATCTTATAGCTCATGATCACAGTTGCCTTCATAATTTGGGTTACCTTCTTTGTAGGTGTCCACCAATCAAAACACTACAGTAGCTTGGATTAGTAACCGATAGTACATTTAACAGGGGACCCCAACTTAACACCATTAGAAAACAAATGGCTTTTAGGACTTCATGAGCATTATATAACGCGTTTACTAATTTTTTTTCAGCTATGGCCTCTCCACTTAAGGGAAAACGTTCAAGATATATTTGGATAGGATACACATAATTATAATTTTCATATCAGATTATTAAAATAAATGGTCTAGCCTAACATAACATTCGTCAAATTAAATACAATTAAATAAATATTGCAACGTATTACCCGTACACAACCAGTTCATACTTTAACTTCTTAAGGAAGATTTTTTTAAAATGATTCGATTAAAAATAAACGTTGAACATGATAGGGTTACTCGGGCGATCACTCGCGGCAAGTTGATCACGACAGCAGTGCAGTACACTTGCGGCAGTCGCACTAATATGTACTTGATTCCTAGAATCATAAATAAATTGGATCCGCAGTTTAGAATTCCAATTATGAAAAAAACTATACAAAAAACAAACTAAAGATGTTTCTGTGAGTTCTTTGGATAGCAAAGATCACATAGTTATATGAATAGGTATACTTTGTTTTTTTTTTAACTTAATCAGTGGTTTTATATACTATTAATCGTAGAATTTTATTTTATTTACCACGTGCTCAGCGGTGAAGGAAAACATCGTGAGAAAACCTGCATGCCCGAGAAATAAAAAAAAATATTTCGAAAACACGTGAAGTTTGCCAACACGCATTGGGGTAGCGCGGCGGACACTTCCTTGCCCTAATACCCTCAGAAATGAGGGAAGGCCTGTGCCCAGCAGTGGGACGTATATAGACTGTATTTTTAACTACGGTTTATAAATCAAAAAAATGTCTACTTCATGAAATACCAGAAAACAAGGTCCTGAGATACCTGTCCTCTATTCATCGACTACGAGTATGTCAATTGATATTTAATGCTGCTGTGTTTCGTCATCTGCATTTTGATTCGTAATCGAACATAGATCTAGATGTCTATGAGCCACAGCAACCACTTACCATCAGGTGGACTGTGTGCTCGTTTGCCAACCTATCTTATAAAAAAAAAAACGTTAGACATCATACAAAGATTGACAAAGACACTGTGAGTGTCAATTCACCAGCCAAGTATGACGACCCCTTACAACGGTAAGAGGCCCATGTCCTACAGTAGACTTGGACAAACTATGGTTAATAAATCAAAAAAAAATGTCTACTCCATGAAATGCCAGAAAACACGGTCCTGAGCTACTTGTCCTCTGTCCATCGACTACGAGTATGTCAGGTTGTTACTTAATCTAATGAGGACCGGCCTACACTTGGCTTACCGGTACGAGGCCAATTGAGGACCTTTATTTCCTATCGGACGTTGGTTCTTCGAGCTATATGAGCGGTCAATTGCCACTTGTCATCACACAACACCACTATCTGATCTTGTTGTCCACCATTTGATTGTCAAGTGTGGCTAAGCAGTACACTTTTTACGGGTTGATAGAGAAGAAAAAAATTGTTCTGCTTCCTAGAACACGGTCTATGTACTCTTAAACAATTTTGTTTTGATTAACACATCTTTTACGGATTTTATGTCGTTTGATATATATAATTTTTGTGATCATATTTTAGGGGGCCTCAACCATTACATTTGGTTTGATAGACCACAAATCCTTGCGAAAGAACATCGATTCCTACCAAGGATGATATTATTGAATCAATAAAAGTAAAACTAAACCCAATCATACCACTGCAAGACTTTAAGACACAGTAAGTTCATTCTGCGCAGGTCGGACCATAAATAATAATTAAAAAGCTGAAGGTACTCCGGGTTAACACTGACATGCAGACATCACGTCTCAGTTCCCATTGATCATGGGTGCTGGAAAGCACCCAAAACTTCGGGAATTAAAAATCCGTAAAAGTAGTTTCAATCAATGTGTAGTGTTCGCGTAAATATATTAAATCATTATGTAAAACAGTTTTTTTCATAACAAACACTGAATTTAGTTTCACTTATGTAAATACAGTGCAACAACTTCGTGGCTAGTTAAAACGATATTACAAACTCGTAGCTCCCAGCAGGGTCATCATCTTCAACGGCGTTCCTAAACTACTTAATAGGGTGATAATTGCTAGGCTATTACAGCCCCCCTGACACCCCTACATGGAGGTCGGGGCGAGAGGCTGCAGGCGGGAGCTATAAAAATATACAACTCTATCTACGTCCCGTTATGGAAATGTATATAAATTTTAGTATATTGCATAGTGATTTTAAAATGTGTATATGTATATAATAATGAAATATTAGAATTTTTATTCCAAAACTAGCTTGCCAGGCAGACGTTGTTCTGCCCTTTTCGACAACTCTTTGTCATGTCCTATTAAAAATCTTTAAATTCGCAATAAAAAATTGTGGGTCACTTAAAAACAAAAAAAAATATCCTATCTCTCAAGTTGTACTAAAATGCACACGGTGTGCAAATTTGGTTATAACCGGTTAGGTAGTATAGGAGTCCATCGTGGACAAACAACGTGACACGAAATTTATATATATTAAGATTATATTCTTTCTAAGTTTTATGTCAAAACACATTGGAACATTTCATGGCTGTTATTAAATTTTAAGTTACATCATGATACTTATTTTATAACACTACACATTGAATAAAACTACTTTTACGAAATTTATCACATTTAATTATTCTCATTTTTAATTTTCTTATAAAGGGCAAAAGACCTAAAAAAACCGCGTATAAGAACATATCCAACGTGAAACACCAACGCTCCGGAAAGTTTGTAGTTTGGGTTCATATCCTAGACGGCCCAACTATTAGGTACATCAGATATGATATACTACCAATTTTTGCGCAAGATACGTGGGGTTATTAAAATTAAAAACATCCTAATTTAAATACAGAAGAATCCTGGGTAACCAGCTTGGGATCTTGTAATTAATAAAATTAAAAACTATACCCAAGCGTACCATTGCAAGACTTCAAGACACAATGAGTTCAATCTCCGCAATTTGAACCAAAAGTAATAATTAAAGTGCTGAAGATAGTCCTCGGGTAAGCTCGGTATGTCAATCACCTTACTCTTCCATGACCATTTGTAATACACAAATGTCGGGAATTATAAATAAATAGAATTAAATGCGATATAATCCACATAGTGTAACAAGTACATAGTTTTATTCAATTGAAGTGTATACTTTTTCGAATAGACCAAAACAAAGTTTCTAACTTTATATATAAATAAAAAGTTTCTAGGTTACGATTTAAGGTACGCGTCGAATATTTACAAAGTAAAGCATCACAACCCACAACATTCTAGTCCAGTCTGTAAAACAGTTCTCGTTATATTATGAAAATTCATTACAAACTTAACCGACGGAGATTGCTTAATTTTCTTTAATATTAACTTGTATCTTGTACGGACCCCTTTTTAATTAATTTCGACAAAATAGTCGAGGCGGCGGTTGGTGCTGATAAACTGTATAGTGATGGAACGTTTTAAGACGACACATCGAAAAGGCTATCGCCGTACTGATCAGAGTGAATACATAATTTCTATAAAAACTTGAAAAAACGCCATCATAAGGTTTAAAATTGCGTAGCGCCCGCGACGATCAAAAGCGCTTAGAAATTGTCAGAATCATAAAATATTTTTTTTAAATTATTGATTTAAGTAATCAAAATAATGAACAAGTAAATTATGAATATTGATGTCATGAATATATTTGAGTGATTCTCAAGCATATAGATTAAGTACTTTCGTTGTAATTTCAACTATAGTGATTTTTTAGAGGTGTTTTCGCAAATAATTATGATCGAGTCATAATTATACAATCGTGTTTTTGAACAATCAAATTCAAGAAAAGACATGAATTTGCCTATATCAAAATTCCACTTGCCTTAGTGGTGTCATAGTATTATACTATTCGATGAAAGGAGGTGCATTTTTTCACGATGTCGCCTTAAGAGAGCTATATATTATTATATTTACGATTATAACTAATGTAGTTAATTTTGTAGAGAGATCCAGCTACCTACCACTGATCTTTGACATAAATAGTTATTATTTTAGCTAAGCATATGCATGTATATACATAGTATAATATTTTGACGTTACTGTAACTACATTGACGCTCTTTAAACCGGATATCAGCAGTGAATGCTTCGTTGGTTGTCAGCAGAAATAGGTAATTGATTGAGTTAAAGGTTTCAAACCTGACTGACTTCCAGACAAAGCCCTACCAATTCGTATTACAAACTACTGAGTAAATTTATTCAATAAATATTCATTCATCATCACCATTTATTACAGCCCATATGAAAGTCCACTGCTGAACGTGGACCTCTCACTATTATATTATCAGACAGGTATTTTCCACAGTTTCCACTCTTAGCTGGCGGGTTAGCGATATAATGACGCTACTGCCCATCTCCTGGCTTGTTTCCATTTGTCGCCTCATACGGCAAACACATGACAATATAGAGTGTTGGAAGTTTTTACACTGCCGCTTAGTAAGCAATAAATATAATTTAAAAAAAATTATGTTACATAAATCTTAAATGCTAAAGCTATGGTATATAGTGTACGTCCATGTCACAAGCCTCTAATTTCTGTGAGTGTTATTGAGCAGTTAGTCCGTCGCGCTGCTTCAGAACACATTGGCAAACATTACATCATATCTTCGAAACATGATTACGTATTTCGTATGATTAGATGCATGATTTTATGGACTAAAATATAATGCTTTAAAACATTTTTGACACATTTTAATGGTATTCTGTCGATAGCGAAATTCGCCATCACTATGATATTAATTTCAAAATTGGTTTAAATAGGTATTACGCCGCTTGTTAGCCCGGGTCCAAAATGAACTCATTAAAACTATAAAAGCAGCGGTAATTAAGGCCGCAGCCCTCGCTACCCGCCTCATCCCTCCCCGCCCACATCCGACCCCTCAGCGGACCGGGCTTAGTACCCCTGCCTTCATTGCCGGAGCGACATGCACAGATTGTGTGTAACTAAAAGTGACACGAGTACATTAGATAGAAGAGTCTTATAAAGATGAAAGTTATCTATTTATTTCAGAGCATAGGAACTTAGAGATTAAAGACGCTTGCCTTTTTTTAATGGAGTAAGGGTAAGCAATAAACACTCAGCCCGGCTGATGGTATGTGTCATCCACATGCGTCCTCGATTTTGAAACCAAAACACAGATTCGTTGAAGATGAATGATGATAAATGAAATGCCTCCCTTACATTGTAAAGGTTCTCCGGTTCTTTACACTCACTATACGAAACAGAAAAATATTATTGCATTCCAAAATATATTTAATTTTATATATATCATTTGACATACAACTTGTTTTGTTGCAACTGTGGTGTGGCTTATTTTTAGCGGTGGATTAGTAATAGGGTGTAATGATGAAGATGATGAGTGATGACTCAAGGTGAATTTATTAATTTATTATTTATATCTCTAAGTATCATTCATCAACTGTATCAATATCCAATGAATTTGTTCCCGTGAATATATTACCGTTAAATGTTTTCAACGATTACGAAACGAGTTTAACATTTAATTTGAGATCAAGACTATAATAGCGTATTTAGTGTCGGAAATCATTATCAGTTGAAATCAAGCGTACAAGTGGGTAATGAATTGCTTAATAGTTGGTTAGTACCCAGTCATTACCTCCGGATAAGGAAGCTGAAGTGGCAATGAGCTGGCCGTATAGCTCGAAGAACCGACAACTGATGGGGGAGAAAAGTTATCTAGGTGCAGCTTCCTACCGGTTATCGAAGTGTCGGGTTCGGGTGGACCTCCATTAAACGGAGTGACGACTCGTTGAAAGATGCAGGTATTCGATGGATGCAGGTGGCACAGGACCGTGTTTGTGACTTGAAATAGGAGATCTCCCGCCGGGCGAGGTGTTCTGCCCGGGGAGCGGCCAACGCTCCGTGTGATAATTCGGAGCTATTCTATATATAATCGTGTTTTTACTTCGGAACATTGATAGCGCGATTTAGGCGTCGATGTGTTTCGCTTGTGGCGCGACCACAGCGCCGCCACTGATGAATGAATGAACGTTCGATTTTGAAATCGGTCAGTCTATGTATTGTAGTTATTTTTAGTTATTTTAAGATTTGCTATAAGCTATGTTATACAGTATCATGTCTCCGACATTGCTTTTAGATCTTTCTCCGGTATTATCATACCAGCGGGTACGAGATGTTGGTGAGTGAGTTCCTCTTTGTGTGCGTATACATACATACAGTTTGTACCTATACATTACGGCTTTAAACTATCCTGCATAGGTTTACTTGTCAATCAGGACATCAATCGAAAGCAATCAATAGAGCATAATTTATCCTAAGATCTTTGTATGAACTACCCAGAGCAATATATTTGTACATGTATATCAACGTTTTTAAGAGCATGCCCATGTCCAGTCCAGTGTGAGTGCTGTTATTACGACAGCAATGATGGTGATAATGAATATTAGAGTGACAAACGGGCTAAAAGGCAGATTTTATTGCGTTTAATTTATAATATGATATCGCGTAACTATAAGAAATAGTTTATTTGATGGTAAATCTTCACTACATAGACACTGTACTTATACCTGAAACAAACTTCAAATAAATATCGCAAATATTATGTTGTCTCCAATGAGGACTAAGATAAAATACCTTGCAGTTTGTAATTATAAACATTAAGCCAGATCACAGCGGTAGAAGAATTTGCTCTGGCGAACGAGTAAAATAGTTAAATGAGTGGTTCCAAACTTGATGGACTTCTAGACAGAAGCGAAGCCCACCAGTATTGCAATATATAGTCTACGTTTACGACAGTGTATAGTGATTATTCAAAGCGATACATTTAACATTTTTTTTAATGTTCATAAAATTTTGTACACTTTTCTATCTCATTTTCATATTTCATTGATCAGCCCATTAACTAATATTCTTTACCTCAGTGGGCATAGTTCACCATAATCGTAATGTTATAAACTATGCCCACTGGATTTAATATCGCAGTTTCGTTGCGTATCTGTGGCGTCTGCTCCCCTACAATGTTCTTAATTTTTCGAGCTGGCAACTTACTTATTCCACCGTTAGTTATTAAAAAGTAATTTAAAATAATAAAAAAACCAGATATTCTATGCGTCGATGTCTCATCCAGCTTTCGACGTACTGTTAACACTGCCCGTTGGGCGGGCTCTGTTGCTCGCGACATTACGTCCCAGGAGTACGCGGTAATTTTCAACTAATAACCAGTTTAATTTTCATTGCCTTTTCTGCTTTTATGGTGACGACGCTCACTTTTAGATATTGTGATTGCGTTTATAAAAATTACAGTCGACATTTAAAAATCAGGATAAAAGTACGGGTACACTACGATAATAATGGCGAAATGTTGCTTGTTGACTTGACTGAAGAAGGTACATGCTCGCATAGAATACTAGTGAAAAAAAAAACAGTAATACTGCTGCATTTCATACGGTGAATGACACAACTGGATAACCCTGTTTTACTGATGAACTATGATAACATCACTAACATCTAAATTGTTAATGGGGGATAGATACCTACATGTCTATGGGCCACTGCGTCCATTTCCCATCAGATACTTTAGATACAGATATATGAGAAATTCCGAAAGTTGGATAAGCTAGTAACTGTGGAATTCTTGCTCAGGATTTTAGGGTGTTAATAAAAATATATTAGCGGGAAGTGTTCCATAGTCATTGAAATGCTTTTAAATACTATTAAGAGTAAATTTATGGAAACTAAGAGCCGTGGTAGCCCAGATGGTTAACGCTCGCTGTAAATATAACAGAACGCGAGTAACCCGGGTTCGATGCCCGCCGGCACCAATTAAATTGTTAATTACAATTTTAAGTGATGATTTACCACGTGCGCGGCGGTGAAGAAAAACGTCGTGAGGAAACCTGCATGTCTGAGGAATAAGAAAAAAAAATATTTTGAAAACATGTGAAGCTCGCCAACACGCATTAGGGCAGCGCGGCGAACACTTCCTTGCCCTAAACCCTCTCAGAAATTAGGGGAAGCCTGTGCCCAGCATTGGGACGTATATAGGCTGTAACTTTCCTTTTTTTACTTTTATGGAAACTAGGCATGCAAATACGCTCAGATTCACTACAATTATACAATTTGTAGGCCACAAAGCTTTCGTTCTGTACGGTAATCGAACACGCGGTCTCAAACTGTCACCTTACTAATATTGCAACTAAAAAAAGAAAAGATATTTTTTATAAAATATATAGAAAACCTTTTTTGTAATAAAATACTAGTTCAAAAACTTCATAAATTTGTTTCATTATAAATCAAACTTAAGTTACAGAAGGAATAGGCTTCTGCTATCCGTTGGTCTTGCAAAAACTCGAAAATGACGCGACCGATTTTGATAAGTTTTTTGTGTATATATGAGTACTCCCTGGATAGTTTAAAAACTCTATTGAATCCGGTAGGTGGCGCTGTTGTCGAGATCGATAATCACCCGTGCAAAGCCGGGATCGATCACTGGTTTCTAATAAAAATATTCTTACATGCATCTTGTATGTAATAATATGGATCGTTACGAAGAACGAATCGTTTCTTGAATATAGAAATCTGGTATAAAAGTGTCAAACGCGGCCGAACAAATCGAACACTTGACGGAGATAATGAATACGCGATATAAATCAAAAATATACGGGCAAGTTAAGCTGCATATTATAAGAGAAAATCTTTAGAAAAGTAGTAGAACAATGTCACAGCGTATTATATAATAAAACTAGCTCGCCGGGCAGACGTTGTTCTGCCCTTTTGGAGGACCCTTTGTCATGTCCTATTAAAAATCCATAAATTCGCAAAAAAAACATTGTGGGTCACTCATGGTCAATAAAACTATCCTATCTCTCAAGTTGGACCAAATTGCACACGGTGTGCAAATTTGATTAAATCGGTTAAGTAGTTTAGGAGTCCATCGCGGACAAACAACGTGACACGTATATAAATTATAACCACGGCTGCCTCCAGATATATAAATTTATCTGGAGGCAGCCGTGGTCGAACACCTCAGTTCCCCCACCCCTAGAACCTGAGTGCTTGTAATGTACTCGAAACGTCGGGAATATAAAATAAGTTAGTACACCTACGCGATAAAATTCGTAAAAACCAGTTTTATGTAAATCACCCACGAGATGTCTGATGTTTTCAAAGACTTTTTTTGATTATTAAAACTGATGTTTTGTAAATAAAACATCTTGTTCTTCCTCAGCTAATGAAACGTACTACCTCATATGGCGTGAGTGTCGTGAGAATCAACAAAGTGCAATGAGAGAGGAGATGGGTAGCAGAATCCTCCTGATAACACCTCAGAAAAAATAACTGCAGTCCCCCCCCCCCCCTAAAAACGTGCCATGTATGGAAAATTTCCCCTCTATGAGGCAATTACGAGGCTCTAAACGTAGGCTTAACAGTGGAACTTTGATGCTGGCTGCAATGAATAAATAAATGAATGTACTTCAGCAAATAATAAAAAAAAGTTCTTAAGAGCTTTAAACGGAAATAATCATACCGACATTACTTAAATTTTTTTATGTTAGACTTTTGTTTCAATAAGTTAAATCTCACAGTTCAACGTATATTGCAACTCTTTTTTTACAAAGATTATATAAAATCACAAGTTATTATTTCCATGTCAGAATAATTATTTAACCGTAATAAATCTTCTCAAAAATGTTTATTATAGAGCTTGACGAACGCAAGCGCTGTGTGTATTAAGTGTAAATTACTTTATCGGGAGTTATTTAGGGAGGATTTCCGAAAATCAATCGGTGGGCGGATCAGATAGCGTGATATATGGCTCCACAGTTGACCGTCCGGATTCCGTAGTGGAAGTACACGCGATAATTAAAGATTTTAATTACGGTAACTAGTTAAATATATATTTTATTTTCGTAAAACATAGGACACTGTATGTAGTTAATAGCAGGGATGGGCCGAATATGGATTTCACCTAATATGAATATTTGGCCGAAAGTTCAGTAAAATTTTTACCGAACCGAATATTCGGCCGAACATTATTCGGCAGGATTACCTCGGTACCTAACCAATTTATGTCGAAACTTGTTACCGTAAAGCGCGCGGGATTAAAGCCGGACCCTTCCCCTCGATCCCCCGCCATACCTGGCATGTTATTGCATCATCTAAATCTAAATATAATTTACTGAGTAAATTGCCGGCACATGCTTATGTTTTGACTATTTTTGTGAGATAAAAAGTATTACGTTGTGTTATTCTTAGTAAAAATTGATAAGTTTATGAAGAAAATGAGTGGCAGGAGATCTATTATTTGGACCTATTTTAGAGAAACTGACGACTGTAATGTAATTTTTCTTTGTTTGATTCCAAACAAAATTTTATCAAGCTTTCTATTTGCTATAATTGGAAATAAATTTACAGTGCCTCAAAAACATAACGCTATACGAGTAAATTTAACCCATAAATAATAATACTTTCAACGGCAAAATTATGAAATTCATGTCATTACTCAATTCGTATTTTTCCATACAGTAGATGCTTTAGTACCACTTTAACGAATATTCGGTGATTTAGCCGAATATTCGGTAAAGCTGCTGAATATGCCGAATACCGAATATAAAACGAATATTCGGCCCATCTCTAGTTAATAGGCATGCATCGGTTCTCATCGTCTATATCTTAAGAAAGATTACCATTTTGGTATTCTTAATGCTGCTTATAAGAAAGCAGTTCTGTTTTTCTGCCTAGCATTCCGTATGCAAGGCAATACCACCCTATTACCTTTTTTTATAGAATAAGGGATACAAACGAGCACACAGTGCACCTGGTGGTGAGTGGATGCTGTGGCCCATAGACATCTACGTTTATACTCAAATAAGAATCAAAATGTAGATCCGTTGTCACCCCTGAGGACTACGATGGAATGCCTCGTTTACAGTAAAAAAGGTCTCTGGATCTCTACTCTCACCATACGAAACACATCAGTATAAATGTGCTATTTTACTTTGGTATTCTGTGAGAGCGTTGTCCTTCCCCGGTCGAACCGACCCATTCGTGTTACAACCATAATATAGCTGCAAAGTAGCTCTAACGCGTATAAAACCCATTTTTTTATCAAGCGAAATTACATATAATGCTGTATTTCGATGTGAAAGGTAAGAGTACTAGTATAATTATAGACTATCAGGCATCATTTCATCTTTGTACTAGAGAGTGACAACGCAATTGTAGGCTTTTAGAAAGTAGGGCGCGGTTATCATTTAATTTATAACAGGTACATATTAAAGTGGAGTAGAAACGGCAAAATAAACCCTGTATCCTCTTTTTTGACGTTTTTAAAGGATAACGAATGGAAAACCAGATAGGCCCAGCCCCACAAGCAGCAACTGTTCACAAGTTTCCTCGTAGTCTGAAGCTTCGAAGTATTTAAGAATTCTCACTATCATCATCTCATCATATATTGGTATTTAGGTATTGAGCACTCTCTTAAATATACATAGTTCAATAATAGACTGCACAAAGACTGATATAACTTCCGCTGGTGGTGCAGTTGTTAGGTAATGAGCGACGGTAGTCACTTACCATCATGTGAATCGCACGATCGTTTTCCTGCTTTTATAAAAAAAAAAACTTAAAACATAATCACTTCAGGCGCTCGTTTATCTTAGAATAAATTTTTATTTCGTTTTTAACCCATATAATAATGATTTTAATCGCAACGTACGATGTGTATGGACAGTATGAATAGTTTTAAGTATAAATTTCATAAAAAAAAAAACAGAAATAAGAATCTCATAGTATACAACAAAATAGCTATCAATTAAATTCACGTCACTAATAAATCATTCACAAACAATTTACGTTGAACCGGGAATTATTATAAAGCTAACGTACAAAGCTGCTGTCAACTTAAAAGATTTGACGATAGCTAATCAGTGATAAGGCTCCCTACACGTGTTCTATTAGAGCTAGGCCTTATTAGAGTTTGTACATTTAAAAATATCATAACTGCAAGCATCGTCATTATAAACGCAACTGTAATGATCGGCGTTGAAGTCTAATTTACAGTGACACATTATGAGAAGTAGGAGGAATGGTAAATCTTTTGTATATACATACATTAGCATCACAAAACGTTCATTCATCAAGCACATCGACTAACTGATTTTAGGACTGATAACAGAAGCTGTACAGTTGTGAATCTCTAGAGTAGTTGTTACACCTAGTTTTAGTTTTAAAAACAAGCACTGTAAAAGCTTGCAGCGGTGATTTGTAGTATATTTTCACATATTAATATTTATTAACATAAAATTGTACTTAAAAAATTAAATATGTCTTTACGTGGTAGAGCCAAACCTCAGCTATATTTTAGTTGTAGCATGTATGGGTCAGCTCGACCTGGGCTGGAACATGCTTTGACAGAATACCAGCGTAATGCTGCTGTGTTTCGTATGGTGAGTGTAGAGAACCGGAGACTCGTTTTACTGGAATCGAGGCATTCCGTCTTAATCATCAGGGGTGACAATGCATTTGCATTTTGATTCTTAATTGTGGATTAATTTCGATGTCTATGGGACACAGCATCCACTTACCATCAGGTGGACTATGTGCTTGTTTGTCACCCTTATTCTATAGAAATACCGCTGCCTATACCCTGCTTTATTATCCCCTTCTGCTTTTTACGATACCCACGGAATTATAAGTGGTAGTAGATCCCATTAGAAAAAGAAGAAGATATTTTCTTCACAAAACATCAGTTTTACTGATTTATAACTCTTTAAAAATCAAATCAAAACAAATCAAATAATTTATTTGTAAAACATAGGTAAAAAGTTACAAACTTGGTAGAAAAGGTATGATACGTAACACTATGTTTCGCCTACAAAGGCATACAAATATTTGTTTATCACTATCACCTAGCAATATGAAAATAAATTTTTAATAAAATAACAATTTCAATTATAATTAGTATGTTTAGAAATAACATTTTTTCTTTATAGAAGATGGGGCAAACGAGCATGCGGCTCACCTGATGTTAAGTGATTACCGCCGCCCGTGATCAACCGCAACACCAGGGGAATTGCAGGTGCGTTGCCGGCCCTTTAGAAAGGAGTAAGCTCTTTTCTTGAAGGTCCCCAGGTCGTATCGGTCCGGAAAAATCGCCGGTGGTAAACTATTCCACAGAGAGGTTGTACGCGGAAGAAAACTCCTTTTGAAACGTACAGTGGTGGACCGCCAAGCATCCAGATGGTGTGGATGGTATCGGGACGTTTGCCGCGTAGTGCGTTCACGAAATTTGGCGGCTGGGATTAATCCGAACAATCCCTCAGAGCAATCTCCATGGTATATGCGAAAGAAAATGCAAAGGGATGCAACATCTCTTCGCAATGCCAGTGAATCGAGCCGATCGGAAAGCACTCGGTCGTCGACGATTCGAGCCGCTCTGCGCTGGATGCGGTCAAGTGGAAGGAGCTGGTACTGGGGAGCCCCAGCCCAGGCCCAACATTAATTAATATCTTAATTATCAATTACATAAATATAAACATATAATAAATAAACCGTCTATTAATTATTGCAGGTACTAAAAACCATTCATTTTATCTTCAAAGTATTCGTTGATAGAGTAGTATGCTTTGTATATTAAAAAACTCGAAAGCAATTTATTGAATTTGTCTATATTATCAGTTTCTTTGGTGTTTTTTGGGAGTGTATTAAAAATTTTAGGTGCCATACCCAGGAAACTTTTTGAATACAGGACTGTTTTATGAGGTTTTGTGCGTAGTTTATTCCCATGTCGTAAAATACTTATATTTAAAGGCTCATACAGCTCTATTGTATGTGTTGTTTACAAATGCCAAAATTAAAATTACAAACGAACTAATTACAAGAAACTACTCCCGTCACCGCACAACCCTGTTGACTATAACGTATGTAACAATAGAATCCCTCAACTCAAGCTTATAACGGGCATGAAAATATAAAAGGGTCATTCAGATAGTAACGTAAGATTTAAAATCGTATAAAGTTTATTAACAGGAAGCAAAGTTAAAGTTGTAATAGCATTCAATCAAAAAGTTCGAGGACGATCTTTAGCAAAGATAACACTCATCCAGTAATGTTTGTGCCTATTTACGTGAAAGGTTCATAGATTTGATGATAGGTCTGTATTAGCGAACACACTTTTATGTTTCTGTCAATCACAATTGTTTATATTACGCATTCGTTTATTTTCCACTCTATTCATGGGATATAAATATGGGAATTAATGTCCACCAGACCGAATCTCGGCCACGGCGGCCCGTAGTGTACGCGCTAGAACAGGTGCACTCTATATTCCCTCACACTTGTATGAAGGCAGTCCAACATGACTGGATAACCTTCGGCTCTACGTGCTTTCGGAAGCTAACTTTTCCAATCTCCAGACTGCTACTGAAAATTTCTTGTCAGAAAATCTTATTAACTATTTTTTTTTTGGCCCGGCCCGGAATTTTAACTAGGAGCAGCATTTACGACCGCTAGACTAATGAGGTGGTCGAAGCATCCGAATGGGAATCATCCATGTCATTTGTCTATGACCAACTTAACTGTTTACGCTTGGAACTTAAAAATCCAGTAGTTTCCAAATATAACGATAAAGAAGTACCAAGTTTACCTTAGGCTTACAATAATAATATACACGCTTTGGCCTTCCACTTCGTCTGGATTTTACTCCAGTAGGAGAGGCATAGGAAATATCCTTCCTTATTCATCATTCGTACACAGTCCTATTCCTGAAGCAATCTATATATGTGGTAGAGTCATGCTGCAGTAATATTAGTAGTATAGTTGTAGCACGAATGGGTCGGCTCGACCGAGGAAGAACCACGCTCTCACGGAATACCTGCGTAAAATAGCAGTTTAATGCTGGTGTTTTTTGTATGGCGAATATAGAGAACCGGAGACCCGTTTTACTGGAATCGAGGCATTCCATCTTAGTCCTCAAGGGTGACAACGCATCTGCATTTTGATTCTTAATCGAGGTTAAATGTAGATGTCTATGGGCCACAGCATCCACTTACCATCAGATGGACGGTATGCTCGTTGTCACCGATATCCTATAAAAAAAATCTACAATAATCGTCCACTGCCTCCTCGGATATCACATCGTCACACTCGATCCTCTTCATCCACCACAGGTCCTGTAGCAAGATCTTCGGTGTGATGGTGAGATAGCTATTCTTGGTCGGTGAGCGATGGAGCATCTTCACCTCGTATGGCACCCTGTTCATGGACGTGTTAAATGTCTCGGCCATCCATAATAAGCCAGACCCCAGGCTATATATCTACATATGTGATTATAGATAAGCATGTCGAAGAAATTTTTAAGCGTAGCTTATAATTAAGAGCTTGTATTTATTATTACAAAGACATTGCTGCCCGTCTCTTTGTTGGTTCTCCTCTGACGTCTCTTACGACTCACACGAGACCACATGTTGGTAGTCCAATGGTGGCCACATACGGTCAGTTAAACTGATCATTCCAACTGATCAGTTCAAACTAAAACTGTTGATATTTTTTAAAATGTGGGATTTCCGATATACCCATGAATAAACTTATATGTAGAAATCCTTAAATAATATATTTATAACGATTGATATATCAAAAATCCACTATTTAAAAAAATATCAACAGTTTTAGCTTGAACTGATCAGTTGTAATGATCAGTTGAACTGATCCTGTGTGGCGTACATTACACCGCTACGACACGGATGGATATTTTTCATACAGGTAGGGATAAGCACACAGTCCAACTAACGGTAAGTATGTTACGAACCTTGTTTATGAATCAATATGTAGATGCGTTGTAACCTCTGAAGACTAAATACTTATACTAGTAGAAAGTGTTTTCAATATTCATCACTTACTATAGGAAACAATGTTATTAAGCTGCTACAGCCGACAGTGAGTCGATCATCTTGTGCAGCAGATATAATAAAGCTGCAACGTCGCTGTACTACGTAAATTATATTCCATGACTGACGCTCTGGACATTTGGATAAGTGATGGCTTTAAATACTACCACTTATTTTGGATCAGGATTACTACTAAAACTAATCACCTCAACTGAACGTTCAGCCGTTCCAGCGTTTTGAGGTGATTGGTTTAATAGTACACAAGACACAAGATATATATATATATATATATATATATATATATATATATATATATATATATATATATATATATAGGTCCAGTAGTGGAACCTAGCACACTAGAGGGAAGCCCCTCTAATTTTCGAGAGGTTTATGGATCAATTATTGCGTCGGCTGCTTCAGTGACGGTCAGTTGACGCTCTTCATATTATGTCGTTGAAGTATTTTATTCCTCGGACATGCAGGTTTCCTCACGATGTTTTCCTTCACAGCTGAGCGCATAGTAAATAAGCAGTTGAAATAGCAACTAACAATTTGGTGGGGATCAGACCAGAGTTGCTCGCGTGGCCCCTAAGCCACCGTGGCTTGCAGTCATAATAACTTAAAAGGTACACCTGTCCTAACTTGAATATAGGTGGTGCAAATTTCTTGAAATCAGGATCCTATGGCCGAAAAAGTTGTTGGTATATACGCCAGTCAGATTAATAGATGTAAATTATCCAGGGGCGGCGGGAAAAAATTTCAAAGATGCGAAACATTTGATCCTTTGAACGCTAAACCGCCTACCTTTTTAACATTAAAAAATCATTTACAACGTTTTAATGGCTTTTTGCCTACGCTTGCAGTTTTTAAAACATTTATATTTGTTAACGAAGCGTCGGTATACATCGAATGTCATAGAACAGAACATTCGTTTAAGTCTTATTAAGCAGTATTATATCAAAAGAGAATTTTTATACATCCCGCAAAAGTAATAAAATATCAAGGTGCACAACATGAAGCTATCATGTGTTTATTTAAACTTTATTTCGACGACGTGAGCGCTCTACACCTTTAATTGTATTAATTAAATATTTCCATATACAGAAGCAATAAATTCCTCCATTTGTTATTAATACTGGACTGTTGTACCTTTAATAGTGGGTTCATTAATGTAGTAGAGAATTCTTAAATGGTATAACGTACTACTATAAGTCAGCTAGGGACTTGAAAAGGCACAAATCGTCTCGCAACTCACCCAAATTGGACCAGAAACATTTTAACTGCAACGTCATATACAGTGGGAGCTACTAATGCAATATACAGCGTGTATACTATATGTAGAAATTTAAAAATGCCATTGAATAAATGTGAAGCAGGAATAACATAATATTTTAATTGCGTTTCTTTTGCCTTAGACGTACTTGTAATTTTGTGTATAGCAAATAGTCAGAAATTCCAATATAACATAAGTCAGTTCAGCTGTGAAAATAAAACGTATTACGTAAGGGCTATTATATACTCAGTTTATAACTTCCAAAATATAACATAGTAGGATGCTTAGCATAGACCTCCTGCCTGCAGAGCCTCTCCACCTGCTGAGCAGAAGATCTAGAAAATAATAAATAATCTCTTATAATAAATAATATTTAATCAAAAACTGAACTCATTACATAACATAAACATAAACACTCACGCCTGTCACCCAGAGGGGTAGGCAGAGACTACAGACTTCTATTTGGCACGATCCTGACACACCTCTCTCGCCTCCTTCACATCCATACACCTCCGCATACATGCTCGTCGGTTAAGGGTACTCCTAATCTGGCCCGTTTTCAATAAATCGCCAATTTGGTCGATAAATTTTCGCCTAGGACGTCCCTTTCCGAGTCTGCCATTCACTTCTGCAACATAATTTTTCTTTGTTACTCTTTCCTCATTCATTCTTTCCACATGACCAAACCACCGAAGCATTCCTTTCTTAATCCTGGTCACAACATCATCTTGCAAACCACACTCTTCAACTCATTTGAACTCATTAATAAAAATGAAATCTCTCTATTATTTAACACTAGCTGTACCCAGAAATTTCACCTGCGTACACCACGTATCTGAGCCGCGTGACATGACATACCAGGCGGTCATATGAACTGGCCTGATATAGTTCAACGCGACATGTCGCTACTGTTGTTGTTGTTGTGTTGCATTAAGTAGTACGTTTATCGTGCACTTAATATAAGAAACATGCATCGACATGAAATGCTTAGTCTTTGTTTAACAGGCATTTGAATAACGAGAGTCGCGTATTTTTTCAAAATGTCGAAAACTGAGTGTCGAAGTGTCATAAAGTTTCTGTTTAAAGAAGGTTTATCCCCTGCCCAAATAAAAGAACGATTGGATGGCGTGTATAAGGAGTCTGCCCCCTCCTATAGCACAGTGAAAAATTGGGTGAAAGAGTTTCGCCTCGGGAGAGAAACCGTCGAAGACTTTGGCCACGACGGTCGACCTGTGGAAGTGCTTACTCCCGAAACGATTGCTCTTATCGAAGAGGAGGTTCTGAGTGACCGCCGTTTGAAGATTAAAGAAATTGCAACAAGGCTTGGGCTCTCTAAGAGTACCATTCATCGCGCGATCCATGAACATCTTCACATGAAAAAGTGAGTGCAAGATGGGTACCGAAACTTCTTTCAGCGGTACAGAGACAGGAAAGAGTGCGCTGCGCTTCGGAGTTTTTGGATCTTTGTGGCGAAAATCCAAAGACTGTGATCGAGCGGCTAGTGACTGGTGATGAAACTATGATCTTGTATTATGATCCACAAAGCAAGCGCGAGTCAATGGAATGGCGTTATAAGGGTGAAAAGTCCCCTAGAAAGGCAAAGGTGCAACAATCGACTAAAAAACTGATGTGCACAATATTTTGGGATTTTCAAGGCATTTTGATGGTGGATTTTAAAGAACGTAATACGGTCGTGAACGACGAATATTATGCTTCTTTAATATATAAATTACGAGACAAGATAAAGGAAAAACGAAGAGGCAAGCTGTCTAAAGGTGTCCTGTTGCTCCATGACAACGCCCCTGTTCATACCGCTGGTGTTTCGAAGGATGCAGTTCGTCAATGCGGGTTCACAGAAGTTCAACATCCACCTTACAGTCCAGACATGGCCCCATCCGACTACTATTTATTTTATAAAAAATGTGATTATTTTTATAAAGGTTTAGAGATGTTGATTCACAGATGTCAGAAGTGTGTTAGTATTCATGGTGATTATATTGAAAAATAAAATTGGTTTCGTTTCATTTCCTTCATTGGTTCATAGTTAGGCCAATTCATTATGGGACCGCCTACGTATGTGCTTTATAGAGCGAAGTAAAATTTTATTCACTCTATCTACCCTTTCCGAGTGAGCGTTGCACGCGTCACCTCCCCAGCGCCACAGAAATTGTCCCAAAACGTGTTTTTTTTTGTTTTCAGTTTAATGAAAATCGTACACGATACATGAAAAGCATGCAGGCACGAAATGATCTTTGAAAAATTGCTATCAACCTCTTAGACATACTGTTAGTTACTAGGACTAGTTGTTCCAGAGATAAGCGTGTTTAAACAAACAAAAAATTCTTCCGCTTTATTATATTAAGTATAGATAAGCGAAGTTTCAAATTATTTTTCTCACGATATAGGTTTAGTTAACAAAACTCAGAACAGCCTGTATTTAGCCAGTCGAGTTTGCATATTAAAATTCCCGCGTTGGCTCGCAAGAGCGGCGATCGCGCCGCGCGCTCCCCATGCCCGAGATGTCTCAATCGGCCACAGAGTAATGGTACATGCTCGACCACTTAGTCTTAATTTGGACGTCTTCTATAGTTTATCGTTAAGTCGTCAAGATTCCTTAAAAGGCTTATAACAACTTGAAATTTGAATATATTTAAACCAGTAATTAAATACTACTTTACTAACAGCAAACATTTTCTCTCTATTCTTCTTCTTCAATGAAGAAACACACTAGTTAAAACGAATAATACATGTTTTACTACGTAAATAGTTCTGATATAATTTTGGCAAAATGGATACTTTATTACAACTCACGGCACGTAACTCCAGCGCTGAACTAAACGTGGAGGGGATAGCTGCGTAGCTGCGAATGACGTATCGGTACGGGGACGGAATGCAACTTGAAAGCCAATCAACGCGTGCAAACGATACGCACAGCCAATGCGCAATACCGGTCACTGCTAGACTTTCCTGCCGCGAGTTGTACGTATTTAGTGACAGATCACGACAATTTTCTAGTCCGGTGTAAAGAGGATGATTAACAGACAGAAAAAAGTATTCCATTAATTAATAAAAACTAAAAAATTGTCATCATGCGGAATAAATTTTAAAAACTAAAAATAAGGATGAACTATAGCATGTTTCATTTCTAGTTATAATGTTTTCGTCTTCCTTTGATAATATACTGGTATCGTATGCCATACGCAAAACAAAGATCATCATTTGACCAATGAAAGAAAGCTTTTGGTATGTGTACTGGTCGACTTAGTTCAAATGCCAGAGTTTAGTTGGCATATAAGTTATGGGGCAACAAACGAATATAACTAGCTGCCACCCATCCAATAAATGGTTAAACTAAACATTATTTCCCGTTAATTATCATTTAACCACTTATAGATTAATAATGTATATATAATAGTGTATGTAACATTGTTAATAGTGTTGCATTGGCAGCATTGCACATCACGTTTTATTAATTTTGTCGAAATATTATTAAAACAACAAAAACTGAGATTACACAAAACCTACTAACTACTAAAAACTACTTTAGTTGCATCTTAGCAATGTTCCAAAAGTAAAACAAATGAGCAAAAGTATATAAACATAGATATATAAGTTTATGATATTTAAAAAGTATTAAAATAAAGTTACATCTTATACTTATTTATTTATACTTTCATGCAGAAAGTAATACATATGGCGATCTTAGATCTTTAGGCTAAACAGAGATAGACTTATACCAGGCGGTGCAGCAACAATCAAAATAGACAGCCTAAATAAGAGTAATAAGAGCTGTTTTAGTTCAAACTTGCAACGATTTTTTCCACATGCTTACGGACTTGATTTTTAAAAACAAGCTTGTTGGGAGCTTTTTTTAATTTCGAGAGGGAATGTCGTCCCGGTGTCCCACTACTGATCACAAGCCTCCTTGCATTTCTTATAGAGCAAAGGAGTGTCCACCGCACTGCGCCAATGCGCGTTGAAGGACGTTCATACGTCTTCTTAATATTTTTTATAATTTCTCAGACCTACAGGTTCCTTCACAAAGTTTTACTTCAAATCGAGAACGTTTTAAATGAGCACTTAAATTTGCAACTAACAATTTCATTTTACTGGCGGGGATCAAATTCAGATTGCTCGTGTATCTAGGTACTACGAAATTTATAGCGAATATTTAGCCACTTAGCCATGCTGATCATGGCTTTGTTTAATATACATATGATAAGTAAAAAACAAATATAAAAAACAAAAAATACAATATAATAAAAATTGACATAAATTGAATTTGAGTGAAATGTACTAGGAAAACATAGAACTCGAAGAGTACTCTGTAGAATACCTACCCTCTGTGCCGTAGGTAGAGCCAACACGAAATCCGCGATTTTTTTTTCATATCTTTTATTTTTCGTTTGCAGCGCTAACCTCTGCTGACAATAAGCCCGTATATTATCTCGCCGAGGTTTGTTTCACGGAAATATTCAAATTTATGACGTACGCGCGCGCGCCGCGCCCGACGCCATTTTTGCCATTCTGCCTCGTAAACGGATTAATAGTTTTGTATATATAAGTAGACTCTAAAATGGAATTCGACTTTGGTATAGACATTTTTAATGGACATAACGTGATATCGTAGTCTAGCAGTTAGTTCCATATCATCTGAAAGCAGGGCCTAAGTATAAATATTAAATATCGCCCAAATGTAGGGTTGCCACTTGCCACCCGCTATAATATATAGTATCGTATTCAGTCAATTATATTAAATATTGTAGGAAAATAATATAGTAAGAAAAATAGTATATTTTTATCCCTAATTGAACTATCACGCTTTTTTATATTAAGTGTGATTGTAAGCCTGGAATAAGTTAGTTTTTTCATCACGAGTGTAAAATGGAAAGAAAAAAGAAATAGAGCATGCATTAATCTAGGTTATTAGAAATGAATTGTTAATTTATTTTAATAAGAACCTAAGTTCCTCAGATTCTCATAATTATTTTAAAGGTAATAAGTTGTTGACGGGCAAAGCGAAGAGTAATAACAAATATACATAATATATGGAAAAATACATAAGGATTAAAAACAAACGCGTTCTTTCGTTTTCCTGAATTTTTCAAAAATATTATAATTTAAAAAGAAGTTGGCAACTCAACTCAAAAGTATAAAATATCCATATTTTAACTTTCATTGAGCATTGTAAAAGACCGACATAGCCCAACGGATTTATAAGCTGAAGCGGCATTGGGCCGGCCATATAGCCCGAAGAACTGACGACCGATGGGAAAAAAAGGTTCTCGAGTGGCAGCCTGCACCGGTAGGCGTGTGTAGTTTAGGGCGATCCCCCACTAGATGGAGTGACGACCTGGTGAGACATGCAGGAAGTCGATGGATGCAGGTGGTTCGGGACCGTGTTTTATGGCATTCCTTGAGGCAAGCCCATGTTCAGCAGTCGACTTGTGAAGGGCTCTAATTGTCTCTATTGTAATCCAGCTTCCTACTACAAGTCTATGAATTTGCTTAAGTTAATCAACAGATTTTGCGCCAAAATTTAGTCGCCATCGAGTCGTAAAATCACGTGTGTGCCTGTAACTTCTAAATATTCTTATAAAATTGTTTCTGACTCGTGTTCAGTTGTAACTGTTCCCATTTCACAATCATTCATATCTTAACAAATGAACACTTACATTGAATTGATTTCATTTAGTGATAACTAAATCCAGTCTAAGTCACTAATGTGAACTCATGTAAGCATTTACATTTGCCAATATCTGAATACTAAATATGTGAAACTAGGTCAGACACAGAGCCGTGTTAGCTCAGAAGATTAGCGCTCGCCTTTAAATAACTACTCAAGCAAACCAAGTTTGAGGATTGGATTTTGAATCGTTTGGCAGGAATTTGGGGGAGTAAATTGTTTTGTTTGGTAGTGGTTTGGTCCCAGATTGTAACAATAGCACTCGCATTAAAAGGTAATGCACCGTTTTTGAGAGAAATAACTGTTATAACCTTTTTAAAATTTAGAATTGTTTGGCAGTGGAGGGGGAGGGAAGGGGGTGATGTCACCTAACTCCCGACGCCACTCCCATGAAAGGTACCTAATACACTGTTCTTGAAAAAAATCAAAAATAAAATCCCATAGATCTAACTTCAAAATGGTAAAATTTATCGTCTCCGGCAGTGGGGAGGGAGAGGGAAAAGCGAGGTTGTCTTCTATTACAACTATATGGATTTCTTAGTGCTCAAGTATTAGTGAGTGGTAAAAAAAATAACCACAAGGATGTGGCGGGAGCGAAACGCATCGTAATTTTCTAACCTGTTACAACTGAAGGCATTTCTGGGAGCTCAAGTATAGCACGACAAAAGCCGCAATAGTACACTGGAGAGCGCAAATACACCCAATTAGAGCAACTAACGACAAAATTAGTACGTCATGCCATTTAACACTTGACAGAGTATGGACAATAGAAAAATAAAAATACCATTGAAGTATAATAATAACGACACTAGTCTTTGACATGGTGTTACGTCCCTGTCGCATTTACACAAAACTCTGTATGTTACCCAGCTTACAATATTGCATACATTTTTCCAAGTTTTACACATTTTAGGTTTTATAGGTTTTTTTTCTCTCGAAAACTGTGTATTATATATCTTTTAATGCGACTGGTATTGTTATAATCGGTGACCAAACCTCTAGCAAATAAAACACCTTACTCCCCCTAAATTCCTGCCAAACAACTCTTAATCCATCCCTTTTGTAATTCAACAGAGGTATATATACCAGGAAGAAATAGTAATGTTTTTTATACCAATCTATTTCTTTGTAATAACCGTACTTTAATTAGTGTAATAAGTGTTCGTATTTAGGCAGCAAATTCTTAAAGTGCTAAATATGGAGAAGCAAGTACAGTGTATGCTGTACACTTGCTATGATCTTGCTGTTCGCTTGTTGTATGCTGGTCGGGAGTGTGCTGTGCGGCCTTACTAAAGAGTATTTCATTGTATTGTACACTAAGCGTTGCAACTAGGGTAATCATCGAGTAAAATTATTTCTTGCCTATAATATCTCTATGATGTATTTCGCATTTCAATAAATCGTTTCTGTTAGTTAATTGCCCCTCGATCGGCAACGAGCCCGCCCGCCCGCTCGACCCGCTAACACTGCCTTGCAGGATTAATGGCGCAACTTTTTTTTTTTTTTTTTTTGCGCCCGAAGCAAATATGGGCAACCCTCCGGAAAGCGGGGGAGGGAGGTTGGGAATGCTCATAGCATACCACGCAGTCGGCTGCGTGGTTATGTGGCGACTTTTACCCACTAAACCCAACCTTTTAGGAATTGGCTTAACGATCTGACTAGAGATCTCTAAGCCGTATACGAACGCGACCCTCCTTGGCAGAAAGGAGGGCGCAGTTGGCGCAACTAAATCTACAAGATTTTATACTGTTCAATACAGGTAATTGCTCTCCGCCCGTAAGTGTTGCAATTACGTGTCAATTACTGATGTAGATGGCAAAGGCTTAATAAATACTATTACTAATGTATTTCCATTAAACGATAAGGTAGAATCAGATTATAATTCGGTTGTGTTGCCATAGCGGTAATGGAATTCTTTATATCTATTTGGTGAACGTAACATAATTTTTCAACGAAAAATATTTCCGAACAAAGGATTTTAGGTATGTTAAACGACAATTTAAAAGCCATACCTCATCAACTGCGCGCCGTGAGCGCGGTCCGACCAAAACAATTACTTAATGTCAACGAAAAAGATAATTTAATAATTGCGGCCGATGATATATGAGGGGTCTACGCCCACCTGGGGCACTGGTATTAAAATAACCAATACTTCTTCAGGCCTTATTTATGCACGTCGGCACAAAGTTACATCTTACTCCGCTCGCCGTCGTGCATTTGTTTAAAGAACACGGTAATAGCCGCTCGGAGATTTCTAATGTCTCAATTTCTTCTTGTAATCAGTTCAAACTGCACCTTAATTGTTAGCCGGTTAAGACTAAATTGATATGGTATTTTAAGAGCACGAACTTTTAATTTCAAAACCAGAGGGTAATAACTTTATTTATACGCGCCATTTAATATAGAACTCAATAAACCATTTGATTTAATTTCCAATTCGCGTACCTAAGCAGGATAGGTTTAAATTATGTCTTATTTAATGAGCCGGAATGTAATCCGAATGAAAAGGTTTTAAATCCAAGTACACGATACACTATTATAAGCGTACAATTGTTTAAATAAGACGTATTTTAGCCCGTAGTTTAATAGAATATACGTGAAAAGTATATAGCAGCGAGTTTGCGAGATGTTTTCACTGTGAACACAGCCATGTACTAATGCGAAGAATCTACATATCATTAAGAGATGTAGACCCTTTTATACGTGTGTACCCCTTTGTTTCTTATATTTACGTTTCGATCGTTGATATTTATGACGGGGATGCGTAAAGAGTACATCGCTGGCAATGTATGTAACGCAAGGGATCGAGCTAGTTTCAAACGCCTTTTGTATTATATATAGAAAGATAATTATTTTCTACGAATATTTGCTTTAAACTTATATTGCATTTTCGTGCATTGATTCTCACATTGACATCCTGCAACCCCTTATACAGTCCACACTTGATAAAGGCTTCACTGCCCTCCTTCGTCATTCTAGGTATGATACAACTTAAACGTGATAGTTATACCAACGTTTGTCGGACGCCTTGAAATCTCCTCCTAGATATGATACACCGTCACAAAACGATGACGTTTTACGGCTATAGGCTACATAGAAACGTATTATTTTATAAAATATTATTATGATACTTATAAAATAAATGGTAATTGATATGATGGGTCGCATTTTTTTGATTTTCTCCTGTATCGTGGAGGCAGTTTACATACACAAGGTCAAACATCCAGACACGGAACAATTACTTGTAGGCCATACAAGTACTTGTTCCGTGCGGGATTCGAGCCCGCGGCCCTCAGCGCTGTAACTCATTTCTAAGCTATTGCGCCACAGAGCCGTCGAATAAAATGAAACATACTCAAATGAAGCTTTTATAGGCATTGCTAGAACCAGCATCCGGGTTCATCTTCAGATCAACTTCTGGGTACCGTAGTATTATTGTCATCAAACTTACAAAAGTGTTTTTTTTTTGGATTGTTTCAGCTTAATCGGATGTCAGCAAGTGGTTCAAAAATTGATTACAAATTTTGAACCAAAAAGTCATAAGAGGAAAGTTAGTTACATAAAACCTGTAATTACAGTAAAGATGAACATGAATGTATCCATGCTGCACCTATATTATGGTTGCAGCACGAATGGATCTGCTCGAAAATCGTAGTTTTATGCTGCTATGTTTCACTGGTGGTAAGGCATTCCGTCTTGCACTTCAGAGATAACGACGCATCTGAATTTCGATTCTTGATAGAGGATGGATGAAGATCTCAATGAGCCACGGCATCCACTTACCATCAGGTGTTCTCTCTTGTTACCCCATTTTATGAAAATAATACAGTGACGACTCGATAGCGTAAGACTCTTTTCTTTTTTCTTTAAAAAAGTTAACCTTCTACTACACTACTAGGACTTTCTCCCGTATCGTGGAGGCAGTTTACAAACATAAATTGCACAAGGACAAACATCCAGACCCGGAAAAATTATTTGTAGGTCATACAAATACTTGTTCCGTGCGGGATTCGAACCCGCGGCCCCCAGCACAGCCACTCATTGCTAAGCCACTGTGCCACGGAGCGTTTGATTACGTCGCTTTGATTTCCACCATGGTCATGTATGTATTTGTATGACCCATTAGGTACGTAACAAACCTTTGCCGCCCTATAAAACCAAAACTAGGAGGAGGACAGAAACAAAAACACTAAGTAATAGGTATACTATAACTGATATATTAAGCAAAAAAAAAAAAAACGAACAAACTTTGGCAATAATTATGAACTCTTCGAAAAATCAACTTAAAAAAATAACTACACTTCACCGTACTAAAATATTTACTATAATGTCACCAGGGAAAATGGCGTCTTTATTATTTGATTGACTGATGAAAAGCTATCGTATCACACAGCCATCCATGCAAACAACTCCGTAGTTTTTGAGTTATAATAAAGTGACCATATTAACCGGATATTAGCTTCACGTAGGAACTATATAATTATTGCGTATCTGCGTGTTTATCTACTGAGTGAGTTTTATGTTTATAAATGATCTACAACCCCGCTCTGGAGAGGGAAAATGTTTTTATGAAGCAGTTCAAAGTCTAAACACATACTGTGTTTTTTATAGTAACCGCTTAAAAATTGCGATTACTAATACCGTTGCTGTTACAGATATCTAAGCCCACTGCTGAACATAGGTCCCCCCCCCCTCCCTCATTGGGGGATGATTGCCATAGAAATTATACGGGGTAGAGCCACACTGCAGCCATATTATGGTTGTAGCACGAATGTGTCCGCTCGACCGGGAAGGACCAAGCTTCACAGAATACAAACGTTAAATAGCAGCTTAATACTGCTGTGTTTCGTATGGTGAGTGTAGAGGTCCGGAGACCCTTTTTACAATAAACGAGGCATTCCATCTCAGTCCTCAAGGGTAACAACGCATCTGCATTTTGACTCTTAATCGAGGATAAATGTAGTTGTCTATGGGCCACAACATCTACTTACCATCAAGTGGCCTGTGTGCTCGTTTGTCACCCTTATTGTATAAAAAAGTTACCACTCGGTGAGCGGGTTGACAATCAATTTTAGTCCTTATTAGGAAGACGCTTACGCCCATCTCCCGATTTTTCCCGACTCTTCTGACACCCAGGATGATATGGGGTAGTGTATATTTTACACCGCCACTACACGGCCAATATTCTTACAAAACAAACGTATACAATATTAAAGAAACATGTAGCCTAGCCTGTTTTAATTCCGCATTGGAAAGAGTGTCGTAAAGTTTTAATACAAAAGTCAAATAGGCAACAGTAGATATGTATACATAGATGTTTAGTTGATCTATACAGATGGTTGTTAGCACTCATAGTGGTGTGATGACGGCCAATTCCATATTAATTGATTAACCTTAAGGCGTTTTATTCAAGTATGACTTATACGGAATCGATTCTCGGAATTTTTTTAGGAAGATGTAGATGAACTGTGTTGAGCTTTTTCTCCTTCAATTCCATTAGCCAGCAAAAATCTGGTGCCGGGCATTAGACTCTCCTGTTGTCTAGAGGGTTTGTCTTAATCGTAACGCTTGCAAGGCTGAATGATGAGCCACCACCAGCGGAATGATGAGCTAGTAAAGTAAGTAAAGTAAAGTTACAGCCTATATACGTCCCACTGCTGGGCACAGGCCTTCTCTCATTTCTGAGAGGGTTTTAGGGCAAGGAATAGTCCGCTGCGCTGCCCCAGTGCGTGTTGGCGAACTTCACGTGTCTTCGAAATATTTTTTTTCCTATTTCTCCGACATGCAGGTTTCCTCACAATGTTTTCCTTCACCGCCGAGCACGTGGTAAATCAGCACTTAAAATTGCAATTAACAATTACATTGGTGCCGGCGGGGATCGAACCCGGTTTGCTCGCATATTGTGAAATTTACAGCGAGTGCTAACCATCTGAACTACCACGTAATGATGAGCTACCACCAGCGGAATGATGAGCCACCACCAGCGGAATGTTGAGCTACCACCAGCGGTCCTGACCTCTGACTTGTCAAAGATTTATTCGAATGAATATTAAAGCTATATTAAAGCTAAGCGAGGCAACTGTAGCAAGTCCTTTCAAAATTAGGTTCAGTGGTCGTAAATGGAACTGATGATCACGAGGTCTCGGGATCGAATCCCAGGTGTTCCCAAAAATTAGTTATTGAATCTTTTTGTTGCCTGTGGGTATATTTCATAATTACAGCTGGTGGATAATACCGCAATTTTTCTAGTGGCAAGCAATTACCACTTTCACTTAATTTTATTTCAGTGTGACTTAATAACCTTTTGTAGGCTGCCATAAAGTTTTGAACTGTGGGATTATTGTTAAAGCCTCCTTTTGATCGGATAGCGCTGAAAAAATTCTCCAAATGGTCTTGGGATATTTTATAAGAAGGTAAAAATTTCAAACCATGTTATTTTTCAACGAAATTTACATATATCCATTTTAGAGCCATAATATTATTTATAAAGCCTAAAAACCCTAGCCGTCTTTGAGTATTTATGAGAAATTTCCCATCCGGACTTGTAAGTGTTTGAAAGATCTCATATACTTCGTCAAGTTTATTAAATATGTCCGTTTTATTGTTTGGGCAAAGAGGCTTTTTTAAACCAATATTGTTTAAATTTCTAGAATTAAATAAGTCAAACATGTCATTAACATATTGCAGAAATTGCACTGTTCCATCAGTGTCCTGAAATTCAGGAAGATCTTTTTCACAAACATCAATTGCTATTCCTACCGGTCTACTTAATAACTGTGCAGCTAGACGAACTTTCATTTTTTGATTTTTATAATTTATGTGTCGTGCTGATAATTTATTGGCAAGATGTAGACCTTCGTTTTTCTGCAATTCCTGCAACTGTTCTAAGAATCTGAATTCAATTCTGCGCCCAATGTTGTCACAAAAGACTTTATGATCACTGAAACAATTCCTGATCAGCTTAATCAGATGACAGGGATCAAACAAAATCATGTTTATTTATTGTTATTATAATAAAAATATGGTTTTGAAGGTGGTGTTAGAATACTCGCACCAAGTATTTGCGCCATGTTCAAGTTTGACGCAATTCCATCGAAAGTAATTGCTACTACATGACAGTTTGTGTCTTTCAATAAATCTAACCAAATTTTTAAAAGTCTAGTTTTTTCTGCAGATGTGATGTTTTTTTGCAGGAAAAATACCCACAGGTAATTTCCAATACCCATTTATGGCTACTACCATAAACATCAGTATTTCTTTTGCAACATCAATTTTATCACCGCTTAAATCATTTCCCATGTTAACATAACCATAATGTTTTTTTGCCTAATATTTCTGGCTCTTCCCTTATTTTTATGTCGTCAAAAGTAAGAGCTACGAATACAGGTCCATGTTTGGTTAATTCAAATATCGTGTCTAGAGATTCTTTTCTGAACCCAGGCTCGCAATTTAATCGTGAATACCATTTTCGAAAAGTGTTAACATGTGGTAAACCTAAATCAAATTTATATATATATATATATATATATATATATATATATATATATATATATATATATATATATATATATATAAATTTGACTTAGGTTAGATATAGAAGTGAACCGTCAAGGCCAATTTCTTCAGCTCATCGTCGTATTCAGCTGTGTGACTGATTTTTCCTGTAGCTCTGCCGTTTACTCTATCTACTAACTTCTGCAGTAAATTGTTGCGGCACGCGGCTTGAACCTCATTTCGGTGATTTTCGAGGCCCCGTCGATTATTAAGATCTTTAACAACTTCTTGTAAATTTAAAATTCTTTTTTTCATTCGTTTAGTTTTGGCTTTCAAATTCCTTAATAACCTATTTTTTTCTGAAATTTTTCTTTTTAATCGCATATTCTTATCAATGAGTTTTTTTTCTCTCAGTGTAAGTACTTGACTTGAGGAAAGCCCAGGTGTAGGTGAAGCAGGTCGGGTCAATTCTTCTCTTGGAAGGGTATCATCTCTATTGACGTATGAAGAAACTGATCTTCTTTGTTTCAGTTTAATCTGTAAGAAATTATACCCATTAGAAGCTATATTCAATCAGAAAAAATAAAATACAACACTTACAGAAACAAACAGAGTGGGCACTGAATCTCTCAATAATACACGTCGACGGATTCTTTGTATAAAACATTTTTCATCGAAATGTTTACTGCAAACAGTTAAATTTTTGCTCGGAGTCCAATTATGCCTATTTATAACGCGTATCCATTTGTCACGTAGTGCAGGTCGAGAAGGTAATCCTGAAAAGGACAAAATCATAAGTCAAAATGGTAATAATACTCAGAGGCAATGCAACGCAATACAACATATTCTAAATAGCTAGTAACATATTTCAACATAATAAGCATAAAACGCAGTTAACCGTTAATAATGATGCATTTTTAATCACTCGGTTAAAATAATTAATAACGGATTTTGCATCTATAGTTCCATATTATTACACAGTATTGACTAGAAAATATGTTTTCTTTGATTCAGTTTAAGATCCATCGATACAAGACTTTTATCGGATAATCATGTCGTCAGCATTTTGTCAAGCCCTAGCGTAACCACAAAATTTTATAAATTCCTAAAAAATACTTGAATTCCACTTGTAATTATGAAATATACCCACAGGCAACAACGTGATTCAATATACTATTGATAAAACTATTGTTTTAAACATATTTGTAACAAAAATTATGTAAATAAGCTTCATAAAATTCCAATGATAAAAATCGTATTTACCTGTGGAATGTGTAGTTATTTGGGTTATTTCTTCTTGTCACGTCACGATTGCTCACTGCACATGATACCATGATGATAAAAAACACTATTTTGTTATTTTTTTGCTAGAAATTGAATATTTTTTACAAAAATTATCACCATGTCTTAGCAAGCGAGCCGCTATGGCCTCTTATTCGAAAAAAACTTGACACATCGGTACTTTGTTGTGTATCTCTTTCTGTCTTGCGGGGTATCATATGGATACAAATGTCTCTTTCCCACGCATAGGTCGTCTTTAGCGTAAGCGTAATCCTAGGTCTATGATTATTTGATTGACTGATGAAAAGCTATCGTATCACACAGCCATCCATGCAAACAACTCCGTAGTTTTTGAGTTATAATAAAGTGACCATATTAACCGGATATTAGCTTCACGTAGGAACTATATAATTATTGCGTTTCTGCGTGTTTATCTACTGAGTGAGTTTTATGTTTATAAACGATCTACAACCCCGCTCTGGAGAGGGAAAATGTTTTTATGAAGCAGTTCAAAGTCTAAACACATACTGTGTTTTTTATATTAACCGCTTAAAAATTGCGATTACTAATACCGTTGCTGTTACAGATATCTAAGCCCACTGCTGAACATAGGTTCCTCCCCCCCTGAGATTGTCTCATTGGGGGATGATTGCCATAGATATTATACGGGGTAGAGCCACGCTGCAGCCGTATTATGGTTGTAGCACGAATGTGTCCGCTCGACCGGGGAAGGACCAAGCTCTCACAGAATACAAACGTAAAATAGCAGCTTAATACTGCTATGTTTCGTATGGTGAGTGTAGAGATCCGGAGACCCTTTTTACAGGAAACGAGGCATTCCATCTCAGTCCTCAAGGGTGACAACGCATCTGCATTTTGACTCTTAATCGAGGATAAATGTAGTTGTCTATGGGCCACAACATCTACTTACCATCAAGTGGCCTGTGTGCTCGTTTGTCACCCTTATTGTATAAAAAAGTTACCACTCGGTGAGCGGGTTGACAATCAATTTTAGTCCTTATTAGGAAGACGCTTACGCCCATCTCCCGATTTTTCCCGACTCTTCTGACACCCAGGATGATATGAGGTAGTGTATATTTTACACCGCCACTGCACGGCCAATATTCTTACAAAACAAACGTATACAATATTAAAGAAACATGTAGCCTAGCCTGTTTTAATTCCGCATTGGAAAGAGTGTCGTAAAGTTTTAATACAAAAGTCAAATAGGCAACAGTAGGTATGTATACATAGATGTTTAGTTGATCTATACAGATGGTTGTTAGCACTCATAGTGGTGTGATGACGGCCAATTCCGTATTAATTGATTAACCTTAAGGCATTCTATTCAAGTATGAGTTATACGGAATCGATTCTCGGATTTTTTTAGAAAGATGTAGATGCACTGTGTTGAGCTTTTTCTCCTTCAATTCCATTAGCCAGCAAAAATCTGGTGCCGGGCATGAGACTCTCCTGTTGTCTAGAGGGTTTGTCTTAATCGTAACGCTTGCAAGGCGGAATGATGAGCCACCACCAGCGGGATGATGAGCTATTAAAGTAAGTAAAGTAAAGTTACAGCCTATATACGTCCCACTGCTGGGACAGGCTGTCTCTCATTTCTGAGAGGGTTTTAGGGCAAAGAATAGTCCGCCGCGCTGCCCTAATGCGTGTTGGCGAACTTCACATGTCTTCGAAATATTTTTTTTCCCATTTCTCAGACATGCAGGTTTCCTCACAATGTTTTCCTTCACCGCCGAGCACGTGGTAAATCAGCACTTAAAATTGCAATTAACAATTTCATTGGTGCCGGCGGGGATCGAACCCGGTTTGCTCGCGTATTGTGCAATTTACAGCGAGTGCTAACCATCTGATCTACCACGTAATGATGAGCTACCACCAGCGTAATGATGAGCCACCACCAGCGGAATGTTGAGCTACCACCAGCGGTCCTGACCTCTGACTTGTCAAAGTTTTATTCGAATGAATATTAAAGCTATATTAAAGCTAAGCGAGGCAACTGTAGCAAGTCCTTTCAAAATTAGGTTCAGTGGTCGTAAATGGAACTGATGATCACGAGGTCTCGGGATCGAATCCCAGGTGTTTCCAAAAATTAGTTATTGAGTCTTTTTGTCAATAAATTCTCAGTAGCAACCTCGGTCCTAGGCCCGATCTTTTCACTATCGTATCGAATTGCCATTCTATGGGAATATGGGAATGAGGGAATAGAGAATGAACCTGTGCTTGCGCGCGGTTACAAATCCTGTTTTGCGCAGATGTCTAGTCTCCGTTGAGTCTGGTCGGCATGACGGAAATTCGGCCTGGAGGACACTATTAACTAGGAGGCTGGACTCAGCTGTATTATTTAAATATATTTTCTACTATTAATTTGGACAAAACCAATGTTTTTATATCCATGGACCAATGATGTTTCCATTCAAAGTCTCCCAGCTTACAATTATAGTTTCGCTCCAAAATTTTCAAAACAGAACATAGTGTTACTACTGCTCAGTGTGTACAAAATTGCTACATGTTAGAAAAATGCTGCTGTTGATTATAGCTGCAGTAGCTGCAGCACAAATATATCGGCTTAATCGGGACCAGGTGGATCGCTCTCGTACATAATAACAGTTTTAAAATAGTAGAATAATAATGCTGTAATTTGTATAGTGATTTACGATAAGCGGAGAATCTTTTTACTGTTACCGAGGCATTTCTATGCTCTCAGGGGTGTAAACACACCTCATATCCGACTACAAAAAAACTATATATATAAACCAATACTATTGCTTTGTCAGGTATATAATCAAATGTACAGGAAGCCTTAGTCCATACCGTATCGTGAGCACCGCGGGTGGTCAGAGAGCAAAGTTTACCCAAAGCATTAGTGCACCAAATAATAGAGAGGTACGAACAGGGAGTTTGTACAACGCTAAACGGGCTATAACGTGTGAAATGATCGTGAATCGTACTTTGGGTTGTTCCTAAACCGGTCTCGACGGTGTAACGTTGATCACTTTTAAGCAATGAATCCGTCAATACATTCTGATATGCGAGCTATTTTTTTATAATAACGGAAATCTTATCCCACAAATAACTCCCACAGCTTCACATCGTTTGCTGTGATTTTTGAGAGGGGTCTGGAGTAGTCTTCATGCCTGTTGGGGGGGGGGGGTTAAAGGTTTTTTCCATAACGTTCTTCGCCCGCGAAAACATAGAAAATAAGCACTCAAATAGCAGTTTTCCATTTCGTTTGTGCCAGCGGAGATCAAAATCGGCGTACTCGCGTATTGTAAACAAGTCTACCTTATGGCTAAACAAATAAGCTTGAGTGACTTCAAAATATAATTACAGCATTTAAATCTACTGATCATAGACCTTTTCAAGATAGACGGAGCACCGCAAACATTTTAAGTAACGCCGAAGCTTAAACAAAACCATGCTCAACTCATTGTAAGAACATGCACTTATATATATATCGCAGCCAACAGTATAACTATGCAAGTAATGTAGTATGGTTCAAACAGAATTAGGGAACATATTGTGTGCATAAGTGCGTCTCTAGAAGTTGAGTATGGTTTCAACATCGGTATGGTTTAGTCATACCTGTAATATAGCATAACATAACATACAAAATTTTTTATAACTATTATATTTAAGGTGAAAAATATCTAGTTCACAAAATTTTATGTTAAAATTTTTACATGTACGAGATACAAAAATTTAATGTATTGCAAAAAGAGGCTTTTTTCGTGCACCTAACCGGTGACACGCAAGATTCACTTTGCTTAAAAGTAGGGGTGAGTCGATGATATTATGTAGCAATTTGTACAACAACATTTGATCTCTTATATCACGACGTTTTTCGATTGTATAACTGTGTAAGCTATCAATAAAGGAGTCCACGGAAGAATCATATCGCTTTAAGTGACGCAGAAACTTATTATTGATTGTTTCAATCTTTTTAACATAAACTTTGTATTGAGGATTCCAACATGAAGAGCAATATTCAAGAATAGATCGCACCAGAGTATTAAATAGTATAATTAATGTTGTAGAGTTTTTAAAATCTTTTGAGATACGCATCACAAAACCTAGCATTTTATAAGCTCTTTGAGTTATTGTATTAATATGTGATCTCAGTAACAACTTACTATCCAACTGAACACCAAGATCACGCAGTTCATTTACTCTCTTTAGTAAATTATCGTCGAGCTTATAGTTAAAGAGGATTGGATTCTTTTTCTTAGTAAATGAGATAATATTACATTTCATGATGTTCAAGTAAATATGATTTGCTTGGCAATATGAGCTAAGCCTACACAGATCTTCTTGAAGTAGATTGCAGCCTTCTATAGATTTAATAGATCTGAAAATTTTCATATCATCTGCAAAAAGGAGAATTTTGGAATTATAGAAGCAGGATATTACATCATTTATAAACATTATAAACAGCAGTGGACCAAGATGCGAACCCTGAGGAACACCTGAACAAACAGGGAGAAATGATGAACAGTGTCCTTTTATTGCAACTGCCTGACTACGATTTCTAAGATAAGAAGATATCCATCGAAGTAAATCACCATGTACACCGATTTGATCTAATTTGTGTATCAGAATACTATGTGAAATTTTGTCAAATGCTTTTGTAAAATCGGTGTACACTGCATCTACCTGCAGTCCACTATCCATTGCAATATAGAGGTGATCGAGAAACTCGCAAAGATTACTTTCTGTAGACTTTCGACCTATAAAACCATGTTGTTCAGGAATTATAATTGGACGAGCTATTTGGGAGAGTGTGTCATAAATAATTTTCTCAAATAGTTTTGGAATCGAGCTTAATTTTGAAATTGGACGGTAATTTGAAATATCGTGCTTATTACCACTTTTAAATATGGGAGTTATGAACGATTTTTTCCATTCTAAAACTAAGATAAATTTAAGATATTTTTTAATAACCCAACTTCATGGAAGTTCTAAACAAAATTGCTAATGGTTTAGCTAATTGACGGTAACATCTTTGTAAAAACAAGGGTGGAATGCCATCAGGTCCTGGTCCCTTACTAACATCTAAGCGTTTTAAATACATTGAAACTTGAGGGACTGTAAAAGTGACCGAATTTATACTAATCGAGTGAGCGGAGTTAGAAATCTGAGTATTATGATTTGGACTATTAACACTAAAAGCTGAGCTAAAATGAGTATTGAATAAATCACATATTTTCACAGGATCTGAAGTCGTATTATCATCTAGAAACATTATGTCCGGAAGATCATTACATTTTCGTTTTGATTTTACAAAAGACCAAAAGAATTTACTATTAATACCAATCTTATATTCAGCATTATTGATAAACTTGTTGTAAACAGTCGTCCTCCATTAATTTTAGTCTCTCTATTAGTATGACAAAAGACTTGTAATCACTATCCTGTTTATACACCTTCCACTTGCAATGAAATTTTAATTTTTCATTTACAATTTTAATCAATGCGCTATTATACGAAATTGGGTACTTAGTGTTAAATTTAATAGTTTTAGTAGGTACGTGTTTTTCTATTATATTATTTAAAATGTTATAAAAATTCGACACAGAGACATCGATATTACCGTCACTCAAATTAGATTCCCAGTCTATTTGCGAAAGATTTATATTTATTTCCTCATAATCGGCATCTCTATATAACTTGACTGTGTGAGCCCGAGCCTCGAGTAGTTTCTCATGCGATTTTAAAATTGTAAACTCAAAAGCTGGATGGTGTGAATCCTCTAAAACTATTGGAGTAGTTACTAAACTGACTTTGCAATTAATGTTGGCTATTAAGAGATCCAAAATACGATAATTAAAATTTTTAAATATATTATACTGACTAAAATTATTAATAGAAAGAAAATTTGATAGTTCATTAACTGTATCCGATGAAAAATCTCCATGTAAGGTCACATCAGCATTACTATTTTTCGACGAGATTGCGTTAGGTATGTTAAAATCTCCTAATATAATGAAGTAGTCATCAGGGTAAGAGAGAACTTCATCAGAGATATGTTCATAAAAGTTTGACAACACATCTTTATGAATTCGACATTGTGGAAAATAACAACAGTATATGTTGCATCGTGTATGTCGTTCAAATGAAATAGAAACACGAATCACGTCAGCAGCTGAATCCATTGACGGGATGCATTCAACGTTAGTGACCTTTAGCTTACGTCTCATTGCAATCAGAACTCCTCCACCCATTGTATCACTTCTGACTTTGTAGTTACGATCGCTTCTGTATACGTAATACCGTGCGTCAAATAGCTCTAAGTCGAATATACCCGAATGTAACCAAGTTTCAGTGAAACAATTCATCATTCAATTTCTTTCCGCGGATGTCGCTTACGTCAGCTTCTTGAATCAACTATGCGAAATGCTAGAGACACCTTATGGCTTATGGTTACCGTGGAGTGGCGGTGTAAGTATATCCACTACCCCATATCGTCTTTTGGATGTCGTAAGAGGTGACATAGAGGAAAAGTTAGAAAATGTGCAGCAAAAAATCTAGCAAGAAAGAACGAAGACGTTCTTATAACAAATAAAAATAATAACTGCGGTTGA
The DNA here is from genome assembly GCA_036936625.1 of Parnassius smintheus behrii. Taxonomy (NCBI): domain Eukaryota; kingdom Metazoa; phylum Arthropoda; class Insecta; order Lepidoptera; family Papilionidae; genus Parnassius; species Parnassius smintheus. The sequence goes on along the minus strand of JAUPFT010000026.1, from coordinate 24,094,085 downwards.
CAGCCTGCTTGCAAAATGTAGCAACTGTGACAAATATCTCGCCTATGAGTTAATCTGTGGGAGGGGGGGGGGCATGTTAAGCAGTAGACTTTTAATAGACTCTAAAGTTAACGGTAAATATTATTATTATTTTATGTATTTAGTCAATAAAATAAGGAACTTTTTATGTATTTATGCAAACATGGTATTTTGATGATCAATTACAGGTATATTCGGCATCTTTGACAAGCATTACTATAATTGAAATCGATAAAGAAGAGAATCTGAAATGCTAGGGGTTAAGAAATATATTGCTGAACTAAAAAGGCCGAAACCGAATGTAGTGGACTAAATCAGATAAAAATGCAAATAACGATTTCGATAGTGCCGGCGGAGACGAACAAGTAACCTGACTTTGCCTGAGTTGGATATATTAATGTATCGTCAATTAGTTTTAAAATAATCATCAAAGACCATTTATTTTAAAAATTTTCGATTACACAAATCTCCAATTTTTTTTTAAATAAAATATAATCTAGATTAATCCTGGCATCGTTTTTTATCTGTCCGTGATATCGTCATGGCTGAGTTTAGAATGCTATATTTTATCTATAAAGCTTTGATTGTAATTTATTAAACGTGATATGCTATTCATCATATGCTTGTGTTGCTTGATTTTTATATGATAAAATGATTTATGCCCGGTTAATATTCAAGAAACTTTGCATTTTTCGAACGGCCCGCTGGATGACGTACAAAGTACATCTTCAATCATCAAAAATCGTAGGTACTATCACTATAATAAGCTATCCGTAAAAGGTAAGACTTCTTTTGAAGAATTAAAAGGTACGGGTGGAAGGGTTTTTAGGAACGGACTGTTATAAAAATGTATAAAAAAGTTTATATTAGATATGAATTTATAAAATATATATTTTGTGAACGTGGGAGACCCACGCTGCAGCTATACTATGGTTCTACTACAAATGGGTCGGCTCGACCGGGGTAGGACCACTCTCTCACAGAATCATCATCATCATCAATACAGCCCTTTACAAGTCCACTGCTGAACAAAGGCCTTCCCCAATGTACGCCAAAAAGCACAGTCCTGAGCCACCTGCATCCATCTATCATCATATCATTATCCTCTCACTGAATACCTGTGTAAAATAGCAGTTTCTGTGTTTGTTATGGTGAGTGTAGAGAACCGGAGATCATTTTTACTGGAACGAGGCATTCCATCTTAGTCCTCACGGGTGACAACGCATCTGCATTTTGATTCGTAATAGAGGATAGATGTAGATGTCTATGGGCCACAACAACCACGTACGTGAACTGTGTGCTCGTTTGAGACTCATTCTTTTACACAAAACGGAGTCAAAACTCATAACCGGTTAAAACCATTTTTGACTGCGAAAATCAGGCAAAAGTAGTTTTTACTAAGGATCAATACACCCTTTAACTAATTTTGACTTATATTTTGGATTTTTTTAATTAAAACGTTCAATTTTTTTTTTTTTATAGAAGAGGGGGCAAACGAGCATGCGGCTCACCTGATGTTAAGTGACTACCGCCACCCATGATCAACCGCAACACCAGGAGAATTGCGGGTGCGTTGCCGGCCCTTTAGAAAAGAGTAAGAGTAAGCTCTTTTCTTGAAGGTCCCCAGGTCGTATCGGTCCGGAAAAATCGCCGGTGGTAAACTATTCCACAGAGAGGTTGTACGTGGAAGAAAACTCCTTGTGAAACGTACAGTGGTGGACCGCCAAGCATCCAGATGGTGTGGATGGTATCGGGACGTTTGCCGTGTAGTGCGTTCACGAAATTTGGCGGCTGGGATTAATCCGAACAATTCCTCAGAGCACTCCCCGTGATAGATGCGATAAAATACGCAAAGAGATGCAACATCTCTTCGCAGCGCCAGTGAATCGAGCCGATCGGAAAGCACTCGGTCGTCGACGATTCGAGCCGCTCTGCGCTGGATGCGGTCAAGTGGAAGGAGCTGGTACTGGGGAGCCCCAGCCCAGAGATGGGAACAGTATTCCATGTGCGGCCGAACCTGCGCCTTGTAAAGTTGCAGGCGGTGTGCCGGCATGAAATACTGTCCCGCTCTGCTGAGCACGCCAAGCTTTTTAGAGGCCAATTTGGCCTTCCCTTCCAAGTGACCACGAAACTGCACGTCACTCGATATGTCGACGCCGAGGATTCCGATACTGGCTGAGGCAACAAGGGGAGTGCCTTGAAACTGAGGGGATACGACAAAGGGGTTCTTTTTAGCGGTAAACGCGCAAACTTGTGTCTTCTGGGGGTTAAACTGGACTAGATTTAGTCGTCCCCAATCCGAGACTCTGTTCAGCAAAGACTCGACTTCAGACACAAGTTTGTCCCGGCACTCGGAGACGTTTTCCCGAGAAATATTGGCCCGGCCGGTGTAAAGAGCATCACCAGTGCTGTCATCTGCTTGCAATGAATGTTACGGGAATGCAACATATCATTGATATGCAGAAGAAACAGCGTTGGCGATAGCACGCAGCCCTGTGGAACACCAGCATTAATAGGCTTGCAATCGGAGCTTGCACCGTCTACAACGACCTTGATGCTCCGATCTGCAAGAAAGCTGGTGATCCAATCGCACAATTTCTCGGGAAGCCCATAGGAAGGGAGCTTCGAAAGAAGCGCTTTGTGCCAAACCCGATCGAAGGCCTTCGCAATGTCCAAACTAACGGCCAATGCCTCCCCCTTGAACTCTACTGCCTCCGCCCATCTGTGAGTGAGGTAGACCAGAAGATCACCAGCTGACCGACCACGGCGGAAACCGTATTGGCGGTCACTAATCAGCTGGTGATCCTCAAGGTACCTCATGAGCTGGCAGTTTACCATGGACTCCATTGTTTTGGAGAACAAGGAGGTGATGGCGATTGGCCGGTAATTGGACGGGTCTGAGCGGTCTCCTTTTTTAGGGATCGGGTGGACGAAAGCCGTCTTCCATGATTTTGGGACTACGCCTAGGGAGTAGGAGTACCGGAAAAGACGCGTTAAAACCGGTGCCAACTCTGGAGCACAAGTCCTCAGCACAATTGGGGGGATTCCGTCAGCCCCACTCGACTTGTGGACGTCCAGGGAGAGGAGTGCTTTGCGAACCGAGCGCTGTGTGAACTGCACTTCCGGCATGGAGCACTCACACCGCGGGATGGTCGGCGGCGTACTCCCCCCGTCATCGAGAGTCGAGTTAGACGCAAAGAAAGAGCCTAGAAGATCGGCTTTCTCCTTTGCAGTATGGGCCAGTGAGTCGTCCTCCCTGTGCAGAGATGGAAGAGATGGCTGACAGAAATTCCCCTGGACAGCCTTGGCGAGAGACCAGAATGCACGGGTTCCAGAAGGAAGGCGAACTAGTTTCTCGCCAATTCTGCCTATGTGCTCTGACTTTGCCTTGGCAATGACTCTTTTGAAGGACCTAGAGGCGGAATTATACTTCTTTTTTAGAGCGCTGGTGTTTACATCCCGGGACGCTGATGCATCAACCCAGGCTTGGTAGCACTCCTGCTTATAGCATGATGCTATTTTACAGGAGCGACCAAACCATGGCTGAGATTTGCCTCCAATGGGCACCACAGAGGAAGGAATAAAAAGTTCCATACCCTGAAGTACCACATCAGTAACAGAATCCGCAACAACGTTGAGATCATCCGGCGAGAAGCAAACCCGCCCCCAAGGGTAGGATGCAAAGAAAGACTGCATCCCATCCCAATCGGCTGACCTATAGTGCCAAACACGGCGGCGGCTTGCAGAATGCAACCGCGATTTCAGCGTGAGTGGCACAACACTCCGGACCAGACAATGGTCCGAAGAGCCTAAAGGGGCGTCGACGGAAATCTGATATCCGTCCGGGTGAGAGGTCAGCAGAAGGTCCAACAGGGAAGGTGCACGATCCTCCACATCTGGAATCCGCGTAGGCGAAGTAACCAGTTGTGTCAGACCATATGCCAAGGCAAAATCATGAACAGATCTCCCCGCATGATCGGTTAAACGTGAACCAAGCCATTCGGCGTGATGGGCATTAAAGTCGCCGAGGATCACGATCTCTGCGGAGGGGATCTGCTGTAGCAACGAATCTGCAGCCATTTGGACGTGGTCGAAGAGTCGGTCTGTTTCGGCATTACCGCTATGGGACCTATAGAGGCACCCGTAGACGCGCGGATGGTCGTCGCTGTCTACGCGTAGCCAAAGGATGGACAGGTCCGAACCTTCAAGTCTGCCGAGGCGTCGAGAACAGATGTCCTCTCTGACGTAAACGCAAACTCCAGCCCGAGGCACAAAGGAGTGTTCCAGTTTGTACCCCGGGTAGGAGAGATACGAAACATCAGCCGGAGAGGACACCTGCGTCTCGGTCAGAAAGAGCAGAGCCGGCCTCGCCGTCTCGAGATGGTAGTGGACGGCATCCAGGTTAGAGTGAAGTCCCCTGATATTGCAGAAATTCACGGACAGCGTGGCAGGGGTCGCCTTGGTCTTGTTGCTCCGTTTGCCCCGAGCAGTTGTAGTCTTGAGCGGAATTTTGCCCCCCCCCCCCCCAGAATACGCGGGGCAGCCTGAGCACCCACGCTCAGAAGTGGAGAAACATGGTCGTGGATGCTCAGCGAGGGATTCTCCAGGGGTGCTGGTACCCTCCTGGGGTAGTCTATCATTATTTAATTCCGCTACCATGTTGATGGGGGGGGGGGGATTTGGGCCTCCGGCCACCTGCACTCACCAGACGAAACGCGGAAGCAGAGCTTCCACTTCATGCCGGTATTCTGTGAGGTCGTGGTACCACCCCGGTTTGAGCCAGCCCATACGTGCAACAGCAAAGCTGCCGCGTGGCTCTACCACTGTCAAAAAATACTCTACCACTGTCAATCCTCTAAATATTATGTTTTATATCACTATATTGCACGTGGCTTTAGGGTGGCCAAAGAGCCACCCCAGCCGCACCCTAACCTACTCTCAAAAATAACATGAACAACAACATAACTTGAACTGAACATCCAATATCAATGTCACAAAATTTGTTGGAGGACATTTTTTTATATTTTCAGCAGCTCTTTTTAAGTTGTCCACAGATTTATCTCTTTAGCCCTGAATAATTTGTTTCGTTGTTGCATGAAGATATACCACAAATACCAGAAACATTTCGTCTACATGAGCAACACACTATACAATTTTAATTATTTCACTAGATTAGTTTAAAAGGATAGTTATATTATTAGATTGTGCTCGTATTATAGGTATATAACTATATCCCTAGGGATATAGTTTTAACCATATTACTGCAAAATATACGTAAATGTAATAAAAATACAATTTTCAGGTGTCTCTTGTATATTTATGTGACAAAAATCATTGAGAGAAGGGAATGATTTTTAGAATTGTGTGTCTTTCTGTTTTTATTAACGTATCATGTCTAAAGTAGTATTTGTTTTAAAAGAATCGATAAGAAAATCACAAAGCGTATCTTCGTGTAACGTTTAGGCGAACACTACACATTGAATGAAACAATTGCATGAATTTTATCGGATTTAATTAACTTATTATTTAGTCTTTGTTTTCTTAAAATCGATTCATTCTATTAAAAGTTATGACTACTATTTTGAAACGTAGGTACAAATTTGTTAAATGGTGGCGTTGAGTCATTAACGCATTTTATCTAATTTCAGAAATCATAATTTAAACATGTAAAATATGTTCTACAACGGTATTCTTATATCACATACACGGTAATCAAAAACAAAGAATATGTTTCGTCACAAAGATTATTGTAATACCATCTCAGTTAGAAAATACAATAGTGTCATCGATAGATGGTGGTGTGTAAATGAAATGCAAAAAGCAGGTGGTGTTTCTATTCCTGTTTTCACGACTGCTGCGGATCTTTATATTAGTCATATGCAGAATAACTCATATACCGATGTAAACTTTATTATGTATTTCTTGAAATATATTGAACATGAAAATGTTGTGATGTAGAGCTATAATGTCAATAATTTGGTTTATGTTGTACTTTTTTTTTAATAATGCTTATCTAATACAATGGCAAGAAGTAATATGTTTTATTTCAATGTAAGAGTAACTTACAACTTTCATACGTCCCACAGCTGGGCATCCGAGTATGCATTTTCATTTTTCTAAGCGGATTATTTTTAAGAGTAAGGAAAAATTCGTCGCGCTGTCCTACTGCGTGTTGACAAACTCGAATTTTATTTTCATTGTTTACATTTTTTTTTAATTTTTAGAACTAATTTTGCTCACGCTGATTTTCTTTGCCAAAAAGTACGTTGTAAATCAACTTTTAAACGTGCATTAACAATATCGTTTGTTTCGGCGAGAATTGAACTAAGGTTTTTGGTGTAGTATGCGCGGAATACATTTCCTGAGCTAACATGGAACTCCTTCCGTTATCGAAACTTTACTATAAGCAGATAAGATTTGGTTTTTTTCTTTTTGTCTGTTCGATGAACTGTTAAACAACTAAGCGGATTTTTATAAATACAAATAGAAATATGACCATATACGAATATACATAACTAACTAAACTATTTATATTTTTCGAACTCGACCTTTCATTTATAAATTACTATGAAAATACCTAAAAATATTAAACACATTGATAATGCCGCATGTGACACCTCTTTTCGGTTTGGTTCAGTAGGTATCTTTACATTGGTTCAGTATCCATCCTAATACTACACTTTGTATTATGTAACTTTATACTAATTATATACTTATGGAACGTGAGGATGCAGTTTTCAGTTTGAACGCTCTTATTTCTGAAATGTGCATTTAGATTTGAAATATCCTTTTTACACCATTCTATTCAAATTTTTTAACCTAATTTAAGCTATATTATATCATATGATGTTATTTATATGGAAAAGTAAAGCTAACATATTATAAAACACCGCTTGAACAACTAAATACCAGAACTTCGAGAGCTCGCGCAAGCATTGAAGACAGTTCACTATCCACCAGAATTTTTGAATTTCCTGAATCCGGTGGATCATCCATCATACGCCCTAAAGTGTAAAGTCAGTGCCCTTATTACACTATTGAGAAATTTAAGCCCACCCAGTATGTGCAAAGGCACAAGACTTTTAAAGAAAGAACTAAGGGCCTGCAGCCGGTTAGCTTGCTTGTATTCCACGTATTCCATTGGAACAGACCTATCCATACCTTTTAAGCGACTTCAATTCCCTGTTAAAGAATAATTTGCCCTCACGATGAATAAGTACCACGGACAAAGTTTTTGGCTTTTGCGCATCGACCTGAGTAATAATTGCCTATGAGAAAACATCGAGCCTTACTCATAGGCAATTATATGTTGGTCTGTCTCGAGTGTAAACTTCAGAAAATCATTAGGTTTTGCTATCAGAAACCAACATCACTGCAAATATAATATACGGAGAAGCTTTAAGATTTTATAATTCCATACTCAGCGTGTATCATAACTTTTTTATTATTATTATTATTTATTATTAGAATACGATGGTAAGCGATGACGCTGCCGACGATGAAACATGCTTGCTTAGAAGTAACCTATTCACTCAACTTAAAGAACCCCAGATTATAGTTATCAGGAAACACAGATTTCGATAAGTAGCTGTACGTGGAATTACGAAGTACGTACGATTATTAAAACTTGCATTATTTCTTTAAATGTTTGACTCAATCAGTGATAGAATAGCTTTTTATTAGTGAAAGAATTTTTAGAATCGGCATTTGTCAACGAGAACGAAGTCACAGGCGGCTTGGCTATTTAATAAATAGTACCTGGTTGACCGAGCTTTGCTCGGTATTTTTCGCTCGGTTTTTTTTTAATTCGTGTGTTTCGGAAATTATATTTAGATACAAATTACATACTGATGAAATACGTATAAATGATATTTTTTGATCTTAGCGACATAACAGAAAAAACGGAACTGGTTATTTGAATAAAAAATCATGAGTGCAATTATTTTAATTAAAATTTTCGTGTTTTTAAAAAATACTAAAAAAAGGGCTCGAAAAAATAGATTTTCTCAAAAAAGAAAGGAACATAAAAAAAAGTTAAAAAAGTCGGTCGATCGGCTGGGCTCGAACCGGGGTTTTACGATTCTTTGACCGACTATTATACCAATTAAGCTATTTATAATCACTAACAGTCTGTCAAAATTTACCTTCTTATTCTAACGATATTTTAGCAGTTTTTCATTGCCTAAAATCACGGACAAAAAGACATTTTCTAAAAATAAATCCTAGCTAGATCGATTTATTATCCCCGAAACTCCCTGGACACTAAATTTTATGAAAATCGTTGGAGCCGTTTCCGAGATCCCGATTATATAGATATATTTATATATACAAGAATTGCTCGTTTAATAGTATAGGATTGCGATTATTAAGTAAAGCAGCAGTAGTTTTTAATAGTTTTCTTTTAGAAGTCTTTTAGATAAAACATAGGCCTGTCAGTAATACTTGATTTCAATTAGTTTCATCAGCTTCACCTAAAATACAGATCAAAGAAATTGAAAAAGAAAAATTTAATTATTATTATTATATATTATTATATGAGACTTTAAGATTTTTGTAGTTATGCCTAACGAATTTTCTATTCTCAATATGTTATATGTTGTTTTGGGAATTAAAAAATGAGATATTAGAATTTATATAAAAGGTTTTATCGCTTTTTAATTAAGTACTGTCTTAATAACAATTACCAATTTGGTCACAGGGTCTTTCTTCTTCTTCCATGGATGCAGCTACGCAGAAAGAATTCCACAAACTGTACTTTTAATACATATACTTACTGAAGTTTAGATCAGTACTTATACAATCATTCATAGATAACTTCGCAGTTTTGCTTTTTAATTAAACGACCTTGAAATTATTTCAGCATTATGTAGCTCGTTTTTTTTCAACTCGACTACGAGATTGTGTATCAAGTTTTCGAATCTCGTAGAGTATTTTTATAACCTGAAAATTTCTTTTCCAGTATTTTATTCTTTATGGCGGACAAACACGGTCAGTTAAACTGATCAGTTGAACTGACGTACATACAAAAACTAACCGTGAGTGTGAAATCTTAAGTCGAAATTATAACGGACGGCAACCCACGGATTTTTCCGGGCAGTTACGGTTACGGTCAGTTAGAGCAATAAGCTCGCCGTGCTCCAGTGCGTGTTTAGGGACTTCAGATGTCACCGGAACATTTTTTTAGTGCCTGTTTCTAACGACGTTTTTTTTACCGATTATTACGTGGTAAATCAGCACTTAAAATTAACGAAGGTTTAGCATTATCATTGCAAGAATATCTATACATACACACACACGCATATATATATATATATATATATATATATATATATATATATATATATATATATATATATATATATATATATATACATATATATAGTTACTGGACAGCAAAATGCCGATATATATATATATATATATATATATATATATATATATATATATATATATATATATATCGGCTCCTTGTAATGTAATTTGTGTCTGTCCTAAATATGGTAATATTTTCCAATAAGCGTTTGCCTGCTGGTAGATCCTAAGAAAGGCATAAAGGGACTTCAAAAGCTGAAAAAGAAGTGACAATATAAAAAGCCACAGTAAAAGAAGTTAAAAAGCAATTCGTGTAGCATTACTTGTATAGCAACTAACCGTTCCCCGCAACTCCGCCCGCGTGAAATTAGCATTGTATTTCATGGAGTTTAATTGTTTTGCGCAGAACCTTTATTCTTTTTCTAAAATAAAAGTTGCTCAAGTTATTCCTTATAACATTAGCTATCTGCGAGTGAAAGTCTCATCAAAATCGATCCATCCGTTGCAAAGATTAGCCGGAACAAACAGACACCAACCACCAACATTTTAAAAATCGTGTTTTCGTTATAAGTACCGTATGCACTTACATATGCATTAAGAAAAAAGTTGTTAATTTGACATTATAAACAGACATTTCAATTTTATTTAAGGATTTGGGTAAAATATGATATTTCTTAAAAGTTTTACTTTCCAAGTTAATTTAAATAGTTGTCACCCGTGAGAAAATTATAAAACGTTTTCCTAACGCCGAGCAACGATAACGCCTAAGTACTTCAAAAATTTACACAAACAATCTAATATACAATTGCATTAACTATGTCTACAAGTGTAAAAATCATCCCGACAACGCAGATTTATTGAAAAATGACTCATTTCCAACTTACTAATAACTTCACGTTTACTAATTTACTGTTACGTGCATCCAACACATAACAGTAAATACTTAAGCCGATTCCCGTTCTTTGTTCCCGTTGGCTCTAAAGTATAATTCCATTAGCTGCCTACATCAATAGGCAGTGGTAATCTGGTACACGTTTCATTAGGCTCACTCGACAGATGCTGCCTATAATAATCATTTATAACGTACACGTGAAGAGATGCGTGCGTCGCATACCAAGTGAAATATGTTGTGTTTGAATCTGTTTCCATTGTACGGCTCAAAGATTGTTAGCAATATTTTTTATAATTACTATAATGCTTTGTTATACAACTCTACACCAAAAAGCTATGTTAGACCAGGAGCTGGTCGACCAAAGTGACAATGCATGAGGTAAATCCACAAGCAAACGGCAATCGATAGAAAAGAGTTCTGGAGTGGCAGCTTCGTACCGATAGGCGAAGTGTAGGGCGGAGAGTGGGCCCTTAGACGGATTAAGGCTTCGATCAACAATACCAACTAGATAACAGGTCACGTACAAAATCATAGCTAAATACTGTCCGCATGAATATAAACTAGGAAAGACATAAATTAAATAACATTTAGTGTGAAATCAACCTTAAGTTATAACAAATAAAGTTCTTATTCTAGTTATTGCCTTGCGAGCTACACTCTCACGTTCAAGAGCTCACGTCTCATGTGCGCTCTTATTTACCGAGATGGATTTCTTGCGCCGACCCGACATCTATTTGGTATTGTTGATCGAAGGATTAATGACTCCAGGTCGTAGCTTCTACGTAGTTATTTATAAATAAGTCATGTTGCTCCTTTATTACGGGTGCAGCACGCCTATATCTGCTTGATAAGGAAAGGACTCGACTCTCACAAAATATCAGCGCAATGCTGCTGTTTCATAAGAATATTGACGAAAACAAGAGACCCTTATTACGCAATCAGACAACCTATCTTAGTGCTAATGGGGTGCCAGAGCTTTCACTTACCATCAGGTGCACTTGTTCATCACTGTATACTTTTATTTAAAATACTTTCTCTTTGTGAGAGATTTATGCTTTTTCTAATCTTGTGAACGTCACAGTATTGTCGTGAGACAACGAGAACAGATACCAATAACTACAATTTGCAATTTTTCCTCGTCAATGTTATTAATGCGTTGATAGCCGGTGTGTTAGACTTTATCAAGCTGCCGCTACGGCTCGGCGGCGGTTCCTTAATGTATACTGATGGCAGATTGATGTCTTTTGCATTAAGTCTTTAATATATGTAATGGTTAACTGCGTGTTAAGAGAATTCTGAAAAAGAATATGAAAATATCAAGACGTTGTTGTTGCGACAACCGAAGCATGAATCGTGTATCCATTATTTAACTCAAATGTCATAAGATTGAAAACACAGCAAAGAATTTCAGTGATCAGAATAATGAGGTGGAAACTTCGATTGTTCAAACAGGAGCGGCGAGTCATTGATGAACTACGAAAAATCTATCAAGCTGATCAGAATCTTATTATCTACTTAAAGTATTTGTTTTAGTTTGATCTTATTTATTTTTTATTTGTGCTCCTTTGGCGCTGCATCTCGTCTCCGGGCAGTGACATCTAGCAGATGGAATTTTCGATATTTCCCACAGCTTTTCTTTTTTTTAAGAAGCGATAACTCTATATCATATTCATGCGCATTTATCGCTCACACGTATCGCTTCCTGTCACACTGTAAATATGTCGCAGCTTTCAGTTAGCAGCCTAGCTTTTTTACTATTAACTAGCGGCCTAAATGACATTTAGCCCATGCGTTTTAGCCGATGCGTCTAACACAATATTTCATGTCTAAATATGCACTATGTGCTATATTACGTGAATATACACGGTTTTAGGGTGGCCCAAGAGCCAACCCAACCGCACCTTAACCTAGTCGCTAATATTACAAGATAGTTGCAATGTTGTATTAAGGCCCGCGCCCACTAGACTCGCCGAGTCGAGTCGAATCAAATCGTAGAAAGTCGCCTCCTATATATTTACTATGAAACTGCGTCTATTAGCGATGAGCCGCGGCGCGCCGAATTTAATCGACCGCGCGAATTGCTTGACAGGCGAATTTCTTCACCGGTGAGATTCGATTGCATCCACTTCCCGGTCGACGCGGAGAAGTTGATACGCGCCAACGTATTATTATTAATGTTATTCAGTTTCCATAAAAATCGTTTTGTTTAAATAAAAATGAATGAAGAACTTTTTCATAGGATGAACGGTATTGAAAAATCCATTTTCAAATCTGGATATAAATGATGAAATTTGCCATAGTTATTTCTTTTCATATAAATGTACCGGTACCATGAACTGGTGCATCCGGAATTTTCAAGCGCGCCATCTCTTTCTAGTCTCCTCTGGTTCATCAAAAAGTATTTGAAATAAATCTCACATCTCTTCATATGAGCTGTCCGTGAAGCAAAAACTACCTAATTTGATGAAGAGTTCACGATGAATGAGAGATTAGATTCGATTCTTCAAAGATGCGACTCGCTTCGATTCGACGCGTTTCAACTGTAATCGACGCCAGGTTACCATCAACTGAATATTATTCAGGCAGCTAATTGAACGTCTCCCGTCAGTTAAAAAGGCAGCCAACAGCTTATGACTGAAAGGCTAATCAAGCTAGTTGGTTGCGACGTATACGTCTTAACTTCTAGTAGTTGATTAACCATCAATTGACAGGCCTGTTGGTCTAGTGGTTAGTGACCCTGACTGCTATGCCCGAGGTCGTGGTTTCGATTCCCACCCAGGACAAATGTTTGTGTGATGAGCACGATCATTTGTTCTGTGTCTGGGTGTAATTTATCTATAATATTTATGTATTTAGAAATATATAAGTATGTTTATCAGTTGTCTAGTACCCATAACACAAGCTCTGCTTAGCTTGGGACTAGATGGCGTTGTATGATAGTTGTGAAATATTATTATTATTATTATTATTATCAATTAAATTAAGTATTAATTATCTTCATAGGTAGACTCAGGTGTCTTTCCTTTGTCATTTAGTGAAAAGAGAGAGCAACTTTAAACATTTCTTATATTGGCACTTCGATTTTTGTGAGTAAAGCCGTTAGTCTTTTAATTCAGTACCATACACAATTTTATATAATTATTCAGCTTTTCTGTCAAGAAATTCTCAATAACTGACCGGAGTCAGGAATGTGGCGGTGTCTCACCCCCGTGTAAAGCCGTTGGTCCTGCCCCTGATCTACCTCTGGTCTTGTTAGTTTACCATCCCATCGGATTATGAGAGTGAGGGAATAGAGAGTGCACCTGTGCTTGAGCATACACTTGGGCACTATAATCCTGTCCTGCGCCGATGGCTACTCTCCGTTGAGGCAGGCCGCCGTGACCGAAATTTGGCTTGGAGGATATTATTATTTAATATAAATAAAATTTGATCATCTGTCTGTAATATTAAAATAAAATTTTGGTAAATCCAACTGTGCATGCCTTAGGCGCTCATATTATACTTCAATTTTTAAAGTATCTTAAATATCCACAACTTTCCACTAATCCAAAAATTACTTTTAATTTTCCGTTAATTTTATGACAAACGTCAATAAAAAAAGTTTCGAAAATCCAAAAGTCCACGACTCATAATGCTCATATAATCGTGAAAAACATGTAGAAAAATAATCTCAATCAACAATAGAAAAGCCTTTTATTATTTTACAGTTTTTATTATTGAGATTCAAAAAGTTTTTATTATTGTTTATTGAAAAACTTTTAACAGAATTATCTTAAATCGATCGAATTGAAATCAACTTTAATATTACTTTAATTTTTAGGTATTTTTACTCAGGAATTATCGTAAAAGCCAGTCTTTTTAACCTGGCTAAAATCCTACATTCGTTAAGCGAAATAATATGTTGTAGTGAAAATCTGTGATTATAAAAATAATAATGATGATGAGATCAAACTTTACGAACTGAAGAAATATCACCAGAGAACTAAAGTACCTATATTTCATCAGTAAAACTTATTTTACAGCATTGTGTGACAAACGAGCACACGGTCCACCTGATGGTAAGTGAATACTGTGGCCCATAGACATCCACATTTATATCCTCAATTAAGAATGCAAATGCGTTGTCAACTCTGAGGACTAAGATGAAATGCCTCCATTCTGGTAAAAAAGGTCTACGGTTCTCTACACTCACCATACGAAACACAGCAGCATTACGCTGCTATTTCACGCTGCTATTCTGTGAGAGCGTGGTCCTTCCCCGGTCGAGCCGACTCATTCGTGCTACAACTATAATATGGCTGCAGCGTGGCTCTACATTAATGAACTAAACGGTTTATGACTATTTTTATATAATTGTATATTTATAGTTATCGTCATTTTGTATAATTTAATTGTATACTAATTATTGTAATCTTATATTTTTATTGTAATTTTATATAGTTGTAAATTCGGTCGTTAAGCTTTTCAATTTTACTTTTGCATGAATTAATTAACACAATTTATATTGTTCAGAATAAATAAATAAATAAATATCTTAAATCTAGATAAAACCAAATTAATATATCCTATCGAAGCGAAGCTGGGAAGAAAAATATTTCGAAAGATTACATAGTAACATAATAAATGAGCACTAGTGACCATCTTGATCGATAAGAACACTCACACCTACGTCGCGTTACTTCGCACCCCAAAAACTGAATTATTCATAACCAAATTAATAATAATAACAATAACGCAGCCGTAATACCCTCCACATTTATTATTTCCATCCATTATCCGATGGGGGATATATTAACTTTCTATTAATAATAAAAAATTTAAATGAACCGCTTACAAGCT
The DNA here is from genome assembly GCA_036936625.1 of Parnassius smintheus behrii. Classification (NCBI taxonomy): domain Eukaryota; kingdom Metazoa; phylum Arthropoda; class Insecta; order Lepidoptera; family Papilionidae; genus Parnassius; species Parnassius smintheus. The sequence continues at coordinate 24,079,024 of JAUPFT010000026.1, read as the reverse complement.
TAAGCAAGGGCTTTGGATTGTTTGGAGTTCTCACATTAAAAAAGCTAATAAATTGTAATTTGATTTGTGTGGGCGATGTAACTTAATTGTGGCGGGTCGCTCGCCGTGTAATCCCTTATGTGAAATGTCAATAGACGGTTTGGATTACTCACTGGGCGTTTGGGGTTTTTTGTTTAGAAGAATTTGTAGTCATATGACTTGAAATATCAATAGAGAGTTTGGACTGGGTGTTAGGATTTTTAGGAGAAATGCTTAGGAAGAATTTGCAGTCCTGTGATTTTGAAATAATTCATTCGCTCATGGCTACAAGAGCCATACTGCAGTTATATTATAGTTGTTGCACGAATAGGTCAGCTGGACCGGGGAAGATCATACTCTCACGGAATACTAGCGTAAAATAGCAGATAAATGCTGCTGTGTTTCGCTTTTTGAGTGTGGAGAACCGTTTGTACTGTGAATACTCTGGGATTACAACGCATCTGCATTTTGATTCTTAATAGAGAATGAATGTATAATGTTGATGAGATGTATATGGGTCACAATTAGTGTTGCTAGGTCCAGTGTGTCAAATTTCGGGACGGAAGGTTAATATAAGCGGGAGTTTGGTTTTCAAACCGGGACAACTACAGTGGCTACAAAAACACGGTTTTTGTAGCTTGTTTGGCTGTCATGAGTTATCCTCAATCGCCCAGACAAAAATCCTTACATCGTACGCATAATGTCATTTTATTTATAGAGACAAAGACAAGACAAAAAATACAACCGCTTGAAAAAATGACTTAGGGTAGAAGTTCTACCACTAGTCAATTTTTTAATGAAATACAAACGCCTTGTGGGTAAGTTCTATAGTAGAACTAACTCACAAAACGTTTGTATGTCGACAAACTTACCTTAACTCCAGCGTATAAGTTAGGTACTGTACTACTTACTATTAAAAGAATGAAATAATAACTGATCGTCGAATTGACGACGAAAATTATTGATCAAAGTATGAACTAAGAAGGTTAGTGAAAAATCGGGACATTTGGCGTCCCGATTAAGGGTGAATCGGGGCGTGTCACCAGACCCCTGAAAAACGGGACGTCCCGCACAAATCGGGACACCTGGCAACACTAGTCAGTATATCCACTTTACTTTTGTCTTTTTTTAATTAAAAATACACTAAATTTACGACAATAGTTTAAACTAACTGAATCATTCATCTTCTTCATCAATCAAAAAAGTTTACCTATTTTCCACTACCTACCGTTCACTTTACTTTTTATGGTGGATTTGCTAATCATCACGCTATATCGCAGCACTAAAGACGCACACCTTTGATGTTGTTCCCCGTCACCGGGAAGGTTATTCTTCATCTGTCGTAAACTGTGTTTGTTTCTAGCAGCTTGCTCTAATTTGGTATGTAGGTATGAAAACGTTAAGTCGCTACTTGCAATTGTCGATCGAATTTCTACTAAAGGCGAGGAACATTAAAAAAAAATATATTGCAAGTTCAACTTCGAAAATGTCTTGTTCAAGTACATTGTAATATAAAATACTGTTTGGTTTCGACGAGCAATAGCCAGGGCACCAGCGAGCTCCTGAACAATTTGATCTGACCTTTTTTCATAAGATTAAATAAAAACTAATTTTTAATTAATCTGTTATAGTGGTATAAGTTTAACACAGTCTTATTATTATCTTTGCATTAAATAGCAATTAAGTGTCATCTTTATAATATTTACATGATATGATTCGCGTTTGTGTCTTTACGTATTTTCTTCTCCGTTTGTTCGTTTCTCATAAAATTATCTACCTTGTTTTTGCGCAATACATTTAGGTAAATCTACAGAAGTTCAAAAAGTTAAAAAGCTATAACGTCGCTTTAACCTCTTACGAAAATAAGTAGTAGTTTGGTAAATGAATTCTTGGAAGCTGAAATTATAAAGTCTTAGAAATATTCATCATCATCATCACCATTACAGCCCTTCACAAGTCTACTGCCGAACATAGGCCTCTACCAGGCAATGCCACAAAGCACGGTCTTGAGCCACATACATCCATCGACTTCCCGCATATCTTACCAGGTGTTCACTCTATCTAGTGATATATAACTAGAAATATTACTTTTCAGAAATAAGAACCCCAGCCGTGGTAGTTACACCTAACTACTGGTTACGCAGTGGTCGTTTATTCTAGTTAATTCATTACAACATATCAAAAGTTAAAAAGCCTTTCCTATATACTGCCTCAAATGGATGATATTTGCCATAGTTGCCACGCTTGGAAGGTGGATTGGCAACCGCAGTTTTCATTAGTTTTAGTTGTCATCTTGAAGACGTTACTGTCCATCTCCTGTTTCATATTCCACTGTCGCATCTTAGGACACACAGGATAGAGTAGATTTACTTACGCCACCGCTTCACGGCACTATAAAAAGGTCAACAAAACATTCAATACATAATTATTAATTAATAGTAATAATGGTATTTATTTATTTTATAATTTTTATACATCCCAAACAAACGAGAACACAATAGCAATATCGCCATAATAATAACTGAAAAGGAAACAGTCAGGCGTTAGTAAACGTTCAACTAAGAAACAAAAGGGAGGAATCGAGGCTTCTCTCGATCCGGCCTCCTATCACGCCTACGTTGGGTTCGGGAACAACGTATGTGATCTCCGCAAACGGAGTAACACACAAGGGCGATAACCTCTTCCTTTTCAGAAAATAGGTTCAGGCGGGGATTACGGGTCTTCCGAAGTCGTCCCGGTCCCAACGCCTTAATTCTTCGACGTGGACTGTATAATTTTGAGGGATGAATTTCTTGGGAATAAAACAGCAATTATTTTCAAACCGTTCCGTGAGAGAGTAATCACTTTCCCTATCACTTCCCTATACTTTTTCTTCTTATTGACTGCTGGTCTTGCAATTTTTCCTGAACTAATCCTGAAGGATTCCCGAACGAATTGCAAGAAAACTCGTTTACTGAGCTACGCCTGAGTTATACGCGAAAGTGAGCCGCGCCATTTGCGCGCCTGCGCAACTTAATTACATCAATTTGTATTATCACTCTCTCACGGCATTCTCAATCATTTATTTTGTATAAGACATACATTTATACAATTTACTTATAAAGATAGCACAAAAAAATATCTTTACAACGATAATTCTTAAATGTTTTAACTCAGTAGCACTTTGCACCCACAATATCTTCTCTGCTTAGCCTGGAGGTAGACTGGCAGAGAATGCCTTGTTGCATTAAGTCCGCCTTTTTGTACTCGGTGTGCAAATAAAGCATAAATAAATAAATAAATAAATATACGTTACATTTTCACATCACAAAAAACCTTTTATTTATTAAAATAAAAGGTTTTTTGTGAAGCCTATTTTACTCACATTGAACAAGTTAACATTTCTTAAATATTTAACATAGAAAGTTAAAACAATGTTTTCCACTAGAAATTATACATATCTTAACCAACACAACAGTTTAATTTACATTTTCTCTATACATTTCACTATTAAAACACTTTTAAATTTCTTATATAAAACTATCATTATTTCACTTATTCACTGGAATTTTCACATAAAAATAACACAGAATTCACCTTTTTGCACGTACAATCAATCTGAAATGTTTTACAAGTCATTACATACATAAATTGCTGAAAATACAAATATTTAAATTTTACATATTTGGCCTGCTAAGTACGTGGCTAGCGTGCGTCTATGAGCTCACACTAATTGAACAACTAACTTTTGCACGGCTATCGACTATCAGAAAAAATGGAAAGTCTAATATACACTAATATCAACAATACTAGGTGAATAACTGCTTCTACATAATTCTCAAACTGTAGGAAACTATTTCTAATCAGATTCTTATCAGTTATCATGTCTCTTATCAGATAACATAGACAAAATATTTCATGAATCAATACATTGAAAATAGGCATTTGTTTTCGTACAAAACATATCAAACTCATATAAGACAATACTTATGCAATCAATTTCCATTAATTCTACTTATGCACAGCGATTATCTCGCCCGGGGAACAAATCCGGTCTCTAACGTTATTTTAATATTTCTTTAAACTAACGTCATTAGAAAGATGATTTCAACCGGGGAACAAATCCGGTAACGTAATTTATATCTTAAAAATTCCCTATATGAATTTATTAAGAAAACATTACTAGGAAAACGATAAACTATTCCGGCCTGGGAGTCGAACCCAAGACCTTCATATCATTAATTCGATATTTCTTTAAGATTCAACTAAGCATTTTCTTATCGGAACACTGTTGCTCGATAATTTGCTTTTTAGAAGCTATTCGTAATCGGTTAAATAATAAATTGAAATATTCTTATAGGCGCGTCGCCAACAATCTCCCTCCCGTGCATCAGCACCATCATTTGGGAGGCGTCGCGGGTACCAGGACTATTATTCTGGATGTAGGTCTCCTCAAGATACCTGTGTTAGTAATGACGTCAACCACTCTGGTGTGACCATCTGGTCCCGGTAGCGTCCTACTAATCTTGCCTTTCGGCCACGTATTTCGTGGCAACGAATGATCTATTACCAAGACAATATCACCTTGTTTAGGCTCCATAAACTTTCCGTTATTACCTGTTCGAGGTATTAAAGTAGGCATGTATTCTTTTAGCCATCTCGTCCAAAAATGGTCGGCTAACCTCTGTGCAGATTTCCAATTGAGTTGACCCGTCAGATGTTGCTCTAAAAATAATCCAGGTGGTCGATCACCACATGAGCGTCCCAGAAGAAAATGATTGGGTGTCAAACCCTCTTCAGGACTATCCATACTGAATGTTACCAGAGTGAGATACGTTGCTTTTAGAAGCAGAGTATGCTCTGCTTCTAAAAGCAACGTATGCAGAACCTCCTCTCGCGGGCTCCTTTCTTTGAGCGTAGCGGTCAACGCAATTTTAATCGATCTTACTAACCTCTCCCAGGCGCCACCCACGTGCGGTGCTCCCGGAGGTATAAATTTCCATTTAATATATTTTTTAAATGAATCGTTTTTCATGCCCTCATAGCATTCTTCGCATGCTTTCAATAATTCTTTATTCGCAGCTTTGAAATTTGTCCCATTATCGCTGTATATAACGGCCGGTTTTCCTCTTCTGGCGATAAATCGCCTCAAAGCCATTATCATTGACGCTGGTGTCAACGAGACTGCTAATTCTAGATGTACTGCTCTGATAGTTAGACACGTAAATAAAACGCCCCAATGTTTTTCGTGTCGCCTTCCTATAGTCACACTCATAGGTCCGAAATAATCCACGGCTGAGCATGTAAAAGGTGGTTCGTTGTGAGCCATTCTCTCCAGAGGAATATTTCCTTGTGGCACGTTCTGCGGCTTTGACCTGTATGTCCTGCACCACTGACAATGATGTGACACACTTCGTACTACATTACGCAAGTTCAAGACATAAAATTTCTGGTTCACTTCAATCATCACCGTCTGATGATTGGCATGTCCAAAATGATGATGAACTTCTCTAATCATCATTTTAACGATTTCATGTTCACCGTCTAATGCGACAGGTTTTCTACTTTCCTCGGTCAAATTAGACTTGAAAGGTAAACGTCCATTTAAACGGAGTAAGTTATCTTCTCCTATTTCCATAGATAATTTACTTAAGCGTGAACTTCTTTCAACGCTTTTGCCTGCTTTCAAGCATTTTATTTCCGAATGAAAACACTCGTCTTGAACGAACTTCCAAATTAATAATTCGGCTTTTTTCAAGAGCGCTGTGCCCAACGCGCCATCGGGTCCTTTAACCGACTTTGCTAAAATTTCGTTGGAACACATAACCGACTTTTCGGCTGCGTTGTCGGGTCCTTTAACCGACTTTCTTAAACTCTTGAATTTTTCTACCGCTTGTAAGGTGCATGTAGTTGCCCCAAGGAATTTCTTAAAGCTGCTAAATCGTCCGTAGTCGGGTAGACTTAACGGTTCTTGCTTTCTCAGCGCATTTACGCCTTTTGGCGATTTTTCTTCACCTGTTTCTAAGCTATTAATGGTGTCCACTTGTTTGGGCCATAAATCAGGACTTTTCCTGAGGAATTCAGGTCCTTGAAACCAGCGATGACTTACATCGAAGGTGGAAGGAAAACTTCTAGTGGCGTCGTCTGCCACGTTTTGTGACGTTGGAACCCATCGCCATTCACATGGTTTACTGTGATCTTCGATCTCAGCCAATCGATGAGCAACGAATGGTTTAAAAGCGCGAGGATCTGACTTAATCCACGCTAACACTGTACGTGAGTCCGTCCAAAATACTCTCTCGGATATCTCGTACTTGCCCTCTTCACTAACTGATGCAGCCAGTCGACTGCCCATAAGAGCTGCTTGTAATTCAAGCCTTGGAATCGAAATTGGTTTCAGCGGCGCTACTCTTGCCTTTGCGGCGATCAGCGTAATCCGCCTTTCTCCTAGCTCGTCCGTGGTGACGTAATACACCGCGGCGGCGTATGCTTTTTCACTAGCATCCGTGAAGGTGTGTATCTCTCCCTTGCTGACGCCTTCAGCAATGGGTCTAGGTACTTCTAAATGACCTAATTTCTTCACTTCCGATATCCATTTACAAAATAACACGTGTAATTCGTGTGAAACTTCTTCATCCCAAGAGATGCCTGTCCTCCATACTTGCTGGATCAGCGACTTCCCTTGAATCGTTATGGGTGATGCGAGTCCTAAAGGATCGAAGACTGACATCACAGCGCTAGTTATCTCCCTCTTCGTAGGCGGTCGTAAACCTTCTATCACCTCTTCCGGTGTGTTACGAAGACTTGTGGAGAAACTTATTATGTCACGTTTGATATTCCAAATCAAACCTAAAGTGCGCTCTGTGTGCTCTTTATCTCCCAGCGAAGCACTGTCGCTCTTATATTTATTTTCCATTTTACATAAAACTTCGGGTCGGTTGCTAGCCCATCCCCTAAGTTGGAAAGAAGCACGTTTATGTAATTCATACATATCGTTTACTATCCTTTCGGCCGTCGTCACGTCGGGAAATGCCTGTAGATAGTCATCCATATAAAAATTGCTTTCCGTGGCGGAAGCTGCTTCTGGATAGATATGTGCGTTGTCCTGCGCATTCCTATTCTTCACATATATAGCGATGCATGGTGATGATGCCGCTCCAAATATGAGTGACGTCATTCTATACTCTTCCGGTGGCGCGTCACGATTGTGCCGCCATAAGAATCGAAGGCTATCCCTGTCTTCTTCCCGGATTTTCACTTGCAGGAACATTTCTTTAATGTCTGCCATCACCGCCACGCTTCCTTCTCTGAATCGTAGTAGTCGTAACTCCAAACAACGACTTCAATAAGTCCGGTCCGTTTAACAATGCATCATTGAGACAACGTCCGCCCGTACTTGCGGCGGCGTCGAAAACTATCGTTATTTTCTATTTCTGTGGGTGAGTCACTGCGAAGTGAGGAAGATACCACGTGCGTGGGGAAATAGAATTATGGTTCGTTTTCTCTGCGTAACCGTTAACGATGAGATTTTCAATTTGCTTCTCATATTCCCTTTTCAACTCGCTATTTTTGTCGAGCTTCTTTTCGATATTAAACAGGCGACTTTCAACCTGCGCTCTATTCGACGGCATGCACTCATTATCTGTGCGCCATAACAAAGCAGTCTCGTACCTATTATTAGGTATACGACGTACCGTTTTGTTCAAAATACTTAAAGCTCGTTCTTCTGGGTCGTTCGCGGGCTTTCGCGCAGACACTCCCAGAGATTCCAAACTAAAATAATCTTTGATTAACTTCTCCATGTCCTCCTCCTTCTTGGTGGAAATGTGGTTAACAAACTTGATTGGTTTGATGCCACCCGATATGTGACCATGTAAAACCCATCCAAGTTTGGTGAGCGATGCTACAGGTAGGTTCTTACCTCCTGAAATTAATTCACGAGTAACTATGAGATGCCAATTGTCCTGGCCAATTAATATGGTAGGTCTGGACCTCTCATACATCAACTCGTCCTTAATCGGTGTCAAATGAGAACACCGTTGCAATAATTCTCGACTTACTGACTGCGGAGAAAGGTTAAGTGACTTAATTGTTTGTACACTTATCTCCTCTAAGTCGTTCGAGTAAATACCTTTTATCTTAACGTTTAAGCGATACGAACTGTCGTCATTAATTCGCTTACCTCCCACGGCTTCAATACGTAATTCTTCTTTACGTCCGCGAGGCGCTAACTTCTGAGCCATCCACTGCTCTATGAGTGTCATGGTCGATCCTTCATCCAGAAGAGCTGTTGTCTTGACCTTTCCTCTAAGTCCATACAACTCGACCGGTATAATAATAATAATAATATTCCACAACTATCACACAACGCCATCTAGTCCCAAGCTAAGCAGAGCTTGTGTTATGGGTACTAGACAACTGATAAACATACTTATATATTTCTAAATACATAAATATTATAGATAAATTACACCCAGACACAGAACAAATGATCGTGCTCATCACACAAACATTTGTCTTGGGTGGGAATCGAACCCACGACCTCCGGCTTAGCAGTCAGGGTCACTAACCACTAGACCAACAGGCCTGTCAATAATCTTTAAGTATGCACATGCCAATGCATTCACTGTACTAACAGTTGTAATTTGAGCCTCTTTACCCCCCTCTCCCCTTGCGGCGAGGTATTTTCGTTGGGGTATCGGTTTAGCATCTGATGGTGTGACATTCTACATCCCTCTACACCACATTTTTTCGCTCTGCACTCTAACCTTCTATGGTTAGATGACAAACATTGGAAACATACTTTCGCTTTTTTAACCGCGTCCCATTTCTCGTGAATATTCATGTCCTTAAACCTGTAACAACTCACTATAGAGTGCTCCTTGTTGCATATAACACACTTATGTGTTACCCAACTTACAGGCTTGTCCTGGGTTATCATAACCACTTGTCGGTTGTGCCCTTTATTATTTCGGCGTTCTAGACGCTCGCTCGTATTACTTCGGCGTTCATAGCGCTCGCTCTTGACACGGTCGCGTACACTTCCCTTTGCAGTGTGTACAGTTTGCTTCCTGAATTCAGGACGCTTCCGTTTTTCAGACACATTTTCATTGCTTAAGGACGTTCCAAATTGTTCCCTCAATAAATTTAAAAATTTGGCCAACTTCTGTAACTCTGGCTCAAAAGGATGCTGAGCTCGATATTCAAACCATTTAAATTTAATCATAGTACCGAGTTTCTCTACTATACGGCTCACTAACTCCGGTGAGTATAAATACTGTGGTTGATTCAACGCTTGTATTGTGGCAGCCACGTTCGTAATGCGGCTTGCAAAAGATCCTATATTCCGGCAATCTTCTGCCAATCTTGGCATACGCTTTACATTCTCGATTTCGGCTAGAATGAGCTACTCAACCCTACCGAATCTTCTTTCGAGAGCGTTCATTATTTCTTCAGGTTCACACAAAGTAAACAACAACGACTTAACCGCTTCCTTAGCGGTGCCCTTTAATGCCCTCCTAAGGCGTGCGACATTCTGCACCCCTGAAAATTGGCTTCTCGTGTCTTCAAACACCGTTTTGAAAACTATCCATTCACCCGGGTCTCCATCGAACACCGGTAATTCCTGGAGGAAATGAAGCTGGGAAGACTTATCTTTTCCCGCTATCTTTATTGCACTCACAATCGCTTCGGTCAATTCTGACACCTCACTCGCGTGTGTTTTCTGTGCATTTCCTTGGTTGCGCTTGACCTCCGCCCCTTTGCGGCGTGATCCTTTACACGCTTCCTTATCAGTAATATCGGGTTGCGTTACACTAACCGGCGCGCTCATTATGGTCTTTTGAACCCAACTCCTTACGAAAGGTTCCACCGGAGTATTCCGCTCTTCATCATCCTCACTCGAGTCGATTTCCTCTTCTCGGTTGAGTCGTGCCAACTCCAATTGAGACTTGGCCAAGGCAGCAGCTGCCTGTGCTCGTTCGAGCTCTGAGCGTTCGAATTTAATCCGCGCCTCTAATTCGGCTTTCAGCCTCGCCGATCGCGATAACCTACTACCTCTCTGTGACCCTTTGTCACTAGTGTGCCCGATTACTGTCCTTGACGATGCCGCTTCTTCGGTCCTTTGACCTATTTTTTCGACTATCTTTTCCCTCCTGGATATAACGGATTGTTGTGCGGTGCTGGCCTGCGTACCACTGGTGTCCGTCCTGTTGCTCGTCGTTGCCATGAACGTCCCTGAGTCCCACGTGCATGTGGACGTATCGGTGGTGGCTCCACTTGAAGGAGTTGCCCCACTCGAAGCAGTAGCTGTGGTCGCTCCAGATGGTTCCGCCTCTTTAGCCTTTCTTGAGAGCCCTGTTCTTGTCCTGCTTCCTTCGCTCCTCTCTGTCTGGTCTTGTGCCTTCTTCGTCTTGCAGGAAGGTGATTGTTGGCCTACGGTCCTCAACTGTCCCTACGGTCCCTACAACCCCTTACCTACAACCCTTCTACACCCCAACCTAACCCCATTACCCCTCCCCCCTTTATCTCCCAACCCTACAACCTTATTACCACCCTAACAGCCCTATCAATCCTGAACGGGGCCTACCGAGGTGAGCCGTCCAGGGATGGAGTCGTGCAGGAATGGAATGGAGGAAAGGTTTAGGAACTGTCCCGCCAAGGAATATGACGAAACAGTCGAGCGGTAGTGCAAGCGCAGTCTCGCTCGAGAGAACTGCTCCACGTGAAGGTGTTGTGCCAGAGTCCAACCGTTTGACACCGTTAGGTGGTCGGGATGTATGCTGCGCTTCGTCGCCCAGTCGCCGGTGACGCCTCGTCAAGCACCCTCCTCCGGCCGCGATGCAGTCAGGTGCCCACGAGCACCCTCACCTGGCAGCAGCAGCGGTGGATGCCTCTTCTTCTTGCACCCTCTGATGAACCCGACAGGAAATGCCGGACACGGTCGTCCGACAGGAAATGCCGAATACGGTCGTCCGACAGGAAATGCCAGACGCGGTCGTCCGACAGAAAATGCCAGACACGGTCGTCCGACAGGAAATGCCAGACACGCTTGCCCGACAGGAAAAATGCCAAGCCCTGCTTGTCCACGATGAGTGCCTTCACAAGACACCTGCGCCTGGCTGCGATGCGTGCCTTATGCGAGCACACGCCCCAAGCCGCAATCCCGGTTTTCTTTCTTCCGGTAGTTCCAGGTCCAGTCCTTCTGCGCTGACCTGGTCTTCTGGCCTTTGGTCCTGTTTGATCTTCACTCGGCTCCGAAGGTCTTCTTTTTCCACAACCAGTAGTCCACAGCTGGTTCCTTGATCCTGGCTGCGAGGGACCAATTGAAAAGGACTTCATGAGGGCGTAAACTTTCGGGCTCTGAAACAGAAGGGAGGAATCGAGGCTTCTCTCGATCCGGCCTCCTATCACGCCTACGTTGGGTTCGGGAACAACGTATGTGATCTCCACATACCATACCACTTACCATAGCACTTCCCCCAACCCTTTTGTTGTAAAAGGGGTAGGCAGTGCCCCAAGTGTGGAAAGTCACTATTCTTACATACCTTATTTAAGACAGGGCCGTAATTTAGATTACCCGACTGACGTAGGTAGGTCATTATGTCCGATAAGAAAAAGGGGGAGCCTCCTCCCCCCCATCTAGAAAACCACCGGACCGAAAAGGTGTGTTGGAACGACCACTGGCTCTGATGGATCTGTCGAACCCGGAGCGCACTAGAATAGTGTCATCCTTTTCACAGACCCCTCAAAGAAAACCCGTCTCGCCACGGAAAGAGCCCGCACCGAGCATCGCGCTCACGCCGGCCGTGTCTGAGCACACGGTCAGGCTGGAACCGTCGCCCCAGCAACAGCGGGCAAAGACAACGGCAAGACGACATACTCCTCCGGAAACTGAAGCCTCCTTGTACGAGAAGAGGCAACGGATTGGCTCCCAATTATCTTCCGATGAAGCACCAGCTACATCGGAGGAAGACGAAGATTACCACCAGATGACTACAACGAAGGTGCTAAGATCGCCACCTAGGTCACCTTCTCCACCGCAACCCCCCCCCTCCGCTCCATATCACCGGATCGGCGAAGCCATGATTTGGCCCAGTATGAGCAGGGGGGTGAAGAATCCTATAGTTGGGGGTCAACCACGTATGCCACCCTCGCAGCATCCGCCGGCCGATCATCGCCGGTGGCAACAACCAATCCGTTCGGGCTCCCGCAGGATGATGGCCAACGGCCATCTACCAGCTATGCCCATGTGGTAGCTGCACCAGCAGTACCACGACCACCACCGGCGGTAGTGCCTACTGAGAAGCCTGCCGACCAGGAGAAAGGCCGTTACCCACCCATAGTGGCTGAATGCCTACCGGACTGGACGAGGCATTTTAAGGAGCTCAACAATATGTTGGGCCACCCCATAAATGCCCGTCCGTTCAGAAAAGGCGTACGGTTCACACCGCAAAGCGCGAATGAATTCCGCACAGTACAGCGGTATATGGTAGAACTAACCAAGAAAACACCAACATTGTCGTGGTACTGCTACACCCCGGAGGAGGACAAGCCTACTAAAGTGGGCATCCGGGGTCTACCAATGGGCACGGATACCCAAGCAATAGAGGAGGCCATAAGGGCAAAAGGCTTCTCAATTAAATACGTAAAGGCAGTACCACCTCGTAGGAGCAGACCTGGCTGCATCTACTTTGCCCAATTGGACCACTTGAGCCTGGAGCAGCTCCAGGATCTATATAACATCGACGAACTCCTCTATATGAGAGGGGTCGTCATCGAGGCCTGGCAAAGAAAAGTAGGACCAGCCCAATGCCACCGATGCCAGGCCTTCGGGCACGCCTCTGCCAACTGCTTCAGGCCAGTGAGATGCTTGCGCTGTGCAAATCCAGGAGCCCCAACACCCGAGACAATTGCCAACGCCTTCTTATAGGAAAACACCAACCACCGGCCTTGAAACAGCAGATGCAATCCAACGTCTGGTTGGTATTGCCATCGAGGTCGGCACACAAGTCCTGGCAGACATAAGAGCCGGGACAGATCCAGTGACAGCGATAATGAAGGCGCTGGCAAACCTTCTAGCCCGGCACTACGGAGGAGAGTAATCTGCGCCTCCTCTATTGGAACCCGGACGGAATACAGCAGAAGCTGCATGAACTCCGCACAGTCGCCCAGCAACAGGATCTGCACATCATTTTGCTAGGAGAGACGAAGCTGAATCCAAAGACGCATATAAAGCTGCCGAATTACCATATCTACAGGAGGAACGAGGTCACTGCTCAAGGGGCCGCCTATAGAGGGACGGCGGTTCTAGTGAGGAGGGACATCGTCCATCAAGAGCTGGAACTACCACCTTACCAGACTATGCGCTCTATCGGCATAAGAATAGAGACAGCGGGCGAGGAACTTAGGATCTACGCAGCATACCGCCCGCCAGGGACTCCATTCCGCTCCTCAGACATCCGGACGGTGATGGAAGGCGATACACCCACAATCATCGCCGGGGACCTAAACGCTAAACACCCGGCGTGGGGGTCCAGAGTGATCACCCCGCCGGGTCTTGAACTATATGACGATGCTGAAAAGAACTTGTACGACGTTTTAGGTCCCGAGGAACCAACGCACGTTCCTACCGATCCTCGGAGGCATCCGGATGTGTTAGACATCGTGCTCACTAGGAACGTCAACTACCCGATAGTGGTAGAAGTGCTGTACGACCTTTCCTCACAGCACCTCCCGTTACTGATAACCCTTGGCCTGAAGGCGGTGACTACGCCGCCCAGAGCGTTTAAGACACGTGTCGACTGGAGGCTCTACTGTCAACATCTGCAGCAGAGACCTCCAGCACACCAGCCGATAAGCACAGCGGACGACGTAGAGGCCGCTGCAACTAGAATCACCAATAACATCAAGGAGGCCCTTCACGCGGCCTCTACGATCGTCCCGATCACAGCTAGGCGAGACGATCTGCCGCGTGAGATATGCGTGCAGATCAGGCGCAAGAGAGCGCTGAGAAAGCTCTGGGCGCGTACTCGCTGCCCTAGAAAGCGTTCGACCAAGAGTGGGAGGACGACGTCGAGCTGGCGCTATACGCGGACGATAGCGCCTATTTTACTACGTCCAGAAGAGCCCACATAGCCACTGCCAAGATGCAGCGTCTGCTGGACCTGCTGCCACCGTGGCTGGATGAGTGGAGGATGGTCGTCAACGTTGGTAAGACGACCGCTCTGCTAACTCGCCGTCTCAGGAAGTTTCCACCTCCGCTGACCCTCAACGGCCAGAAGATTGCGTACCAGAAGGCTGTAACATACCTTGGGTGCAGGATCGACAGGACGCTGCGCATGACCGCGCACGTCGACTTCGTCGTCCGCCGGGCCCGATGTGCGCGGGCGACGCTCTTGCCGGTCCTGGCATCCAAGCTGCCTACACGAACTAAGCTCCGGATATACAAGATGTATATCCGGACCATCATCACTTACGCTGCACCGGCCTGGTACGCACTTCTGAGCGACCCTCTGAGGCGGCGACTGCAGGCCCAGCAGAATCTGACATTAAGGACGATCGTCGGAGCAGGTCGCTACGTCCGGAACGACGTAATAGCGGCGGACTTGAAGATCGAGAACATCACCGACTTCGTGGCCCGGCTAGCGCGCGGCATGTTTGACCGCGCCGATAACGGGCCACATGAACACCTCAACGGCTTTGCGCCGTTGCACACCCGGCTACCGGACGGGCGACCTCTTCCAAGAGAACTCCTCTCTATATGTGATTAGAGAGTCGAGTAACAACCCACAATGCCGCTGAAAGGCCAACTTTGACTTTTATTGGACAAACTCTCTTTTTCCCGTAATTAACCAACTACGGGAAAAACATTACCGATTACGGACTAACCCGGAAATACTATATTATGCCTAAATAGGCTTTAAGGACTGGCCCATAGTGATGGGCCATGAGGAACATCCGGGCAATGGGGGTACACCCCGAGGCCCGATACCTGCATTGTCCCTCGGGACATTGTAGACGACATCACGTAGATCTCCGCAAACGGAGTAACACACAGGGGCGATAGCCTCTTCCTTTTCAGAAAATAGGTTCAGGCGGGGATTACGGGTCTTCCGAAGTCGTCCCGGTCCCAACGCCTTAATTCTTCGACGTGGACTGTATAATTTTGCGGGATGAATTTCTTGGGAATAAAACAGCAATTATCTTCAAACCGTTCCGTGAGAGAGTAATCACTTTCCCTATCACTTCCCTACACTTTTTCTTCTTATTGACCGCTGGTCTTGCACTTTTTCCTAAACTAATCCTGAAGGATTCCCGAACGAATTGCAAGAAAACTCATTTACTGAGCTACCCCTGAGTTATACGCGAAAGTGAGCCGCGCCATTTGCGCGCCTGCGCAACTTAATTACATCAATTTGTACTATCACTCTCTCACGGTTTTCTCAATCATTTATTTTGTATAAGACATACATTTATACAATTTACTTATAAAGATAGCACAAAAAATATCTTTACAACGATATACGTTACATTTTCACATCACAAAAAACCTTTTATTTATTAAAATAAAAGGTTTTTTGTGAAGCCTATTTTACTCACATTGAACAAGTTAAAATTTCTTAAATATTTAACATAGAAAGTTAAAACAATGTTTTCCACTTGAAATTATACATATCTTAACCAACACAACAGTTTAATTTACATTTTCTCTATACATTTCACTATTAAAACACTTTTAAATTTCTTATATAAAACTATCATTATTTCACTTATTCACTGGAATTTTCACATAAAAATAACACCTTTTTGCACGTACAATCAATCTGAAATGTTTTACAAGTCATTACATACATAAATTGCTGAAAATACAAGTATTTAAATTTTACATATTTGGCCTCCTAAGTACGTGGCTAGCGTGCGTCTATGAGCTCACACTAATTGAACAACTAACTTTTGCACGGCTATCGACTATCAGAAAAAATGGAAAGTCTAATATACACTAATATCAACAATACTAGGTGAATAACTGCTTTTACATAATTCTTAAACTGTAGGAAACTATTTCTAATCAGATTCTTATCAGTTATCATGTCTCTTATCAGATAACGTAGACAAAATATTTCATGAATCAATACATTGAAAATAGGCATTTGTTTTCGTACAAAACATATCAAACTCATATAAGACAATACTTATGCAATCAATTTCCATTAATTCTACTTATGCACAGCGATTATCTCGACCGGGGAACAAATCCGGTCTCTAACTTTATTTTAGTATTTCTTTAAATTAACGTCATTAGAAAGATGATTTCAACCGGGGAACAAATCCGGTAACATAATTTATATCTTAAAAATTCCCTATATGAATTTATTAAGAAAATATTACTAGGAAAACGATAAACTATTCCGGCCTGGGAGTCGAACCCAAAACCTTCATATCATTAATTCGATATTTCTTTAAGATTCAACTAAGCATTTTCTTATCGGAACACTGTTGCTCGATAATTTGCTTTTTAGAAGCTATTCGTAATCGGTTAAATAATAAATTGAAATATTCTCATAGGCGCGTCGCCAACAATAACATATTTATATGTATAAAACATCATATAAAAAAGATTGTACAAAGATGCATGCAAAAGTTTTTGCTTTTGTATATTACGACTTTTACCTAATAAAGAGCCTTATTGTTGTAGAACTAAATATTATTCAGGAATTCCTGGAATTTTGATTTATATAATCCAGTACTTAACATTTTAAGATTATTAAAACGTACACATACATAGATAAAATGATGCTTTTATTATATTTATTTGATAAAGGATTATCACTTAAAACGAGCGTATTTGGACTTGCCTTATATCGTATACCTTTTATAATAAATGATTATGCTTATATACAAACATGCACACTTCATAAATGTAACTAGTTTATAAACAACTGTTGACACGATTCATTTGATTTGATTTTTTTTTTTGTACTTGATACTTTATTTTGATATATGTTCTTACCCTAGATTATAATATCATAGCACAGTAATGACTCTAAAATATTTATAAAATCTTTTAAGGAAAAAGTTAAAGGACAATATTTAATACCCATTTTGTTATTATCTCACGGAATGAAAATTTCCTCGTGTTTTATGAGTTCACATTACATTTAGTAAATCACGCCGAAACAATTTAAACAGTTTACTTTAGAAAATCACGTGTTAAGGGTGCGTCACCTAAATGAATGATCGCTTTATCCTGCAAAAGTTAATTTCCTCTCTCACACCAACAAATTCAGTCCCGGGACGGCACAATGGAGCATATTTGCTTATCTTTAATTGATTCACTCTAACCCTCGGTCGTGATAAGGATTAGCTCTATTCACGCTGACTTTTACAAGGGTAGTTCTCCCTTAACGAGGGATCGGACGAAGATTATGTAATTCAAAAAGAATAAATATGTTTGCATAAATGCTGCCTATAATTAGCTTTCCTCTGTGAGGCTACATTTTAACATGTGATTTGATTTTATTATGCTTAAATTTTGTGATTGATTGTATTACGCTACTTTTTCGCAATTGGGCACCTGAAAGCATATAGCGAACTTTACGACAGCATCTATGCTAAAAAGAACTCGAAATATATCCAAAAGGGAATATCCAAAGGGGAATTCGTATAAGAAAAGATTGATTGATCACAAACATTGGCTAAGTCACAAACCATTTGTTTTCAAATTGTTGCAAGTGATCGTCTACAAAGCTCTTGGGGTCTTCTAGTGACAGAGTATAAACAAAATTTTATTTTATAAGACTATAATAAAGTATCGCGGATGGGAATCTACTTTCAGCACATACAGGAAAGAAGATTAGCGAGTGTGTTTGTGTCAGTATTTGGTGTAGTTTTCTTTCCAAAGTTCGGTTATTCCATTCCATCTAGTTTTGTAGATGTCGTAAGAGTCATGTAGTCTATAAAAATTATGTACGCAAAGGATAATAAAGCTCGGCTTGATTAGGCTCAGATTCGCATTTTAGTCATATCTACATATCGACATAAAAAAAACTGTCGATATTAATCTCATATTATATGAAAACAAATATGCAATAGATAAGTGTTTCCGAAATGTTGATGATAGTTTTTTATTAATATTAATGAAAGGTACACCCATAACGCTAACTTGAAAAAATATATTGGTGCAAGTATACTGCTGCAAATATATTGTCTTAGGCAGAAAACAAATGACGTGTCTGGGACAACGCCATCATCTGACAACGACATCAAATTTCATAACCGGGCGCGTGCCTCGTATTATCGGGCGGCGTTCGCAATGCGATAGGTTATAATGCGATATTCGTGAATTACAACTATTTATCGCGAGCGCTGTTATGCGGTCGCCGGAGCGAGATGTTTGCTTTCGCAAGGGGAAGGGGACGCTAAATGGTTTTATGGGATTTGTTAAATCGCTTGAGACGTGTGATATTATGGCGTTAGAACGTTGTTTGTTTTTACTCTCAATATTTTACGTAGATTTACGTTCGGCTCTATTATAGACTATTTAAAACGTTTCGCTATAAAAACTACCAGAATATATTGCTTAAAACATATTACATGATTTCCAAACAGAACCTAGTAAGTAATCTTTGTAATATATACCAAGTTGTTGGTGCATATTTAAGTGATCGCGTAACTTCTGAACACGTGGATCGATTAAGATCATAATCACACAATATATTTTTTATGTCGTAACGAAGGTTCATTTCGTTCAAGGTTCCTAGCTAAGCTAGGTGCTACTAGGTGGCGCTGTAGATAGTTATTAACAAAATCTACGCTTTTAAATAATATGTACTAGTTTTTATGGATTTTATCGCGTATATTACCTTTTTTATTACCTATCCTACGTTTCGAGCACTTTACAGCATCCATGGTACCGGGGGGGGGGGGGGTTGAGATGTTCAACGTCCAGATATCATGGTTAACCGCGGTTACCACAGATTAAAATTATTAATTTTTGTTCTGATCTACACAGTATAAACATACAGTATGTTGAAGTCTTGCAGTTGTATGCTCGTGTTGGGATTTAATTTTCTTAATTATAGGATCCCAAGCAGATGGAAGCACCCAGCCTTTTTCTCTATCGAAATTAGGAAATAGCCTCACGAATCATCCTTGGAAGGAACCGGTATTCTTTAGCGAGGATTTGTGGTCTATCAAATCTGATGTAGTGACGGGGGCGATCCTGTACGTGTTCACAAAAAAAAGTTAACATACACTATAAAATCCGTAAAAACCATTATTATTTAAATGTGTAGTGTTCGCGTAAATATAAGAAATCAAAATCTACGTTTATGGAACAGAATGACTCATAGTCACAACAATTGTCAGTTTAGTTCCAAAAAACCAAAATCATAAATCTGGACCCGATACTGAAACGGAGATCACAAAATCTGCACCCGCACTTATTAATAAATTTTATATTTACACTGTAAAATGTCCGGACTGAATTCGGAGTGAAAATCAAAGCTCTACCTGCCGGAAAGCTCAGCATCAGCTGAACCAGCTAGGTATATTAATAAAACGTCATTCAAATTGCGTTTTCAATAATCCGATGCAATGGAAAAAATGAACGCAAGTCAGTCGACTGGATGTCTGATATGCCTAGACGTGGAAATGAAAATCCATGTAAATTGAAAAACGCCGGAGCTGAGTTTTCGTAGGTTGATTTTTTGTCAATGTAGAATTTACTGCTGCATTGTATACGTAGATAATTTAATACATTGTTCGTATTTTTTATGGAATAAGAGTGACAAACTGTTTATGGAATACGTAAACAGTTTATTGCATAGGGGTATAGTCCAGCTCGTGCCAAGTAAAGTCTCTGATCTTTAGACATCTACACCTAGTCTGTGTCCACCCTGAGGTCTAATATGGAATGTCTTGTTTCCCAAGAAAGGTGCCTCTGGTTCTCTAACACACAATATGAAACACTGAATACCTAATTAGCAGCATGGCCCTACAACGTTATAAAATGAGTGAGTGTATTTTTTATTTATTTTTTATTTATTTATTTATTTATTTAACACCAACAAGACATACACTAACAAAAGCATAATATTTTTTGCAAAAAATCATAAAAACTAAGTGTAGACTTAATTATAGGTGTTACACACATTTCATTACAAAAAAAAAATAGACACAAGTAAACATATGCAGTGAATTAAATTGAATACAAAAACTAAGAGATCAATAAATATATCAGAATTTAGTGTTATATAATTAATTAAATTAAATCATGCATATTCCACTATTGTTATTAACATTAGAAATTTTATGAACGTTAAACATAACAAAAATAAAATCATTAATAAATTATAATATACAATCGTTTCCTAATCACAATTTAGCTTAAAGAAAAATAATATAACTTTAATGTGAATTACAATTATTTGAGGAATATAAATGTAATAAATCACGCTTAAATTTCCAAAGATTATCCGAAAATATGTCAATATCAACTTCTCTATCTTTATGTTTGTTATCATTAGTCATTATGGCACCAATACTATTCTTATGTGATAATTTATATATAGCATTAAAACTCAACATCAGTCTATTAATCGGAGAATAGCGCGCTTGACGAGAACGTGTGCTCTTTTCTACGAATGGTATATAAGACGACGGCCTTTGTGACTTCAATGCGGTACGAAAATTTAATTTGGCTAGTAAGTAAGAACTATCAATGACGCCATTCACCAACTTATACAAGAAAATAAGGTCAAGGAGCTGTCTTCGATTCGAAAGCGGCTGAAGCTTGAAGTAATTTAGCTTATCTTCGTAAGTTCTAAGAGTTTTAACTAGGTTATGATCGTAAGATAAATGCAAAAGAAATCTCTTTTGTATCCTTTCAATTCTATGTGAGTAAATATTAAAGTGGGGATTCCATACTACGCTGCAGTATTCCAAGATACTTCGTACCAAGGCTGAGTAAATAATTATTTTAGTGCGAGTATCTCTGAATTGCTTACAGTTACGGAAGAGGAAGCCAAGAGTCCTAAAACCCTTGTTGACAACATTATCTATGTGGATATTATAACGAAGCTTATTGTCGAGAATAACTCCTAAATCGCGTATGTGGGGAACTTCAGACAGAATACGACCATCAATGTAATATGTTGTTACAAGAGATGTTTTCTTTCTAGAAAATTTTATAACATGACACTTGTCAGCATTTAGTGTCATACCGTTGCTACGACACCACCACCAGTGTATAGAGTGTCTTATTTTAAATTGACTTTTTTGTTTTCTCGAAGTGAAATATTCGTTTCATTCTGGTAACTAATGTTGACATACTAATTACGGTGTACAACAAAAATAAAAACGATGTTACTGCTTATCCTTTATCTTATCAATGCCTAAGTAAGTAACTACTATGCGTGAATCAACTTTTTAAAAGGCCGGCATCGCATCTGCAATTCCCCTGCTTGCAGTTGTTGATGGGCAGCGGTAATCACTTAACATCAGGTGAGCCGTATGCTCGTTTGCCTCCTCTCCAATATAAAAAAAAACTAACAATGAAAATGTGACTGTCAAAATGACATGTCGCTCCCCGTTTTCATCATTCATTCATTATAGCCTATCAAAAGTCTGCCTCCCGCATAGATTGCTTCATAAGACACAGTTGCCACGCTTGGTGTTCTGGGGTTGCCAACCGCTGATTGTTTTTGAGTGATTATTAACCATCCATCACCTCTTTGTTTTCTTGTCTGTCACCTCTTACTACCTCAATTATTTACGATGCAGCCAACATTAAATAAGGATTTGACATTGTATGTACCTGTTTAACATAAATATTCTAACTTGAAATCTTATATAAAGTATTTTTGATTTACCTTTTTATCCTTTACATGGTATAATTACAAACCTTATACAATCGTACTATATTACGTATAATGTAGTTACTCGTAGCCTTAATAAAAAGATAGGAATTCATAAGATAATAATCCGCGGGCCGTGTGATCGCTACTTAAAGTTTAAGTACATTGTGATAGAAGAAGGTAAGATTGTCATGCACACCGCACGCTCGCTGAGCGGTGTCTCCCTCAAGTAAAATCTTCTAATCTTTTTTTTATAGGACGGGGTGACAAACCAGCACACATTCCACCAGATGGTAAGAGGTTGCCGTGGCCCATAGACATCTACATCTATCCTCGATTACCAAACAAAATTCAGATGCGTTGTCACCCGTGTGGACTAAGATGGAATGCCTCCTTTCCAGTAAAATAGGGTAAATAGGGTTTTCTACACTCACCATACGAAACACAGCAGCATTACGCTACTATTTTACGTTGGTCTTCTGTGAGAGCATGGTCCTTCCCCGGTCGAGCCGACCCATTCGTGCCACAACTATACTACTAATATAACTGCAGAATGGCTCAGGTAGGTAAGGAAGACTACCACCTGAGTGCCTGACTGCCTTTTTGTTCTAGCGATTATAAACGTGACTATTCTTAGTTCGAATGATCGAAGTGGACCTTAGTTCGAATCCTGAAACTGGCCAAAATCAGTTATAAGGATTTTTTCCGTCGAAAAATTCTTAGCAGCAGCCCGGAGTCAAGTCATTATAAGTGTTTCATCTTCGTGCCACGGGAAGCCCTTTAAACCGATGGTTCTACGCCTAATCTATTTTCGCTCCTGTCGGACTGCTGTCCCATTGAACTATGGGAGGGAGGGAATAGGAAGTGTACCTGCACACACTCATACGGTTAAGTGAATCCGCTAAAAGATGACAACATACTTAAATTCTAGCTAGAAATATTGTCACATCGTAATTGACTATCTATTCTTGATTGATAACAATTTATTTATTTTGGCCCAAAACTTTGCAATCTACATAATAGTAAAATTTACTAAATTTGTAAAAGGGCACTGTACACCACTATTTATTAAATTAACAAAAACATAGTAAAACCTAGAAAAAATCTATAGTTAACCCAAGAATTAAGAACAGTAGCAATCATGTGATACTTGTAAAGTTGGTTTTTTTTTATAGGAGAGGGGGCAAACGAGCATGCGGCTCCCCTGATGGGAAGTGACTACCGCCGCCCATGATCAACTGCAACACCAGAGGAATGGCAGATGCGTTGCCGGCCTTTGAGAAAGGAGTAAGCTCTTTTCTTGAGGGTCCCCAGGTCGTATCGGTCCGGAAAAATCGCCGGTGGTAAACTAAAAAACTGGTCACCGTATTAACCGTAGGTACTAATAAGTGGTCGCTGAAGGATGTCAGTTTAGTAACGTGTTTTTTTTTGTTAGCCTTACCTGTACGTTTAAGCGTGGTAGAGCTTTGCTGCAGATATATTATGGCTGCAGCACGAATGGATTGGCCCGTCCGTGGTAGAACCACACTCTCACAACTTAAAACAACAGCATGGTTAGTGAACCGGGAACCCTTTTTGCTGAAGACGAGGCATTCAATGTTTGTCGTCGGGGGTGACAACGTATTCCGCATACTGATTTTAAATGAGGGATAAATGTAGATGTCTATGGGCAACATTATCAAATAATACATAAAGATTTTTATGAATTACATTTATATGATAATTTGATAAGTCTATCAGCATGCATTTATTTCTTCTTCCCAAAGTTGTGAAAATAGAATTACTTACAACTCCTTCATCTTTGCAAGCGAAATACAATTCAAATCTGTAAAAAAAATCAATAACGGACAAGTTACAAACGTGTCTAAATAATAAAATGCATATTCGAATATCATAAAAGAGCGCCTCGAGGTACGGACGGGCCACAAAAATGCAGGAAATTGAATTTTTTATCGTTCGCGGTACAAAGCACCGCAATAGTCTCCCGATGGACGGCCCATTGTGACGGTTTGATGGCGTTATATCTCTGCCTGTGTACGCATAACTCACAATAACTTTTTTCAAATAAAATTATCTTATATTTATGTTTCATATGGTACAGCGATGAATGTTTTTGTATGTAATTATCTTAACAGTTCTAATTCCTAACATACGTTATACGGTAATGTACTTAAATTATAAGCAAATACTTCTGTGGCATACAAAGCCATACGTCAAATTATAAACAGCTGCCATTCAGTAATAATATTAGCATTATATTAATTATTATTACGATAATATTGGAGTTTAATAAAAGACATAAATAACACGCATTTATAATGAGCTGTAATGAGATTTGATCTAGTGAGAATACTATAGGTCATAGTCCTGAAATTATTGTACTGTCATCGATTCTAAGCCGTCAATAAATTTTTTGATAAATAAGACATCTGGATAAATTATAACTGGGTAACGTGGCACTGTCAATTTACCTCCTAAACGAATATAATAACTCAAGATTAAAAATAAAAACTTTATTTTAAAAAAAATGTAAATATATCGGACAAAAATTAAAATTTCATTCCTAAACCCCCCTGCCCTTTACCCCCTAACATGGCAGCGGACCAGCATCCCTGGTGACGAAAACTCCTTTGCCGAGCATCCACATCCAAGCTACCCTACTCTTCCTGAGCGTGGGTGCTCAGGCTGCCCCGCATCTGGGGGAGGACATGGAATACTGTTCCCATCTCTGGGCTGGGGCTCCCTAGTGCCAGCTCCTTCCATTTGATCGCATCCAGCGCAGAGCCGTTAGAATCGCCTGCGACACAGCTCTTTACCATCTGCTTGACTCACTTGCACTGCGAAGAGATGTTGCATCTCTTTTTATGTATTTTATCGTACTTACTGCGGGGCGTACTCTGAAGAATTATTCGGAGTAATTCCAGCCGCACAATATTACCATCGCACATCGCGACGAAACTCGTGATACCATCTATACCATCTGCATGACTGGCGCTCCATCACCGTGCGAGTTCAAATAAGTTTTCTTCCTCGCACAACTTCCTTGTGGTATCGACTACCACCTGAGATTTTTCCGGATCGATATGACTTAGGAACCTTCAAGAAAAGAGCCTACTCCTTTTTAAAAGGCTTGCAGGGGAATTGCAGATGCGTAGCCGCACCTGCAATTCCCCTGGTGTTGCAGTTTTTCATGGGCGTCGGTAGTCACTTACCGCATACTCGTTTCCTATAAGAAAAATACGCATGTGTGCTATTCCAAGAACTTCTTAACAAGTTGAAACGACTTCTTAATTACTGTACAAGATTCATTTTTATTTTACAAAAGATCATATTTCCATATATCGTTTACAGCTGAAGTGGCTTACAATACGTAAAAAATACTGTATTTATTACATTCATACTAAGATACATACATTTTATAATTTTTAATTGAATTGTAATCTTATATAAGGCGTGTAAAAAATTTATCACCAGTTTATTAGCTTCCTTCCCAGCCTTTGATTCAGTGATGCATTATAAATAGAGTTTATTATACTTTCCGGTTTCTGCGTTATAGCTGCGATCTCTCATTTAATTATTGGTAAATAGATATACAAACATCGATATGTCGTCAAAGACAACTTTATTAATAAGCAAAAGGCTGCAGGTGTGTTTGGCTTTAGATGAAGAAGTTCTTAACCCTCTCGCACTCTTTATAGTAGTAATGAATACTTAATTAGCAACTAAACATATATTTGCTAATGATTATTATACTTTTGATCTCAAAATCATCAGACAACATAATCCTCAACCAAAAAGGGCATAGACACCCACTTATCTCGGTTTAAACTGCCGATACATTAAACTTTATGACCCATAGAGAAAAGATAATTTAGGGAAACATCCCTATGCGGAATATTTATGGGCATTACTACCAAATAACATGCGTGCTGGTCCCGCCCACGTCTTAAATTATGTCACCCTAAGTTTTAAGCTGACTTTGTATATATGTAGGCGTAAAAATATGGTAGTAGATATAATCGGTAGATAGTGGTAGATATTATTTCTCAAGATCATTTAACCTGGAGACCAGGCGGATAACTAACGACGTGTTCTTGTCATCAAATATATAGGCTATTATTTTTGAATATAAAAACCCCACATTCTTTCCATCGCTGAGCACGGGCCTCCTCTCATTTATTAAAGGACTTTGGAGTAGGAGAACAAATATTGAGACAGTAATATTTCTGGCAGACTTCACATGATCTTGAAATTTTTTTTATAGGATAGGGTCACAAACTAGCACATTCCACCTGATGGTAAGTGGTTGCCGCGGCCCATAGACATCTACATCTATCCTCGATTACGAATCAAAATGCAGATGCGTTGTCACCCGTGAGGACTAAGATGGAATGCCTCGTTTCCAGTAAAAAGGGTATCCGGTTCTCTACACTCACCATACGAAATACAGCAGTATTAAGCTACTATTTTACGCTGGTATTCTGTGAGAGCGTGGTCCTCCTCCGGTCGAGCCTACCCATTTATGCTACAACTATACTACTAATATAACTGCAACATAGCTCTACCACGTATAAAAATAATATTCTTTTTCTGAGACATGTTACGGAAATCAAGCTCGATTTTATTTTCATCCAAACATTTTTCTTCTGTGCTGTTACGGCTAACAGCACTATAGCAATAGAAAAAAAAGCTAATGGAAATTATTGCGATTTATTATTATGGCCAACGAGGAAGTGTTTAAATCGGCCTTATCATAGTGTGCTAAAATTACCCCGTAGTAACCGATATTTAAACAGAGAAATCTCACTACCATTCCATCTCAGTTAGCTACTGTTGTTTCAGAAAGCCCAAGATATCTATGACAGTGAAGAGTCGGGACTCATTAGTCCAAGTAATTATTGCACCCTTGAAACTCTGTGCTTTTGATCGTGAATTCGCTTCTGAAGCCCCGGGATTAAATAAAAATAAATTACGCATTCTGGTAAAAGCCTTAACTAGACACTGTTGTCTTAAAAAGCAGATGTCCATCCTGGGTCTAAGCAACTCAAGGATGTGTCGGTTCTGTTCCGTAATGGAAGAAACGCCTCTACACATCCTAACTGATTTCGGACCCTTAATGCGCAAACGTAACACTCATCTGGCAAACTATGTACTCCGCCCAGAATAAGTGAAATTGCTTCTATTCATTGAAGACATAGGGCTTAGCAGTGAACTATAGCCATAGCAGCAATCACAATAGATCTTTTAGGTCGCAGTGATACTGGTCTTTCCCTAGACATGCATAGCTGCTCGCACATAATAACAAAATAAAATGTATTGCACGACAGGAAGCTACCAGCGCGGTTATCTAAGTTGTGACTGAGCTTAAATTTGTCGTTGATTTCATTAATTTTTAACCTAGACGAAAATAGAGAGGTGTTATGAGTTTGTGGTGTGTATATGTGTCTGTCTATAGCATCATAGCTCCTGAAAGTATGAACGTTTTGATTAAGTTTTTTACCGTTTGAAATGTGTCTAAACCGGGAGTGTTCTTACCTATATTTCAAGAAAATCTGTTTAGTCGTTTGAAGATCATCACCTCTTTTTGTTTCTTATGTTTTTAATTTATTTAAATTAATTAAATAGGTTTTAACAATCGTTAACTATTTTAGGAAGTCAACTTCTAACACCGCTTGGCTAAAACCGTAGGTAGTTAAGGAAATCAGGCAGTAAAGAAAATCGCAAACTGCCCCTAGTGCGGTAGACGTAAATATGGTTTACCTTCCACCTCAACTCCAAACAGTAGTCCCAAATAATGTTAGATATACAAAGTAATATATGTATGTATGTTATATTAAGTTAAATGATGTGTACGTTAATTGAAAATCTGCATCGTTAGTTTAGTGGCCGTAAATGCGGTTACTGATGATGAGGCCGTGGGTTCTAATCCCGGATCTGAGTAAAATAATTTATTGGGTTTTTCTGTCTTGGAAAGCACTTAAAGGCGTAAGTCCTACGCCTGATCTCTTTTCGGTCGTGTCGATTATTACCGTCCCATCGTACTATGAGATTTAGAGAAAAGAGAGTGCACCTGTGTTTGTGCATACACTTGGGCAGTATAATCCTGTCCTGCGCTGATGGCTAGTATCCGTTGAGGCTGGCCGCTGTGAGCGAAATTCTGTCTGGAGGACATTATTATTATTAACTGAAAATACTTACGACTTTAACGCAATATTATCCGGCGTGTTTTTGGCTAACATGTTTTAAATTTTTTGATAGAACAGATTGTTATACAAAGTAATAATTATTCTTAAATCTGTTTTATAGATGATCATCACAATGATAAAGGCATCTAATTCACATACAATAAAATAGAAATTATCTTATTTACTAAAAGATAAGTATTAAGTAGGTACTTTTTATAGACAAAAATGTTAGTGGTGGACCTAGCTAATTCTAGGAATTAAATATTTAGTAAATTTGTTAAAACTACATTTTAAAACACTTTTAAAATTATAAAACGGCACAACGATGAACAACACAACTAATAAAAAGAGAACAGCATAGTAACATTCAAAATGGCGCCAATTCCAAATATAAATTATTCGTTCACTCTGGTTCCAAGTATTGGCGCGCCACGCCCACAGCGGTGATGCAGTTAAACAGAAATGCCACCGAACAAAGTAAACGAACTATAACCGATACAAAGAATCAGCATTATCGTTACCGAGTATGTTCAGATCGTAAAGGAACTTCAGCCGCCGGCGTCTTCTAACTCTCGATTTTACTATCTGCTGAGGAACTTTGGGTTGCGACAAAGAGGCAGTAAGTATTGATGTACAGTCGTCAGCTCAAGTGACTATGTTACATCGACTAAAAATGCAATGAAAAATAATGTTATTGAGCAAGAAATAACATTTTGTGTAGTGACAATGTAAGAATATTTCATATCGTCCCATGAGTGTCGTTAGAGGCGACGTTAGGAATATAAAGATGGAGTGCAGCCTGATAGCTACTGAAAATTATTAAAAGCTATCGTTACCAACCCGGATGCCAAGCGTGGCAGCTATGGCAAAATGCCCACTATGAGGCAACCTATAGGGGACGCCTATATTCAGCAGTGAACTTTGCA
The DNA here is from genome assembly GCA_036936625.1 of Parnassius smintheus behrii. Lineage (NCBI taxonomy): Eukaryota > Metazoa > Arthropoda > Insecta > Lepidoptera > Papilionidae > Parnassius > Parnassius smintheus. The sequence goes on along the minus strand of JAUPFT010000026.1, from coordinate 24,050,059 downwards.
AGATTGTAATGAATGGATGGAACAATTGATTATTTTATAAAATGGGCACTATTGTTACAATGTGTATACAATGCTTATAAAGCAATGTATAATGTGATTTGTTACGTCGAGTTCACTGTCTACAAAAGTAGAAACATCACTTTCGCCATATAGGGGTGCTGTAAACGAACTCGTATTATTGTCCGTTGAGTATATTAAGATGAAACTATGGTATAATTTATTTATTTATTTTATTTATTTATTCTTTTTTGTACACCACAATATAACATGTAATATATCCGTATCGGAAACAAAAGAAGCGTTAATGGTGCGAGATGTCTTGTAACGCAAATATATTTGCCTACTGAAGGTCAGCGTTCAACAGCTTATTGCTATTAAATATTGCTTATCGAATCAAATCGTAACATATTATCTAACAAGCGATATAGGTATATCGCTTGTTAGATAATATACTTATTAGAACGTATAGAATTAGAAATATTTTTTTAAATAAACTCAATTAAAAAAACTGGGTTGTGAAAAGCCTTGGTAGCTCAAGGATTAAGTGCTCGCTGTAGACATTGCGCTCGAGCGACCCGGGTTCGATCCCCGCCGGCATCAAGAAAATTGTTAATTGCTATTTTAAGTGCTAATTTACCACCTGCTCGGAGGTGAAGGAAAATATCGTAATGAAACCTGCTCGTTTGAGAAATAAAAGAAATATTACAAGACATATGAAGTTCGACAACACGCATTAGGGCAGATCGACGGACATTTTCTTGCCCTAAAACCCTCTCAAAATGAGAGTAGGCCTGTGCCCAGCAGTGGGATGTATATAGGTTGTAACTTAAAAAAACTGGGTTAACATACATTGCATTTTGTACCCTTTAATAAACTGCGGGTGACTGTACGGGGAGGAGCGAACGTCGTGAGACGTTTTACAACGTTTCACGGTAACACATTAATTGAGCAAAACGAAATCAAAGCCGCGATGTCAAACACATCTTTGTTGAACGATCCGGCGCTTTAAAATGTTACTCAGACGCATTACGTATTTCAATTTAATTACTAATAAACTTTAATTAACATTGTGGCATTATTTCCACGACGCTAAGTGCCCTGGATTTGAATTATATTTGGTGTCCATATTTATTCAAAAGAAAAAATTGTTAGTTTTTGGGTGAGGTTATGTTGCGATTGACCTATAATAATGGTGCTGTGTTTTGTATAGAGGTTGTAGAGAAATGGAGACCCTTTTTATTGGTATCGAGGCATTCTTTTTTAGTTCTTATGGCTGACGATGCATCTGCAATTTTGTTTCTTATTCAGGACAGATGCAGATAGTATGGGCTACAGCATCCTATTACAGTTTAAAAGGTCTGTGCACTCGTTTGTCACCATTATGCTATAAAAAAAACTTTAAATAGAGCAAAAGTAGGACAAATAAAGCCTTTTGACGATTTAATACACCCCAAGTCTTCAGTTTGACTGCACCAGTAATTGTAGCCCAATCTCTTGTTAGCGCTCGCTGTAAATTTCACAATACGCGAGCAAACCGGGTTCGATCCCCGCCGGCACCAATGAAATTGTTAATTACAATTTTAAGTGCTGATTTACCACGTGCTCGGCGGTGAAGGAAAACATCGTGAGGAAACCTGCACGTCTGAGAAATAATAAAAAAATATATTCCGAAGACATGTGAAGTTCGCCAACACTCATTGGGACAGCGCGGCAGACTATTCCATGCCCTAAAACCCTCTCGGAAATGAGAGGAGGCCTGTGCCCAACAGTGGGACGTATATAGGCTGTAACTTTACTTTACTAACTTTTTACTCTTGTATGACATTATTATTTCAATTATTCACTAGTTGTGACGTTGTCAAAAGTCGTTATCGTCATCTCTAAACTACCTTGGTTGCTCTCCTCCATTTCATAAACATAACATCATAATATCATCACGTAATATACTTGTCTTGACAAATAATTTTTAGTTATTTTTGATCCCTTTTTTAAAGGAATTAAGGGCGACAAAAGACAAACACACAATCCCCCTGACGATTAGTGAAAGCAGTAACCCAAAGAAACCATTATATCTGGTCAAGGATCGGGAATCGAAACGCAGATTCGATACTCACTGAATGCCTCGTTAGTAGTAGAAAAGACCTCCAATTCTCGTCACTTACCATTCAAAATACAGCAGCAATATGCTTCTATGTCACGCTTCTATTCGTGCTGCTCTACCACCGTATTGATGTGAATCTCATTTTTTCCAGTAACTGCCATACTCCACCCTATAAAATCCTTGTAACGCTTAAAATGAATCGATAAATTATTTTACTTTAGGCATAAAATACAAAATCATTTTACTTTAAGTAAATGGTAAATCGCAGGTCATATGGAGATTTTGCCATAGTTGCCAAGCTTGGCAGGCGGATTAGCAACTGCAGTTTTTTTTATAATTTTAAGTTGTTATCAAGGAAATCCTGCTGTCTCTTTCGACACCAATAGGTCGATATGGGATAGCGACTATTTAAAACTGCCACTGCACGTTTTTGTAGCATTTTAAGAAAAAAAAGTAAAAACATTTGCATTGTACGCAACACGGAATATGATTACTAACTTATTTCCAATAATTAATACTTGACTATAGTACAAAAGCAGCGGTGAACTTTAAACAAAACGCGATATACGTCCACGACCACGTTTTAAATTCTAAAAGACATCGATATCAAAGGTCAGTGTAAACAACATTGTATCAAATATTAAAACTTTAAATTAAAAAAAAATCAAATTATCCTAATGTTTATTCAATAATCGTATACCGTGCAGTGGCGGTGTAAAAATATTCACTATCCCACGTCGTCCCGATACCGTGGGTGTGTTAAAAACTGAAAAAGGGAAATAAATCTGGATACCAACGCAACAGGGTCATTCTAATAACAAGTGAAAACTAAAAAGCGGTTGATAAGCCATCTTCCTAGCGTGGGAGGTCTATAGCAATATCCCCCCCTAAGAGAAAATCTAGAGGGTAGGCCGCTGCGTAGCAGTAGACTGATGATGACAGTAACGGTATCATAGACAATCAAATACTTTTTGATTGTGATATAAGCTTCGATCGACATTTTAATTTTACAGTACACAGTAGTTATACTATTGCAATCAGAACATTTTAGCAATCTTTTTACTGCATTGGACATATAAAGAGAGGCTCAACTGAGCCTAGCCATCTCCAGGACAGGATTATAGTGCACAAGTTTGTTCGCAAGCATAGTAGCACTCTCTATTCCCTCACTCTCATAGTCTGATGCGACGGCAAACCAACACGACCGGAGAGAGATCAGGCGTATAACGAACGGCTTTACCTAAGTGCTTTCCGAGGCACGGGTGTGACACAGCCAACTTTCTGACTTCGGGCTGAAGGAGGTTTTGCAGATATGAGCAAAGTAGATAACGTCTTAATAGTTCATTGCATGTACTGTTTAAGACCATAATAGCAATAATACCTAATTAACCTTGAGGGTGCGGACTGCAAACTCAGAAAGTTGTGGGTTCGAACCCGCCTTTTGACATGTTTAGTACCTAGATCTGCAACCACCTCTTGGTTGAGACCAACTGAGCGTCTGGTGGTCCGATGACGGAATGAATAGGGAGGAGTTAAGTCATGCAATTATTGCACACTCCACAAAATGTATCTTGCAAAACATCATATTACACTTTTTTTAAAACGAGCATTTCTGCCCCTTATATTTTATATATAAAATTTTAAAAAACGACGGTCGGGGTTACAAACTCGGTAGCAGACATAATATGTGCGTTTAACAACCGTCCACTTGTCAAAATAAAGTAAACAATGAACTGTTAATGCATTCTAACGCCGCGTCGGTCAGATACGTAGCTCGCGATAAAACCCTCGATCGCATTGTGACACCTCGTTAATTGGAATTTATGTAAGACGCGCCCGCTTTGTTGTGCGATTCCCTTACTACATGTCACCTTTGTGACTTATAAAATTCCCTCGAAATTGGTCGAGTTTCGTGAAATCAAGAATTACTTTATGCATTGCTTTAAAAAAATTGGTAAGTGTATATATTTCAGACGAAGACGAAACGCAATCATAAACGTCTTAGTTTATAACCGTAAAGTAACAGTTTCAGGGAAAGCTTTTTTTTAAGATCCTTTAAAAATACCCGTCATTGATTATTTTTAATTTTTTTTTTCAAAATATCTGATAACGTAATTTGATACCTTCGTGTATTTGAAGCTTATGGATGAAAAACAAACGCTATCCCCTATTATCATGCATTAATATCATATTTATAGTTTTCAATGATATATCTAGCTTAAAACCATATGTAATTAAAATGTATTATCTATGAAATTTTGTTTAAAATGGAATAGAATAGAATCATTTTTATTCAATATAGATAAAGTGGAATTCCTATTGAAAATCATTTTTTACTTTTACTATTGGTTCAAAAAAACCTCTGTCCTCGGAACAACCAGCAAGAAACCCGTAGGGACGTTATTTTAAAAGCATAATTTATAATATTATGTTTTATATGCTTGTTACGAAAACATTTAGAAACAGCATGGTAGTGATCACTTAATTCCCAGGGGTTTATTATTAATCATGTACTCTTTAGTAGCATAATAACCCTGACTAAACAATTTTTGCTTAATAAATATTTTAAAATATTTATCTCGCTGAATAACTAAACACCCAGGGTTTTTGTTAAATTTGAATAAACCTACAGAGAAAAAAATTAGAGTTTAATGGCTCGCTACGCTCGCTTAGTCCATTTCGATTGTAGCTAGTAGTAAGGGTAAAATATCAAATTTAGGGGTTTTTATTATTTACATATTACTGTTCGGTTTCGGATAGCTTCCGAAGGGCTTCCGGAGTAGATTACAGAGAGCTTTATTTGTGTTCTTAGCGTTATCTTAATTACTTAATTAAAGGCGGCGCGAGTTTAAGAAGTAAATTTTTATAATTACCTTTTTGAATTGTTAATATTTCTGAATGAGTTCAACTTATGACGGACATAAAGATCGAAATCTAATTAGTGTTTTCTTATATGTACATTTTTTGGAGTTATGTTATTTCACCAAGGGCTACCAAACAACATACCAAAAAGGTGTATTGTTGGTTTAAATAATTATATATAGTACGTGAGGGTAATATTGTCATTCGGTTATTACGGTCACTTTCTTATAACTAACTAACTAACTGCTATATCGACGCCATTTTGACAGTTGACATTAGAGAAAATATTTCAGGCGGTTTTAGTATGGTTAGTTTTTTTTAAGTAGATTTTTCTAAGTGTTGCTAATTATTGTTAAAGCTGATTTGCTATTGTTTTCTTAATATATTAATTAGCTATAGTATACGACTTTGTGTTTTTGTCTCCGTCCTCCTAGTTTTGGTTTTATAGGGCGGCAAAGCTTAAGGTACGTACGTTCGTACCATATATATATATATATATATATATATATATATATATATATATATATATATATATATATATATATATATATATATATATATATATATATATATATATATATATATATATATATATATATATATATATATGTGTGTGTTTATATATATATGTGTGTGTATTGGATTATGTACCTACTGTATCGTGCCACGAAAACAACCAGCCCTTTTATCACTAGCGGCGGAGTACGTGAAAGTGTAGGTATAGTACTACGATCGCAAACCCATTTGCCAAAGCAGTGCCAATGCCAATTGTGAGTTGTTAACGGGTTGATGACGAGGATGTATACATAAAATATCCTCGATTTATAATCAAAATGAAAATGCATTTTCACTCCTAACGACTAAGATGAAATTCTTCGTTACCAGAAAAATGCCGCCGGATCACTCACCTCTGAAACATAGCAACGTTATCATTCTATTTTACGATAGTAAACTTTGACTCCTGTCACCCATAAAACAAACAAAGAATTTTGAATATTAATATTAACATTTCATAGCAGCCGTTGAAAAATAATCAAGTTTAAAAGTATTTAAAATGATTTTTTCTGTTAGAAGTCACTCTAGGTACGAGTCACTCTCGTACGTGAGGGTAGATAATATGGTTATCCAGTTAATATGGTCACTTTCTTGTAACTCAAAAACTACAGCCTTGTTTGCATAGATGGCTTTCTGATACGATAGCTCTTCATCGGTCAAACAAATAATAAAGGGTCAAAAGGGCGCTGCATTATCGACGACATTTTGACAGTTGACATTAGAGTAAATATTTTGGTCGAATTCAGTACGGTGCAGTGCAGTTAGTTCTTTTAATTTGATTTTTCGAAGTCTTCCTAATTATTTCCAATCTTATTTGCTAGTTATTTTTTAATATATTAGTTATATTGTTTTTCTCTCTGTCTTTCTTCTAGTTCTGGTTTTATAGGGCGTCAAAGCTCAAGGTGATCATACTATCCCCACGTATCTTAGCAAACTTAGGTACTTTAACGTGGCTATATAATTTTAAAAAAGATCAGAGAAGGGAAAAAACAAATATTCTATTAATGAATTAATCGATTAACATAATCAAAATACACCGCGACGGATAGGATTTTATTTATTTATTTAATGCAGCAGTAGCTTAAACGTGTGGCATTACACAGTAGAATATGATTATTTTACTTTACTACTTACAACACTAAATCCTTCCGTCAGCAACAGTTAAAGTGTGAAACTTGATTGAATAGTTAGAAACGATATAAATATTTTCGAATAAATTCAGAAATAGCTACAAACATAGTACACCTGTCATATGTAGAAATAGATTAGGACACACTTGTTCACCCGTATTTTTGGCAAAACTTAAGATTAAAGATTTGTAAGACAATTTGTAAGTGTAGATTAGACGAAGGTACGATCGATCATACATTTTTTAACTGCCCTAAACTTTTCGTTTGACTATAAGTACAATTTTCTTTCTAATAACATCTCTCGTCCTATAAATCTTATGTCCATATTAAATTTAGTATACACTCCTTTTGTGCAAACTTTATTAGACTTTTAATCCATTAATAACATTAAACTATAGTACTTTTGCCACTTACCTATATCCATTTTATTATTTATTATATTAGCAATAATTTTGTAAAACTATTATATGTTAATTCCATCTAAATGGTAATACAATGTGTAAATATAATGCTTAGAGATTAAATATGTTAATACATCATTTTATACTCCACGGTGATTACTTCCACATTATAATTAAAAATTGTCTTAATTAGAATGGCGATATTATCTTTAAAATTCTGACGTAAACAGGTGTCTTCAGATGTTTCTTAAGTGTTGAAGGACACGAAAAGACAAAAAAGTCACTTTTATAACTATGTGACCGCGGCATAAACTGTGTGATTTTTAGAATTCCAAATTAGCCCTCATTATATTTTTGTTTCTCCTGTGGTGGTGACGTAACTGAATGCGTTATTACATCTTGTGGGTGTCATAAAAGGTGACTACAGATGTGGTCAGATATATCTTATGGCCACTCTAGGTGGCTATATACGAGTATGTAATATACCAACACATAAAATCCAGAGGTAAAATACGAAAATCCGGGACGGGGAGAAGAGTGAACGGTACGAAACATATAATTCTGCGATCGTGCGATGTTCTTGTAAAACGTAACTAACATATTTAATTATTTATCAATATGTTTTAAGTCTACTCATTCTTATTAATATTGAACCTAACTAGATGAATTTGGTAACTAAAACATCACAATATTTCATGCAAATCATACACATTACACGTATACAAATATACAAGATCGCTAACTTAATTTTATGATTAAAAACCCCTCTCGCGCTCTTTATTCCTGGTAATGTTTCCTGTGAAAATTCTTCAGAAAATATCAATAATGCAGCTCAAGATTAAACATTAATACAGAATTTCAAAGACGTATTTTAATGACGATACTAGACCAAGTTACAATGGTTAATTTTCCTTTTATTTGTCAGTCAAATACTTACGTGGTAGAGCCATGCTGCAACATATGTAGTATAGTTGTAGCACAAAGAGGTCTGCTCGACCGGGGAAGGACTACGCTCTCACAGAATACCAGCGTCAAATGGTAGCTTAGTGCTGCTGTGTTACTGGTAATATCTATGGGTCACAGCAACCACTTACTTACTTACTTAGCAAACACTGTGTGCTCGTTTGTCAACCTATCCTATAAAAAAATACTTCTCATTTATTCATTCCGCCAAGTCAAGCTCTATCATTTTAAGAAACGTGCCAATTTCCTTTAATGGAATCTAATTTGATGCTTATTGCGACGTTTTACATTTAAACTGGATCACGGAATAAGGTAAACTAGACATAATATAGAATTATATGTTTTTGATGTAGATACTGCTACATTTTAAACTTTTGGACTTAATTAACCAAACCGAACGAAGAAGAAACCGAAGTTTTTTCTCATTTGAAATTTCGCTTTACGTGAACATGACTTACATTTCCTTTTATTATTCTTGATTTAAATGGTTACCTCTCCACTATCGTACATATTTCAGAATACTTTTCAACTTGGTAGAGCCACGCTGCAAATATATTATAGTTGTAGCATGAATGGGTCGGCTCGACCGGGGTAGGAACACGCTCTCACAGAATACCAAAGTAAAATAGCAGCTTAACACAGTAGCATGTTTCATATGGTGAGTGTAGAGAACCGAAGACCCTTTTTACTGGAAACGAGGCATTATATTTTAGTCCCCACGGGTGACAACGCATTTGCATTTTGATTCTTAATCGAGGATAACTGTAGATGTCTATGGGCCACAGCATCCGTTTATCATCAGGTAGACTGCGTGCTCGTTCGTCACCCTTATCTATAAAAAATACTGTGTACATTATTTTCAAACATTCAACTTGCAACACGATTCGTTTGTCTCTGAATATTTAAAATGCAAATTTTAATTACGGTGATTCCCATAAACTTTCTCTCCGTTTCGTGGATAATTCTAATCTCCATGTCAAAACTGAAAGTCATTTTACTCATTACAAGATATTCTTTCTCGACGAGGTGGGATGATATTTTCTTACTTTGCCACAACACGACAACCCATTTTTTTGAAATAATACTAGTTTTTACGGATTTTATCGCGTATATTCAACTATTAATACCCGACGTTTCGAGCGCTTTACAGCACCCATGGTCACGGGGAGGACTGAGATGTTCAACGTCCAAATGTCATGGTTAACAGCGGTTACCATAGATAAAAATTTAACTTTTGTTCCGATCTACACAGTATGAACTTATGGTATCTTGAAGTCTTGCAGTTGTATGCTTGGGTTGGGATTTAATTTTATTTATTATAGGATCCCAAGCAGATGGTAGCACCCAGCCATCTTCTCTATTGAAATTAGGATGTTTTTTTGATTTCAATAGCCTCGCTAATTATCCTTGGAAGGAATCGGTGTTCTTTAGCGAGGATTTGTGGTCTATCAAATCTGATGTAGTGACGGGGGCGATATTGTACGTGTTCACAGACTGCAGACTTCCCGGAGCGTCGATTCTTCACATCAGCTATATGTTCTTTAACGCGGGTTTTAATTGATCTTTTAGTTTGTCCTATGTAGGAGAGACCACACTCACAATCAAGCTTGTACACTCCTGAATCTTGCAGAGGGACGTTACACTTGACTGATGGTAAAAACTCACCAATCTTCTTCGGCGGCTTGAAGTATGTTTTGATGGAAGCGCGCTTCAAGATGTAGCCAATCTTGTCAGTGACTCCTCTAACATATGGCAGTACAGCAGGTACACACTCGACTGTGGCCGGCTTCACTCGTTCACTGTGACGTAGGCGCGGGGAGCTCGGCAGCCAGGTGTTTACTGTCACAGATCCCTCGTGCTCTCTGAAACAAAGATTTACCCATGGTAGCTAACTGTGAAGGATGGTGGTGAGAATCACCGTTTAAATATCTATCTGTATGGGTCTTTTTTCTATACACAGTATGGCTCAAGGTGTTATCAGGATTCCGAATTACTAACACATCTAGAAAAGCTCAAGAATTGTTTGCCTCTAACTAAATTGTGAACTGAATTTTAGAATTTATAGAGTTGAGATGGTCTAAAAATGCAATTACTTTATCTAAAGGTAGAATTTTGAAAATGTCGTCTACGTACCGCATGTAGAATCTTGGAATCTTGGAGAAGTAAGCAGGGCTTTCTCCTCAAAGTCTTCCATGAATATGTCGGCGACAATGGGAGATACAGGTGAGCCCATCGCCACACCATCTACTTGCTTGTAGAACTCCTCCTTCCACAATAGGTAGCCAGATGTAAGGCAGTGTCTGAGTAATACTGCAAATTCTACGGGCATGTTGTTTTCTTCCAGCCTTCTAGTTACAATTGAGATTGCAGTCTTCAACAGGTAAGCATGTAAACAATGACTGCACATCAAAACTGTCTATAGTTTCATTGTCTGCCAGATGTAGGTCTATCTCGTTGACAAAACGGTAGGAATCCTTTATGTGTGCTCTTGTACGTCCCCTGAGCGGTGAGAGTATTTTCGCTAAGTGTTGAGCCAATCTGTAAGTTGGTGAATCGATTTGGCTCACTATGGGACGTAATGGAGCATTGGGCTTGTGTATTTTTGGTAACCCATACAACTTTGGTGATTTGGCGCACGTAGGTATTATCCACTTTACGTCCAGATTTAATTTTTCGGAGTGTTTCTTTACGATGTCACTAGTTGTTTTTAGTGTGCTATTTGTTGGGTCCTTTTTAACCTGTTTATAAGTGCTTACATCCGACAAAAGTTCTTGTATTTTAGAATTATAATCTGACGTATCCGTGACTACCGTGGCGTTTCCCTTATCTGCGCGGAGAATCGTGAGTTCTGGTTTATTGGTCAGTTTTTACCATCAGTCAAGTGTAACGTCCCGCTGTAAGATGCAGGAGTGTACAAGCTTGATTGTGGGTGTGGTCTCTCCTACATAGGACAAACTAAAAGATCAATTAAAACCCGCGTTAAAGAACATATAGCTGATGTGAAGAATCGACGCTCCGGGAAGTCTGCAGTCTGTGAACACGTACAGGATCGCCCCGTTACTACATCAGATTTGATAGACCACAAATCCTCGCTAAAGAACACCGATTCCTTCCAAGTATTTCGGGTATTTATAGTTAAATACACGCGATAAAATCCGTAAAAACTAGTATTATTTCAATGTGTAGTGTTCGCGTAAATATAAGAAATCATTATGTAACCCATTATTTACTGAATCTATTCTTTCAACTTTTTTTAATGAGGCACTTCCAGTGAAGCATATTATTCACGTAGTATCGCGTTAAATTTGCATTCGTGCTCTGGCATGATTTCCCCGGCGATCGCCTATCGCACACTCCATCGCTACGATCATTGGAATTGGCACCCCGGCACCGAGTCGCGTATCCAAATTGAAAATCAACTCTTTTTATTCACAATTTCTATTAAATTTACTTATTCTGAAGGATATACTAAGAATTCAAAAAAATAATATTATAACAACACATGTAGGTACATAAATTCTTTCGATAAGTAGCTTGTAACTTATTTTTTTAATGCAAAAATGAAGCCAACGTGTGACTACAGTATAATTAGATTAAAAAGGGAAACGAAAACTTGATGTAAGTAGACTTTTTTTGCAAAAATTCCATGTATAAGCTAACTTTTTGTACGAATCGAACTCTTTGTAATGGAATTATTTGTATCGATAAACTTTCCTTATCATTATTATCAGTAACTATTATTATTTTTTCTAATGTGTTTTATCCTTTTGAAAATATTCTTATTCCTATTCCCTCTATTTCACCACGTCCGGGATTAACTGGGAGAGAATGTCAAAAGACATTAAGTTTACGCTTTCTGACCCTTTTATTTAAGGTGATAACAATAACGCTCTGTATTTTTGGCAGTAATTTTGTGCCATCGATAGAAGTCTTACATTCCGGGATTTCTGAGTAAGATTAAAAGAATTAGAAAAAAATGATATGAACAAAATAGCTCTTAGATACCTACCTAAATATAAGAATTAATGTTTACTCCTACTAAAACTTAAAATTGGGATCGTCAGATATAACCGATGTGATTAATATGTAAAGACGAGTGTGAAACGAATTTCTGTATTTGCAATAGAGGCACTTGTATACTATGTAGCTAGCAATTTTTCATTCTTTTACATTCTGTCGCCTTCTTTGCCTTCGAACAGACTAGGAGGAATTCCTGATAGGCAGCGTCTTTCTGATGTACTTTCCTTGTAAATAATGAGATACTGCCATTACCGACTCGTCTGAAAATCGTGACACGAGACACATGAATAACAAAAGAAATATGGTAAATATAGAGTGATGTTTGCCATATTTCTTTTGAAGCAATATATGAAGTTGTAATCTACATGTTCAGCATAAGCATTTTGTTAGGTTGTGATAAATAATAAAAAATATGCCTTGATTTTAGTACCGGTAATGGCATTCGGATATAGAGTGAAAAATGCCGTGTTTATCTAGTCACACACAAAAATTAAGCGATATCGTTATAACCTCAAGAAATCCAACCAGAATAAGGGTGTCGGTTACTAGTCGTCTTATTTTCAAAGGTTTGCATATCAAACGTAGGCGTATAACATTTTATTGCCTAGGGTAAGCTGTATTAGGCTGAATGGAATCAGTTTACAAAGGAAAGCGTTCACAATAAAAAGTTTTAAATTATTTACATAAATCTTAACGCTTTATATATTTCATTGTATTCCTTTGCATATGTAAGCCGTTGGTACCGCGACTGATCTTCCAGTCGTGTTGAATTGGTGTCTCACTGGACTATGATCTCGTCTATGTCACCTGTGCCTGAGTACTGGTGCACTATAATCATGTCCTGCGCAGATTATTTTATGATACTGCGCAGTTCATAAGTTTCGGATAACAAACATAATAATCACGATTACAGCGTCGATCTGTGAACGTACTGAAAAAATCATCGTCATCGGCACATCGCTTGCAACTTTGCAAAGCTCACGTTCGGTCTCACATGAAATACTGTTCTCGTCTCTGGGCCGGGGCACCCCAGTACCAGCTCCTTCCACTTGAACGCATCCAGCGCAATGGTTCGAATCGTCGACGATCGAGTTTTTTCTGATCGGCTCGATTCACTGGCGCTGCGTAGGGATGTCTCACCCCTTTGCATTTTCTATTGCAACTACCACGGTGAGTGCTCTGAGGAATTATTAGGATTAATCACAGCTGTGCCAAATTTCATGAACGCACCTCGCATCAAAATTCAAGATACCATCCTCACCATCTGGTTGCTTGGCGATCCACTATTGTGCGTTTTACTAGGAATTTTCTTCCTTGTACAACTTCTCTGTTGAATTGTTTACCACCGGCGATTTTTACGGACCGATACAACTTAGGGACCTTCAAGAAAAGAGCTTACTCCTTTCTAAAAGGCCGGCAACGCACCTGCAATTCCCCTGGTGTTGCGGTTGTTCATGGGGGGCAGTAGTCACTTACCATCAGATAAGCCGCATGCTCGTTTTCCCCCTCTTCTATAAAATGTGTCTTCCTAATAACAAATAAAAAATAAAAAAACCGCGATTGCTAACCCTTCTGTCAAGCGTGGCAATATGAGAAAATCTACTGTCATACTCAACTGTACTACTACTATCTGTGACGGTAATTGAAACAATCATATTTATTTTAATTCATTCATTACACTGGGCCTGAAAGTTTAAAACGGCTTTAAACCGTAATATTTTTAAACATTACTCACTATTTTTTTTTTACTCTAAAAATACTGCTATATTAAGAAGTCGTTTTACATAATAATAACATAATATTTCAAGTTATACAATTATCACATACATTTATCCGTACGTATGGGATTCGAAACCGGGGCCCGTAGCACTGAAATCAAAGGCTTAGTCACCAAGCTATCGAGCGTCAAAGCCGAAGTCAAAATACAAAACAGTGAATTCATTTCGTTGGAAAACAAGTACATTAACGTTCCAGCTACTTTTCTTACGGAACCTATTTATCCCCGAACTTACGTAGGAACATTTACCGCATAATTTTATTGAACACTTGGATGACGTTATCTAAATATTTTGGATATTTTCAAATACGTTGCTCGCGTTATGCAAAGCTGTCTACGTTTATTTCTTGCGGAATGAAGCACATTATGTTAATATTCTGGGTTAATAACTTTGCAGTTGCTCTGTTTGCTTAGATATAGAATGCTTGTCTTTCACAGGGTTGAAATAGTTTCAGATTGTTTGTGTTATTGATGGTTGATTATTATATCACAATAAAACATACAAGTTTTCGAATTGGAGATTTTTAATTAAAGTCAATATTCTTGCAATTAATCAATTAAATTATAGTTTTTTTGTATCTTATAAATACTTAGTACAAGAATATTCGAAAAAGTATAACACTTTAGTGACTTCGAATGAATTTGTTACTAGGCTAAGAAGAACACGAAAATGTGTTAACAAAAAATTCGTAGAAATTAATAAAACCTTTTGGTATTTTTAAGCGTTTTCTTAAAAACAGTTTAAAAAATTAATCACGACTTTTTCTAGAATAGGTCACTTGGTATGCATTTCTTGAAACAGCGGCTCATTCTAATCACACTGGGTTAAAGGGATAAGTAAACGCGAGTCGAAACTTGTGGGTCAAGTATAGATGATAAGAATTTCAAACGGAATTCCAATCTAAGAACCACACTCGATTAACAGCTTTGCCAACGGTTGATCTATGCGGAAGATATTCAATACTGATACTGGAACATTACATTAAGAAAAGGTAGTAACTCCAAGACCGCCTATAAACGGATCATATGATATTAGAATAATTTAGTCGTACGTATGCTATTCCAGCATTACGTTCTCAGGGCGAGTATTCGATAGGATATCACGCGAAATCTATAGCTTATTGTTGATTTTCAATGAATTTCTGCAGACTTATAAGGCAGAAAATCTTTTTTATTAAAAATGAGAATCACCAAATACACTACTGGTGCTTGATTATTGATTTAAGTCACATTGTTGATAGGACGAAATAAAAATAACCTTTTGCATATTATGTTTTTTATAGGCTAGGGTGACAAATGAGCACACAGTCCACCTGATGGTAAGTGGTTGCTGGGGCCATAAACATCTACATCTATCCTCGATTACGAATCAAAATGCAGATGCGTTGTCACCCGTGAAGACTAAGATGGAATGCCTCGTTTCCAGTAAAAAGGGTCTCTGGTTATCTACACTCACCATACGCAACACAGCAGCATTAAGCTACTATTTTACGCTGGTATTCTATGAGAGCGTGATCCCTCCCCGGTTGAGCCGACTCATTCGTGCTACAACTATACTACTAATAATTGCAGCGTGGCGCTTTCACGTATTACGTGGTACGTTTACATAATGTATCAGTTATATTGCGCTTATTATAGACGCTGAACTAAGTTACAACCGTGTAATGGCGGCGTGAGAAAATCTACTACCCCATATACGAGTGGTACTCTCTCGTAGTTTCGTAGGTGTCATAAGACTCGACAGGGAGAACATACCAGGAGATTGGCAGAAGCGTCTTTCTAATTATAACTAAAAATAAAACTGTCGTTACGAACTCAAACCACTTGGGTCCTTCCAAATTTCCATTTGGGAGGACCCATGCGTGGCAAATATGGAAAATATCTCCACTATAAGGCAAACCATGGGGAAAGCTTATGTTTAGTAGTGGAATTTTGGATGACTGTAACGATAACGTACTAAGTGAAACCTAATAGTGGAAGCTTAAACAAAATTAAAAAAGTTAAAGTACTCTTACTTATCAAAAGAATTACTTTTTTAATTTTACTGTTACCCTGTCAAACACAGATTATTTCCATAAAGTACCATTAATTTTAGAATCTTTTACCAAAGAAGATAAACATTTTTGAAGAAATTCTTTCGACATAGGTTACCAATATTTAAGTTGGGAAAAAATAAAATAATATATATAATTTTATGAGATTCTCAACAGTTTTATGAACCACTTTACCGATTCAACTTCGTTAACCAAATAGTGAGCTTCTAAGTTGGGAAATGATTTTTAATAAAAGAGTAAAATAAGAGCTTACATTTAACCTACTGTTGGGTACACGCCTCCTCTAATTAATGGGTAAGAAAGTTTGTCACAACCTGTGTTTGTGGACTTTTGAATGTTTTCTTTATAATATACAAATAGGTATTGCAAACATTTGTGGAATTTCCATATCAAGTGAAGTAAAGTCATGTTTATGAAATTTTAACAATTAAACCTTGTATTCGGAATACCAAGCTTTTAATATGCCTGCAATGTATTACAAGCCTTTTGTAACTTTTTAAGTAATGAAAGTAAAATTCGAAATTTTTAAATTAAAATTATGACCAACACCTTACAGTTAGAGTTGTATTACGAACTCTGCGGTTCAGAACATTGATTCAATCAAAAATTTATTTAATACGGTATTTTACTTTGTCTCATAAACATTAGACGCGAAAATTATTACATATATACATACTATATACACATACTAGCGACCCGCCCCACCTGCGCACGGGTGATTGCTGGATCTCGACCACAACGCCACCTACCGGTTCAAAATGTGAACCTTCTAGGAACCCATTCAAACACATACAATTTTCAATATATATATATATATATATATATATATATATATATATATATATATAGAGAGAGAGAGAGAGAGAGAGAGAGAGATTTGTGTTACTCATGATAAGTGATGAGTGATGACATTTTTTTATTCAATATAGATTATAAATAATGGTTATTTATGCTTACTCTTGTATTCAATTTACTATTGGTTCGGAAAATACCACTTTCCTAGGAAGAACCAGCAAAACACCTAGCGGGATATTTTTTTAAAAAGAAGTTTACAATAATTTAATATGGTTACACAATAATAACAACATATCCGCGAAACAGACACATTAGTTAAACAGTCGAATTGAAATATTTATATATGGGACACGAAAAGGTTTAAAATTAGAATGTTCTAAATGCACTGCTTGGATATGGCAAAATAACGAATCTATTAAAACAATGAAAACATTGTTAGACACTCGTACAGTTATGGAGGCCAGATGTTTGTAATGATACCATTAGCGCGAAGTTATTGTTGCAGTCCGTTTAAAATGGAGTAATATCTGCATAATTAATTAGGTACATGAGTCATATGGAATACTCACAACATGGCAACAACACAAAACTAATAGGTAATTGCGTGTTTTGATACATTACAAGTTGACAAAGATATAAATAAAGTTTTAGTGCTCTTTCTTCAAAGCTGTACCAGCTGAGAACATCTGGTGACATTAACGAATAAATTAATTACGATCATGTTTTTATAACGCCGTGTACCGGCAACTCTCTCTCTCTCTCTCTCTCTCTCTCTCTCTCTCTCTCTCTCTCGGTAACAATTCAAATTAATGAAAAACTTCAGTTATCAACCCGCCTGCTAAGCATGGCATCTACGCAATACTATACGGTATAACGGTATCCCTGCTACGAGGCAATCTACGGGCCTCAATCATTTATAGTACTAAACTTTTGATAATCTGTAACAAAAGATGTATGAATGATTGCTAATGTTTTAGGTGGCATAATTATTCAAGGTTATTATTTGTTTGTCTTTTGTTTAGGACCAGTGTCTGAAACGCCTTTGCCTTATACATCGATGTAAGTTGTTAACAATTTTGCCATGTCAATATTGTGATATCAGAAATAGATTAAATGTTTGTAGATGTCATGAGATCATCTTTGTAAAATTTGAAGCGAATTGTTTTGTTACTTGGGTATGATTTTTGTAAGTATTTTAGTAAATCTATAAAGGTATAAGGTTAGTAGTTAAGCTTATCTTGAGCAAAGTTTACATTATACAGTTTTTTATTCTAAATTAATTTTTAGCGACTTTATATTGTTTTATCTAAATAATCTAATCTTAAAATAAAATAATTTAATCAAAAAAGTCTTTAATGGAGAAGATAACCATTTTTTGTTTTATATGCCAAAAAAATCTACAAAAAATTACGAGAATAACCGTGTTCTTAATTTTTTTCTATCTTCAAAACTGACCGAGATATATAGGCGCAAAGTTAACATTTTCGGTCTAAGCCGCGGACCGAGAGCGACATCGTTGATGACGTCAGAATTTGCATCTTCGTGCGAGAGACCCGACGCGCACTTAGAAAATCAAAACATTTTTTACTCGAATGTGCCCGTCGCACGCGGATTTACTTGCTATATATTTTTAACAAGAAAAATTATAGAATATCACACCATCTATTAAATATTGTGCTGTGTCTCAATGTAAAAATACGGCCAGAAAAACACCTGAAAAGTTGTTTTTAATGTGCCTAGAAACCTTACCATCAGAAAATAAATGGACAAGTGCAACAACGGTAGCATATTGTTGTAAGGATCATTTCGATGTAAGTATTCAAATAATAATAATCTTCACATGATAGCTCTTGGTTATTGGTAGTAAATGCTTTCTATTAGGCATGTTGGTACCGAGTAGTACCGTACTCGAGTTGCAGTGTTTAAGTAACTAACGATTCATTGAACCTTTCCACGCTTAATGATCATTATAATTTCAAGAAGAAACAATACCTAATACCTACATATTTAGCTAAAACTACTTCAGTGTAAATAAACATCCAAACTTAGGTAAAGTACTTACCTATGTAATGTAGATAAGTCAATGACCTGCGTGAGTTCGTAAGTTTAGATACCTACCTATGTTTGCAGAAAATTTTAAAATGTTTATAATGCATATAAAGGTTAAAATATGGAATATGTTAACAAACGTTTTTATATTTTACGATATTTCGAGCAAAAACTAAACACATCGCAGAGCTGTTCAACCTGCATACTTTGCGGGCTGCAAATAATGAAAGAAGTTTGATTATGAAGTGGAGCACTTAAATTTTTTTTCGTGTAGTCCTATTTTTATGTATTACATAGTTGGTATATATTTTAAATATTGATGGAATACAAATTACGAGGTTCTTTATTTTTTTATAGACTTTAAATAAGTTTATATTTTGTTCTAGGTCGAAAACGATATGGAAAACTACGTGAAGTACAAACTAGTTGGTGATCCCCTCAAACTTAAAAAAGATGTTTTGCCTCACTAGTTTGCTTGTCAAAATCGGTATACAGAAAAACCCCAAAGATTTTTACTATCAAAACTAAATGCCAAATCTAGGTCAGAAACAGTTGCACATGGGATTGCCACTACTTCACAAGAAATTGAGCATAGATATATGTTCTCGATCCTGTTACTACTCTAGATGATAATATTGACATTGATCCCCTGCCTGAAGAATATATACGCTTTTAATCAAAATAATAATGCGACCCTTTTTCTATTAATATTGAAAACATCTGATTTTTAGATAAAATAATATTTTTATACACCGAAGGTATATTTGTAGTAAATTTCTTTATATACAACAGGAATTTTTTTAACCATAAAAACCACAAAGAGGTCAGGGTACACTTATGAAGAATAAGAAAACAAAACTAGTTAGAGGCAGATAGTAAGTAGGTAGGTAAGGAATGTTTACGTATTTTTGTTATACTTATTCTTATCATTAGCAAATGAAACCCAGAAGTATTAATGTAATAATGGGTACCTAGGTTATAAAATATTATCTTATTCTTAGGCGTATTTCAGCCGCGACAAAATCTTTGTTTCTTAGAAAATATTCCGCCACCATCATGTCACGGACTATTGGAAGATTGTCAGATTGACCTTTTGAAACCCTTCTTCCATCATTAAATACTTAAAAACACCAGAGCGCACGAGGGCAAATAACTCACCCGCGAAATATTACTACAAACATTGATTTATATATTAAAACTCAATGACTACAAACGTATGATCGGCGCGCTGGAACGGTATGGCGGCGCGGCCGCATGGAATCTATGACGTCA
Organism: Parnassius smintheus behrii; assembly: GCA_036936625.1. NCBI lineage: Eukaryota > Metazoa > Arthropoda > Insecta > Lepidoptera > Papilionidae > Parnassius > Parnassius smintheus. The sequence continues at coordinate 24,030,080 of JAUPFT010000026.1, read as the reverse complement.
CGCGCTACTCGCCGGCACGGGCGAGATTTTAAAAATGTACGTAAACTTTCCACGCCTATAACTTCGGTAATAGTGCACCGATTGATGTGAAATAAAAACTAGAATTATGTGTTTGGTCTAGACATTTTACCTACGTACTTAAAAGTTTGATATTGTAACCTTGTTATCTTCTCCATTAAGGATAGTGGGCGGAACTTGAGTGTGATGATTTTAATAAAAATATGTTCATGCATAAGTAATATTTCTTAATGTTGCCTCTAAGCTTACGTAAAATATTTTACGTCGCCTTGTTCATTTAAAACCCATGTGTACAGCCCTCGTCGCCGTTCAGCGCAACATCTTACGCCCCCATATGATATACTGCGGCGTGGTTTCCTGCAAACCTTGCTTCCGATCCCGCCCCCACGAGTGAATTCTGTCAACACGCCTTTAATGTATAAACAGACTATTTCGTTCATTAACATTTTTACGTATTTCGTACACACATGTTTTGGTTAAGTTAAGGTTTAAGGAATATACTAAAAGTGTAAAGCCGAATCTAACGTTTGAATTACACTAACCGGAAGACATGACACATATTTATAAACATAAATATCAGTACCCGGTTGACCGAGCTTTGCTCGGTATTTTTCCCTCGGTTTTTTTTTAATTCGTGTGTTTTGGAAATTATATTTAGATACAAATTACATACTGATGAAATACGAATAATATTTTTTGATCGTAGCGACATAATAGAAAAAACTGAACTGGTTATTTGATTAAAAAATCATGAGTGCAATTAGTTTAAGTTAAATTTTCGTGTTTTACAAAATACTAAAAAAAAGGGCTCTAAAAAATAGATTTTCTCAAAAAAGAAAGGAACTTGAAAAAAAATTTAAAAAAGTCGGTCGGCCGGTCTGGGCTCGAACCATGGTATTACGATTTTGTGACTGCCCAATATACCAATTAAGCTATTTGTAATCGTTAATAAACCGTCAAAATTTACCTTCTTATTCAAACGATATTGTAGCAGTTTTTCATTGCCTAAAAACACGGACAAAAAGACATTTTCTAAAAATAAATCCTAGCTAGATCGATTTATTGCCCCCGAAACTCCCTGCACACAAAATTTTATGAAAATCGTTGGAGCCGTTTCCGAGATTCCGGTTATATATTTATATATATACAAGAATTGCTCGCTTAAAGGTATAGGATATAGGATTATATATAAATTACGTGTCACGTTGTTTGTCAAATTTGCACACCGTATGTAGTTTGGACCAACTTGAGAGATAGGATAGTTTTTTTACCCATGAGTGACCACAATTTTTTTTGCGAATTTTAATAAGACATGACAAAGGGTCGTCGAAAAGGGCAGAACAACATCTGCCTAGCCAGCTAGTATTTTATATATTTTTACTACTAATACTCCAAAATTGTAGTCATCATCACCATCAGCAAAAATTCAACAATGAACTTGGACTTTCCCCATCGTACAGAGGATTTAGCTTCGTAACTCTGGTTAACTAAGCTCGTAATAAATGAAATTGAAAATTGTTTTACCACGTGATAGTCAAACCCAGAAATTTATAATACTTCAATAACATGAAGTTTACTAAAACGATTTGTGACTCTGCGGTAGATTCTTTTACTTTTTATAAATGTATTGTTGTAGATACGAGTATATAGTACGTGAGGGTTATATGGTCGTTCGGTTAATATGGTCACTTTCTTATAACTCAAAAACTACAGCCTTGATTGCATAGGTGGCTTTGTGATACGATAGCGCTTCATCGGTCAATCAAATAATAAAGGATCAAAAGGACGCTTTTGATTTATCGACGCCATTTTGACAGTTGACATTAGAGTAAATATTTTAGGTGATTTTAGCATGGTGTAATGAGGTTAGTGTTTTAACTAAACTTTTCGAAGTATTCCTAATTATTGCCAAAGCTTGTTAGCAATTTTTTTCTTAATATATTAGTTATAGAATACGACTTTATGTTTTTGTCTCTGTCCTTCTCCTAGTTTTGGTTTTATATAGCGGCGAAGCTTGAGGTGATCGTATTATCCTCACATACCTTAGATATTGTATGTTCATCAGTAACATCACGCTTGTTACTACTGTTAGTGTTCAACATAGTTTAAATACATATAATACATATAAACATAATTTAAATTAAAATCATAGAGGCGAACTAAATGGCGCAAGTTCTAGGAATCAAATATAATAAAATTTAAGAACATCACGTAGAGAATGAAAAAACTTACCATTTAAGCACCAGTAAAGTAAAACACCTCATAATCTCAAATCAAACAACACTACTTAGAGAAACCTATAAAAACAAAAGATGAGACTAAACGTAGTACCACGGGCTGGGGGATGAAAGTGTAGCAAAAACCGACTCTCACCGCCCCGGCGCTAAACCTCGGGTTTAAAGCCGACGGTAAATATTTGTGATGCGATTAAGAGCCGCTAGGGACCACTGATTGATGGGAATATGATATTAACACAGATTAAATAAAATCAGAGGCTTTTTATCTATATATTTTAAAGAAGCGAACGCCTTATATCAATTTAACTTTATATTAAATTTATATCATGATCTGAAATCAAAAATAATTTCAGTTTTTCATCTATAGTTTTTTCTTATGTATGTACTTTACATTTATAAATAAAAAAACAATGTTTCACTTATAAACTAGGCTCCGAACCACCTGCATCCAGCGACACTCATCAAATCGTCACTCTGTATCGTAGAGGGTGACCCAATAAACAAGTAGAAGGGTGTCACTTTGACGACCTTACAAATATTTTCCTTATTTTTGCTGTGGATAACTTTTTTTACAGATTAACAAAACAATAGGTCATTTAACTCACCCGTGTATAAAAATAAAATCCATATCCATTGATACGTCAATTATTATTTAAAATAATAGTTAATTTACTATACTTAACGTTGATATTACATAATATGTATAACATATTATATTCCAACAGGTTATGTGATTAATATACTTATAAATCATATTTTGAAATATTTATTAATATAAACCGCCTAATAATATTTTACCCGAATTTTTTAATTATTTCTCTGGTTACGTTTCGTAGATTGTGGAACCACGCTACTGCTGTAGGTATTATAGTTGCTATAGAGTCTTCGTCGACGTTATTAGACCGGTAGCAGTCCTCTTCAGAATACGTGCCTCTTCCGGTGTAGAGAAGACTTGCCCTATTTGTCACACTAAGGAGATGGATTGCAGTACAGACATCTTGTATCTTTGGCGCTGTTGGCCGGTGTCGGTCTGCCATCTACAGGAAGACATAAGATCTTTATAACACATTCCTTAGTCGACTCTTATGAAACACATGGAGTGGATTATTTTAAGAGAATTACTGAGAATTAGATCATCTTAAGGCGACACCACACAGAATGCTCAAAGAATATCTGCGAAAAATAGTAGCATAATGGTGTTGTTGTGTTTCGTATTATTAGTGACGAGAGTCATAGAATTTTTTTAACTAAGGACAAGGCACTTTATCATATACATATTTTATAGAATAAGTGTGACAAACGAGCACGTAGTCCACCTGATGGTAAGTGGATGCTGTAGCCCATAGACATCTACATTTAACCTCGATTGAGAATCAAAACGCAGATGCGTTGTCATCCCTGAGGACAAAGATGGAATGCCTCGTTTCCAGTAAAAAAGGTATCCGGATTTCTACACGCACCATACGAAACACAGCAGTATTAAGCTGCTATTTTGCGCTGGTATTCTGTGAGAGCGTGGTCCTTCCTGAACTAAATTGTACTGTGCGTAGTATATATCTAGATGGGTCGAGACGACCCATTCGTGCTACAACGATAATGTAGATGCAGCGTGGCTCTACCACGTACCAAAATTATAGTTTTTGGGGTGACAAATTATGTGAATTTCAATTGTCTGTAGACTACAGTACCCATTAGTTAAACAGTGCTCGATTGTCAAACGTTCTTTAAAAAAAATGTAAAAAATCCAAAATTGTTATTAATAATTACTCTGTGATTTTGGTGGACAGCTGAAGCTACCTACTTTGTCATGATTTTAAAACAATTAAACACATTCTGATATTTCAAATATAACGGCATTCACTGTGGGAATCACCGTTTTAATTATTTATATCAGAACCTTTAAATAAAAAGGTAAATTTAACGAAGCAATGATACACGGGATTCAACCGAATGTTTTGAAGAAATAGAAAAAGAAAAAAATCAGAAATATAAAAATCAAAAATAGGAATTATTTTTAAGAAATTATATTTATACTCTGCTTCTACTGGTATATTGAATAAAAATCTTTCCATTTCCATTTCTATATAACTTGTTATCGTCGTTTCTTTTTATACACATGAAAAAATACAACTAGTAGTAGGGTAATAATGCTCGTATGGTAAGTGCACAGAACAAGATACCCTTTTTACTGGTAACAAGCAAAACCTCGAAGTATTAATCAAACAGGCCGTAAACAGTTATAAAGCCACGTGCAAAATAAAGTTCAATAAGTACATTAACTACAAAGCAAACCTTTTCACATTTGCCAATCGCCGGCTTCCTACAAAAAGTTAGTTTAGTGAAATCGGCAAACGATTTCAATGAGGAACCAACCTGTGCACACAAAGGTGGTCAAATATTTGCTTCGATCCGGAGCAACGAGAACCCCTAATCGGTCTCAGGCGCCGCTGGTGTTAAGTTACGGAATCCGACAATCAATAAATAGTTTAGTTAAGGCAGGCATACATACGTCCCATTGCTAGGCACAGGCCTTCTCTCATTTCTGAGTGGGTTTTAGGGCAAGGAAGTGTCCACCGCGCTGCCCCAATGCGTGTTGACGAACTTTACATTTCTTCGAAATATTTTTTCTTATTTCTCAGATGTTTTTCTCACGATGTTTTCCTTCACCGCCGAGCACGTGGTATAATAACATTTAAAATTGCAATTAACAATTTCATTGGTGCCGGCGGGATCGAACCCGGGTCGCTCGCGTAATGTAAAATTTACAGCGAGCTCTAACCATCTGAGCTACCAAGGCTCTACAATAAATACTAATATTATTACCAATTACGTAGTCATGCTTGCCGTGTACATTTCTAGGCATTAAAGCCTTAAGGCCGCAGGTAAAAAAATACTAAGTTTTTTAGATTATACCGGCTTCATTTCTGCCAACGGGCTTTATACGTGGTAGAGCCACGCTACAGTTATATTAGTAGCATACTCGTAGTTGTAGCACGAAGGTGTCGGCTCGAACGGGGACGGACTACGCTCTCACAGAATACCAGCGTAAAATAGTAGCTTGATGCTGCTGTGTTTCGTATGGTGAGTGTAGAGAACCGGAGACCCTTTTTACTGGAAACGAGGCATTCCATCTTAGTCCTTACGGGTGACAACGCATCTGCATTTTGATTTGCAATTTCGGATAGATGTAGATGTCTATGGGCCACAGTAACCACTTCACTAAATTCCACTGCTGAACATAGGCCTCCACCACAGATTACCCATTAGGGGGGATATTAGCCATAGTTGCCACGCTTGGAAAGCGTGTTAGTAATCGCATTTTATTGTTATTAGGAAGAGAAGTCCATCTCCTGCCTGTCTCTCTGTGTCGTCTCTTACGACACCCACGGACGATATGGAGTAGTGGGTACTCTTACACCGCCACTTCGCTTTAAATCTGTTTAAATTTGGTTGCGAATAATATAAGAGCAACTAATGAACTCGTCGTGCACTCCAGTAAGACACTGTAAGTGTCGTATGAAACGACTATGGAAAATGCCAGAACATTTTTCTGGCTTGCGAAGAATGGTGGTTTAACTCTCACGTTTATCCGTTCGTCTTTTCCAGCATATAAATGTCCACTACTGGACGTTGGCCTCCCCATAAATTTCCTCATGTAGAGGATATTTTAGATAATTACTAAGCTTGGTAACTAGTCGGTAAACGCAGTTTTTTATACAGATGTTATCAGTAAAATGTTGCTTCTTATCCCCTGGTGCAGTTTCCCTCCGTCAATACTACATTTTATACGTGGTAGAGCCACGGTGCAGCTATATTATGTTTGTATCACGAATGGGTCAGCTCGAACAGGCAAGGACCACGCTCTCACAGAATACCAGCTTAAAATAACAGCTTAAAACTGCTGTGTTTCGTATGGTGAGTGTAGAGATCCGGAAATCATTGTTTACGGAAAACGAGGCATTCCATCTTAGTCCTCAGGGATGACAACGCATCTGAGTTTTGATTTTTAATCGAGAATAAATGTAGATGTCTATGAGCCACCGTATCCACCTACCATCAGGCTGACTATGTGCTCGTTTGTTACCCTTATTCTATAAAAAAAAACACCCGATTTATGAAATAGGGTAGTGCATATTCTTAGATCGCCATTACACGGTTTGATGTTTACGTCACATGTAAAATTACCTAGACCGAAGACGAGCAGCATCGTCAACGTGATGATTGAACAGTGGACAGAGGGTAGAAGAAGATGGGTTTCCAGGAGCTTCGTACCATCAAATTGGCTGTTAGCTATTCTGTTCACTCTTATATTGTTAAAAAGTGTAAAAAGGCAAACCAATCAATTGTAATTTCAGCAAAGTGATAAAAAAGAATGATTTGAAAACATCTTTAGTACAAATTGTTTAATGAATATGGTTAAAAAAGCTTTAATCTGGACTTAAGATAAATATTTAAGTCAAAACGTTAAAAACAGTCTGGGTATGAAGAAAAAAGAAATCGTTTATAAATAGCATATGATTTATCCGTGAGGCAGAGGGCAATTTTAAAGTAAAAGACACTTCTTTTTAAAGTTGTCATTCCTGTCGGCGAGATCAAAGTTACTAGCGGCGCTAAAGGCGCTTACACACCGGTAAGTACCAACACGTCGCAAGATTGTAACTTGGCTGCTTATTTTTAGACACTGTAGTTACCGCATTTTTATTTAAGGTTATTAGGTGATATGATATAATTTTTATACTGAGTGATCTTTTGACTGCCACGTAAGTCTAGTGGTCATTAACGTGACCGTTAATCATTGGCCCAGGGTTTGAATATCGAATCATCAATCAGTAAAAATTTGTTATTTGGTTTTTCTTCAAGGAATTTTCGGTATCTCAGAAAGCCTCCCAGAAATAAGGGGAGGCCTGTGCCCAGCAGTGTGACGTATATAGGCTGTAACTTTACTTTAACTTTTTATCTCAGAAAGCACGTTCATCCTGCGCCTTATCACTCTACGACCATAACCAAGATGGAATAGAAAGTTCACCTGTGCTTGTGCGCTCAGTCGAGCCCTATTATACGTATATGCCCTGTTCAAACGGCTAGTCTCTTTTAAAACTTGCCTTGTTGACAGAAATTCGGAGTGTAGAACATGAATATTATGAATATTACTATTATTACTTAATCAAAACAAAAAAACATTTTCCCGAAACTATCTATTTTATGCCACTTACTAATGTTGATTTTCCTTCAAGATTTAGTAAACATTTTACACTTGTAATATTAATAACAAATTTCAAAGACGTGAAGTCCGCCAACACGTATTGGGGTAGCGCGGCGGACACTTCCTTGCTCTTAAACCCTCTCAGTAATGAGTGGAGGACAGTGCCCAACAGTGGGGCGTTAAAAAGCTGTAACTTTAACTTTAAAATTAATAATATAACAACCAATCAGTGTTCAACGATCTGAACGTAAAGGTGACCAATTTAAAGCAACCGTGTTATACAGTGGAAGTAAAGTGAGAGTCGTATAGGTACCGATGAAAAAAGTTCGGTGTTTACACAAAGTAAAGAGGCGGCGGCTCTGATGTGTTAGCTTATGTTTACAAGAGATTAACTTTAGAAAGGACTGAAGAGTGTACACAATTATGTTCTCACTGCAAAATGCATCAGTGGTGGAACTACGAACGAATGTGGGAAATGTCGGTTAGGTGTAACATCAAGAATAGCAAAACTTCTCTATTGCTAGTCTTTTACTAGCAGGGGTTTATTTACAGGCTGAAAAAAGAGAAGAAAATAAAAGTAATATTTTTTATAGAATAATAGTGAATAACTAAAACATGGTCCGCCTGGCCTAATAAAATAGGCTTATAGCCCATAGACAGAATCATCTGACAGTGAAACACAGATATCTCAGTGTTAGTTTCTTAAAATCTTAGTGTTACTATACCTAAAATTACTTAATTATTATTTTATTAAGCTATCGTAAATTGTTTAATTTCCATCGTTTTTCTTCATTATAATTGAACCTAGCTTACCTTTTTTTTATTTAATTTAATATGTAGATAACTGTTATTGGCAAACTTGAATTAATTTTGAAAATTGTGTTTATTGATATACCTACGCTGTTGTTATCCTTATTAAAATAAAATAAAATAAGATCTATCATCGATAATGAATCAAAATGCGGGTGCGTTGTTACCTCTGAAATGGAATGCAACGTTACCAGTGAAAAAAATTCAAATTTTTTACACTCATCGTACGAAACAGCAGCATTATTTTTTTATTTCATGCTGGTATTTTAACTAACTAAATTTGCTAACAAGGACATTTTTTATCGGTACAGTATTATAGTTAATACGTCCTGCTGTTGGGCACAGGTCTCCTCTCATTTATAGTTCAAAGAGTTTGAGCCTTGTTCTTGAATTAAACTATTTATACGGATTTTATCGCGTTTAATTAACCTTTTCTTTTTGTTTTTTTTTTTTTGCTATTACCAGTCCGTACTAGTTCACAATAAGTTAGTTAAACGTGATGAAATCCTTATAAATAGTTTTATTCAATGTGTAGTGTTAGCGTAAATTTAAGAAATCATTATGAGCCTTATTCTATTATAAACCTAATATTAAATAATTATTAATTAACGTGTTGTCCTGAGAACTTGACTATCCTGTATACTATGTATACTGGACTGGAACGGACCATATGATAGCGTGATGCGGGAAAGAACTACGCTCTCACAGAACACCGGTGTGAAATAGCAACTTAATGCTGCTGTGCTTCCTATGGTGAGTATAGAGACTGATCCTGAGATCCTTTTTACTGGATTTGAGGCACAACACAACTGTGTAGATACGCAAAGTATAACCTTATCACTTACAGCGATATCTTCCAGACACCTTTGGTGAAGAAAATAAAACTAAAAAAAGTATGTAGTCCAAGCTGAAAAAAACTTTTTTCAAAAACTACTTATTGATTGTGATTGTATTGCATTTTTAAGTAGCCATTGCTTACAAACATGTTCCTTATTGCACAGCCTATTTTATGTACACCTTTTGATTAATGCTAAAGTCATCTTAAAACATTGACATTTTCTGTTAAAAGTAAGAAAGGGACAAAATATCACACGTTACCATAACAAATGAAAATTCAAAACTTAAAATTCATACAACATATGGTATGGTATAATATAATCACAAAATTCCCAATTTAACTAACAGGCACGTCAAGTATTTTTTGAGGCGTCAAATGGAGCGACCTCTCTTAACACTGTATTATCTTTTGACGCACTTAAATGAGCGGAAATTCCGAAACGCGTTCGTACGCAGACACAGATAAAATAAGATAATTAGGGTCTGTAATCTGTATCTTTTTTCGAGCAATTATAAGTACACTCAATATTTACTAAATTGTTTTACCTATATGTAAATTGTAATTGTTTTATCTACTTTATACGTGGCAGAGTCACGCTGCAGCTATATTATGGTAGTAACACGAATGGGTCGGCTCGACTGGGGAAGGACCACGATCTCACAGAATACCAGCGTAAAATGGCAGCTGTGTATCTTACGGTGTATACTGTGTTTCTTACGGTGAGCGTAGAGATTCGGAGACTTTTTTTACTGGAAATGAGGCATTGCATTAAAGTCCTCAGGAGTGACAATGCAGCCGCGTGATCCTTAATCGAGGACTAGACTAGACTAGACTAGTAGACTGTGTGCTCATTTGTTACCCTTATTCTATAAAAAAAGAACTCTCAGATGAAAATACTTTTATGCCAAATACATTTACGTATGTTGTCATCTGCAAAGGACTACTGTTATTTATCCCTGCAGGTTTCGGGCCTTGGGGCATACTCCATTACCCGGACAATAATCACAGCCCATTTCTATGGGCTGGTCCTGGGAGCGGTACAGTAATGGCATCGTAGATAATTTTCTTTGGCGTATTGCGCGCCGCTAGGTAGGTGCTTCCGAAGGGTCAGTAGTCTCGAAGCCATACGGAGTCCCTCCGAGGGCGGGTCTCGACGAAGGCCAATCCTGCCGACAGGTGTGTGCCCTTGATAGCAGTACTCCGAGTCTCAGGTGCTCCTCCCTAGCTCTAGGTGATGGCCTGGCTGGTTCCTAGGCATACCTGACGTATCTTGAGCCTTTGGGAAGGGATCTGCCGAAGGGTCAGCGACTACCAGGTCCTGCGGAGACGGATTTCGACGCGGAGCCGATGTCACCAACAGGCGCGCGCTCTCCTTATAGCAGCACGTCGGGCCTCTGGAGCTTGCTTCCCAGCATATTAGCTGACACGCTGTGTTGAGGATGTAACGTCACGGGAGGGGTCTGAGTTTGCCCCACGGTACGTACACCCACTGCCAAGCGACGTGCTGTACTTCTCCCTCCCCCCTCCCGGGCGGAAGCCGACGACCGACGGCAAGCACGGTCCGGACGCAAAAAATGTTTACAATGTTAATTTTATAGTTACACCCTTTAGGAGCTAGACTTTATAGTGAAAAATATTATTTACAAATAATGGTGTGTATTATAGCTTTCTATTCATCCATCATCATCATCATCATCATCATCTTTACAGACCTTCACAAGTTCACTGCCGAACATAGGTGAGGTCTCACCCATGGAATGCGACAAACCACGGTCATGAGCCTCGAGCATCCATCGATTTTCTGCATGTCTCACTCGTCGCCGTCCCTTTCTGCCTTAAAGATTTTTTTACGTTGGTTGCTGCTCCATGTGCCACAGCCAGGTAAGTAGCTACTATAGAACAAGGACGATGGGTAAGACTATTAAGTTACTAAAAAGTTCAAAGGTTCTCCACCATTTTGATGTCTATACTTCACGCGTCAAAACTAAATCGGCTCGCATCGTCGTTCATAACGTATTACAGTGAAGGAGTGGAAAAGTTTCCTACCATCTGCTTTTCCTTCCGATAAAATCGTGAGTATCTCAAAGCAAGAGTGAATAGTTTTAGTTGTTATTTGGTAAGCTAAGTCGAAGATTGTAACGCGTAGCGATGCTTTAATATCTTCAACTACACCATCTCTTACCGTCAGGTGGAATAAAACATCGGTTTATAATATTTTAGATTAAAAAGTTAAAAAAAAAACAGGTGAACTGTATGCTCATAAAAGTCAAGCGTAAAATTACAGCCCATAATATACGTCCCACTACTGGACACTCTTATTTCTGAGAGGGTTTTAGGGCTTGGATGTGTCCACCGGGCTGTCCCAATGCGTGTTGGCTGACTTCACATGTGGTACGAAATATTTTTTTTTAAATCTCAGAAATGCACGTTTCCTCATGATGTTTTCCTTCACCACCTTATTTTAAGTGCTGATTTACCACGTGTTATTATTAATTTACAATTTCCTTGGTACCGGCGGGGATTGAAACCGGATTGCTTGCATACTGTGAGATTTACATCGAACTCTTAGTCCCTGATCTACCACGACTCTACATTATAAAAGCTCATATTTCTCTCTAATAATAAAAAAATTTGGACCTTTTCTTGACCCTTTTTAAACCAAAAATGTCAATTGTTTTGCATACATTATTAAGCACCGTACGCATAATGAATGTAAGACTGAATATGCGATTTTTTTTAAATGTCAGCGTCATGCTGTGCACCCTGCTAATTGATGAATGAGGCTCTGGCCATTGAGTGATGTAGGGAAATGCATAAGACGATTTTTTATAAATTATATTTTAAAACCCATAACATGGATGGAGTCAAGAAAGTCTATGGCACATTATTGCGTAACTAGCACAGTCTATCTATATAGTACCTACTATGTTCAGCAGTGTACTTCTGATGGGATTTAATGTCAATAAAAATTACCATTGGCTCTATCTACAAATAATTTTTACGAGGCAGAGTCATACTGCAGCTATATTATGGTTTTAGCACGAAAGGGTCGGCTCGACCGGGGAAAGACCACGCTATAGCGTCAAATAGCAGCTTAATGCTGCTGTGTGTTTCATGTGGTGGGTTAGGAAAATCGGAGACCCTTTTTACTAGCAACAAAGCATTCCATCTTAGTCTTCAGGGGTGACAACGTATCTGCAATTTGATTCTTATTAGAGGATAGATGTAGATGTGTAGGTATGGACCACAGTATCAACTTACCATCAGGTGGACTGAGTGCTCGTTTGTCGCCCTTATTCTATAAAAAAAAAGATTTTTTTAAATTAATAATGCTCACTTTCGCGAGTAAATAATGTTAAATATTGAGGACACCAATTCTCCGTTGACATCTAAGTAAATAGTCTGGATGCACGCTTTGCAAATGTCTTAAGGCTTTATTTTCAATATGGCGACATTTGTTACAAATACAACATGGCGCCGGCCGGACAGAGAGCCCTTGTTTGGACAACATAAAACTCGTTGCTAACAATGATGTACAAGGAATGGAATCGAATAGCCAAATCACAATAATAACTGACTTTTATTATATTTTATTTATATACAAAAAGTCCCTTTGAATAATTTCTATTATATTTATTATTTTACAGTTATAAATTACAGTACACAAAGCGTAATTATGAGGAATATCGTTAAAGAATATTTTAAATTCATGAGAAAAAAACTAAAAAATAAATATAAAATAATTTATGCTAGTCCCATTCTTAATAATAAAGAAAGAAAGACGAAGCGCTGCCTACATTTTAAGCCAAAATCATGGTCAACTTCTTGGGTCGTTTGTATGTACTAACTCCTGTTACCCTGAGGGGTACGCAGAGACTACAGACTTCCATTTGGTACGACCCTGACTGACCTCTCCCGCCTGCTCGTCGATTATACTCCTGGTGACCTATTTTCAATATATCGCCAATTTGGTCGATAAACTTTCGCCTAGGACGTCCATTTCCGACTCTGTCATTCACTTCTGCAGCATAAATTTGCTTTGTCACTCTTTCCTCATTCATTCTTTCTACATGACCAAACCACCGAAGCATTCCTTTCTTAATCCTGCTCACAACATCATCTTGCAAATCACACTCTTCTCTTATCACACAATTTCTCACCCTGTCACTCAGATTCAGCCTTTACATACTCCTTAACAACCGCATTTTTACTGCGTTTATTCTACTCTTGTGCTTCGTCTGCCACATCCAACTTTCACTACCATACGTTTTTTCATAGTTTTTTACTGGAAATGTATGAAGCGTTTCGTTTTTTTTTTCTTTGTTGATCTGTGACCGTAAACCAGACTGATGTGTTCCAGTTTTCAGGGTAAGAGCCCTTTTTACTACGGATGGTGAGGCATTTGATTTTAGCACTTAGGGTTAAAAGTACTTGTAATAACGTCACCTGAGAATAAACAAAGCGCGCCTTACTGATTCTTCAAAAACTCAATTCTTCAAAGAAATACCTTACTTTATGGAACACTTCCGCGTCATTTTATTCTTGCAGTCTCCATACACTACACCAAAAAGGCTTATTAAGGCGCTGTTGCGGCTGTAGCGCGTCTGCGATGTTGGTACTGGCGGGTGTGGATAGTTTTGATTCAATAATCCGAAAAAAGACCGCATCTATGCTTAATAGAGTGCGCGGCAGCTGCCACAGTATGCTAAGTGAGATTGCCGACAATGGGGACTGTCCACTGATCAAAAATATGATCTCCAGGACCGTGTCCTGCTTAATAATTAAATATTTAAAAAAAAACGTATAAATTATATTACTAACATACATGTAAGTTTTTCTCTACTAACAATTCATATGGATTTCAAGTCGTCCGAAATAAACAATATTTATTTTTATTTTTATTCATTTATTTATTTTGTGATCATAAAGTATACTTAAAATTACACCGAAGGTAGCTCCAGTGCCTTCCAAGCAACTTAGTATCTTTGATAGTGAAGACTCGAGGCAAAATAAGACATCGGAGCAGAAAGGCTCATATTTTTATTTATTTATTTATGATTATTTGCATGGAGCGCGCTCGATGTGACAATACAGGCGCTATTGTTTTCCGAAATAATAACGAGATATGGCGCTTTGATACCCATATTTTTTTTTCTTGAACGCAGTCACGAAAACCTGCCCTCAGTATGCCCTTAAGGTGGGTGTACAGTTTAATTAAAACTCCGGGATTATTAAAAGGACAAATGTGTATTTTGACCCTAGACCTACTATTAATTTTTCAGTTTCAGTTTAACAATTTAATTGAATTCCAGTAAACTGTACGGTTATCACTCTGTCTGAATAGTGTCGTCATTCGGGTCATTCGTCATTCATAAATTTTTGAAAGGAATAATTAGGGAATATTATAACTTTTCCCGCGGCAAATCAATTCAAGACTTTGTTTTACCTTGTTTAAACCAGGCTTTTTCTCCTCACCAGCTCTTATACGGTTCACGGCTGGACTGCTAACACTCCTTTATAAAATAAAGATTTTTCCATTGTCATCTTCAAGGTTGGACATACGTTGCTCATTTTATTTTTTTCAATTTCATACCTCCACGGAGTATTAGAAAACTTTAAAGCAGCTATCAGATGTCTCGCTAAAAAATAAATTTAAATTTCGTCCATCCGAATAAATGCAAAAAAATGCGTTACCCTAGTCCAAGAGGCATAGCATAAGTTCGAACGTATTTTATACAGAAATGGCATTTCAATAGCATCAAAATAATAATATGTTTGACTGCTGACGTTTGAGGATCAAGATTTACGATGTCCGAAACCTTAGATTGTTCACACGCTTTCATTTAAATTGACACGCACTACAGACTATAAACCTTATACGAATAAAAAATTAAAAAAAGATAAATTATTACATCGACATATGCATAATATAAGCAAAATGGCGATCGTAAGCGGTAAGCGCTGTCAAATCGTAAGTAGCTACTTTCCTCCAGGACACGATGTTAGTTTTAACCGGGGAACTTAACCTAATTTAAATATATGTTTGTAAAGTATTCATATTAAAAACTTACCGATCATGAATTTTTAATAACATGTATATGTCTATTCATAACATTATATTACTTAAAACTAATACTGCACAAAACAAATTATAAACCCTACTTCAAAACAAATAAATTAAATAAGCAAAATGGCGGATTGTGCCAGCGCTACTGAAGTAGCAATCGTTATAAGCGCTTGCTAGCGCTTTTTTCTGCCAAACGCACCCAATGCTACTAGCGTATGAATCCTTACTGTTCCGTTTCGTTACGTTGGTGGTGTAAGAAGCGACTAAGGAAAAATGAAACAGGAGATGGACCACAGCATCTTCTTGATAACAACCCAAAATTTATAAAAAATTGCAGTTGCCAATCTGCCAGTGAAGCAGTGCCAGAAATAGAATATACGTGGTAGAGCCATGCTGCAGTTATATTAGTAGTATAGTTGTAGCACAAATGGGTCGGCTCAACCGGGGAAGGACCACGCTCTCACGAATACCAGCGTGTAATAGTAGCTTAATGCTGCTGTATTTCGTATGGTGAGTGTAGAGAACCGTAGACCCTTTTTACTGGAAACGAGGCACTCCATCTCAGTCCTCACATGCATTTTGATTTTTAATGAAGGATGGATGTAGTTGTCTATGGGCCGCAGCAACCACTTACCATCAGGTGGACTGTGTGCTCGTTTGTCACCCTATTCTATAAAAAAGCGTCTTAACTATAACGCAATCCCCCTGGGAGATAATCCATTGGGAGCAGTTTTCATTACTGGACTTTTAAAGTCTATAATGAAAAGAATACTGTAATGAATGGATATAATATTATGTAATGTATCAGCCTATTTTTGTCCCAGCTCAAACCAAGGCGAAGTTCTCGTTTCATCTTTGAAAAGTTTGTGGGGTGCTCGACTTCCCTTCGCAATTTTTTTGTTGCTCAGATAAAGAAGCAGTTTAACTTACAGAGTTTTCATTTGTTGCCTAAGACTACATAAATCAGCATTTAAAATTGCAATAATCAAAAATAAAAATCATCGGTGGCGGTTCAAAATCAGCCATATGAATATAATAATATAATAGGCGATTTTTTAAAACACATCTTGCGCCACCTTTTATGTTTGATAGTGCAATAGAAATAGTAGGCATCAAAAAGGCTGGCTCGGTGAGGGAATATTTCAAAATATGTATTCACTAACATGAGAATCCACACACAATACAGGTTTTTACTTTGAGTAACTTTTTAATGTTCAAAAGTGAAACGCTATTGCATGATGATCATAGAAATATGACCATAGAAATGAATATGTCAGAAGTAGAAAGAATAACAGATAAAGCGCAACGGACCAGTTAGCTGAAGTTTCAATGGATCAGCCATATAGCTCGAAGAATCGACAAACGATAGGGGAGAAAGATTCTTGAGTGGCAGCCAAGTACCGGTAAGCGAGGTGTACATCGGCCACCAACTATATGGACTGACAAGCTGGTAAGAGATGCAGAAAGGTAATGTGTGCAGGTGGCTCAGGACCGTGCTTTGTGACATTCGGAGGGAAGTCCTAGGGAGGCTATAGTCAGCAGTGGACTCGTAATGGGCGGTTATGATGATAATAATGATTTTGATTATAAAGACCACTGGCTAGAAGTAAGTGACGAATATGATAGACAAGAAGTGCTTTATTTAATATATTCTTTGCAGTTCAAAACAGAGCAATTAATTTATTTTATTTTTAATTGTTATTTTTTGTTCTTGAGCTTCAGTAATAACAACCAATAAATCGCATCAGTCCATAATTTCAAGAAAAAATCTGAATATGACGATGTCTTGACCGATTTCGATAACGGTGGTAAATTATTTTCTTTTTCACTAGCCCATAGAGCCTCTTGTTCAGCTGTGGAGGTGTGTGGACTCCTTGTCCTCTCCCCAATACAAGATAGTATATCGCCTTCACTTAGAGGAAATGAGATATTTTGAACCTTCTCATAAACTCCTTTAACGGTTCTCAAAAAAAAAACTAGAAATACGCTGCGAATGCACTGGAATAGCGATAAGGGCACCTAATTGTATATATTTTTTAATAGATTAAGAGTGAAAAATGAGCGCTCAGTCCATTTAATTGTAAGTGAATGCTGTGGCCTACAGACATCTAAATTTATCCTCGATTAAGAATCAAAATGTAATAAAAAAATCAGTTTTGTTGTCACCGCTTAGCACTACGATAAAATGCCTCGTTTCCGGTAAAAGAAGGGTCTCCGGTTATCTGCACTCACCATACCAAGCACAGCAGCATTAAGCTGCTGTTTTACGCTGGTATTCCGTGAGAGCATGGTCCCACCCCTGTCCATCAGAACCATTCGTGCTACGACCATAATATGGCTGCAGCGTGGCCCTACCATGTATAAAAAGTATATAATATGTACCCCTAAAATAGTTATTAGAAGTTAAAGCTGTAGTAGATATTACACTTTTATGAAAGTGCCGTAAATTCCCGCTTACATATAAAGAAAGTTACTAGTATCCGTACTATACCTAATACGACTTATAAATTCGAAAGTGCCTAAGCAATTAAAGAAAACTATTATTAATTTTTTTTAATTTAAAATTGTTAGGGCAGGATCCTAACCACAAACTCGATTCGTAGAGTAGGTAAGAGATAATCCGGTACCCTATATCATCCCGTGGGTGTCAAATTAGCATCATCTTCCAAGCGATACGACTATATTTAATATTCCACCTATGTCGCAATATAAACAAGGGTAAAGCCTAGGAAAAGCACTTGGACTATCAAGAAGTAGTAATAAATGAATTAATGAAAAAAGATGGACATGAATTCGATTCTAGAACCTGCAGATCAGTAAGTGCTCTTAATATAATATGTAGTGCTTACGCAAAAAGGGACCTTCAGCTTGAAGTATAATTAAGCCCATACTTGTATAATTGTAACGTTAACATTTACAACAATGAGGCAAGAATGTTAATAATCGATAATCATCACACGATAATACCACTTAGTGTTGAATTAAGATGGCGTCGAGACAATAAATACTGTATAAATACCTGCTCGCGGCATAATTAGCAGCCGCACAGAATGAGGATTTGGAAATGCGCCGACGAGAAGCCATAAATCCAATTACAGCTGAATTAATTCGAGTAATACGCGACCGGCATTTTTTTCAACGATAAATAATCAAATGACAAACCGTACTTCGGGTCGGCGCGCGGGAATTTCAGTTTTTTTTTTCATCGATCGCGAACGAAGGCTTGAAGGCTTCGGAACTCACCTAATTGGGATTGTATAATATGGTCAACGAAAGCAAATGTCGATTTAAAAACTTCACGTCTTATTATTTTTATTGTGTGTCTCTGCTACTTTAAAAACACAGCAGCATTGAGTTTCTATTTTTCGCTGTCATTCTATCACAATGAGGTCCTATGACGGTCGAGCCGACTCACTCGTGCTACATACATAATAAAGCTGCAGCGAGGACGCAGCACAGTTTTCCCGCATGACTTACCAAGCCGTCACTCCCTCTAGTGGGTGAAAACTCTAGATATTCCTAACCGGTACGAGGTTGTCACTCGAGAACCTTAATTCTCCAATATTTCATCATCATCATTCTTCATTTCGACATCATTCTTTGAGCTTTATGACCGGCCCATTAACATATAAGCTGTAACCTATACCTTTAAACGAGCAATTCTTGTATATATATATAATCGGAATCTCGGAAACGGCTCCAACGATTGTCATAAAATTTAGTTGACACTGTGTTAATGATCGTAATAGCTCAAGTGGATATCGAGCGGTCGCGAAATCGTAATGCCTTGGTTCGCGTCCTGTCTTCGGTCCGACTTTTTTCCTTTATTTCTCAAGTTCCCTTTTGTGAGAAAATCTATTATTTCAAGTTCTTTTTTAACATTTTTTAAAAATACAAAAATCTTAATTAAACTAATTGCACTCATGAGTTTTTATTCAAATAACCAGTTCAGTTTTTTTCTATTATGTCAATAATATCAAAAAACATCATTCATGTTTCATCAGTATGTAATTTGTATCTAAATGTAATTTCAAAAAAACCGAGCAAAGCTCGGCCATCCGGGTACTTTAGCTTACGTTAGGCTGTGGCATTTACTCTGGTTCTACTATAGACATCCTCATAATCTACCACGCAGAGAAATCCCAAGCATAGCTCTCCCCATTACAACCTTGACCTTCAGTTTTCCCATGCGACCAACAGTGATGGACCACGTCTGAGATCCAATCCTGATCACTGGTAGCACACTTTAGTCATACATCTTATTTTCCAGTTTTAAGGAATATGTGACAAGTTATGTCGTAATCTCCCGAAAGTAGCACTACCGAGTTGGATCTATTAACCTCTCGATAAAAGTTGGACCGTCGTCGACAGCTTATAGCGTAGTGCTCTCAACAAATACCGGCATAGGTGTGACATGAACGTTTCATTTGATATATAAATTTCTTGACCATTTTGATTTTAAGACCTATTCGTTGGGAGATACCATAAAGTCTTCCAACTATTCTGCCACATTCATTCCACATTCTACATTCTCGTCAAATCAGGGGTGATTGAGGAGGTTTACTCGAAATTGATGTTAATACCGTATCTTTTCCGGCCTAGTCTTCCAATACAGCGGTAAAGAATTCCCGAAATATAAAATCAAACCGTCTTACACATCTTTGCAATTGGATAGGTTACATACTCTGGTTCTGTACTTAGATTGATTCTCAAATATTTAATCAACTAATAATTGAATGAAACTAATTTAACTGATTCTATCGGGTCTAATTCTACTTTTTATGTGGTAGAGCCGTGCTGCAGTTATATTACTGGTATAGTTGTAACACGAGTGGGTCAGCTCTACCGGCGAAAAACCATGCTCTCATAGAATAACAGCGTAAAATGGCAGCATAACGCTACTGTGTTTCGTATGGTAGTGTAGAGAACCAGAGACCATTTTTATTGTAAACGAGGCGTTTCATCTTAGCCCCCACTGGTGACAACGCATCTGCATTTTGATTCGTGATAGATGTAGATAGATGTAGATCTATGGCATGGGTGCAGTAAATCAACCAAAACGTCGGGACACAAAAATAAGTTAAATAAGTTGTATCCAATGTCAAGTTTTCGTGGAATTATATAAGAATTATTTAACTTACCATATTTTCTTAAATATCTGATTGTTGACCCAGTAATACCAACTACCTTAGTATTATGTGCTCGTGGAAATTTTGATAAATTAATTATAATTGAATTACCCCTGAACACTTCTAATTAAGTAATCGCCCTTTCTTTTACCCTTGATATTTGTTTTAAATTTACATTTTCATTCAATTTACAATTCATTCAATTTACAATTACATACTCGTTAATTGTAATTTACGAGTAAAAAGAAAACATGTAAAAGACAACCTAAATAACGTTAATTAATAAATAGCCGATATTTTATTGAAATAAATTTCGTGTACAATTAAGCTAAACATAAGACTTTATTTCCACATATGACAAGAATATAAGTAAACATTTCAATTACTTATTTAAATAATAAAATGTATTATAAAAATACTTACAATGTCGTGAATATCTTCCCTGCACTTTTTAATGCCTTCCAAATCCATTTTGGATCTCGGCAGCCAGTCTTAGCGGACACTGTCTATCTCTAGCCAGCAGAACAGGACACGAGTATGGGCTCAAGCATAATTACACTCACTATTCCCTCACCCTCATAGCCCAATCTGGCCGACAGTCAGGCACGACAGGCGAGAGATTAAAAGCAACGGCTTTGAAACTTGTAGGCACGGTCAGAAAGTTGTAGGAGTTTCACGGCTGGTACTGAAAATTTCTTGGCTGAAAATTCCTCCAACTGATTTAACTCCGACTCGAAATTCAAATCTAGGACCACACGATCAGTAATCGGGCTAACTACCACTAGACCAACGAGGCAGATAAATGGATCTATTAAAGATGTAGTCACTCAACGTTTAGCTAAAAGTAATTCTAACGACGTGGAAGCTAGGGAGCAATAAAAGTTTTAAATGTTCTACAAATCTTGTCTTGTTCTAATTTTATTTTATTCTTCAACAACCGTTTTATATAGAAGGAAAGTAAAACAACTATGAAAGAAAACCCAGTAAAAGAGCTACAAAGAAAAAATAGATAAAAATCACGATAATTCCAACGAATAAATGCTGTATGTCCCCTTTTAGGAATCCGTCTTACCTTTACTTAAAGAATGGGGTTATTTAAAGTATATAGATACGAGCTTACAGTCCACCTGATGGTAAGTAAATGCTGCGCCCCGTAGACACCTATATCTATTCTCGATTACGAATAAAAATGCAGATGTGTTTTCGTTCCTGAGGTCTAAGATGGAACGCCTCGTTTCCAGTAAAAAGGGTCTCCGTTTCTCCACACCTACTATACGAAACACAGCAGCATTAAGTTGCTATTTTACGCTAGTATTCTGAGATAGTGTAGTCTTTCCCCGGTCGAGCCGACCCTTTCGTGCCACAACTATGGTGTATTTGCAATGTGGTTCTACCACGTAGAAAAATTATATGGCTTCCGATAGTTTGCAGTACAACTATCCCGCTTACGCCGGAAGTATAATATCCAGTCCAGTGACAAGAGGCAGCGTCAAAGGTGCTAGACATCTGGTAGTGCGCTTAACCAATCCGCTTGTGGTGATCCAAACGTGGCGATTAAAGACAATGTCATCAAAAACATAACTTGTAAAAAAAAACAAAGATCCATGTAATACCAAGTCGGTTAATTTATTCAGTCCCTTCTTAAGGGTCCTTGATTTATACATTAATTGTGTTCTAAGTGTGAATGTTTTACGTCTGCTAGAAGTGCCTTAGAGTTTTGATGATCGGTCAGTCAGTAAGTGACAAAATTAAGAAACTTTGACTAATTATAACTCCTAAACTACCGGTTCGAATTGAATGAAATTTGAAATATAAGTACCATATATATACAATGCCTGCTTGGTTTCTGTTTTATAATAATTTAATAATTCAGGTTTCTAGTTCTATCCACAACGAAGTTATAAGAGGGTCGAAAATGGCCTGAATTGCTTCGAGAAAGCATGGTACGACCGTACTGCTTTTTCGAGTGACTTGGCGGGGGCACTGCCGTGCCCCCAGATCCTGCCTACAACGGGAAAGGTCCTTGCCCAGGAGTAGCTTTACGAGCTGATAAATCAATAAATAACGTCATAATTGACAAATTATCATACTATAATAATATATTCCTAAAATTATAAATTATCACATAGGAATTGTATTAATGCCATATCGACTAGTGATAATAAATATGAAGATAGAAAAGTTGATATTGACATGATTTCGGATAATCTTTCGAAATTCAAGCGTGATTTATTACATTTATATTCCTTAGTAAATTTTTGTTCATAATTAATAAAGCATTTTCTTCATACTAGTAATATAAAGCTAAATTCTGATTTATCAACGATTGAACAATTAATTTTAAAATGTGTTATTATTGTTATGTTTAACTACTCTTAAATCATTACTTATGAAAATACTCGTAACAGTAGGAAATTATGCATTATTTAATTTATATAGAATTGAATTCTGATTTAATTTATTGATTTCTTATTTTTATATTCAATTAATTCACTACATTTGTATACTTGTGTCTATCTTTTATGAAATGTGTGTAACAACCTTAATTAGGTCAACACTTAGTATTTATAGTTTCTTGTAAAAATATTACGCATTTGTTAGTGTATGTCTTGTTGGTGTTAAATAAATAATATAAATAAAAATAAAAAAATAAAATAAAGCACTGATAACAATCACTAATTACGTCTTATTAGAGTACATAGTTAAAATTCCCGTTTTAAATCCAATAAAGTAACCCCAGGAAATGTCACGGCGACCTAACGTTGCGGCGGCGTATCCTTTTGCGTTTTTTCTTAATTCTTCCGTAGAATGCAGGTAAATGAATCACCCGTTGCCCATGTCCCCTATAAATACTGGCTACTGGTTAATTGAAACATTATAAAAGAGATCTTATCGCCAGACCGAGCAAAGACACCGCATAAGGAACGTTCCATCGGTGTTTTAGGAACTCGACCCTGGTATTTTGTTTTATTTTCGTTTTAATTTACGATAAGCGCTGTTTTTCTCGCTTGAAAAACTTTATTTACGAAAAAAACAAATTACGAATTTTAAATTTCGAAGGCAAAAAAATTCATTACAGTTAGGTTTGTACGTGTGTACAAAGCCGAAGTGCAGAAGCTATAAAATGCATTAAAATAATTATTCAAATTAAATTACCGTGATAAATTAAATTATAAACAGAGTGACATCAGACCGTTAGCCAACATCTATAGTATAAATTATAATTTAAAAAAAAAACATTAATAAAAGCGAAAATTCTGCTATGACGGTTAATAAGGAAAAAAGCTATTTAAAAAAATTCCATTACCCATGCATCCATTACCTACAGTCTATAAAAGTCCTATACATAGGCCAATAGAATGCCTCATAGGATTTTGCTACAGTTGCCACCCTTGGCAGGTTTATTGGCAATCGCAGTTATCAGGAAAATGCTGCTGCCATCTACTAGTTTGCTTCGACGATATGAAGTAATAATAATGTCCTCCTTCAGACCGAATTTCGGCCACGCCGGCCTGCCTCAACGAAGGCTAGCCAACGGCGCAGGACAGGATTATAGTGCCCAAGTGTATGCGCAAGCACAGGTGCACTCTCTATTCCCTCACTCTCATAATCTGATGGGACGGTAAACCGACACGACCGGAGAGAGATCTGGCGCAGGACCAACGGCTTTACGTGCTTTCCGAGGCACGGGGATGAGATACCGCCAACTTCCTGACTCCGGGCAGCTACTGAGAATTTCTTGACAGAAAAACTCAATAATTGATTTTTGGCTCGACCCGGTATTTGAACCCAGGACCTCATGATCAGCAGTCGTACTACTACAACCGCTAGACCAACGAGGCAGTCAACATGAAGTAATGGCTAATCTTACGCCGCTGTTACGTGTTTGAAAAAAGTTACTTAATCTGACTTTTCAACGGCTTAATAAAATATATAAAACAGCGTAAATCGCGTTCAAGCAACAGTGCGTTTACTGTTGTATTCCGGTCTATACTTTTTTTTTATAGAATAAGGGTGACAAACGAGCACACAGTTCACCTGATATTAAGTGGATGCTGTGGCCCATAGACATCTACATTTAACGTCGATGAAGAATCAAAATGCAGATTCGTTGTCACCCTTAAGGACTAAGATGGAATGCCCCGATTCCAGTAAAACGGATCTCCGGTTCTCTACACTTACCATAAGAAACACAGCATTAAGCTGCTATTTTACGTTGGTATTCTGTGAGAGCGTGGTCCTTCTCCGGTCGAGCCGAGCTATTCGTGCTACAACCATAATATACTGGAGCGTGGCTCTACCATGTATAAAAATTCTCTATACCTTTCAGAAATACAGGTATGTCAGTAAAATTACAGTTTATAAAGCATACCATCCTATAGTCCTTTTTTTGCGGCCGATGCAATAAGGGCAACCCTCCGACAAGCGGGGGAGGGAGGCGGTGAATGCTCACAGAAAACCACGCAGCCGGCTGCGTGATTATGTGGAGACTTTTACACACTAAACACCGCCTGTAAAGATTGGCTTACCGATCTGACGAGAGATCTTTAAGCCGTAATCGGACGCGACCGTCCTTGGCAGAAAGGAGGGCGCAATCGGCAAAAAGCCGCTTATAAGTGTGCCTAACTAAAGCAGATTAAGGGATGTGTTAAGTAGGCTCGGCCTGAGCCGCCAGGAGGTAGTTCAGGTCAGTCGAAGACTTGTTGGTGCGGAGGGTCCGAGCGAGAGTTTCTCGGTCTGCGCACACTATAGCGAGTGTGAAGAGGGGCTGCATATGCAGCTGTCTCACGAATGAGGCGATTTGAATGGGACTCTGAGGCTTTGAAAAATCTCTCAGAGAGTGATTTGAGGAACTGCTGAATTGTTGGGAGCTCTAAGTCTCGGTGGAGGTTGGCGTTACGGACATAATAGGGCGAGTTCGTGGCCCTACGACAGAAGAGATTTTGAACTATTTGAAGTAAATTTATAAGGTTGGGATTAGCATGTGCGAAAATGGGGGTCGCGTAGGTATAGGCATAACGGGTCGTATGCAGACCTTATATAGGGTTCGCTTGTTGAGGAGTGACATTTTACTGTGTCCGCTCAACATGCTGTTGAGCCGACCCACACGCGCGGTGCGAGTTACTATCTTGATTCTTCTTATAGTCCACAAAGGTGGCTTCTGTAGCCTTCTTTTTTATTTTACCCATTCTGTAACAGCATATTAAAAGTCCTCTGCTGAATACAGGTCCCCCCTATTGACTGCCTCATAGGGGAGACACTTGCCATAGTTGTCACGTATGGCTGCCAATTTGGCAGTTTTTATTTTTAGTTATTATTATTATTACTGCTGTTCATCTCTTACTTTGTTTCCTTCTGCCACCTCTTACCGCACCCACGAATGTGATATATTGGGTAAGATATATGGGGTAGTGGATATTCTTACACCGGAACTACGCGGTAAGTTCTATAAGTTATTATTATTATCCCGAATCGGTAAGCCGATTCTGCGTTTTTGAGTTACAAATTACATAATTATATTATAATACTTAAAAAATGTCAATTTATTCAGACATTTTTCAAAGCAGTGATGGAACGATCATACAGTCCACCTGATTGTATGAGGCTCATAGATATCTACATCTATTCTCTATGCGTTGCCACCCATAAAGGCGAAGATGGAATTCTTTCTTACGAGTAAAATGGGCCGTAGATGTAAATTAGTTTAATCCGTTTGCCCAAAATAAGATTGCTTAATAAATGTCCTATAAACCAAAGTCTCTATAATATAATTTTGAAGTCCTCTCACCCTTAAATTTAATAAATAACTATCGATATTTAAAATAAGATGGACGATACATCACTATCGATATAGAAGTTGGTTGTGGATGTCCACAGATTGCAGGAGCCAGTACTGAAGCAGCTAAGTGAACTGCAAGTTCAAACCGCACGAATAATTTTGTCAACACTTTATCAGAACCGAGTATCGATAAAATAGAATAATTTTGATTCCATATGGATTACAAAAATACTTATTGAAAGTTATTTAAGCTTTACCATTCGTTCAGAGAAAACCTTTCAGCAAGAATCCCAGCGGGACTTCTTTAAAAAAATTTACAATATGATATTTTCATCATCATCATTGCAGCCCTTCACAAGTCCACTGCTGAACATAGGCCTCCCCCAAGGAATGCCACAAAGCCCGATTCGGAGCCACTTGCATCCTTAGACTTCCTGCATGTCTTACGTCCTTCTTTTCTCTTCTTCTCTTCTTCCTGCATGCCTCTTTCCTGCATGACGTAGGTCGTCGCTTTATCTAGTAGGCGGTCACCCTACACTACGCCTACCGTTACGAGGCTGCCATTGTGTCATTTTGTTCTAGGTATGCCACTAAGCGGACGTTCAATATACGCTCCAATATCTTGCAGAGAATGGAGGTAATTGAAATTGGCCGATAGTTGGCAGGGTCGCCACGCCTGCCTTTTTTAGGCACAAGCTGCACATTGGCCTGCTTCCAAGATTTAGGCACTATTCCAGTCCTGAATGTGAGGCGTTGCCTTTAGAGTCGAGTAACTGGATAATTTGTAGTTTTCACATTTTACTTTGTATACCTAATTACCCACCTTCATGCCAAATTTCAGGTTTTCAAGTCTCCTAGAAGTGGACTAAGCTTTAGATGGGTCAGTGAATCCGAGAAATCGTGAGTGATAAAAATAACATTCTTCAGGCCTTAACTCAAGAATATGTAGCTCAAATAGATCAAGACATTTGTGATTTTAGGTATTCTAAGTCTAATAGATTTTAAGATAATTTATGGGGGGGGGGGGTAGTTTGAAATGGTTCGTGTAACAGACTATCGCTGGCGTCGCCCTTATTTTCGGAATTTGGCTAACTCACAGCCGTGAACCTACATCAGTTATCTATTAAAATTCATAATTTGCGGTTGAAATGGAATGGAATGGGTAGGATTGGCCTACTGTAATGTTGAATCTTATAAATCCACATTTGGACATAGATCTGCACATGCCAATATTACAATTAGTTTGGTAATTAAAGGAAAAGTGATAATACGGGTACTGCCACCGTAGCAACGTGTTTTGTAACAAAACTTTTTAAACGTTTTGTACCAAAAATACTTAAGCGCGATACGCATATCCTAAAATGTTTACATGCCGCCTTTTTTTTTAGCTTTTTGTGTGATTAATACAAAAAGTATTAAAAATGTTTTAATACATAACACAAATTCTTTCTTATGTCTTCTAATCAAGCTAAAGTTTGCATTAATTTAAAACTTCAATGTATTTAATAGTTCCCGAAAGTTCCCCCACTAAAACACGAAGTTAATGGGTAACGAACATAAAGCACCAGAAACCAAGTTACAAGAAATAACAACAAAAGCAATGCGTACCTCACCTTACAAGCCGGCGTGCAAAACACACCATTTCGAAATTACAACCAACATCACCTCTATTACGGCACGATAAAGAATATTATTATATAAACCAATTGCTACGAAAATTTTGATATGTCACTTTCATAACCACGCAAAGAGAAACTTCCAAATGAATTTATTACTGCGAATTTGCGGGGCCATGTTATGCCGGTTAATATTGTGTTTAAGATAGAGTGGTGTAAGCCGCGGCGCGAAGGAGTCTGCAGCATATATTCTAATAGGCTATTAACATATAATACTGCTGATTGGACGGATGTGAAGCTGCAGATGTGACGTCATTTGTTCGACAGAAGTGTCCAACATTGGAGCCGTTTTCAAATTAAGAATATCATTGAACCAAAGATTAAAATATAATTACACTTACCAATAGATTATTAAACGATTTTATGAATTCGTATTTATCTAAGTCATAAAATGGTTAAGCATTAGCTTCAAATGGTTGTAGTAATATGTACTATAACTGTATTAAATTAATTATTTCAACATGGTATAACCATGTTGTAATAATTATTTCTCTAATTCGTATTTTTATTTGTATTTCTGCATTGTTCTAATTTTACTTATTATTATTTTTAGTACTCATTATTATTTATATCTTCATATTTTATTATATCAAATGTTAAACTACATTACAAAATTATTTCTATCTTTGTTTATACAAGAGAGATTGTAACTAAATGCAATATACTATATCACACAAAACCTTCACCTCATCGACTTTTGGTAGTTTTAAGAATCTAAGAATCATCACCTTGAAAATGTCGGACCTAAGCGGTCTCTGTAAACAGTGGTTAATAATAAATATCTCTTTTTAATGTTTTTCCGCGTCCACTTTTGAGTCTAATACATTTTATATTTTGAGATTGTCTAAAAAAATTTGTTACCAAAAGTTTCGTATCCCTGACTACGAGATGGTGCGCGATTCGGTAGCAAATAGTGCTACTTTCCCGCGATTCACGTAACCTCACACTAGCTAGTTTCCGAATTAAACTGCTCCTCTATACCTTTTAGACATAATGGCCTCAACCAAAACTGAGCCATATTCGCATGTATCAGAATTTAAATTGCCTTTATGATGTTAAATTTTTAAGTCGATTTAATAGGAATTCAATTTAAAATCTGAAAGTCACTTCACTAACTCCAAAACGTCTTTATTTTGGCATTACCTCTTACAAAAATATACCTTTGTTCGAGGGAATAAAGTTTGATTTGCAAATGTAAGTAAAATTCAAATATACTCGTATTTCGCCCTAAGCCAAAGAAAACTTTACATTGTAATGGAAATATGCACATAATGTCGTTAACATACAGTATGGTTTTGAATAAAATATCGTCATTGAGAGATTATACACTGTTTCGGCTTGAATAGTTATATGTAGGCATGAAGAACGACACAAACTGCACAGCTTGGTGCACCATGCTTTTGTAGAATCCAAATGGAGGAGGTAGGATTGTATGGAAAGAGAATTTCTCTAGATTTTTTAATTTTCTCCTTTAATTTTTTTTTCTTTCAAAGACTTTTTCATCTTTAATTGCTTGTTAACTGCGTCTTCCACGACAAAGGTAATTAATTAAAGAGAATGCCGCGCTGAATTTAAACTTATTCAGATGTGTGAAGTCCGTCAACACGTACTTGAACGAGCCGAACTTATTCCTGCCAAGGAATTGAAAGAAGCATATAGGATATCGCTTTAGTTTCCAGAAGGCTAACGTTATAGCACTAGTAGTCACAAGCCTACTGCTGATCAAAGTCCTACCCCATAGATTGGTTCACAGGGATATTTGCCATAGCTGCCACGCTTGGCAGGCGGGTTGGTAATCGTAGTTTATTTTCTATTTTTAGTTGTTTTAAGGAAGACGATGCTGCCCATCTCCTGGTTTGTTTTTTCTCTGTCGCCTCTTAAGCGGAAATATAATCTGAAATGGCTTAGCAAGATCCTTCGTTATGCCGATAATGTTGCAGCATTAATTTTGAAATAAATATATGGTAAAGTGGAGCATTAATGTTAAGGATTATGTTAGACGAAAACACGATTTCGTAAAATTTTCTCGATAGAAAAAAAATCCAAAGTTACCTCCAAAATAAACAATAAACCGCTGTTATTCATAAAATACTTTAAATAAAATCATGAAACTTTGCAAACTAACTGAACTAACTATAAAGCAGTGCTTATGTTATTTACTTTTTTTTAAATACCATTATTTTCACTGTAAAAAGAAATTACCTAAACTATCGGCGCGTTAGCTTGATTCCTGTCGCCCCATTAGTATCGCTCCGGCTTTTGAAGGGAGAAGTTTTGTCGCTTACGATCAGAATAAACATTACGCAACAGGACAACGTAAAATTAAAATGGGAAATAACCGTTATAAAAATAAAAAGCGACTGGGTTGGCGTTAAGAAACAGGCATAAATATGATAAACCTAATGAAATAAGTATCTAACGACCTTTCTACTTACAGTATTAGTGATTACAAACATGTCGGTACATAGCATACGACGCGCGGGCAAGTGGCGACGAAATTAGAATTTGAGCTGACTTACTCTATTCCCTTAAGGCACCTACGATACGATATGGAGTAGTGGAAATTCTTACACCGCCCGTATACAGTGTAAGAACATTCACTACCTACCAACATTTTTTTTGTACCTTATAAGAGAGAATTTATTATTCATAGTTTATTACTCTGTAATCGCGTTAACGAGAACTGACGTGAAAATATGCGTTGAATGCAATATTCTTAAAAATTAAAAAGCCTTATCAAAGCTAAAGCACCAACGGCTAAAATCCAGTTATTCAAGCCCCGAGCATAATATTTAGATGCATTTTAATTGGTAATGATAATTTCAAATACCAAAACACGATCGCAATTAAACAAGTATGACGGCTATTATCTACTTGTAAGATAGTAATTGGTCATAAATTATAATTTAGCTTTATATGGCTAGCTGCGATATAAATATGTTTCGTATATAATAATAATAATAAGTTATTAGTTTTTATATTAGCATGTTATTTAAGCATCGATCCTTGTGAATGTGATGTTTTTAAAAATTAGGGACAGTCAACATTAGCACGCAATGTATATTATATGTTATAGGGGATAGGTTCACTTTGACACTGAGGTATGGATGCTGCGATGACATCGCTGCGTAAGTGCAATTGTGAGGTCCCGGATTTGAACAACGATTTTTTTTTTGGTCGAGATTTTCTCTGTAGCAGAGCAGTCAGGAAGTCAGGAGTTGTAGGTCCTGCGCTAGATCGTCAAAAAAGCTCGGAATGGTGTGAATGTGCGTTCCACTCACATTCACACTCTTGCACCATAATCCTGTCCTGAGTACATGGCTAGTACCCGCTGTGACTGAGCGCCGTGATCGATCTGGAGTACATTATGAGAGATGCACAATTTGGTCGACTAAGCGGAAAAGTCATTTTGGGAATGACTTTTGTGTGTGGGAATGACACTTGGTGGGAAAAGTTAGAAAAGTAAAGATTAATGTTACTTTATGACGTAATAGGTATATATTAAATACATCATACGTGGTAGCGCCACGCTGCAGCTATATGATGGTTGTAGCACGATTGAGTCAGCTCGACCTGGGATGGACCACGCTCTCACAGAATACCAGCGTAAAATAGCAGCTTAATACTGCTGTGTTTCGTACGGTAAGCTTGAAAAAAGAGAAGTTTGTCAAGGGTGACAACGCATCTGATGAACGCGGATGTCAAACGAGCACACAGTCCACCTGATGGTAAGTGGACGCTGTGGCCCATTGACATCTACATTTATCCTCGAAGAATCAAAACGCAGATTCGTTGTCACCCCTGAGGACTAAGATGACTCACCATACGGCACACAGCAGTAGGGGGAAGTCCCATAAGTCCGGACGGCTCCTAAAGCCGGACAGATTTTGAATCAGTGCGAAAAAGTGCGCCAATTTGTTGCTTAAGTCGTGGTTAGAAAGCGTTTCGCAAGGGAAGTGTGGCGGTAGCGTGTCAATAGTTAGTGCTGACTCGTTCGGCGTGGAGCGTGTAGCAAATTTTAAGGCTAGTAAAAATTTTGTTCGAAGTAATTTTTTGGGTTCTGTAAGCAGTATTTAAAGTATGGGATGATAATCATTGTTATTAATTATTATTGCTATTGTACTAATCTGATATAACTCAGGTGTTTTTTTAAGATTCATAACACATAATGTGAATGAGAATTTTTCTTGTATGTACTTCAGGGTCCCTAAGTTCGGACACTCTCAAAGTCCCCTAATACCGGACAGTTTTACAGTAAATTTATTTTTGTTGTAGTTATTATTTTTGTGTTCTGTTTTTCAGATTTAACATGGATAAACCCACCCAAACCAAGTTGTAGGAATACCCCCAAACATGAAATATTGAAAAAAGCTTAGTTAGCTACATTTGTGATTTTTGCAGGTTGTACAATTAAAGTTTTGTAATTTTATAGAAACCGTTCCTAATTATGACCAAAGTTAATTACAATTAAGAATAGTTTTCTTTATAAACAGCTGATTTGATCGATTTTATAGATATTCTTACGAATTGTTTGTTTAAATAATATTTAGGTTTAAAAATGAACGAAAAGTTGGCTGTCCGTCATTAGGGGACCTTTTTAAAAACGTCCTTTTTTCTTTGTTAAATGTAGGAACTAAGGAAAGTTCCTACTACATTTAAAGTAAGATTTGAGGCTGTTGATATGTTTGTGTTGATTAAGTATATAGTCGTGAACTTATTAAAGTGAAATATACAAATGAGACTATTATACGTTCTTTTTATTTTTATTGTTTCTTAAGTGTCCGGTTCTCGGGGACCTCCCCCTACTTAGCTGCTGTTTTACGCTGGTATTCTGTGATAGCGTGGTCCTTCCCCGGTCGAGCCGACCCATAAGTGTTACAACCATAATATAGCTGAAGTGTGGCTCTACCAAATAATTATTTTTTGAAAACGACTCATCTTTAACAATAGCTTAACCTCAAGACAGCTTCCACACTATAAAGCCAGTGAAATGCGCTTCGTGGGAGACTGAAATAATAGGCTCGCACGCTGGGAGGTATTGAGACATCAGACGGTACTAACTGCCTCGTGACGTCGCCTCCTCCCTCGCAACTCTTCTCCTGTCCCCCCATAGCTCGTTAGAGCAACTACTCAGTTACAGATTTGAATTAGGTTTTATGTGAACTGAACGTAATTACTCTGTAGTTCGTGTCTAGCGTTGTATAAATTTTATTTGTAAAAAAAATAAAGGAGTGTTATGATTATGACAGGCTATGTATGTACATACTGTGGCGACCCAATAATAATCTTTTACGAGTACATTCTTACATACATACATTTGTGTTTTGTCTAATTAGGTATTGTTGGAATCAATCTTTATCTTCGCCTTATTATGGACATAAAGTGCAACAAAAAAACCAGGCCTCTCTGCTGAGGTCAATTTTATTAGATGTCATTTTACAAGCACCAGCCCATACGCAACAAGAGTAAACGCACGGCTTTCAATCTCAAAACATCAGCATCATTCCATTCAGACACTGTTTGCAATATGAGGTTCATTCGCTCTTCATGCCCTCTGGTTAGGAATGAATTTCCTCCTGACATAACAGACTAATAAGCTTTTGACTGGTTTTACTCTACTATTGCACTGTCGACTGCATACCCGATAAGTAGATCATAAATTTGGACTGAGGTACTCTAGCGTTAATCGTTGTTCACTCGGGCGAGTATCCTTCAACGACTAATAAATACCATTCACTCGAAAAGTTCTTCACCCAGTCGATTAGACTAGGAAATGAGCCGTCTGCTCGAAGTTTGTCAATAAAGCTAGTAATATATAGGGCGAGTTACATTCTACAATATGGTAAGAGGCTTATCCTCCCTTCCCAAGAGATAGCCTCGTATTTCATATCGTCATATTTGTCATAGTTATTACATAAAGAGTTAAAATGGCAGGTTGGCAGCCGCGATTTTGTAGTTTTACTTTATCAGTCATTATTGCGTTATAAATTAATTGATTTAACCGTAAAAATTAGTTGTCCAAATATTTCAAACCGTATTTAGATACTAATACTAATAGGCACTTAGTATCGAAAATCGATTCACCATTGACACGTGAATCGATTAACACAACTGCATCGGGGACGTCTCAATTCCACGCGTTAATTATTCAAAAGCCATTAAGCCGGGCTAAGAGCCACTAATCGGGCGGTTTCCGCCACCGGCGAGGCAATTATCGTCGATTTTAAACACGCCGCTTTTTATACTGTATTTTAATACGATTTATTTCGTTGGTTTTTTCTTAACTCTATTCGGCATAGGCGTGAGTGGATA
The DNA here is from genome assembly GCA_036936625.1 of Parnassius smintheus behrii. NCBI lineage: Eukaryota > Metazoa > Arthropoda > Insecta > Lepidoptera > Papilionidae > Parnassius > Parnassius smintheus. Next base: position 23,996,011 of record JAUPFT010000026.1, on the reverse strand, counting down.
GCGGTAGGCTTCCATGCCTTTCAAAAACAAACTTGGAATAAAAAATAACTATTTAACTGTACGTTATTTATGTAGTTATGTTCTTCCTTTTAGAATTATTAGAAGATATCAGGTAGAACTTTCAGGTTCTGCACCAGCAACTTAAATGCCTCAAATGATCTATCATCAAGTTTAATAATGCGTGTACTTGTTGTGTGTGTTAAAATTGACTTGTGTAAAAATTTATGAAATATTTAATTATACGCATTTCAAAAATTTAAGTTCCGGTACACAACTAATTCCCAATCCAGGTCATTTACGATCTCATTATTTTATCATATACATTATCATAAAAGACTATTAGTACATACAAAATTGTTACAATTTTCTTATATCTCTACGAGTCATATATCTATGATCATAATATATATAGCTATTTGTATGGCCTACAAATAATTATTACGGGACTGGGGGTTTGTCCTTGTGCGATTTATGTTTGTAAACTGCCTCCACGATACAGGAGAAAATCCTAGTGTAACGCTTTTGAAAAAAAAAATATATAAAAAACACACGCACACGCACACGCACACGCACACGCACACGCACACGCACACGCATTACGCGCACACGAGCACACGCGCACACGCGCACACGCGCACACGCGCACACGCGCACACGCGCACACGCGAACACACGCACGCACGCACGCACGCACGCACGCACGCACGCACACACACACACACACACACACGCACACACACACACACACACACACACACACACACGTGTGTGTGTGTGTTATAGTGGTCTTAGACAATAGTGACCTGAGCTGGGAATCGAATCGACTAAAAACGCAAAAAAAAAAATGACGATCGCTATTTTATTGAACCAATCGATAGGGTCTATGATAAGGATAAAATCTCTCGCATAAACATTGTATCTTACAATCAGAGAAGACCACGAAATCTAACAATAGTACTAATAATATCTACATCACGGCTTAAACTAACAGCATAAGCTAGACTGTTTATTTTTTAAAAGCAAAAGACCAAATTTTTATTAATTCACTCTATATCCGCCAATCACACTTCATAAGCGTTGATTTTTTGAGTTGATTCATGAGGTGCAGAGAAGGAGTGTCGTTATATTAGCGTCGTATATGTGCAACACAAAAATATGCCTTCAATGACATATGAAGACACCAATATTGATTAGAATTCGTCATGAGCCTGTAGAAGTCTGCTGCTGGACATTGGACCATCCCGTTGAAGTGTGTACCTAAATCGTCACTCATGGCAATCGGATTGATAATTGTAATACCAAACATTTTGCATCTTTTTAATTATAAAATGAAACTAATTTTACGTGTTTCATCACGTTCTATTTAATGTTTTATATCTGACGTTTCAAGCGATTTACAGCACTCATTGACACTGGGGGACTGAGGTGTTTGACATCTTGATGTTATTACATCAGGACTACGAACTATAGTTAACGAAGACCCCCAACATACTTAACGTGACCATAGGTCCTGTAGGGTGCCCTGCCCTAGGCGTCGGAAATTTAAGTTTAAATTAAACGCAATAAAATTCGTGAAATTAGTTTAATTTACTCGCAGAAATATTAGAAATATTTAATGATTTTTAATTGAGCAAAATAACTGAGTTCATATAAAGTTAATGATCAAGCCGCAGCCTTGAATCTCGTCGAAACAACTATTTATACAGTAAATCTTTAAAAAAAATATATTTAATGATTTCTTATTTACTTTACGCGAACTTTATTTTACTTAATTTACGCGAACACTACACATTGAAAAAACTATTATTTACTTTACAGCACCCGAAGCGTCGGGATAATAAAAATAAATTAAAGTAGTAACTAAACACGATAAAATCCGTAAATAATAGTTTTATTCAAAAATATATTTATTATTGCAATATTCCTTTTCAACATATAGTATTTCCTCCTGCAATTCTGTATACCACGTCACATTCAAAATATGAACTATTAATTTTGTCGCTCCATGTAAACCCAACCACAGATATCTATTAAGACTCGCTAACAGCATTAGTGAAACGCCTTAAATATATCCATCCGTTTTGACAAAAAGCGAGCGAGTGCGGCGCCTGCATTCAACGCTTTGTTCTAAAGTTAGCAGTACTATGTGTAGAGATATTGCTTCCTCTCCAGATCCGTTGGTCATTAACAACATAGCTTTTGTGTTTGATGAAAAAAGCAATCAAAGCCGAACGTATCAAATGTTGCCATACTTTAACTGTGATTTTGGTTTCATTCTCGGCTTAAAATTATACTCGATAAGAAATAGAAGTATTCCACGAAGAGTAGAGCAGTACGACTATTTTATGGTATTTTTTTTCGTAATATCTGAATGACAAACGTGCTCATTGTTAATATAATGGTAAGTTGCTACGAAGAAGTCTTCAGATGCAGTGGCACTCTTAAGAATCGTGATGTAATGTCTCACAGTCTGATTATACTCGCTCTTTTACCACCACAGCAGAAGCTGCTATTACTTACCTAACTATCTGAGAAAGCTTAAGATGGGATGACGTTATTATACGGTCTAGTACGGGTTGATGGTAGAGAACGCCGTTTGTTTGTTTTTGCTTTTTCTTTTGTAACAGGGAGTGTAGCACAGACTAAATGAATAAGTATAGATATCATAAATATAGGTCAAAGAAAGAAAACTTGCTGTAAACTCTTCTCTTTTCTTTTACAGCATTATTTTTTTCTTAATTCACTCTTGAATATTTTAACAAGCACTCTGTAGCTTGCATTGCTTGATAATTTGCGCTATTTTGCGTTAAGTAATCGGGGTGATGAGCGCAGAACACATTCAATTTGGGATAAGTTTAAAAGTAGAAGCTTTATTTTCAAAAACTACAAGAACGGTATATTATTATTATTTATATATTGGAACTTAAGTCTAAAATTTGGCTATTCTTGAAAAATAACGCATCTATTATATTTTGGTTAGATTATATCGCTTTTACTATTAAAACATTTTTAGTACTTACGCACTCAAGAGACAACGCGCAGATAATTAAATAAATAATTTAATACGTGGTGAGCCACACTGCACCTATATAGTTATAGCATGAATGGGTCGGCTCGACGAGGGTAAGACTACGCTCTCACAGAATACCAGCTTAAAGCTGCTGTGTTTCGTATGATGAGTATAGAGAACCGGAGACCCTTTTTACTGGAATCGAGGCATTCCATTTTAGACTTCAGGGGTGACAACGCATTTGCATTTTGATTCTTAATTGAGGATAAATGTTGATATCTATGAGCCACAGCATCCGCTTAACTTCAGATGGACTCTGTGCTCGTTTGTCACCCAATGCTATAAAAATATTTTTAGATTTTATTCTTCATTCGGTAAATGAGCCAAAATCGACCAAACATACAAGGGTCGCGCTTGCAGTGCTTAATTAGACGATCTCTGTGCATGTAACAGTCCGGCACATGACTTCAATCGTGACGTCATTAGCGCGTCTGTTAATTGTCACTGTCACCCGTCAAATATCACCGCGCTGTCACTCAACGGTCGCACGCGGCCATAAACAGTCTTTTTATTTTATGCGACATGTCGTTATTCCGTTTAATGACTCTGCGGCTAACGATTAGTTGATGAACAGTCGACTTGTTTAAGAACTTTGTTTCTAATAGTTATAGCTGAAAAGAAAAACTGAATGATCATTTCTTATATTTACGCGAACAGTACATATTTATTAAAACTACTTTTACGGATTTTTTCGCGTTTAATTTAAATTTTTATTATTTCTATTATTAATTCCCGACGTTTCGGGTGGTTTCCAGCACCCATTCTCACGGGGGACTGAGGTGACTGACGTCCCGATGTCATTGTTAAACTCGGAGTACCTTCAGCTTTTTTAATTATTGTTTATGGTCTGATCTATGCAGAATGAACTGACTATGTCATGAGGTCTTGCAGTGCTATGCTTGTGTTTAGTTTTAATTTTATTGATTATAGGGTCCCCCTATAATCAAAAAAATTAAAGTTCCCAAATCCTCGCGAAAGAATACCGATTCCTACCAAGGATGATACGTGAGGCTATTGAAATTAAAAACATCCTGATTTCAATAGAGAAGGAGGCTGGGAGGCTGGTGGGCCTCAGTCCCCGTGACCATGGGTGCTGGAAACCATCCAAAACGTCGGTAATTAAAAATAAAAATAATTTAAACTTAAATTAACGCGAAAAATTCCGTAAAAGTAGTTTCAATCAACTGAATGATCGTGTAATTTAGTCCAAAAACAAACTAAAAAGACTAAGAATATGTATTGTGCAGCTCTCATTAAATTAAGCATTAATAATATTATACATATAACATGTATTTTATTTCCATTGTAGAGACAGAGAATCTCCAGTGGAGGTTCAGTTGCCACCTACGACGACTCGACCTGGCAATATATAACGCACGCACCCTGAGGACTGACGAGAAGATACTGGAGTTGGAAGAAGAGGTAGACAAGTTGCGCTGGCATATTATTGGGTTATCCGAGGTCTGAAGAGAGGGGGAGGACACGGTAATCCTCGGGTCCGGCAACTTGTTCTATCACCGGGAGGGCGACCATCTGTCCCAAGGAGGTGTCGGATTTATTGTCCACAAGTCCCACGTCAACAACGTTGTAAAGATTAGGAGTGTGTCGACGAGGGTCGCTTATCTGATTCTCAGAATCACCAAACGCTATTCGCTGTAGGTCATACAGGTTTACGCACCAACTTCGGCACATCCCGATGGAGGAAATGTATGAGGATATTTCTAGAGCCATGCATTCCTCCAAAACCCACTACACGGTGTTGATGGGAGACTTCAACGCTAAACTAGGCACAAGAGAAAGCGGTGAGCTGAAGTGAGGGAAATTTGGAGTAGGGCAACGGAACCGTAGGGGCCAGCACCTGGCCGACTTCATGGTGAAAGGGGGACTCTTCATGATGAACTCTTTCTTCCAGAAGCGGCCCCACAGGAAGTGGACCTGGTCGAGCCACGACGGTTCGACAAAAATGAGATTGACTTCATTATGACGACCAGACGCCAACTGTTCAGTTATGTCTCAGTGATCGCAAGGGTGAAAACTGGCAGCGATCACCGAATGGTTAGAGGCACACTGAACCTAAACGTTAAGTTGGAGAGGTCTCGTCTAATGAAGTCAACGCTCCGTCCCCCTCGTGCTCTAATCCAGAATCCCGAAACCTTTCAGCTCGAGTTACGTAACCGCTTTCAATGCCTAGAAGGTTGCAATGCAGTGGACGATATGAATGACAAGCTCGTGGAAACTGTCCATGCGGTCAGAGCTATTTTCTGCAAGACCGGCCGCAGAAGGACACAAAAGCTCTCCAATCACACTCTTAATCTCATGGCTGTTAGACGGGAGATGAGGCTGCAATCGTCAACAGATTTGACAGCATACAGGCAACTGAACAGACAGATCTTCAAATGCATGCGGCGAGACTTACGCAAATTTAATACTGCTGACTCCAACGTCATTGCCAGAGATCTGTCTGCCAGTAAGAGCCAACTGTCAAAGCTGAAGACTGAGTGTGGCAGCATCGTTTCCGGGACACCTGAGATTCTGAGTGAGATTGAGAGGTTCTATGGGCAGCTGTACACATCATCGTTGGAGCCACATGCAAGTGTGAGTAACGATCCAGGAGCGGGTCTTAACCGACACTATTCCGATGATATACCGGACGTCAGTCTGAGCGAGATTAGAATGGCTCTCCAGCACCTTAAAAACGGCAAGTCCCCGGGCGACGATGGAATTACAGCGGAGCTTCTGAAAGCGGGTGGAAAACCGGTACTTGAAGTCCTTCAGAGGCTCTTTAATTCCGTCCTCCATGGTGGCACTACTCCGGAGGCGTGGAGCAGAAGTACGGTGGTCTTGTTCTTCAAGAAAGGTGACAACGCCCTCTTGAAGAACTACAGACCGATATCCCTTCTGAGCCGCGTCTACGTGCTGTTTTCAAGAGTCATTACGAATCGTCTCGCAAGCAGACTCGACGACTTCCAGCCTCCCGAACAAGCAAGAAAAGACTTTAGTACCATAGACCACATACATACCCTTCGGCAAATTGTACAGAAGTCCGAAGAGTACAATCTGCCTTTTTGCCGGGCGTATGTGGACTATGAGAAAGCCTTTGATTCCGTCGAAATTTGGGCGGTGCTACAGTCTCTTCAGCGGTGCCAAGTTGACTGTCGGTATATCGAAGTGCTGAAGTGTTTGTACAGTAGGGCTACGATGGCTATCCGAGTACAGAACCAGAGTACGAAATCCATCCAACTGCAGAGAGGTGTAAGACAGGGTGACGTTATTTCATCGAAACTCCTCACCGCTGCATTGGAAGATGTTTTCAAGCTACTGGACTGGAAAGGTTACGGTATTAACATCAATGGCGAGTACATCACTCACCTTCGATTTACCGACAATATAGTCCTTATGGCAGAATCGCTGTAGGACTTAAGCACTATGCTCAATGACCTTAATAGTGCCTCCCAACGGATAGGTCTTAAGATGAACATGGACAAAACAAAGATCATGTTTAATGTCCATGTCACACCTATGCCGGTAGTTGTTGGGAGCACTAAGCTCGAAGTTGTTGACGAGTACGTTTACCTGGGACAAATAGTCCGGCTAGGTAAGTCCAACTTCGACCGAGAGGTCAATCGACGGATCGAACTCGGCTGAGCAGTGTTCGGGAAATTACGACACATCTTCTCGTCAGGTATACCTCAAAACCTGAAAACTAAGTTGTACAACCAGTGCTTGTTGCCAGTAATGATATATGGAACTGAGACGTGGTACTTCACTGCTGGCCATATGAGGACGCTCAAAGTCGCTCAGCGAGCTATGGAGAGGGCTATGCTCGGAGTTTCTCTGCGTGATAAACTTAGAAATGAGGATATCAACCGTAGAACCAGGGTGACCGACATAGCCCAACGGATTAGTAAGCTGAAGTGGCAATGGGCCGGCCATATAGCTCGAAGAACCGACAACCGTTGGGGAAAAAAGGTTCTCGAGTGGCAGCCTCGTGCCGGTAGACGAAGTGTAGGACGACCTCCCACTAGATGGAGTGACGACCTGGTAAGACACGCAGGAAGTCGATGGATGCAGGTGGCTCAGGACCGTGCTTTGTGGCATACCTTGGGGGAGGCCAATGTTCAGCAGTGGACTTGTGAAGGGCTGTAATGATGATGAATGATGATGATGTAGAGACAAACGATCTAACAATCCTTCTCACGGCAAGTGTTACAACTACAAGTAAGCTTGTGACTTGCAGCCTATTTCAAACAATTGGTAAAGGTCCCAGATGCATTGCCATTGTCACAAATGAAATGTAATGAATTATATTCAATATAGGTTATTATTACAAATATTCCATAATTATTGAATGTAATTTTTTTATTTACCCCTAATGAAGACTATAGGATACACTGTCCCTCAGGACAGCCTGTAAGTTCAAGATGTAGCTTTTAAAAGAAATTTATTGTCAACCTATAAAACCAAAACTAGCAGAATAGACTATACAAAAACACAAAGCCTACACTATAATACTAAACTAATATATTAAGAAAAAAAGCAAACAAACTTTGGAAATAATTCGAAAAATCAACTTTAAAAAAATAAGTACACTACACAATATCCACTAAAAAATTTACAAAAATGTCAACTGTCAAATTGGCGCCGATCAGGCAGCGTCTTTTTGACCCTTTATTATTGACTAGCTGTACCCCGCGGTTTCACCCGCGTATTTCACGCGTCTCTGCCGCGCGAATGATATGACACGAGACATGAAAGTAGTTATTGTGAGATAACTATAATAGTTAGACATATGGTATTGCAGACTTTTATGTAGATATTGATGTCCTCCATAAAACTGTAGCACATCACTTTGCTCTATTGTCAATAGTTTCCGCAGCGTACGCGATATAAGGTTTTTTTTTGGTATTTTTTTCACACCTTGGGTTACATTAACGAAGTTTTCATACGGATCCCTAAATTGTTTGAAAACGTTCTATCGCCTATGTTCATCAGGAATAATGTAGGATTCTAATGGTGAAAGAATTTTTCAAATCGGTTCAGTAGTTTCAGAGCCTATTCAATTCAAACAAACAAACAAACAAATCTTTCCTCTTTATAATATTAGTGTAGATTAATTGATGAGATTATCGTATCACAGAGCCATATATGCAAACAAGGCTGTAGTTTTAACCATAATACCCTTGCGTACTAAGTTCGTGGTAGCTCAGATGGTTAACGCTCGCTCTAAATATAACAGAACGCGAGTAACCCGGGTTCGATCCCCGCCGGCACCAAAGAAATTGTAATTGCAATTTTAAGTGCTGATTTAGCACGTGCTCGGTGGTGAAGGAAAACATCGTGAGGAAACCTGCGTGTCTGAGGAATAAGAAAAAAAATATTTCGAAGACATATGAAGTTCGCCAACACGCATTGGGGCAGCGCGGCGTACACTTCCTTGCCCTAAAACCCTCTCAGAAATGAAGAGAGGCCTGTGCCCAGCAGTGGGACGTTCATAGGCTGTAACTTTACTTTACTTTTTTACTTTACTAAGTTCATAGCCTGCATTCAATGTATCATAGCTTGTATTAACTAAAGTTCAAGACATGACTGACACTAGAGTTGGTGATTTTTAAGAAAATGAGTCCTTGTATCAGAAATGTGTCACTTACATGAATTAGTATTGTCATTTACTCAACAAAGGTATTTTAAAGCAGTAGGCTTTATAAGTTTGTAATAGGTACTAGAAATAACATTATATTATATTTATACTTTTGTCGTTGACTGCCTTTTGGCTTAGTAATTAAAAGCGTGAAGATCATGTGGTCTCGAGTACGAATCCCAAGACGGGAAATAATTAGATATTCCGCTTTTCTTTTTAGAAATTTTTAGCAGTAAGTTGGCGGTGTTTCATCCACGTGCTTCGGAATTCACGTAAAACCACTGGTTCTTCTACTGATGTCTGTCTGTTCGTGTCTGATTACCGACCCCTCAGACAAGGAGAAAGAGAGAGAGAAGGAGAGATAATAGAGAGAGACTCTCAGCGAACGCGCACCGACTTGCGTAATTCTGCACATTAGGCTAGTCCCAGTTTGAATAGGCCGCGACCGAACCGAAATTCGTTCGATAGCACAATATTATTATATAGTAACCATTTATTTCGTTTTTTTTTTGTAGCTTTGTGTGACAAACGAGCACACAGTCCACCTGGTAAGTGGATGCTGTGGCCCATAGACATCCACATTTATCTGGCATGTGAGAGCGTGGTGCTGCCTCGGTCGAGTCGACCCATTAATATAGCTGCAGCGTAGCTCTACCACTACCAATATCGTAATCGTAAATATCAATGGTATATTTGGTATTTATTAGATTTTTCAACTTCTTCAACACCTTACCAACAAGTGGCGACTCACTCTCTGAAGATCGATATATGGTTAAGTATTTACTTAAAAAAATTTGAATCCAAAGCCTTCAAACAGCACCATATTTAAACTATGATAGCATCACTGGAACAAGTAGCAAGAGAAATTGTAATTATTAGGATTTCTGTGGTTACAATAATGCATTACCGCGCATTTTCAATTAAAAAGATAAAAATGACAGAATGTTTGAGATTTTTGTATTAATTTTTATTCACCATTTGCCGATATTACTTATTCCGAACCTTCGGTTATTGTAAAATAATCTTGTATGTAAAAGTCATATAAAAGTTATCCAACAATTAAGTTATAATCTGACTGTAATGTGTAAGAATTAAACGATGTTATTCGCACAACTTTAATCTTTGAATTTGTTTACGTTGTATTTTATCCTATGAATAATATTTATCTCATTGAAAAGTGGTAGAATTAAAAACTTTGTACAACCAACTTCAATACAAGTAAAATGAAAACATCATCAATGTAGTCGACATCAATTGAATACGCATTATTAAGGATTAATCTAAAACTATTGGTCAAATCTTGATAAATTTAATAATTTATTTTTTCAAATGAAAAAAGAATCATCAAAATCGGTTTACCTAAAAAACAGTTCTGAGGTAACACACAAAAAAAGTAGTAAGTATTATAGACAAGGAACTTGACAACCCTATTGAATTTTACTGTTTATCAAAACTCACTAATATACTTATATATTACTAGCCATAAATAAGTCAGTGATACCAACCATATTTGCTTAATTGATTCTGTAAATCTGATTCATAAAATATTTTGAAATTCTGTTTTCACACCGATTGCTTCTGGAGCATAGAGTTTTTATCGTGGTAGCTCCTCATTATAGTTGTATCAAGGATGCAACATAAATGCATCGATTGACCAGAAAGGAAGCTAATTCTAATTTTAATAAAAGAAATGCGGTATTCGTGTACAATATAGAAATTCTCGATATCGTAGGGTTAATAAAAAATTTAAATGTAATAGGACCCAATAATAATACAAGTCGATCTTTAGGAAAAATTATGGTATTTTCGCTTAGTATTATTACGATACTATATACTACAAACTATGAAATAATGGTACAATTAGAATAATTATACTACGAAATCCGAACCTGGTTACGTCGTGTTTTGATATGAAGTTTGTATTATGACAGATGCGCTACGTGTTCTTGTATGAAAAAGTTATGAGTAAAATATGTATTTAGATGGGCCTATCCTTCCTTTGAAATCTTTGGTTGATATATATGATATTAAGATTAGTAACAAATTTTTAAGTTGTTATATTATCAAATAGTTTTAATTTGTTTAATATTAGCTGCAAATTCACTCATTTGTGAAATATTTTACCACTTCCCTTTTAGTAACGAGTTTTACAGATTATATATAAAATACTTTCGTTTTTTAGTTCAAAAGTTCAAAATACAGATTTTTAAATAAGTCAATTTAAATAAGACAGCAGACTTTGGCATATTATGTCAATTTTAGTTTTCAAGACAACCGTTAGGGTTGCTTCAAATTGGCACAGACATTTTGTATGGTATAGCCAGTCCAGCGTACTTGTATATATAGAGGTCAGTGAACACTACACTATAGAAAATTTTAGTAATGTGTAGTGTTGTTAGTTATTTTTAGGTTGATTTTTCGAAATGTTCGTAATTATTGCCAGAGATTGTTTGGTATATTTTTTAAATATATTAGTTATAGTTTACGGTTTTGTATTTTGCCTCTGTCCTCCTCCTAGTTTTGGTTTTACAGGGCGGCAAACCTTAAGGTTATTTATAAAAGACTAAGGTAGTTTACCCTCACGTACCTTATTGAAAGACGAAAGTCAATACATATATTTTTAATTTTTAATATAAATTGCTTTTACGGCTTTCTTCTGCGGAAAAATATACAATATTGTGCTATAGAAATCATTATTTATAGATATCATGAAAACAAACATTTAAAAATTAATAAACACTAGACTTTTTTACAGTATACGCCGCACTCAGATCAATAAAGAGGAACGCTGTGTACATTCCAATTGAGGCAAAAACCAAGCCCAAACTGTGCTCAACTTATCGTAAGCACTAACAGACATATAATATGCATCTAAAATCGGTGTTACGGCCTCATAAGTAAATAAAGAAGAAAGATGTGTGCGTGAATGCGTGTCAATAAGTTGGTATGATTTCGACGTCTATATTTGCTGGTCTGGGACGTTACAGAACTCAGTTAGCTTTCTATGTTAGATTAATTATTTTCTCTAAATATTACACAATTAAGGAGAATATTTCCTTAATCGTCGAGTTTTTGGTAAATCAACACTTCCCATCAGCTACACAGCGTCTAAAAAATTTTAATTTATTTTTAAGTACCGCCTAAAACGATTTCGAATAAAATATCAAAATATGTCAAACAACCTCATAAATTATCCATTAAATACAGGTCACCCATTATTAGATGACCAAAACTTACTTTAAGGTAGGACAGGTAAAAATAACAGGAGTTTTTTTCTCCTTAGTTGATCCTTTTTAGACATATACAGGGAAACATCTCATTAAAGTTTTCAGAATGCAACGTCTCATCTTTTAATCCGTCTGAAGAGAATAAAGAGTCAATATAGTTACACGCTGCAAGGCATTCCATCTTAGTCCTCAAAGGGGACCACATCTGAAGTCTTCCGTGTTTGAAATCGGTGGCAGTTATCCAAGGACTGCAGTAGCAACTTACTATAGGGTGGACTTCAAGTTGAAGTCTAAGTTCCTTGTGTAAAATAAGCGTGACAAACGAGCATACAGTCCACCTGATGATAAGTGGATGCTGTGGCCCATAGACATCTACATCTATTCTCTATTAAGAACCAAAATACAGATGTGTTGTCACCACATAGGACTAAAATAGAATGTCTCGTTTCCAGCTAAAAGTATCTCCCCGCCTGATCGTTACCAATTAGTTAACGATGATAACAATGATAGATATTTTACAACTGATTTGAAATAAACTTTTGGTAATAAAAATAATAAAAATAAAAATTTTGAACGAAATAAATATATATTTAATTATAAATATATATATATATATATATATATATATATATATATATATATATATATATATATAAATATATATTTAATTATAAATATATATATATATATATATATATATATATATATATATATATATATATATATATTATATACCTTACCCTGAGATAGAAATTCGCAATTTCAAATTCTCATCTATCCGAATCCAATGATTGTTCTTTCATCGAAACAAATTTAAGATACGTCTTTTTGCCGAATCCAAAGAAAATAGGAAGTCTTCGAAAAATCCACCAGTAAGAGTGGAAAAGAGCCATGGTAGCTCACATGGTTAGCGCTCGCTGTATATTTCACAGTACGCGAGCAAACTCGGTTCGTTCCCCGCCGGCACCAATGAAATTGTTAGTTGCAATTTTAAGTACTGATATACCACGTGCTCTGCGGTGAAGGAAAACATCTAGAGGAAACCTGCATGTCTGAGAAATAAGAAAAAATATTCGAAGACATATGAAGTTCGCCAACACGCATTGGGGCAGCGTGGCGGACACTTCCTTGTCCTAATACCCTCTCAGAAATGAGAGGAGGCCTGTGCCCAGCATCGGGACGTATATAGATTGTAACTTCACTTTTTTTACTTTGAGAGTGGGAAAATAGTCGTGAAGTTTTTAATGTAACCATTTTGACAACTTTCTTGTTGTTACCTCGAGCTTGTTGTACCTATTCCTTATTTCAAAATGGCAACTTTTAAAGAATTCTATTATGTGAAAATTATTTTGTACTTTTTAATTCTTAGAAGTTGGCTTAATTACTTTTTATTATAAGTTTAATTTTGTAAACTGTGGTCCTAAAAATTTCCATTTAGCACTATATTCACTACTGTGGTAATCAAGAAAACATAGCTCAGCAGGTATGCCCGAGTTCAGCAGGTTTTCGAGTGACAGCCTCGTGTTATAGAATGAACCCCCCCCCCCCTCCTTCAAGACAGATACAGTGATGACCTGGTTGGACAAACAAGAAGTCAAAGAAGTCGATGGATGCGAGCGACTCCGGAAGTGGCGTTCCTCTAAAAAGGCCTATATGTTCAGCGGTTGATTCGTGAAAAACCGTTATAACGATCATAATGATATTTGACGATATTCATTATTCGAAATACGAAAAGTAAAAACATCGCCAATATACTGGCATAGAAAAAAAGTACATTAATACCTTAAAAATATATTAAGATGTTGATATTCGACAATAATTAAATTATTTTCTGTTTAGAAATAAAAAGTCATTATTAAGAGACTAGTTTTTTCTTCATAATTATAGAACAAAAAATACATTTCGACTATTGCCTAAATTCCATTTTAAATTGATTCCATGAATGATTTACAGATCCTATTTGCAATTTGCCAAAACCAATCACAATAATTTTTACTTTTAATTATAGGCTACGCCATCCCTAAAACAAGGGTATAGATAAAAAAGTAATAACTGAGCATTTGTTTGACATACAACTAATTTAAAAAGTCTTAAACCTTATACCTCCAGCAAAGGGTTCAAAATTGAACAATGACACCTTAAGTGTTTGGAAAAGATAACTTTGCAGGGTACAATAATGTTATTTGTCAGGTAATGCGGACCGTTACCACCCACTTTCAGAAAAAAGAAAATCTTAATTAATGTTTAAGTTTTTATTGTTACGAGATTGCCGAAAGATACGTGGCTACCTATCTTCAATTTTGACTGCGTAGTTTTGTTTTTATGCCGTAAAAACAACAAAATTTACGAGTTGAGTGAGACACAATGATTATGCCTTTTAAAATCATTTAGAAAAATAACATTAGAGGATCGTGGGAAAGACGCTAGCAACGTTTATATCAGATAGGTAGTTACAATTATAATTATAACTTTAATTTTTTTTATGGGATAAGTGACAAACGAGCACACAGTCCACCTGATGGTAAGTGGTTGCTGTGGCCCATAGACATCTACATCTATCATCGATTACAAATCTAAATACATTGTCATCCGTGAGGACTAAGATGGAATGCCTCGTTTCCAGTAAAAAGGATCTCCGGTTCTCTACACTCACCATACGAAACACAGCAGCATTAAGCTACTATTTGACGCTGGTATTCTGTGAGAGCGTGGTCCTTCCCCGGTCGAGTCGACCCATTCCTGCTACAACCATAATATAGCTGCAACGTGGCTCTACCACGTATAAAACTTTAAATACTTTTAAAACTTACTTATGTCTATTCTTAGTGGAATAGTAGCTGTTCCCCCCGACTTCATCCGCGTGGAATAACCCACTATTATATTTCATGGGTTTTCATTTTCTTCCCTGTACCCAAATTTTTTTTTCTAAAATAAATTTGGCATAAGTAACTCCCTATGGCATCAGCTATCTGCCAGTGAAAGTCCTGTCAAAATCGGTTGAGCCGTTTCCGAAACAAACAGACATACAGCCCCACAGACAGGCAAAAATTTTAAATTAACTATAGGTACCGTATACACCTTCATATTCATTTATTGAAAAGCTGTTATTTTGACATTACAAACACTTACATACACTTCAGTTTTATTTATTTCTATAGATTAATAATAATTTTTATTCAACCCTTTTCCCCTCCCCGCCCCTTTGGTCTCCCCTGCCGCCTTCCAAGGACTGGTCTGGTTGGGTTTTATTTATTTATTTAATAACATTATGTAATTGTTTTAGTGAGTATATATTTTAGTCTATCGTTTTCAATTTTATATATAGTATGTATTGTATATTATGTTAATTTGTTTTTATAAGTAAGGTAGGTGGATAGTATGGTCACCTTACACTTTGCTGCCCTATAAAATGAAAACTAAGAGGAGGACAGAGGCAAAAACATAAAGTTGTATACTATACCTAATACTAATTTAAAAAAAAATTACAAACAAGCTTTGGCAATAATTAGGTACACTTCGAAAAATCTACTTAAAAACTAACTACACTAAAACATACTAAAATCGACTAAAATATTTACTATAATGTCAACAGTTAAAATGGCGTGAATAAAGCGAGCGAAGCGATAGCTATCGTATCACAGAGCCGTATATGCAAACAAGGCTGCAGTTTTTGAGTTATAATAAAGTGACCATATTACCCTCACGTACTGTACTTACAATCCAATTTTTCTTGCATTGCGTCATTGATTTATATGTGTTGTATAACTCAATGCATTGCGTTCCAACTGGACGATAAAACAATAGAAATATCCCCTCAAAATAATAATAGTTTCATTTGAGACCTAGATCCATATATTTCGTCATGTACAGCAATGAATTGATGCTAGTTGGTAACAAATGCAAAGCCTTTGTTACCCTAGCACTGTATTCCATTACATTACATAATCCGTCAATTCTTTATAATTACCCAAGATAAAATAAATCTTAAACCTATACTAAAACTGCTCATTTTATTCTGTCCCAGAATTATAGTAGATGCAAACTGCGATGCAAACTCTCGTTGTTTGACGCACCTAGGACTATATCTATCTCCTTCTATCTTACAATTTAATAAACCATAAACCATAATGGCGAATCATAATTATCACATTCGCCATTAGCAAACAGACAATAAGAAATATTTATTTATAATGCTCCAAGATCAAATTGTACTATATAATGTAATTATACTTTTTTATTCTTCTCTCAGTTGCATCGCAGTGGCAATTAAGCTCGTACTTTCTGAATTGAGTTGTCAATAAAGAAGACCACTAATTGAGATATTGACTTCCACATTTAAATACGAGCGTCTCTTTTAGTGTTTGCAGTAGTCAGAGAACGAAGTAATTTTTATAATTCGATTTAAGGAGACGCACTAATTCTCTTCTTCGCAATAAATTTCTGGTTATATATTCGAGTATAACCTGCCTTTAATCTCATTGGATCTTGCAACTATTGATGAAAATAATGAAAATGCGATTACGTTACGAAAACATTTTTTTTAAAACAACAGCAACAACATTACTAATATCTAGGCGATTTTTTTAGCAGAATTAATATGACTAACGAGTACTTATCCACAAGACATAATGTTGATTACACTGCTATTTCAAGCAGGTATTTTATGTGCTGGTATTTTTCTCAGTCGATCTGAACCATCAATGCTGTAGCTATAATAAATTACCACGTTAACTCTTAGGCCCGGTTTAGATTTTGAGATGTAACAAGTGTGAGTGGCAAGCGCAACTGACAAATAACAAGTGCTTAGTGCGAATTTTATTCACACTTATTACTTGTCACTGCCTGTTCACACGCATTAAGCACTTTTCATTTGTCAGTTGTACTAGCCACTCGCACTTGTCACTTCTCAAAATGTAAACCGGGCTTGACGCACCTTTAAATCTCTCACCATCTTTAAAGTGGGTGAAAAAATCCTCCTTATATTAAAAAGCTAGATGTAACTTTACAAAACTACATTTAACTCTATATCTGTATTTAGAACTACAATATTTTCCATTGTTTTATTAAATAAATATTAAATGGTAAATACGTCAAATCATTCAAAGAAGGAAGAAACTAGATCGGGTGGACTTTTTACTCGTTACTCATCCTTATTTTATAAAAAAAAAACTGTTACGGGCTGACAAAGAGATTGATACTCCAAATTAAACACGCAATTTAATTTTACGAAATAATTAATTAAAACTTTTAAACTAGAGAACCCTAATTAACGCTTTGTTTAGTCTAAACTAAAACTTGTCAAGATACAAGCCAAACGCATAGATAGATAAAGTTTAGGTTGTAATTGCGTCAGACTCTCAAGAACATACACAATTTCGGACTTAGCAAATTATTCTCCTCGGCTGGGACTTAATTTCAGGATTCGTAAGTAAATAAGATTTGTTGTTAGGTTGTGTTATGTTTTTACAGTCACCTACAAATTTTTAGAGTAATTACTAGCGTAGAGGGAGCACTAGGTGAGAGAGAGAGAGAGAGAAAGAGAGAGAGAGAGAGAGAGAGAGAGAGATTAGATAGCTATATCATTCCCACTTTATTTCTTTTACAAGGTCGTTTCCGCTTTTCCATTCCATAGACGCCCCTATTGATGTGCCATTAGCGAAACAAAAAACGTTGTCGATAAATTCATTTAGTCTACGACCTAGTAAAATTAAGGATTCTTATTTGTCCGGTTTTTAATACTTATTTATATCAATGAAAGTTTATGGAAGTTTCATCTGACATCTTACAACAAAATCGTAGTCATGCGGAATTTCGTACTATCGTTGTAAAATTAAAAATATATCGTGAAATGGTCAATATGAAATCTATTCAAATACAGCCGGTGTATTTCGGCCAAATTATCCTTCGACTTATTATGGGTTTCACAGGAAATAATAATTGTGTTTGTTTAATCGACACTGGGTTTACTTTACATAACGTACACAGAAGGCATTGCTACGATAGTACAGTAACAGCGACGCGACCGCAGTCCGCCTTCCATCATTTATTACAGCATATCAAAAGTCCGCTGCTGAACGTAGGGGGGAATCCCCGCAATTTTTTATTATTTTGAGTTGTTATCAGAAGGATACCGTTACCTATCTCCTGTTTCAATTCCTTATGTCGTATTTCGCTATACTCACGGAAAGGTGTAGGGTCTTAGAGTTTCTGAGTAATAATATATACCTATTATTTGGTAGGAGGTAGTACTTTTACCGCTTTCCGCTACACGGCATTGTCAAGATTGTACCTTAACTTCATGATTTCAAAATATTTTGATCCAAGCAGATAAAGCTTTGTTGAATATAGTCGATGGTTTTCCACTAAGAAAGTTGCAAATCTATATAAATTAAAATCAATTGCCGCATGTATGAAAGATCATCACTTAGAAACTGCTTGACCGGTTTGATGAACACTCATAATTGGATCTAGAAAACAGTCGTGTGAAGACGGGACATACAGACGTATTGACAGTATTCATACCTCCCTAACTTTTAGTTTTTAAAGTCTGCGAAACGAACATTTGCAATGTAAAATGGTAATCATCATCACTGGATTTAGAAAAGAATTTTACTCGATCGTTGGAATAATAATGTCTAGTTATATTAGTCCTATTTTCTTTATATTTTTAGACAAAGAATAAAGTAATAAAAATAAATAATTAGAAAAAAAGAGTATATCGATGTCGATTGTTGCTAACATTGCGAACGAAATCACTATAGATTAAAAACGTCATGTCTTTTAAAGTAATGTCACATAATACTACCACAATAGGGATGTAATATTTTAGTAAAGCAGAAGAGACGTGTGTAGTTACTCTCAAATTTGGCATATTATAAAGAGAGCAAAGATGATCACTCGACGTTTCTATTTTCACGCATGAATCACACGCAACATCTTTCAATAGACTTGTCGCTTTCTGCCTTAATTAAAAATTAAATTGGAAAAAGCGAGACAAGTATATTGATTCAATTTATGTGGAATACAATTATGCAACGTACGCATTACTGTAAGTAAGTTAAGTTATTTAAAAAAGACAATCTAGAATTATAGTATTTCTTAGGCAAACAATTATAAATTATGGCAAATATATACGTATGCCGCGGCCTTAACATCGTTAAACTTATAATGGTCGCATATTTATATTAAGAATTGCATCTCAAGCCGGATTTAAAACTTTGAATTTAGTAAATTGATCATAAAACAAGCGGAATTGTTGCCTCCGGGCGCCCATTTTGCCTTTTATTGCCCATCGCGTGTACAGTTGTGTTGTAATTATCATTTCGCGGTAAACTCATATAGAATTTGTCTTTATGCCTTCTTAATTCGAACGCATTACTCGCTCGTACCGCTAATTGCATTAATAAAACTTTCTGTCTGTGTGTTGTATTGAGAATCCCTTAAATCGACGCAATTAAGTCATTGAAAATTAAACATGATTAAAATTTTAAATAACTACGTTCCCATTAATTTCAGTTTACACTCAATTTATTAATTTATGCATGTAAGATTTTTATTAACTGTTTTTTATTACCATAACTACCCTATCCCTCAATTTCGAATCGAATAAAAATTTACGTTTACTATTCAAAACGAGTAATGACCTTTTAAGACAAGCAGCAAGAAGCAAGAAGTCGATGAGTGTAGGTAGTTTAGGACCTTGCGCTATGGCACTCCCTGGAGCAGGTCTCTGTCCAGCAATAGACTTGAGGCCATGATGATGATGATGATTATTCGAGCCGTAGTGTAAGGGGTTTACCTCAAAATATCATAGAGAGAAAATCGAGTTCTGATTCACCATTTGCCTAATAGCGAAAGAAAACAGTAGGAAAACCTGACCTGAGATTTTTAATATTTAATATTTCGGGCACCCAAATATTTATGTAACATGGCAGGCATGGAGGTGCATGGAGGCAACGCGATGTCAGTCTTGCTTAAAGCACCCCTCGGCACCCTTAAAATCGAGAGGAAGGAAGCAGTGGCATCACGTCATTAGAGAAATAATGTACTTTTTAGGGTTCTGTAGTCAACCAGTAACCCTTATAGTTTCGCCATGTCTGTCTGTCCGTCTGTCCGTCCTCGCCTAATCTATGTGACCGTTAGCACTAGAAAGCTGAAATTTGGTACCAATATGTGTATCAATCACGCCGACAAAGTGGTTAAATGAAAATTGGAAAAAAATGTTTTATTAGGGTAGCCCTCCTATATGTAAAGTGGGAAGTGATTTTTTTTTAATTTCAACCCTAACGTGTGATATATTGTTGGAAAGGTTTTATAAAAATGAATAGGGGTTTACTAAATCATTTTTTGATAATGTCAATAATTTCGGAAATAATCGCTCCAAAAGTAAAAAACAATGTGCCCCCCCTCCTCTAACTTTTGAACCATAAGTTAAGAAAATACGAAAAAAATCTGAAAAGTAGAACTTTATAAGGACTTTCTAGGAAAATCATTTTAAACTTGGATGGAAAGTCGGAGCGCCTGCCGCGGAGCGTGCAATGTTGCACGCTCCATGTTCGCGCACGTACCCACTACCGGGAGCAGTTGCAGGAGCGCGGAGCGCTGCTGGAGCGCGAACATAATGGATACCCACCTTTAAACCCATAAGTGGCAACACTTATTGTGACGGACGGGAAACTACGGAACCCTATACTGAGTGTGGCCCTACACGCTCTTGGCCGCTTTTATTATTTTTAGCAAAATATACTTGAGCAACAGTTGTATAGCACAAATTGTGTCCACTTTCAGTGCCATAAGCCAGTCTTAATATAACCATATTAAGTAGGTAAGGCAACACTAGAATTTTAGAATGCTATTTTTTTATAGGACAAAGGTGACAAACTAGCACTCAGTCCATCCGATGGTAAGTAGATGTTGTGGCCCATAGACATCTACATTTAACCTCGATTAAGAATCAAAATGCAGATGCGTTGTCACCCTTGAGCACTAAGATGGAATGCCTCGATTCCTCGATTCCATATGAAACAGAGCAGCATTAAACTGCTCTTTTACGCTGGTATTCTGTGAGAGCGTGGTCATTCCCCGGTCGAGCCGACCCATTCGTGCTGCAACCATAATATAGCTGTAGCGTGGCTCTGCCACGTTTAAAATGGGATTGCAAATGGGTTTGAAAATTTATACCTAGTTTAAATTACTCATATTACTTATACGATCGAAGGGAGGATCAGATGCAGCATCAGATACGCGAGATAATGAAAATATGGATGTTTCATCGTAAATACTACCTAGGAATTCGTTTCAATGGATACAACCCTCTTATCTATCTCTGTCGTCAAACAGCAGTTCGTGCAATCCTGTCCTCCGGTCCGAACATGTATAAAGAGCCAGTTAAAATACAAGCTTAATGGCACTTCAGTCCTCAGAAGTAGTGGTCCTAGTTTGAAATTGGCTGCAGATGTCTGTGTTTGCAGTAACCACTTGCCATCAGGTGAACTATATATTAATCAGTTGGTTACTTAAATTTTATTATTAAAAAAAAACATTGTCCTACCAATGTCAACGTCTCGGGCACGCGGTACACCCCGCTAACTCGGACGTGGTTACATTGTAGGGCCCCGCTGCAGCTGCGTTATGGATGTACGAACGGTTTGGCTAGACCTCGGCAGGACCACGCTCTTACATATCATCACCAGTTGTTTTATCAGTGTATAATAGCAGTAAAAAGCTGCTGTGTTTCCAATGATAGATTACCAAAATCTCGATTATAGTCCTCACAGAGGTGACAATGTATTTGTATTTTACGTCTAAGTTTTTGACGGCTGTGGCTGTTTATAGAAAAAAGCATCTACTGACTATCCGTGTACTACGTACGCATTTGTCACCATTCTTTTTTTTCCTTCATCATCAGTAAAATCTACGGCTTGACGTATGACTCTTTGAAAAACGTTCTGACAGATTTACCTTTATCACGTCGATTGGCAAACGCAGCAAAAGATGTCTCGCCCCTTTGACGCTGCTCCCGATATTTTACCGTACTGTTTATACTGCCGTAAACACAGCCATCAGATCTTTTTGGCATAACTCATAAACCACTCATACAACAACCATGCGACTATGACACTGTTATGAATTCTCTTATATTGCCACCACACAACTATATATATTATTATATACTATATCATGTCTTTAGTCACTTAAAAATGTTAAGCTTAGTTACTTAATTAATTATTAATTAAATATTAATAGTCACTTAATTGGATGGATGGATGCAAGTGACTCAGGACCGTGCTTTGTGGCGTTACTTGGGGGAGGCTTATGTTCAACAGTGGTCTTGTGAAGGGCTGTAATGATGATGATGATGATGATGAGTCACTTAATTAATATTGTTGTCACAACACTGGGATAGGCCGCTGATCCCTAAGATACAGACTCGTCTAGTTTAGGTAGAGATCAGAGTCTTCACTTTATTATTGTACTTTTATTGAAATAAAAGATTATTATTATATCTATAATAAGACAGACACAAGGCTATCCGCTCTATGCTCACCGATCGATCTACCCAGGGTCGTTACATCAAAAATGTGCAGCATCAAAAACCATATTTCACGCTTATTATAAAACGTCAAGAATTAAATCAATTACTCAAGCATGCCGGTCCGAAATCAACGATCGACCTTTTTTCTAGCAAATAACAATAAATAATGTCACACAGCAGGTGAGGAAAGGTCTTTTTGTAGGTTTGTGCGTCCCGAGACAGAAAAAAAGCACACTTTACGTCTTGTGATTTTGGTCACTGTTATCTTATAACAAAATATAGTCCTCTATGGAGTAGCGTGAAATAGTTCATTTATGTAATTACGCAGAGCTGATATTTAATTTTTTAAAGTGCGTATTATTAATTTTCCATTTTTAAATCTTCCTTTTTTTAAAGTTCTACCATTTGCTTTCCCATTTTTGCAGCCAAAGTGCAGCGTAAAAGGTGTCTATGTATCTTAAATCATTTTTATAGAATACGGGTGACAAACGAGCACACAGTCCACCTGATGGTAAGCTGATGCTGTAGCTCACAGACATCTAAATTTATCCTCGATTAATAATAAAATCGCAGAGGTGTTGTCATCACTGAAGACTGAGATGGAATGCCTCGTTTTCAGTGAAAAAGGGTCTCCGGATCTCTACACTCACCATACGAAACACAGCAGTATTAAGCTACTACTTTACGCTGGTATTCTGTGAGAGCGTGGTCCCTCCCCGATCGAGCCAACCCATCCGTTCTACAACCATAACACTCGTAAATGGCTCTACAACCTCTACACATCACATTTCCAATAACATTAAATTGACAAAAGAGCTTGCATAATGATTTCTTATATTTACTTAGGTTATGAAAAAAATTGTAAACAAACGACTCTTAAGATATCTGGAATAACATAAATTTATATCCAATAACCAATTCGGATTTCGATGCGGACGATCTACGGATGATGCCATTCAAAATCTTACATCACAAATAGTCAATCATCTGAATGCGGGTGATAAATGCCTTGGCGTATTTTTGGATCTTCAAAAAGCATTCGATACAGTGTCTATTCCCATCCTACTGGCACGTATGGAAGGCTTTGGTATAAGAGGTACCCCGCTAATGTGGTTTAAAGACTATCTGAGTGAAAGAAAACAAAACGTACGACTTTATAACTTACTAAGTGACAGTGCATCCTGTACATATGGTATTCCACAAGGAAGTACACTGGGCCCCACGATGTTTGTGATCTACATTAATGACCTGTGTAATACAGTAGTAAATGGTGCAACAATTCAGATGTTTGTAGACGATACTGTACTTCTATTGCGGGAACGGACCTGGAACTCAGTATACAAGTTAGCTGAAGAAGGTTTAAAAACCGTTACTGCATGGCTGGAAGACAACCTACTATCATTAAATACGTCTAAAACAATGTTCTTAAGCTTTAGCATTACAAATGCTTGCAAGCCGAGTGTAAATTCAAAACTAGTAATACATAAATTTCCTTGTAACAGGTTTCCAACCACCACACCTGAATGTAACTGTCCGCACTTATTGCGTAATGTAAAATACTTGGGCGTAATTATTGATGACAAGTTAAATTGGTTAGCACATATCACTGCTGTTAGTAATAAATTAAGGAAGCTCATATATGTGTTTAAAAACTTAAGAGATGTTTTAGATAATGAGGCTATAATGAAAGTATATAAAGCCCTTGCAGAATGTGTTATGACTTACTGCATTAGTTCTTGGGGTGGGGCAGCTAAAACACACCTTATCGAACTCGAACGTGCACAACGTGCTTTACTGAAAGTTATTAAAGGCCTACCTTTTAGACACCCGACTGAGGACTTATACAAAAAATGTGGCGTACTTACCATACGAAAGTTATATATTTTCCATTCTATTCGTAAATATCACAAAAGTACTGATTCTCAAATACAAATAAGTGATAAGAGGACGGTCCTTTTTATACCGTTTGCTATAATAGTTTGTCACATTACAACTATGTGTCACTGAAACGGGGAAGATGCTGTAGCCTGTAACACAGTTTTCAACTACCACGGGCTACAGAGCTTCAATATGATTTGTTTGTAAAAGTTATGTGAGAAACAATAAATCGATATAATGCATTGCATTGCATTACAATTCAATCAATAACGAACTTAAGTACATACTGCGTAGATCGGAACAAAAATTAATAATTTTTATCTATGGTAACCGCGGTTAACTATGACATCTGACTTTGACGTTTGATGTTAAGACGTTTAACGTCTCAGTCCTTCCCCCCCCCCCCCTCCCCCGTGAACGTGGGTGCTGTAAAGTGCTCGAAACGTCTTGTATATAAAAGGGTTAATATACGCGATACAATCCGTAAAACTAGTATAATTTAAAGGAGCTTGCAGTCCACCGAACTGTAATTCACCAATACAGCAATACGCACTGGCAGCAAACTGTAGACACAGAAGAGTACGTTATGTTATTACCTTTAACCACAGAAATCTCAATAATAATTATTTAGATTTCTGTGCCTCTAAAGATGAACATAATATACTCCTTACAGCCTACAATTTCATGGCTATACCGTTCAACCGTAACAGTGAATGTACATGCATGGCGGCTGAAATATATAAAATATGACGGCTCCGCGGCGCAGTGGCTTGGCTATGAGTTGCAGCGCTAAAATACGCGGGTTTGAATCCCGCACGGAACTGGTGCTTGTATGGTCTACAAATAATTGTTCCGGGATAAATAGTATATGTCTTTGTACAATTTATGTATGTGTATCTCTCTTTGTATCTCCACGACACAATAAAAAAACCTAGTGTCCTCCACACTTACTCTTTACGTGGTAGAGCCATGCTGCAGTTATATTAGTAGTATAGTTGTAGCACGAATGGGTCGGCTCGACCGGGGAAGGACCACGCTCTCACAGAATACCAGCGTGAAATAGTAGCTTAATGCTGCTGTATTTCGTATGGTGAGTCTAGAGAACCGGAGACCCTTTTTTACTGGAAATGAGGCATTCCATCTCAGTCCTCATGGGTGACAACGCATCTGCATTTTGATGTGCAATGGAAGATAGATGTAGATGTCTATGGGCCGCAGCAACCACTTACCATCAGGTGGACTGTGTGCTCGTTTGTCACCCTATTCTATAAAAAAAAAAAAAAAAAAAAAAAACACTAACGTTTCTAAATGTATATCTTAATATATATAAATTACGTGTCACGTTGTTTGTCCGCAATGGACTCCTAAAGTACTTAACCAATTTTAGTCAAATTTGCACACCGTGTGCAGTTTGGTCCAACTTGAGAGATATGATAGTTTTTTTTGCCCATGAGTGATAATTTTTTTTTTGCGAATTTAAGGATTTTTAATAGGACATGACAAAGGGTCGTCGAAAAGGGCAGAACAACGTCTGCCTGGCAAGCTAGTAATATGTATATAAAAAGGAGTAGTACCAATCTAACTAAATCGAGCAGCGGATCCCCACGGTGCAGACGATCGGTTTTAGTGTGCGGAAAAAAGTCTATATAATGTAGTTGCTTATAATTTTTAAACAAATTGTTGCCGATAAGTTGACTCGAACAGAAATGTACATGCAACCAGGAACAAGTCGACATATTTAGCAACCCCGAACGTGTATTTAAAAGAAAATGTAAAGACTTACTGTTACCTGCCTTGCCAGATTAATGATTCAAAATTATTATTTAGTTTTTACTTTGATTAGTTAGTTTGATTTCTTTTCGTTTTGGAGTTTATATGTTGTTTAGTTTTTTTTTTCTCTTATAATGATGTATACACCTGTAAAGATATCCTTTATTTAAAAATGTAATATTTTGATAGTAACAATGTTTATTAATATTGATGTCGATATTGTATCTATCTAAATAAATAAATAAAAGTCACCCTATCCTATAAAAAAAGTCCGAAGATGCGTCCACAAAGTACAGTAGCCTATACAAGCACACTGCACAGACAGAATCTGTACCGTATTCGTTCAATTAGAAATTTTCCGCAAATCAACACGATGGTAAAAACGTCTCTAAGCACTTACCACACAGGGATCAGGTATAAAAGGTTTTTTAGCGATTTTTTTGGTAGCGACGCGAACGCGGAGTCGTTAAGTGAAAAAGGACCTGTTTCGGCGCTTTTGTGCCCAAATGTCGAAATACGGACGGTAGCCGGCTCACGATACAACATATTATCGGACTAATTAATCGTTATGTTTTTTCACGGGCAAATTTGGACCGAGCGACCGAAAACATTGGTGGGAGGAGGGCCTTTGTTAGTTCTTACTTATAGCAAGCAAAATGAGCTGTACGGCTCTTTTGTACCACGTCAACTCGTCCCGTAAGTACCGTTAAAATTAGTAAACACCATAGCAATTATCAAATTTCTATAAATGTAAATCATGTTCACAGTGCACTCAACTGCTTTAAGGAGGTATGGAGACTAGCTTATGGTGGAAAATTCACTGAACTTAATTCAGGTAAAGATGAAATACAGACTGGAGATGGGGAGTAATATAGGAGACGAAATTATGATATTTTTATCTCTTTCTTCTTTCTTCTCACATAGTACGAGGGTGGATTGAAAAGTACTCGGCCTAACCAAGAAAATAAACACATACTAAATCAGTTATATTTTTATTTTTCTACATAATCACCATCAAGTTCAATACACTTTTGCCACCTCCCCTTCCAAGCATTTAGACCGTTGAAAAAAAAATGATTCTTCCTTAGAGTCAAAATATGCGTCTACAGCTGCTTTGACCTCGTCGTTTGTCGAAAATCTTTGACCTCCCAAGTGATTTTTTAGGTTAGGGAACAGAAAGAAGTCTAATGGTGCCAGATCAGGTGAATACGGCGGATGCGATAACAGTTCAAAGCCACAGTTGTGAATTTCAGCCATTGACTGTACTGACATGTGAACGCGGGCGTTATCTTGATGAAACAGGACTTTTCTTCTGAGCATTCCTCGACGTTTTTCTTTTATTTCCTCTCGTAAACAACGTAGTAAGGTGCAGTAGTAATCAGAGTTTACAGACCCCTTTCAAGATAATCAATCATAATCACACCTTTCGAGTCCCAGAATACTGAAGCCATCACCTTATTTGCCGACAAAATCGACTTAGCCTTTTTAGGGGGTGGTGAACCAGGTCTTCTCCACTGTTTTGATTGTTGTTTTGTTTCCGGTGTACAGTAATGAACCCATGTTTCGTCCATAGTAACAAAACGATTCAAAAAATCATCTGCATCGGCTTCAAATAACTCAAAACAGTCGCGTGAAATAGTCAATCACGTCCTTTTTTGTTCAACTGAAAGCAGTCGCGGAACCCACCTCGCAGACACCTTGTGGAAACCCAACTCGTTGACAATGATGTTTTGAGTTCGTTCATAAGAGATGCCTATAATCTCGGCTATCTCTCTAATTTTTAATCTGCGGTCTCCCATTATTAAATCAAGTACTTTTTTAATATTTTCGTCAGTAGTTGACGTCGAAGGCCTTCCAGAGCGGGGTTCATCTTTCACACTCTCTCTACCACGCTTAAATTCTGCTATCCATTTTTTGACGGATGAATATGACAGAGCACAATCGCCTAATGTACTGACCATGTCATCATGGATTGCTTTTGATGATAGCCCCTTCTTATGGAGGTACTTAACGACGGCACGCTGCTCGATTTGCTCCATTCGCGGAAATTATGTCCGATTACTTTGTTAATAAATTTATAAAATCACAACTAATTATCGCACACGTTTCGAACTTCACACAATGAACTAGTCTGAACTGAACTGAATAATGTGGGTAGATTTGATTTTTAGAATTGAATGGATCTGTGTTAGGCCGAGTACTTTTCAATCCACCTAGGTATAAAACAAAGTCGCATCCCGCCGGCTGTATGCTTAGATCTTTCAAACTACCCAAAGATTTTCGTGCGGTATTGATCAATAGACAGAACCGTTCAAGAGGAAGGTTTATCCTGTACCTTTAAACGAATTCTTGCATATATATATATATATATATATATATATATATATATATATATATATATATATATATATATATATATATATAATCGGAATCTTGGAAACGGCTGCAACGATTTTCATAAAATTTAGTGTCCAGGGAGTTTCGGGGGCAATAAATCGATCTAGCTAAGATTTATTTTTAGAAAATGTCCTTTTGTCCGTGTTTTCCGGCAATGAAAAACTGATGAGAAGGTAAATTATGACAGACTGCTAACCATCGTAATAGCTCAGGTGGAATGTCGGTCGGGCGTGATATCGGAGTTCCATGGTTCGCGTCCCGTCTTGGGTCCGACTTATTTTTCCGTTTTTCACAAATTCCCTTCTTTTGTGAGAAAATCTATTATTTCGAGCCCTTTTTTTTAGTAATTTTTAAAAATAAGAAAAAATTTAATTAAACCAATTGTACTCATGATTTTCATTCAAATAACCAGTTCAGTTTTTTCTATTATGTCAATAAGATCAAAAAATATTATTCATGTAATTTGTATCTAAATGTAACCGAAAAAAAAAACATCCGGTCATCCGGGTACTAGTATGTATAATACATACATATTATAGTTAATCTCTATATATAAAAATCACTTGCGGTTCGTTAGTCTCTAGTTTAGATTTACAAATGAATCCCGTAAGTGAAGTTGTTGCCGAGATCCAGAATTGACCCGTGTGAAGTTGGGGCGGTTCGCTACTATAGAATAAGGTTAATTAATTATTATGTTAATTTCAAAACGGAACTTCTAACCCCGCTCTCCCTTAATTAGGTATAGGATATTTTTATATATGATAACGGTGATAAGAAAACGAGCACACAGTGCGTGGTGAACTGACGGTAAATGGATGCTATGACATGAATGCCTATTGACACACATCTATCGTACTCGAATAAGAATAAAGAGGCAGGCTTTGAGTACTATTTTATACGTGGTAGAGACACGCTGCAGCTATATTATGGTTGTAGCACGAATGGGTCAGCTCGACCGGGGAAGGGCCACGCTCTCACAAAATACCAGCGTTAAATAGCAGCTTAATACTGCTGTGTTTCTTATGGTGAGTGTAGAGATCCGGAGACCTTATTTTACTTGAAACGAGGTATTCATCGTAGTCCTCAGGGATGACAACGCATCTACGTTTTGATTCTTAATCGAGGATAAATGTAGATGTCTATGGGCCACAGCATCCACTTACCATGAGATGGACTGTATGCTCGTTTGTTACCCTTATTCTATTTAAAAAAAACTAATATAAAATGCCGCATCTCAAGTAAAAAGGGTCTCCGGTTCACGCTAGTATACTGTGACAGCGCGGTCCTTTCCCGGTCGAGACGACTCATTGGTGCTATAACTATAAAATAGCTGCAGCATATCTCTATCACGTAAATAAAATCACCCCCAAAAAATTATTCGACACTAAATAATATTTCATCATCATCATTACAGCCCTTCACAGGTCCACTGCTGAACATAGGCCTCCCCCAAGTAATGCCACAAAGCACGGTCCTGAGCCACCTGCATCCGTCGACTTCCTGCATGTCTTACCAGGTCGTCACCCCATCTAGTGGCGGGTCGCCCTACACTACGCCTACCGGTACGAGGCTGCCACTCGAGAACCTTTCTTCCCCATCGGTTATCGGTTCTTCGAGCTATATGGCCGGCCCATTGCCACTTCAGCTTACTAATCCGTTAGGCTATGTCGGTCACTCTGGTTTTACTGCGGATATCCTCTTTTCTGAGTCTATCACGCAGAGAAACTCCGAGCATAGCCCTCTCCATAGCTCGCTGAGCAACCTTGAGAAACATAATAAATATAAATAACATAAATAACATTATGAATACCTAATTAAGTTTTTATTAAAATCAATTGCGTTTTTCACAAAATATCGAATCTACAGCTATTCATCAATGCATTTTTATTATCTTTAATACTGGTTTATTTTGCAATAACCGGCCAAATATGCAGAGAATATTCAGAACAATATAGGCCAACGGTGAAGAAAAATTAATTTAAAATCTCAAGCATTCGGTCCTTTCTATCTTTTGAATTCAAAATGCGTGGTAATGGATTATTTTAACTAATTTTACTGCGCACACATTCCCTGGGGTCGATAGTCGATCGATAGACAAAATCGTTGTTGCCCGTAAATCACATTCAGTGTGGGATAAATTCAATTAAAAGTAGAAGCCTTATTTACTAGTATTTTCAAAAACTGCAATAGCGGTATATCATTATTTAATAAATGAATGTGCCATTTCGAAAAGGGCACATATCGCATATTTTCACAAATGCGTTTTTTCATATCAATGTGTTTTTAATACTTCCATGTATCTATAAATCCGTTGGGCTATGTCGGTCACTCTGGTTCTACTGCGGATATCCTCATTTCTAAGTTTATCACGCAGAGAAACCCCGAGCATAGCCCTCTCCATAGCTCGCTGAGTGACATTGAGCTTCCACATATGGCCGGCAGTGATGGACCACGTTTCAGATCTTGAGGCCATCATAGCAATGGGCCTGCCACATAGCTCGAAGACCCGATAACTGATAGGGAAAAAAGGTTCTCGAGTGGCAGCCTCGTACCGGCAGGCAAAGTGTAGGGCGTCCCCCCACTAGATGGAGTAACGACCAGGTAAGACATGCAAGAAGTCGATGGATGCAGGTGGCTCAGGACCGTGTTTTATGACATGATTGTGGGAGACTTACGTTCAGCGGTGAACTTGTGAAGGGTTGTAATGATGATGATGTGTCTATTATGCTTAAAAAGCGAACATCTGTGGTATTAGTTCCACTGTCGACGTCATAGCCTGTACAAAAATAATTTGGAAAAAGTTATACTCTAAGAGATATGCCCTTTTCGAATTTATTGCTTATACATAATTAATAATTAAACACCATAATACTTCTGCCTCCTTTGTTTTTGTGATTTAAAACAACAAACATATTGCATCATTCACGCACCGTTGCCCTTAAACAATGAGCTCTTCTGATTTTGACAAGAAATTCCGAAAAAAAAGAAAAGAGTAGTAAAAATACCACCAAAATAAAATACCACAAAGGAAAACAAGTACCAGGACAATGAACACGATAACGATCTTTGATGGTATTATCCGTGCAAAGAAATATAATGGTTCATCTATATTTTCCAGTACGCGGCCACTCTTTCATAGATTGAGGCAGATATTTTTCAGTCGTCAAAAGGAAAATATGACGAGAAGATCGTGTGTTCACCCATCAGCAATTTAATTTGATCTTTTAGTACAGTCCAGTTAAAGTTAAGTTAAAGTTACAGCCTATATACGTCCCACTGCTGAACACTGACTTCCTCTCATTTCTGAGAGGGTTTAGGGCAAGGAAGTGTCCGCCACGCTGCCCCAAAGTTAAACTTAACGTTGAAAAAGTAAATATAGAAGATATTATTGATTTCAAGAAATGCGCTCAAGTAAATTTTAAAGCTAAATGTTTATCACTAAGAAGTTACAGAAAAGATGTACCTACCTAAAATCAAAAACTTAGTTTACAAGTATCTGCTTATTAATAACAATTTATACCGGCAAAATTTACAGAATTTTATAACGAAATACTGCAATGGCCAAATACGAATGAAAGGGGGCATCCAGAAGAAGATTCTTAACATAAGTCTATTAATTATCTTTAAATTATCATGCTTAAGTTTAGATATCTAAAATAAAAGTATATATCACTTCTTTCTTTAAAATATGAGAACTCAATATCGTATATTTCGAAAAGGGCATGTCTCACAAATTTAAAATATATAAATATACATATAACGATTACATCTAAATATTTCAGTAACTTTCAATTGCTGTTTGACCCCAAAATGTAAATCAAAAATATTTTTTTAGTATTACAACTTCTACTTTAGGAAAAAATAGTTTTTTCATTTCCTGAAAAGTTTAAATATTCGGACATGTGCCTTTTTCGAAATTGCATATTCTTATATATTTGAACTTAAGTTTAAAATGTGGCTACTCATGGGCCTGATTCTATCAATTACGTAGTGAAATATTATTAGTACCACAACAGTGCTGCTTTTCTGCTCCGGAAACGTTTGGTTTGTTACCGCCATATTGTTACCAATTTCTCTACCATTTCTCGTACTTGAAAAATAAGACAAAAATTTAACATAATGTGTTTTTTAATTAATGTTTTAGTCATTTTTGCGTGTCTCTAAATTCGTCATAAGTCCTCAGATCTAAATTTGAGATGATTCATCTTTTCTATTTCCAAAGTTAATTTTTACGATTCCCACGGGACATGCTTTTGGCGCCCACGAGGCATACTGGGATGATGATTTATACGAATTGAGAGACCCGCTGGAACATAATATAGTTGCAGCACTAACGATTGGCTCAAACGGGATAACGATCGCACAGAATAGAAAGCGGGATTCGCGACGCGAACCTAAGGCCTGTTTTACTAGAATCAAGTCATTTTATCTTAGTTCTATGGTGTCACCCCTAAGAACTGAGATGACATGATGCATCTGAATTTTGATTGTTAATCTAATATGAAGTATAGGGGTGATTGGGTCACAGCATTCACTTACCACCCGGTTAACTGCGTCTTCGCTTGTCACCCTTATGCATCATCTTTCTGTGGCTGTGAAACAAACTCATAAATTCGCAGTATGACACAACACCCTACATATCTCTTTCTTGGTCTACCTTTTACCTCACTTTCCCTTTATTTTTGCTTCGATTGTGTTTCTTACGAAATTGTTATGGTGCAAAAATTGCCCAACAATAGAACCCCTTCACACCACACCATAAATATTATCACGTTATAATATAACTGAAAACAAATTACAACATAAATAAATAACATATTTGCGTGATTAAAATATAAGAAATCATTATATAAGAAATCATTAACATATTTGCGTAATTGGTAATTATAACATAACGAGGGACAGACTTCCGAGTATTGACTAATGAGCAGATCACATTAAATTTTCATAAAAGCAACCAGAGTTTTAAATTTTATTTATATATATATATATATATATATATATATATATATATATATATATATATATTTACTGAGTGTTGTAGTGAGTGAGTGAAGAATGATCTTCGTGAGTAAACCTTTATGTATGTAGAATATTAAAAAAGCTTACCGGGTAGCCATATAGTGGCGGTGTAAGAATATCCACTAACACATACACACACTAACAGGGTGTGGACTGGTGACAGAGGGAAAATGAACTGCGGTTGACAACCCGTTTGCCAAGCTTGGCAACTATGGCATAAAACCCCATGAGTCAATCCATGAGGGAGGCCTATGTTTAGCGTGAACTTTTATAGGCTGTTGTTGATGGATTTAAAAAAAATATTAATACTATATAATATTTCGAGGTAATTAAGTCTTCCAACACATTTGCAGCAACGCGACGGAATTTTCCTAGGTTTATTTTGTTCTCAGAAATGAGAAGAGACGTATACCTAGCAATTAGGTACTACATTTCCTTTTTAACTTATTTATATATTTATTTCGAAAACTAACAGCGTATACAGAAAATATTTAACATTAATGTAACAAACTAAAAGTATGGACAATAACAGGTTTCCCTTACATTTTTTGATGGTATATTGTTGTTGGAAGAAATACAAATGAAAACAATCCATATCGTCTTATAGATATATATATATATATATATATATATATATATATATATATATATATATATATCCGTTATTGTTTGAAATAACAAATGTTAGGGAGGATTTTCAAGTTATTCTATTGCTTAAGCAATTAATCTATAAAGATTAATTACTGCTTATAAAAACAGCATACCGTACTACACATTCAGTCTAGTTCGTTACCGTAATACCGGTCATAATGACACTTTAACTATATATATATATATATATATATATATATATATATATATATATATATATATATATATATATATATATATATATACGAACATAATAGTACAAATATAATGAAAGTATAAAGTACTGTGGACATACGAGTACACATACAGTAGTAGAAAATATAATAAATATATAAACATAATAAAAGTAATTAAGTATAGGTATATACGAGGGTGGATTGAAAAGTACTCGGCCTAACCAAGAAAATAAACACATACTAAATCAGTTATATTTTTATTTTTCTACATAATCACCATCAAGTTCAATACACTTTTGCCACCTCCCCTTCCAATCATTTAGACCGTTGAAAAAAAATGATTCTTTCTTAGAGTCAAAATATGCGTCTACAGTTGCTTTAACTTCGTCGTTTGTCGAAAATCTTTGACCTCCCAAGTGCTTTTTTAGGTTAGGGAACAGAAAGAAGTCTAATGGTGCCAGATCAGGTGAATACGGCGGATGCGATAACAGTTCAAAGCCACAGTTGTGAATTTCAGCCATTGACTGTACTGACGTGTGAACACGGGCGTTATCTTGATGAAACAGGACTTTTCTTCTGAGCATTCCTCGACGTTTTTCTTTTATTTCCTCTCGTAAATGACGTAGTAAGGTGTAGTAGTAATCAGAGTTTATAGTCGGACCCCTTTCAAGATAATCAATCATAATCACACCTTTCGAGTCCCAGAATACTGAAGCCATCACCTTATTTGCCGACAAAATCGACTTAGCCTTTTTAGGGGGTGGTGAACCAGGTCTTCTCCACTGTTTTGATTGTTGTTTTGTTTCCGGTGTACAGTAATGAACCCATGTTTCGTCCATAGTAACAAAACGATTCAAAAAATCATCGGCTTCAAATAACTCCAAACAGTCGCGTGAAATAGTCAATCGCGTCCTTTTTTGTTCAACTGAAAGCAGTCGCGGAACCCACCTCGCAGACACCTTGTGGAAACCCAACTCGTTGACAATGATGTTTTGAGTTCGTTCATAAGAGATGCCTATAATCTCGGCTATCTCTCTAATTTTTAATCTGCGGTCTCCCATTATTAAATCAAGTACTTTTTTAATATTTTCGTCAGTAGTTGACGTCGAAGGTCTTCCAGAGCGGGGTTCATCTTTCACACTCTCTCTACCACGCTTAAATTCTGCTATCCATTTTTTGACGGATGAATATGACAGAGCACAATCGCCTAATGTACTGACCATGTCATCATGGATGGCTTTTGATGATAGCCCCTTCTTATGGAGGTACTTAATGACGGCACGCTGCTCGATTTGCTCCATTCGCGGAAATTATGTCCGATTACTTTGTTAATAAATTTATAAAATCACAACTAATTATCGCACACGTTTCGAACTTCACACAATGAATCTACCCACATTATTTAGTTCAGTTCAGACTAGCTGAACTGAACTAAATAATGTGGGTAGATTTGATTTTTAGAATTGAATGGATCTGTGTTAGGCCGAGTACTTTTCAATCCACCCTCGTAAAATAACTTATTTTGATTAATCTTACTGGCAGTCAAAAAATACATATTGAAAAAAGAAAAAAGAGAAAAGAGAAGTGGTTTAACTGCTGTTTTCATGATGTCACGCCTAAACACAACCTTAGATTTCGCAAAGATGTCGCGAGAGAACAGAGAAAGAACTTATAAAGAAAAATCAGTAACTCCTCCAACAATAAACAATGTTCGTCCGATTATATCAATCAATATACCCTAAACATTCATTGCAATCTATCATGACAGCTATGTTATATCATATCACGACAGTGTCCGTACAATACATCTCCTTGTTTATGTTTGCCCACTCAATCTGGTAGCGCAAGCGCAATTTAAAAAATCGGCTTAAATTGTCACTTGCGGTTTATTATCTGTTTTGTAAAGTCTAACGTGGATAACGTTTTACGAATTAAAAAAATATTATCGTTTTAGAAGACAATAAATCAGTGATCTTCACTTTTAATAAGTTTTTTTAATCTGTTTTTATCTAGGAACATTGGTACAAAATATATAAATATGGCAGTCATCTCGTTCTTTACATTATTTACACAGAACTTGTTACTAGATGAAAATGTAGCTCATAAGACGTGAAATTCTCGTATAATAGTTGAAAAAAATTGAAATTCATAAACCGCATAAGTAATGTAAAGAAATGATGAAATTCCAAATTAAAAATATGGCATTTAAGTATTACTAAAAAAAAATTCGTTTTATACGTGGTAGAGCCATGCTGCAGTTATATTAGAAGTATATTTGTAGCACGAAGGGATCGGCTTGACCGGGGAAGGACCACGCTCTAACAGAATACCAGCGTGAAATAGTAGCTTAATGCTGCTGTGTTTCGTATGGTGAGTGTAGAGAACCGGAGACCCTTTTTACTAGAAACGAGGCATTCCATCCTAGTCCTTACGGGTGACAACGCGTTTACAATTTGATTCGTAATCGAGGATAGATGTAAATGTATATAGGCCACAGCAACCACTTACCATCAGGTGGACTGTGTGCTCGATTGTCGCCCTATCCTATAAAAAAAACTATTTTTCATAAAGAGTGAATATAACAAGTTCGTGGATATGTAGTTCGTGGAAATGGAAAGTTTTTAATTCTTTCTTTTTTCAACAATTTAATTGAAACCTGTAAGAATAATATTTTTTACATTTAGAATTAATAATCATACCACGACATTTCGACTAACCCAATTCTTACTAATCGAAACGCGATCGTGAATTCGTGACAGTGCCGACGGGGCTTGCAACAAACTATATCTAAAAGGTTACTCAGTTTTTAAGAAAGGATATATCTACCTAAGCTGTTTGGTTATACTACATAATAATTTTATTATTAAACCATTTGTTCGACAGAAACATAAGTAGTATTCATCTTTTTTCTCTTAAAAAATTTAACAAACAACTAACACCGATGCAACATTTAATATCTAGTTATTAAAACTATATATTATAGGTAATAGGTAATACAATTAATTAAGGGTGTACTGTGAATGCTTATCAGCTCTGACAAAATACGATGATAACCTATTTAGGAATGCATGTAATAGAATTGAAATATAAAGAGCTATGGTAGCTTATGGGCTAAGCCTTCATTGTTATTATGCGCGAGCAATCCGAGTCCGATCG
Source organism: Parnassius smintheus behrii (assembly GCA_036936625.1). Classification (NCBI taxonomy): domain Eukaryota; kingdom Metazoa; phylum Arthropoda; class Insecta; order Lepidoptera; family Papilionidae; genus Parnassius; species Parnassius smintheus. The sequence goes on along the minus strand of JAUPFT010000026.1, from coordinate 23,958,492 downwards.
CCGCCGGCAATAGCGAGTTTACCACTTGCTCGCCGGTGAAGGAAAACATCAAAAGGAAACCTGCGTGTCTGAGAAATTAAATCTTTCAAGGACTTTTGTCGTCCGCCTACACGCATTGGAGCATCGCAGGGGACTATTGCCCCTTGATCCTCTCAAAATAAGAGGAAAAACTGGGACTCAAAAATAACAATGACGTATTATATAAAAAATAAGTACTATATTTTTACGAACCGCCAAGCAGACAAAATTTTATTCCTCGATGCAGTTTCAATTCTTTCGGTAACCGCTTATGACATCTCTAATACACTGCACACATATGAAATAAATTTCAATACGTTGTTACATTTTAGGAGTAAGCCCCGATAAACAAACGAAAGAGACATTGGTTTTTATTACGGTAGTACCAACGGTAGTAGCATCCTTCTGTGAACCCTGTACGGAAGGTGATATCCAATGAGATATCCCTAAGATATCCTATCACTTTCCTTCGTAAGCAGCGATTTTTTCTAGAACATTTTCCATAATCTATAATAATAAATAAAATTAAATTCCTCATTCCAGAAACGCAATGTTTTAAAAACTCCGCTTTGTCTTAAGCATACATAATTTAATATTTATTGAAATAACTTTTTCTATCATAAAAATATAGGATAGAGATTATTGTGTTGTAATCAAAAAGCATATTTACCACGTGTTTTTTAATAGACCTCTTGGTAGAGAGCATTTACCTGGGGATAGACACAGACACTGATTACTAACGCCATCTGTTAGCGTGTATGATACAACTTATAATTTGTTTATTTAAAACGTATAATTCCAAAATATATCTGATGAGACTCATAATATAAAGTCTCTTCTGTATTCTAGGTCCCACTATCAATTTATTTGTATGTTATATTCATGCATGTCTCAATTTAATGAATATAAATAAAGAGACCGTTAAAGGGTAGCATCGGCAAAAGTGCGAAGTCAGGCACTGCGGTTATAAAATCAGACAAATTCTCCTTTTTTTTTAACTTATTGATATATAAATTAAAGTTTCGATCACAAGAACGCTAGCTGAGCTATTTTTTCGTTGAACTTAGAACCGTGGAAGCTCAGGGGCCGTATCGAACCCGGGTTGTTTAATTTGGGACGGGTTGACACAACTAAAACTGTAAATTGAATTTATTTGTGCTAATGTATACTTATACTTATAATACGCGCTCGGAGGTGAAGAAAAACATCATGAGAAAACATGGATGTCCTAAAATCCTATTAGAAATGGGAGAAGGCCTCCTGTTAATTTTAATATTATTATTATTTAATAATTTTATTTCAAAACAAAATAAATATAATATATACATATTCTATAGACGATATTTTAATACAAACTATACTGTAAAATGTGACAAAGAAATATTCTAATAGTAGCCTAAAATGCATTTCGTTTTTCCATCTTATAAAAAAAAACTTAGGAACAGCGTCGCTCGCTCGGCGTTGACAAAACATGATTAATGGCGCCAATAAAAATATTCTCTCATAAAAATTCATTCTCATTATTAATTCTAATAAATATGATCTTTTTGTATTCTTTTTTATTTGGGGAAAAATATGAAGAATGCGGCAACGCTGGAGGGCTTTTTTATATAATTTATGTTGAACATGGATGTGGTCATTAGCCACACTCGAAGATTCCTACCCAAGTTAAGAATAAATGGTTGTAGTAAGCATACATTTAGTGGCCTCGTTGCGAAATTATTAATATGCCTACGTGCGAAAATTTAATTGAAATCTTCCATGTTTGGAAACATGAATTCTATATGGTAGAGCAATGCTGCAGCTATATGTACGGTTGAAGCACGAATGGGTCAGCTCGACCGCGGAAGGACCGCGCTCTCACAGAATACAAGCGTAAAATAGCAGTTCAATGCTGCTTTATTTAGTATGCTGAGTGTAGAGAACCGGATACCCTTTTTACTGTAAACGTACCATTCCATCTTAGTCCTCAAGGGTGCTAACGCATCTGCATTTTGATTCTTAATCGAAGATAGATGAAGATTTTTATGAGCCACAGCATCCACTTACCATCAAGTGAACTTTGTGCTCGTTTGTCACTCACATTCTATTAATTAAAATCAGAAAAACTGCTACTGTATACGAATACGTCTGCGTAAAGTTTTTCGCAAACGATCCTAATAGTGTGAGGCCAAGCGTAATCAGATAAGTTTGTTATAATCACTAATCACAGTACCAGAGAAATGTTTTATTCCCTTTCTTAGCCGTCACGCACATACGTAATTCACAATCTAATATATAAATATTAACGTTTGTTTGTTCGTATTTTATGCGCCGCATACCGTTCATTAGATTGCGGTATTAACCTTTCTCAACTTATTGCTTGCACTTGCGCGAAGGTTATAGGCATGGTACAATTAACTTACAGCAGGTGGTGCGCGTATCATACTGACAAATTTATTTGAAAGTTATATATCATTCCATTTCAATTCATGTAGGTATTATCATTTCTAATTAAACAATATAGAGTAGAACGCTGATTTATAAAAAAAAGAACCAAATCTCCAAATATTCGAATCGGCCCTAAGCGTAATATAAAAAATTATTTCAACTGTTATGGTTGAAAGCTAGAGGCAAAGACATTACATCATTGAGTTATACAACACACACATCATTGGGTTATATAAATCAAAGCATTACATGTTTTGCGTTGCGCGGCTTCCGTAAAACGGAGTTACTGTCAGTGAGCTCCTCCCGTATTGTAGAACTGTGTTTGTTAAACTTAATAAAGTTTATTTTATATGTGACAGTTCGGTTTTCTTTATTACCAGTCTATGTCCGACTATCCAAATTCTCGATTATCCGAATCGACCCCGGTCCCAATTAATTCGGATAATCGACGTTCTAATGCTACCTAACTTTTAAAAATTTAAAACAATATCTCCACAGTTATTTCTTCTGCGGCAGTAACGCGCCGGTTTCCAGCTAGTACTTATAAGTAGTATAAAAGTAACGTGAGGTGATGACGTGGAAAATCCATCATCCCGTTTCATTCCGTGGATATCGCAAGAAGAACCTAATGCCAGAAAGAACTCACGGCCTTTGATAGATGTCGATATTATGTCACGATGTACATGGGGCCACAGCAACCACTTATCATCAGGTGGAGTGTGAGCTCGTTTGTCACCCTGTCCTATAAAAAAATCCTGTTTTCCAGATCTGATAAACCACATGGAAAACATCCAGTAGATGTTTTATCGGCGAGAAGTGTGACATTAAATATGCAAGAAATTCGATTTGCGAGCGCTTACCTGTTTTGCGGTAAAGGCAGTTTCTCGTCGATAGATAATTGGTTAATGAAGAATATCAAGAAAACGAAAATGGTGTTACATGTACTGTACAGTAAAATCGATCATTTCTAGTTAAGCCTTTTAAGGCTTTATTCAAACGTCTCTCTGAATTAAGCAGCGTTTTTAGAAGTTGAAATCTAGTAAATTTTGCTAATTAAAATAAAGAGTCCGACCTAGTAAACACTAAATAAGACAAGAAAACAAAACGAATCATAGCAAAACAACACCTTCGAGATTATTCCATAGTAGCACTAGAACATTATAGCGTTCTTGTTACACCAACCTTCTAAAACATTTTTTTTTAATTTAGATAGAAGGAGCTAAACAATCTAAAACATCCTGAGAGTCCATAATTGTGTGTTGCTGTGTAGTGCCGACGTAATAGTATTACCACTCACCACATTTAACTGTAAGGGTTAACGTAAGATGCCGTCTCTTACGATAACCTTAGGGTAATTTAAATAGATTATGCTAAAAAGTTCTTACGGTTTCTGATAGGTGGATAGATGGTATAAAACATCCTTTGAGTATTTATTCAAATAAAACACCAAAAACGGCATCGGGCTTCAAAGTTGCGCAACATCTAACAACTAAAACCCTGCCCTATATAGTATATTATCTGTAACTGACACTGCAATCTCATGTACTGTAGGCTCAGAAGGGCTGGAAACCAGAGCCGTAAAGCCAGTTAAAAAACTCATGAGCTGTAATCGTCAATCCGCCTGTGAGACGAATGAGGCAAACATTACAATAAGAGAAGCGTCCTCTCTCCTCTCTGCAACAGGGGAAGCCCATGGGCTTCCGTGAGTAGATTGTTATAGGTTGACGAAGAAGAAAACTAGAAGATTGTGAACGCAAACTAAGCGTAGTTAAATAATTTAAATCGGATTATAATATTGTAAAATATATTCAATGTGTTTTATATTTTTGTGCATGGACTGTAAGGACACAAATCCTTACGAAAAAATAGTACCTACCTTTAAATAGCTCCACATAAAAGTCCTAAGTGCTAACGCAGTTCATAAAATGAATTAAATAACTTCAACATTTGTCACAGCATGATTCCAATTTAATAGTCTAGAAATAAAAATGTATATATAAAAATCTGGATAGTAGTAAACAGGATTAGTCCTTACTTTTCAAAAATTTCAATTCATTAAGGTTTGTATTCCTCGACTTCACATGTGCGAGATAAACCGTCCAGATGAAACTAGCGGCGCTGACGAAAACAATGCGATTCTTCTCAGACACAAAGTAAAAATTTAAAGTTTGCGCAGTGGGCCAAAACACAGCGCCGATCTTGTACGTAGCCCAGAACTTTTCCCTCACCTCCTCCACGCACGCGTTAAATGGCTTCATTTCCAACGCACTCATACCGAAAAAGAAATACGCCATCGCTATAGGCGAGTATGAAATCTGCTCTACAATAGCCCGGGTGACAGCAGACCCCAGAGATTTTCCTTTGAAGAACCGGCTTGTGTATTTCATCCAATTATAAAATAACGGTGCCATGAAAAATGTTCCGAAGATACCGAATCGGGTTGCGCGTGCCCAATCGGCGTTTTCTACCGTTGTTCCATGTTCCAAATATTCTTGGAGTACGCTGCAGGTTGGCCAAATTACCGCGTATGACACCATACCGCGTAATAGCGGAAATTGTACGGGTAATCTTCTCACTTTAGTCAGAATCCCACTCATTATGATTTGGCGTGTGACTTCTGAATTGACAGATCTCTGTGGTGCACACAGATAAAAAATACTTCTTTAGATGCAAATGCCAGCTTTTATGTATTTAGGTGGGAGGTAATTAATCCGAAGTAAATTAAAATATATATCTCTCGATTTAGATTCGTTAGAGATATATATTATATAATTCTACTGTCCATGTGTATGTGACTCAACTCCTCCTGAACAGTTTTAATGAAATTTTGTGTGTTTTTATTAATTATTACTTGTCATCCTTAGTCTATAAAACAACTCTTCAAATTAACACAAGAATTGGTGGACATATTAACTTATTCGACAAGTCAATATGCAGACGGCGACTGTACAATAAAATCTAAAAAAAGAAACAAATACAATCAGTTAATGGTAAGCTCGTTTAATTGCAGTCCAATTGACTAATCATGTGACGCGACCGCACGCGCTTTTATGCACCGTCACCATTTATCACAAAGAGATCGCCGAATTGATTCACTCGAGCTAAATAATCGAATAATAACCGAATTATTCGACTAATAACCAAAAGTATTCGATTGTTCTTAGCGCTTCTCGGTGGGTGGGCGTTCGATTACATGACTAGATTACTAAATGGGTGATTAAACATCTATCGCATCTATCATGTTACCATCTAACATTCTTAAAACCGATTGAAAGTATAAGAATAAGTAATCATACTAAAAAACCATTAAAACCCATTTGATATGTACACTACAATTTATAAAATCAAAATCTATTATTAAACCTAAATAAAATTTTTTTTATTGAAATATAATATATATGCAGTGAATGATTAGGTACGTTGAGTTTTGTAAAGAGTAATATTGCAGCATGGATGTAATACGAGTAGACGTTTTTAAGTAACCACGAATGATGTTATAGTAAATTTTATTTTCTATTTTTTCAAGTTTTTAATCAAGTTTTCCCACACACACAATGTATTTGTATTGTTTTTGGAATAAATGGCCAATGATAACTTAATAAAATGGTAAAATATTTTAATAAACTTGTGAAAAGTCGTCGAATTTTTATTAAGTGTTATCTAAAGATATTATAAAACATATCGTGCAGTTGAAGAAAAGCTTATGAAATAAAAACCCGCCAATATGCCTGCTGATCATGAGGATTATGGTAAATCAACGTCACTTGGAAATCAAACAAGGTATGTCAAACAATTGGATATTTACTGGTTGATGATGTCACTAGCTGCACTAGTGATAGGTGTTGCATGCAGGAACAAGGTCTAACTGGGTATTTCATCAGAGTTCCAATTATTCCAGCATATTTGTTAAGAAATTTTCTTCGTTCTATCATGCGCCTATAATAATTAATGGTTAAAGATAGGTTTCCCCGCCACGGTTTTTTGAACGATGTCATCCGCATAGCTCTTGTCTCTATAAATGTTACTCCGGTTTTAGAGCCTTGTGGAATATTTAGAGACGATGACACGAGGCTCAACGGTATACATTGGTCCCTTGCGATAGAGATAAAGCCCTAGTAATTCTACTAGTGTAGTGTAAATACTTTAGCAGCCTCTCATCACATGGGTACCAAGTTTAGAGCCGGGGCTTCGTTAGAGACAGTTGAACTAAATAATTGGCGCAAATATTAGACTCTGAGATATGACTGCATATGTGTCATTTGCGGTAGATACTGTCGGTTCGTGGGGTCCACGTGCGGAGAAGTTCCTAAAGGAACTGTAGGTCTCGCTGGTCGTCGCTGCTGGTGATAAGAGGGCTGGTTCTTTTCTCGCTCAAAGGCTAAGTATAGTCAGGGCCGGATTTGGAGGTCTGGAGACCTTGGGCAATGAAGGAGTGGAGTCCCCTAATTCTTATCTGAATAAAAATTCAAAATCAATGCATTTAGTGCGAGTACGGCCCGTACAGTTGTTATAACAATGTTAAACTGACCTATAGAACAGGTGAACAGGTATTGTTTAATACCTTTATTAGGCACCAGTCTCTCACAAACTACTCACAATACGTTTATAGTTTAACATGTTTATCATCAATAATACTGTACCTGTTTGTGATGAGAAAATAAATATAATTTCTATTCTATTTCTATTCTCTTCTATGTTCTATCATTTGGTATGCAAATTGATACTCAACAATAAACTTTATAGGTCCCATATTTACAATATATTGACACATCTTTATTTATTTTTATTTATTTATGTTCCGTGAAGTCTTTCAAATAATTATTGCCTAAAATAAAATTATTTATTAGTTACAATAATAGTACCTGGTTGACCGAGCTTTGCTCGGTATTTTTCGCTCGATTTTTTTTAATTCATGTGTTTTGGAAATTATATTTAGATACAAATTACATACTGATGAAATATAAATAATATTTTTTGATCTTAGCGACATAACAGAAAAAACGGAACTGGTTATTTGAATAAAAAATCATGAGTGCAATTATTTTAATTTAAATTTTCGTGTTTTTAAAAAATACTAAAAAAAGGGCTCGAAAAAATAGATTTTCTCAAAAAAGAAAAGAACATGAAAAAAAATTAAAAAAAGTTGATCGGTCGGTCTGGGCTCGAACCGGGGTTCTATGATTCTGTGACCGACTATTATACCAATTAAGCTATTTATAATCACTAATAGAAGGTCAAAATTTACGTTCTTATTCTAACGATATTGTAGCAGTTTTTCATTGCCTAAAAACACGGACAAAAAGACATTTTCTAAAAATATATCCTAGCTAGATCGATTTATTATCCCCGAAACTCCCTGGACACTAAATTTTATAATTTTATGAAAATCGTTGGAGCCGTTTCCGAGATCCCGATTATATACATATTTATATACAAGAATTGCTCGTTTAATAGTATAGGATATAATAAACGAAATACAATTTCTTGAAAACTAAATACTGCGTTTACTAAATGATCTAAATAGTGCGAGCTTTTAACGACGAATAGTTGTTGCTGATGTCGCTGAAATCTGGCTCCCGGAGTAAATCATTTTCAATACTAAGTAAGGTTAGTTTCGATAGTTGGTTTTATCCCATCGTCGTTCGAAGCCGATTCTTTACAATTTTCATTTTTAAAACAACCGCTCTCCAGTGTAATTTTTGCCCATCAATACCAAGTACATTCTTAGTGTAATGTCAATGTTTGTGAAGGTGGCTCCAAAATTTTGATTTTTAAGAATGCGATAGTACTAAAACAGCTTCTTAGATTGGTTGTTTTTGTGTAATTATATCACAGGTACAAATTGAAAACTCATTACCAAGGCTGGGTTCTAAATCATCTTTGTAAACTTTTACCAATACCTCTGCAGCAGAATAAAAGTTACCTCTTCGTGATTCTACATATTCGTCAGTATTTGACTTGCTTTTTCATATTTATTACAATCGCCTCTTTTGGATTGGACTAATGATTCTAACGACTCCAATGCACAACAGATTCAAAAAGCATTTCCGGGTTATGCAAAATCTGGTTTGTTGTGTTGAATCCATAAAAAAATGACGAATGGAGCAATTTCGAGATCACTCATCTTATCTAAAAGGTGTGTTGCTTAATTTCTCACAATATATTTTTGCTTGTTATTAGAAGATATGCTAGTTAGAGCTTCTTCGATTTCATAATATCTCATGACAATGGCCTTCATGACTGTAGTTCTACATGACAAGTGAGTATCACTTAAAACAATTTAAAACATGACTCTCCGATTTTCTTTTGTAATAAGTTTTCAGAGAAAATTTGGTATCATGTTGTAAGTACATAACGATACGAGCTGTAAAAATGTATATAAATTCTGATGGAAATCAAAGAATTAAACCGCCGATACACAAAAGTTAGCAGCTGCCTTTCCAATTAAGTTGAGTGAGTGATCACAACATGGTACAAACGCTGATAAATTATTTTTCTGCAAAATAAGATCTTGACCTTTTTATTTGCCACTCATATTTGCAGCATTGTCGTACGCTTGTTCGCGGCAATTTGCGACAAATGTAAATTCAGAAGAATTTACAGTTATTGCAAAACTTCTAATAGAGCTTTTAGTAAAACTTCGGTAATTCTTCGCTACGAGCACGCTTCAAGTGGACTTTTTTTTCGTTTAGGTGGTAGAGCCACGTTGCAGCTATACTAAGGTTGTAGCATGAATGGTTCGGCTCTACCGGGGACCTCGCTTTCACTGAATACTAAAGTAAAATAGCAGCTTAATGCTGCTGTGTTTCGTATGGTGAGTGTAGAGAACCGGAGACCCGTTTTACTGGAATCGAGGCATTCCATCTTAGTCCTCAAGGGTGACAACGCATCTGCATTTTGATTTTTAATCGAGGTTAAATATAGATGTCTATGGGCCACAGCATCCACTTATCATCAGGTGGACTGTGTGCTCGTTTGTCACCCTTATCCCATAAAAAAACTTCTTAATCACGACAGTGTTGCCAACCGTAAGATTAAATCGTATTTGTACGACATTTTCGACTTTGACGATGTACGATCTTATTTATGAAATCGCACGCAAAATATATGGAAATGTAAGCAAAAAAAAATAATTTCAATTTATTTTTCGATATAACAACTAATAACAAAATTTTTGGTACTAGATGCCAATGGTTTGAACCTATTTAATAACTCGTTTATGAAATTAATATGAAAAATAACTTTTTTGTTTATCTTTTATATACATTTATATTCTATATAAAATTTCTATAAATATTTTTTTATCTCTCCAGGGCACCAGCCACGCCTGCCTTCCCTCAAATCCAGCCCTGAGTATAGTCATTCCGCGAAGAAACGCAGCGCAGACAGTATTCTGGGCACGAAATCACGGGGAGTAGAACTAAGAGTACGATAGTTTAATTTTTTTTACAGTTTTTGAATATTGCACCTTTATATTTCAATGTTATGAAAATAATCAACATCAAAGCTTGCAATCGATATTAATCTGTTTTCTTTTCCAATAAATCTCAAACATAGTCTACTGTTACCCTGTATCCATCGACATATATTATATATATATATATATATATATATATATATATATATATATATATATATATATATATATATATATATATATATTTCTATAATTTAAACTTGGAAATGTTTATATACTTGTTATATAAATACCATTATTTATATGGCTGTTAGTTCCTTGAATTATACGTTTACCAATTTTTATATTTTATTAATTGTCTTAAAAAAATAAGACGTCCAAGCGAAATTCGTATAATGTAGAGACATCTATCGAATTTTTAATACACTTTAAATTTGTGAAAGCGCCATCTCTTGCATGTTTTTCTCATTAATAACTAATAACTATGTGTAGATGGCGGTAATCGTGCTTTAACTTTATAATGATATTTCTATTTGACACTAGATGGTGGTAAAGACTTTTTATGTAATTAGATATATTAAAAGTTAAATAATAGTCATCGGTATTTGTTGTTAGAAACATTAAAGGTGAAGAATTGAAGAATGAAATAAGTTATATTATTTCATTGTATTTTATTCTGGAAGTTGGCCAGGCAAATAATATGATGAAATTTATATTAATATTACTACTCCACACTAGATAGAGCGAATGTTGCATTATTACTAAGTTTATATTTTAAAATTAATGAGAACAGAAATATTATATGTTTATTAGTTTATGTATTAGATACCGATTTAAATGAACGAGAGACCTTAACTTCTCACTATTTCGCTGAAACATTCATAGTGAAGATGAAGAAAATCTACTTAAAGGCTAAATCTGCCATAATTTCGTACATTATCTGTGTGATAGTGCCTAGTTAATCAATTTCAAGAACTTACCACCTGGGTCCCGCGGTTATTTTTGTTCGAGTTGTAAAGCTGAAGACATTTATTTCCATGTACGTCAGTAGTAAAGCTTTATAGGACTCACCTCTAACCTCCTCAATAAGTACCTAGGTAAAAATGGATTTATTTAGAAACTTATATGTTCCTTAATATCACTAACTATATACCCAGTGAATGCTGTCATCATACTTACATTATATCTTCAATTGTTGCAAATATGATACTATATAATGTACTGTTATCACCACTCTCTTACCTACCTATTTTAGTGTGAGGCCTTTCGTGTTAGTTCTCAGAAGTCACAACGGACCAGTAGCCATCTTTGCTTGAAGTTGGTATGTCCATGGACTGCAGTATCCACTTACCATCACGTCGACTGTAAATTCCATTATCTCTTCAACTCTACAAAAAAGTTTGCGTATACTTTATCCTAATATGTTGCTTAGCGTTTTCGAACTTACACTGAGACTGTTACTGCTTTATGAATACTTATGTGCTTTTTAAAACTACAATAATTTCATGTTGTTAACTCGGAAATGTTTACTCACGGGCAAATTTAGAGGAACGTAAAAAAAAGCATTTTCTCTGTTGTAATTATCGTGCGCACTGGCCACAAACATTAGTAAATGCCTTAAAAGATTGTTGAGACATTTTTTTTCGAATTTCATTTGTTTTTAAGTAACTATTGCATAATGTTGCATTCTATCTTGTTGTGAAAAAGTGTGAAATGTTACTGCAAATAAACTGATAATGGTAGGTGAAAGTAAACGCCAGTCAAGTTGCTAGTGCTGTTACTTTAATTGAAACTATGCATACCAGCAAACATGTGACCAAAACAATACGAGTATCGATATCTGTGGTACACTGAGTTGTCAAGACCGAGTTGTATCGGCAGACCAGAAAATATACAAGACTTGCAGGGTAGGGACGTAAACGGAAAACTGTAGCCAGAGATGACCGGTTCATAGTTGTCAGTGTGTTTAGAAACCCGTAAACCAAGCCATGCTCACTTTGGATCGCGCAATACCAACCGTCCGTCCGCCAAACCGAACCGAATTATGTAAACATGTCTACCTATGAAAAAACTATTTTTTCGTTTTAAACAAAACCAAAGACACTATGCAATAGATATTAGTATCAAAGACAAAGATATGCTTTTTTATTTTAAACCATAACCTGGCAATGTTTCTTAGAAAAAAAAAAAAAGAAATCACTCTGAACTTCCGGCGTTCCACGTGTCACTTTGATGAAGGTGCTCCGTCTATTTTATAGAATTTTATATTTGTGTCTGGACTAAAAACGAAAGTATTATACTTTTTACATTTCTTGTAATATAGTAAACACGTAGATATATAATTTGTGCTATAAAAAGTGAAAAGTAAATTGCCAAAAGTACTTCAAACTTCGGAAGGCCTAATTTGGAGGTTGGTTCATAAATGTGTTATTTATCAAATTCTCATTTATTTTTAGTGTAAAATGTAAGTAAAAATAGTTTTCGTATATATTTCAAATAACATGACGTTGTATTTATTTCAAATTCACACGAACATATTTTAGAAATATTGTTCGAAATGTCACAGATAAAATATTATTTTATTTTTATTTTTAATTTTTTAATATTTTAATATTTTGGTATGAGTAACGAATGGAAACACATAAAACATAAAAATATACATATTTCCAAACAATTTGATATAAATTTCTCCAAAAACAAAAGTGTAGAATTCAAATTAGTAGTAATTTTGTCACTAAAATTGAAGTATATACTACTACTATGCTATACAGGGTAATTTACGTATTTTATTACAATTTCTAGCAATCAAAAATAATTTTATTCGATAGTTTATACATTCAACAAGAATTCCTGTAAGTTTTATCCATAAATATTGTCTCAAAGTGAAAATATAGCAAAATTTGCAATATAGCAAAAAATTTTCTATATACAAATTTTCCCGCCAAAAAGGTCCCGAGTGAACGGGAGTATAACATGTCGCGCGCTGTCAGAGCGAAGAGGTTCTTCTGAGGTTAAGAAGTTCGATTGAAAACCTGTGAGAAAAAGACCGAAATTGGCCAGAATAAATTCACATTCACCTGCCACAATGCAATCGAGCAGCTCAAGTTAACTTTGCTCGCAATCACGAAAAATGTGTTGAAGGAGCTTGGAGTCAGGTTCTATTCACAGATGAGTCCAGATTTTGAAGGATTAAAGTGTGGAGATGCCCGGAAGAGATTTGCTACGCTCATTGCAACATAATTAGAAAAGAGGCATATGGTTAAGGGTCAGTTATGGTATGGGGAGGTATTTGTGTGGGGGCACGTACGGAACTCCGCGTTATTGAGAATGGGTCACTACATAACACAATATGTAACTTTTTTTTTATAGGATAGGGTGACAAACGAGCACACAGTCCACCTGCTGGTAAGTGGTTGCTGTGGCCCACAGACATCTACATTTATCTTGATTACGAATTAAAATGCAGATGCGTTGTTACCCGTGAGGACTAAGATGGAATGCCTCGTTTCCAGTAAACAGGGTCTCCGGTTCTCTACACTCACCATACGAAATACAGCAGCATTAAGCTACTATTTCACGCTGGTATTCTGTGAGAGCGTGGTCCTTCCCCGGTCGAGCCGACCCATTCGTGCTACAACTATACTACTAATATAACTGCAGCATGGCTCTACCACGTAAAAAACTTAACTTTTGGAGGAAATTGAAGTGCCATTTGCCCCTTTAATCGGAGATAGATTTGTTTTATGCATCGATATGCACGCCACCTTACTGCGAGCGTAGTTGTGGAATACCTTCGAGACGTCGAGGTATTACTACTACATACTTGCTACAATACACTTGCTACTTTTTTATTAAATAAGGGTGACTAATAAACACACAGTTGACCTGACTGTATGACTGGATGCTGTGGCATAGACAAATAGAGGATATGTGAATGCTATTTTATGCTGTTATTCGGTGAATTCGTGATCCATCCCCGGTCGAGTCAACCCATTTGTGCTACTACGATAATACAACAATATTTTTTTCTGGATCTAAACGTTTGTCATTGCGCAATCTATGTTTGTAAACTGTAAGGCCGGGGGGCGGGGGGGGGGGGGGGGTATTTTAAAAAAAAACTTAAAATAAATAACAGCGTGGCGCTACCACGTACTACAATATATTAGAATGTTTTGAACTGACTTTAGGGTTTTTAAACTTCACTTTTACTTATTATTTATTTTAACTTTACAAGTCGCAATCCTTTCTTTAGACGTTTGAAGCTTTTTTTTCTTTTATTAACGAATGAATTACCCAGAGGTCCGATTTAAAGAAATTCTTTACCAATGAGCCTAACTATAAACACCCAACTTTACGACTACAATGACATTTTTAAGCCGCGCTTTTTAGCACATGTTTTTAAAAACATAAATGTTGCCACTTAAAAATTTTCTAACTACTTGCTTTAAAATTTATGATGTGACAAATGAGTTTTAAATTCTTATCTTGGTTGTTTTGAGATTATTCAAAATAAATTAAAATGTTTATTGCATGGAGCCGGTAGACAGTGACCTTTACGCGGTAGAGGCATGCTGCAGCTATGTTACTGGTATAGTTGTAGCACGAATGGGTCGGCTCGACCGGGGAAGCACCACGCTCTCACAAAATACCTGCGTCAAATAGCAGCTGCTGCTGTGTTTCTTTTGGTGAGTGTAGAGAACCGGAGACCCTTTTTACTGGTAACGAAGCATTTCATCTTGGTGACAACGCATCTATCTGAGTTTTGATTCATTATTGAGAATAGATGTAGATGTCTACGGGCCACAGCAACCACTTACCATCAGGTGGACTATGTGCTCGTTTGTTACCCTTATACTATTAAAAAATGTCATTAAAAAGATTTGTACTTGAAAGAATATAACCTGAAAAATAATTATTAAAAAAATAGTACAATTATTATAAACTAATTTCAACGATTTATTTATAAAATTTAAAAGTAAAATGTGCTATAAGGTCTATAGATGGTGAGTAGTTAGTTAGTACCAGTTCGAGCTCACGAACCAGAAATGGTACATACCATTCCATGCGTTGGCAACCGCTGTTTTTTTAACTAGTTGTGATTAAGAAGACGCTGCTGCTCTTGTCCTGTTTCAGTCTTTCCTCTGTCAACTCTGACGACACAAACGGGACGATATTGAGTAGTGAATATTCTTACACCTACATGGTTGAAATATAAAATAAAGAAATATTTTTTGTGCATTTTCAGAGTCTGTAATACCTCTGTGTTTATACGTGGTAGAGCCACGCTGCACCTATATTATGGTTGTAACACGAATGGGACGACCGGGAAAGGACCACGCTCTCACAGAATACCAGCGTAAAATAGCAGCTTGATTCTGACGTGTTTCGTATGGTGAGTGTGGAGAACCGAGACCCGTTTTCCTGGAAACGAGGCATTCCATCTTAGTCCTCAGGGGTGTCAACTGACAACGCATCTGCATTTTGATATGTAGATGTCTATGGGCCACAGCATCTACTTACCATCAGGTGGACTATGTGCACGTTTGTCACTCTAATTCTATTAAAAAAACCTAATAATGGTGTTGAACCAAATCAAAACCGACCTAGATGAATAAGTAGATTAAGAACGAATTTAAAATACTTTGTCGTACTGTTATCTTTATCATGTTACAAGGTTCCATCTTAGACAACAAACGTGCAACACATCTACAGCTTTCTTTGTTTAAAGGTGGTTGCCGTCTATGGACCAATGTAATCACTTGCCGTCAGGTTGACGGTAAATTGGTTTATCACTTCAGTTAAAAAAATTTTATATAAATTATTAATATGTATTTATTTTTTATAAAATAAAACCTGAATAGTCTGCCAGACTTGCCCAAGTATAGCAAATATGAAACAAAAGCTTTAAGATAAAGTTCGGGGCCGCATTCAAGGGTTAGAAAATGACAAATATTATTGTATTGGCAACTTTGCTAAACCCCAGATTCAGGATGCGATTTTTTCATCCAGAGAGCTATGAACTGATAAGGAATATGCTATTTTTATAATCAGTAAAAGGAAGTGACGTTTCAGAGAGTACTAGCAGCAGTGAAGAAAACGAGTCTGAACGATTACGACAGTCACAGGACCCTCATGCATCCTTCTGGAATTGCTTCGAAGAATTAGCTTCCACTCAACCACTAAAGAGCGATGATCCTAAAAGCCCCATTGCTTTAGAATTAGTTCGTCATTTAAAAGAAAATTTGTTGGCAAAAGACAAGAGTCCTTGCGAGTGGTGGGCACAACACCAAACAAAGTATCCAGAGCTGGCACGTTTAGCACGAGTGTTTCAATGTGCACCAGGAAGCACCGTGTATAGCGAGCGATTATTTTCGAAGGCTGGTAACGTCTACGAAAAAAAAAGGAATAGGCTGTTATCAGAACGTGCAGAGAGCCTTGTGTTCCTGCACAATAATTTACCTTTATTAAATTTTAAATATTGATTTTTTTCATTAACGTTTTTCAAATTCTGTCTCATTACTACTCATTCATTATCATTATTTGAGATTGTCAAAATTTTTTCAAATTAATAATGGATACGTTTTGATTAACACTGTTGTTTTAATTATATCTATCTACCAAAATATAATGCTATAATTAAACCGACTATACACGACATTAAAACTCGGCCCATCTCTAATATATATGTATGTATGTGTAATATATATGTAATATATATATATATATATATATATATATATATATATATATATATATATATATATATATATATATGTAATATATATATATATATATATATATATATATGTAATATATATATATATATTCTTGAAAAGGAACCAGGTTCGGGGGGTCCTCCTGATCCGGCGGCGAAGGACCAATTGAAAAGGAAAACTCAGCGTTCGTAAACGTTCAACTAAGAAACAGAAGGGAGGAATCGAGGCTTCTCTCGATCCGGCCTCCTATCACGAATACGTTGGTTTCGGGTACAACGTATGTGATCTCCGCAACGGAGTAACACACAAGGGCGATAACCTCTTCCTTTTCAGAAAATAGGTTCAGGCGGGGATTACGGGTCTTCCGAAGTCATCCCGGTCCCAACGCCTTAATTCTTCGATGTGGACTGTATAATTTTGAGGGATGAATTTCTTGGGAATAAAACAGCAATTATCTTCAAACCGTTCCGTGAGAGAGTAATCACTTTTCCTATCACTTCCCTACACTTTTTCTTCTTATTGACTGCTGGTCTTGCACTTTTTCCTGAACTAATCCTGAAGGATTCCCGAACTAATCCCGAAGGATTCCCGAACTAATCCCGAAGGATTCCCGAATGAATTGCAAGAAAACTCGTTTACTGAGCTACCCCTGAGCTATACGCGAAAGTGAGCCGCGCCATTTGCGCGCTCGCGCAACTCAATTACGTCAATTTGTACTATCACTCTCTCACGGTTTTCTCAATAATTTATTTTGTATAAGACATACATTTATACAATTTACTAATAAAGATAGCACAAAAAAATATCTTTACTACGATATACGTTACATTTTTATATCACAAAAACCCTTTTATTTATTAAACAAAACATGCCTATTTTACTCACATTGAACAAGTTGAAATTTCTTAAATATTTAACATAGAAAGTTAAAACAATGTTTCCCACTTGAAATTATACATATCTTAAACAATACAAAAGTTTAATTTACATTTTCTCTTTACATTTCACTATTAAAACACTTTTAAATTTCTTATACAAAACTATCATTATTTCACTTATTCACAGGAATTTTCACATAAAAATAGCACAGAATTCACCTTTTTGCACGTACAATCAATCTGAAATGTTTTACAATTCATTACATACATAAATTGCTGAAAATACAAATATTTAAATTTTTACATATTTGGCCTCCTAAGTACGTGGCTAGCGTGCGTCTATGATCTCACACTATTTGAACAACTAACTTTTGCACGGCTATCGACTATCAGAAAAAATGCTTCTACACAATTCTCAAACTGTAGGAAACTATTTCTAATCAGATTCTTATCAGTTATCATGTTTCTTATCAGATAACATAGACAAAATATTTCATGAATCAATACATTGAAAATAGGCATTTGTTTTTATACAAAACATATCAAACCCATACAAGACAACACTTATGCAATCAATTTCCATTAATTCCACCTATGCACGACGCAAAACGATGAGATACCTGCGTAGTACAACCAGCACGGGTTGAGCAACTCAGGGGCGGGGGGCGGAGCCAAGGGGGTCGCGTCCGGCGAGGTTCGACAACTAGCGAGGGTGCATACAACAACACAGAAAAACAGCCGTAGTCTTGATTGTTGTATTTGTTAAACATGTATAGCTTATCTTCAATAATAAAAAAGAATGATGTTGTAACTATGCAATAACTCTCCCAATAAAGGCATCGAATAAATAACGAGAGTTAGCATAGATTTTATAATTAAATTGTACTCTTATAGTTAAATTGTATTCTTATAGTTAAATTGTATTCTTATAGTTAAATTGTATTTAAAATTGTACTCTTATAGTTAATTTACCTTTGTTGCATATCACTTTTATTATATATTACTTTTCATACATATTAACATTCAGATAAATTACCTTTCGAGCAAAAAATAATTGTAACAGGGCATGTTATCGTGACGCGGCCGCGGAGCAAATGAAGCTACGCGTAGGGCGACACGACGTTTTATATTTATAGTGCTGAGGTGCGGGGCAGGGTTCTCAGCTTAAAAATTGTGAATTACTAAGTTTAAAACCGTTTAGAATATAAGAAAATTATTGTGAATATAATAGTATAGGAAATAGAGGTAAGAATATTGTATAATTAAGTAAGTTTGTAAATAAATAAGAGTTTTATGGAAATAAAGAAAGGCGCGGGGGTGAGGCAAGGGTCCGCTGGCCAGCAGCGGCCAAATCATATAAAAGACGGGCCGGCCGGTAGGGTCGGCAGTCGCTCTCCAGCCACCGAAAAGGCACTACCAGAAGAAAAAGTACAAGTTCCTCCTCACCGCCGCTTGCCTCCTATATAAACAGTGAACAACGCGTTTTATTCATTTTTCGAACGGCGTTACGGCGATCCGTAGCATTAATGGTCCTTCGAAGAGCCGAATTAAGAAGCAAACCTCAAGAACGAAAAAATATTATTGTGAAGAAAAATGGTGAATACGCGTAGTAACAGTGGAGAATCATCGAAGCGTCGCAAGGATGAACAGATAACCCAGGGGGCCACGGAAGAGGCCTCCGGGGGCGACTCGGCCGCTAGTGGCTCATCAAACACCACTAGCGAAACCACAACGGTCAGCGGTACGACCACTACCTCTGCGACCGATGAAACGACTACAACGGAAGAAACCCAGCAAGAAAGTGATCAAAGGTCGCAGCGCACACTAAAGCCGGGCGAGACTAGGTCACGCCGCTCCGTAGTCTCACGCAAGAGACTCCTCGCGGAGTTAGAGGCGAAAGAGCGGTTGGCCGAACTCAAGCTCGAGCAGGCCCGATTGCAAGCAAGAATGGAATTGCAGGAGATACATGTGCAGCGACTACAAGCAGAAGTCGGATCAACCGAGGACGAAGAGGAAGAAATAGAAGACGACTTAGCATCAGTGCGCATTAGTACATGGTTACAAGAAAAACCTACATCGCAGCCCGCGCCGCAACCCGCGCCGCAGCCCGCGCCGCAACCCGCGCCGCAGCCCGCACCGCAACCCACGTCGTACTTCACGTCGCAACCAGCACCGCAGATCGCACCACCCGTACTTCAACAGTATGCACCGCAATACGCTCCGCAACATACCGCGCCGCAGAAAGAAGACTATGTACAAGCGCAGCAACAAATCGACGTCGCTACCTTGGCCGCTGCTTTATCACAAGCAGTGAGAAGCACAAGGGAGCCGCCGAAATATTTGCAAGAGCTGCCCACATTCAATGGTAGCAGCAAAGAATGGCTCAGCTTCAAAACAAGGTACGAAGAATCTTCAAAGTACTTCACGATGAACGAAAACATAGCGAGAATACGCCGAAGCTTAAAAGGGATAGCAAAAGAGGCCGCAAGCTGCCTACTTATAAGCCAATCAGACCCCAGAATAATAATAGAAGCTTTGGAAAGGAGATTCGGACGACCAGAAGCATTAATTCACTTAGAAATAGAGAAGCTGAAGCTACTTAACAAAGTCACGGACAATCCCAGGGAGCTATGCATATTCGCCAATCGCATAGCAAACGTAGTGGGCACCGTGGAAGCACTCAAGAAAGCACACTATCTGCATAGTCCGGAGATGACGCGAGTTATCACAGACAAACTCACGCCCATATTGAGAAGCAAATGGTACGACTATGCAGCCAGAAAGAAAGAGGATATCCCAGAGCTTAAGAAAATATCACTCTTCTTAAACGAAGAAGCGGATAAATGCAGCGCGTATGCCTTGCCGGAATTTATCACGGAGGACAACGAACCGAGAGAGCGAAGGCCGAGAAAAATAGAACGTGCCTTCGCCACAAGCAAGAAACAATATGAAGAACGCTGCCCTCAATGCAAACAAGAACACAAACTGCCCGATTGCAAGTCATACGCCGCTCTGTCCACAAATGACAGATGGGAAGTAGCAAAGAAGTATAATATCTGCTACCGCTGTCTACGAGGCAAACATCGCCGGTTGCTGTGTAAAGCTCCACCGTGCGGAAAAGACGGATGCGTGATGAAACACCATAAATTGCTGCATCACGAAAGGCCGAAACTGAAAAAGAACCCGCTATGGAAACCGCAACATCGGCAAAGGAGGTCATCACAACAACTCGACCATACAAACACCGCCGTGCTTACCTAAAGATTGCGCCCGTAACAATAAAGGGGCCGCTAAGCTGCGTCGAAACATACGCATTATTGGATGAAGGAAGCACAGTCACCTTAGTCGATGCCTCGATCGCTGACGTCATCGGCGCCGACGGTCCAGCCCACGCAATGTGGATACAAGGGGTTGGCTCGGAGGTGAAGCATGAGAAGAGCAAGATCGTCAGCCTTAAAATAAGAGGAAAGCACGCGCAAGAGGAACACAACATAGAAGCAGCGCGTACGGTAGAGCGGTTGGACTTCGCGCCAGAATCCGTGAATGAAAATCATTTGGAGAATTGCCAACATCTGCTGGATATCAAAGAGGATATCACCTACGAACGCGCCTCACCGAAAATACTAATCGGGCAAGATAACTGGCACCTCATAGTGTCTAGAAAACTGCGCGTCGGTCGTCGGGACCAACCAGTCGCCTCATACACCAACCTGGGCTGGGTTCTGCATGGCTGTCATAGCTCATTGACGTCGACGGTCACCTTCTGCGGCAGACTACATCAAAGGGAAGAGGCACAGCCAATAGAAGAAGAAATAAAAAATTATTTCAAATTAGAATCACTGTGCATCGAGCCGAGGAGACCTAAAGAAGATCCCGAGCAGCGAGCTATGCAAATATTGAGGGAGACCAGCAGGCGGTCGGCGGACGGCAGATTCGAGACAGGGTTGCTGTGGAAAGAAAAGGATTTCCAAATACCAAATAATTACAAAGACGCGGAAAGACGTCTGCACACTCTAGAGAAGAGGCTCGACCGAGACAGCACTCTCAAGCTACAGTACGAAGAACGCATACAGAACCTCTTCAACTCAGGTTACGCAGAGCGCGCGCCCATGCCACCGCCACAAGGAAAGACATGGTATCTACCACACTTCCCAGTCATCAACCCTGCGAAGCCTAACAAGCCGCCGAGATTGGTACACGACGCCGCAGCGAAGACAGCAGGAATATGTCTCAACGATATGCTTCACTCGGGGCCGGACTTATTACAATCATTGCCTGGAGTAATCATGAGGTTCCGACAGTATCCGTATGCAGTGAGCGCCGACATAAAAGAAATGTTTATGCAGATCAAAGTGCGCAAAGAAGATAGAGACGTTTTACGTTTCTTGTGGAGAGGCAAGCGGCGGGAGGGCCAACCGGAGGAATATAGGATGACATCGATCATCTTTGGAGCGACATCATCACCATGCACAGCATTATATATCAAAAATAAAAATGCTGAAGAACACTCAGAAGCATACCCGGAAGCTGCGGTCGCCATAAAAAGAAATCACTATATGGACGACTACTTGCAGAGCTTCCACTCTATCACGGAAGCTCAGCAAACTGTAAAAGCTGTCGATCACGTCCACAAACAAGCGGGATTCGTACTCAGCGGGTGGACATCGAACGAAGGAAAAACAATAGAAGAAATAACGACAGAGCATAAACAACACGACGCGACCGTGCGCCTGGGCGGAAAAGAAACTGGGGAAGAACGAGAAATATGTAACATCACAGTTAAAAGTGAAGACTCGCCAACAGCACATCTGCCACAAATAGAAAGATTTTCAAAATGGATTCGCCTCATAAGGGCGACAGCGAGAGTCCTCTTATTCATCGACATGTGCAGACCAAACAAGCACGTGGTGAAGGCTGGGCGTAAACGCAACAAAGCAAGACAAGATAGCGACCCTGGCTGGCAAAGAACAAACCGACGCAATACCCCCACCAAAGAAAAAAGGGCAACACCTACTGTCTCATCGCTTGTAGGAATACCAGCCGCTTATCATGTAAGAGCCGAACAACTGTGGGTGCAAGCCAGTCAGCGGGAAAGCTTCACGAAGGAGCTCAAGAGGATCACCAACGGAAGTGTTCCAGGAGGCGACGACAAACTAGGCCACCTGAGCACATACGTCGACGAAGAGGGGACCCTACGCCTCAGAGGTCGAATAAAAGCAGCATCAGAAGTAGAGGAGGACACGTACGATCCTCCCGTACTAGACGGGAAGCACGCATACACTCGTCTGTACATAGCACACGTACACGAGAGGTTGCACCACGGAGGCGTAGAAACAGTCGTGAACGAATTAAGACAGAGATTGTACATAAGAAAAATACGTCCAGTAGTAAAGACTGTCATCAAAGGCTGCCTACCGTGCCGTCTAAGAAAAGCCAAGCCTGCATCACCGTCTACAGGAAACCTGCCGTCCGCACGCCTCGCTCATCACGCACGTCCGTTCACATACACAGGACTGGACTACTTCGGGCCAATAGAAGTCACAGTGGGACGACATCGTGAAAAACGCTATGGCGCGTTATTTACCTGCATGACCTCACGAGCAATACACATAGAGGTGGCCCACTCATTAAGCGCCGACTCAGCTGTGTCAGCGCTTAGGCGCTTCATGAGCAGAAGAGGATGCCCAAAAGAAATCTGGAGTGACAACGCTACGTGTTTCAAGGCAGCAGACAAGGAGCTGGCCGAAGCAGCACTCGCAGCCCTCGAGAACGAAACCACATGTCAACAAATTGTGTGGAAGTACATACCACCATCAGCACCATTCATGGGCGGCGCCTGGGAGCGAATGGTTCGCTCCGTGAAAGAAGCCCTACGCGTCACCCTCAACGAACGCTATCCCAGTGACGAGACACTGGAGACTCTGCTCGCCGAGGTCGAAAACACGGTCAATTCCAGACCTCTTACACACGTCTCAGTTGACCCAGGAGACCCGGAAGCAATCACGCCGAATCACATCCTCATCGGTCCCAACTCACACGTACCTGCACCGGGACACTTCAGCGAGAGCGACGTGACGGCCCGCCAGCAGTGGAAACGAGCTCAAGCCCTAGCCGACGTGTTTTGGCGAAGATGGGTGAAGGAATACCTGCCCCTACTCCAACACCGGCGGGAGCCCAGCAGCATAGGTGCATCACCGAAGATTGGAGACCTGGTCATCATTTGTGACTCCAATTTACCGCGCAACATCTGGCCTAGGGGAAAAATAAGCAACGTATATCCTGGCGTCGACGGAGAGGTACGAGTAGTGGACGTAACCACTAGCAGTGGGCATACACTACGCAGACCAACAAAGAAGATCGTCGTGCTACCAGAGGGATCGCAGCGTGGCGACGGCGGGAGAATATGCACGACGCAAAACGATGAGATACCTGCGTAGTACAACCAGCACGGGTTGAGCAACTCAGGGGCGGGGGGCGGAGCCAAGGGGGTCGCGTCCGGCGAGGTTCGACAACTAGCGAGGGTGCATACAACAACACAGAAAAACAGCCGTAGTCTTGATTGTTGTATTTGTTAAACATGTATAGCTTATCTTCAATAATAAAAAAGAATGATGTTGTAACTATGCAATAACTCTCCCAATAAAGGCATCGAATAAATAACGAGAGTTAGCATAGATTTTATAATTAAATTGTACTCTTATAGTTAAATTGTATTCTTATAGTTAAATTGTATTCTTATAGTTAAATTGTATTTAAAATTGTACTCTTATAGTTAATTTACCTTTGTTGCATATCACTTTTATTATATATTACTTTTCATACATATTAACATTCAGATAAATTACCTTTCGAGCAAAAAATAATTGTAACAGGGCATGTTATCGTGACGCGGCCGCGGAGCAAATGAAGCTACGCGTAGGGCGACACGACGTTTTATATTTATAGTGCTGAGGTGCGGGGCAGGGTTCTCAGCTTAAAAATTGTGAATTACTAAGTTTAAAACCGTTTAGAATATAAGAAAATTATTGTGAATATAATAGTATAGGAAATAGAGGTAAGAATATTGTATAATTAAGTAAGTTTGTAAATAAATAAGAGTTTTATGGAAATAAAGAAAGGCGCGGGGGTGAGGCAAGGGTCCGCTGGCCAGCAGCGGCCAAATCATATAAAAGACGGGCCGGCCGGTAGGGTCGGCAGTCGCTCTCCAGCCACCGAAAAGGCACTACCAGAAGAAAAAGTACAAGTTCCTCCTCACCGCCGCTTGCCTCCTATATAAACAGTGAACAACGCGTTTTATTCATTTTTCGAACGGCGTTACGGCGATCCGTAACACCACCTATGCACAGCGATCATCTCGACCGGGGAACAAATCCAGTCTCTAATTTATTCCAACATTTCCCCAAATTAACATCATTGGAAAGATGATTTCAACCGGGGAACAAATCCGGTAACATAATTTATATCTTAAAAATTCCCTATATGAATTTATTAAAAGATATTACTAAGAAAATGATAAACTATTCCGGCCTGGGAGTCGAACCCAAGACCTTCATATCATTAATTCGATATTTCTTTAAGATTCAACTAAGCATTTTCTTATTAGAATATTGTTGCTCGATAATTTGCTTTTTAGAAGCTATTCGTAATCTGTTAACTAATAAATCGAAATATTCTTATAGGCGCGTCGCCAACAATCTCCCCCCCCCCCCCGTGCATCAGCACCATCATTTGGGAGGCGTCGCGGGTACCAGGACTATTATTCTGGATGTAGGTCTCCTCAAGATACATGTGCTAGTAATGACGTCAACCACTCTGGTGTGACCGTCTGGTCCCGGTAGCGTCCTATTAATCTTGCCTCTGGGCCACGTATTTCGTGGCAACGAATGATCTATTATCAAGACAATATCACCCTCTTTAGGTTCCATGAACTTTCCGTTATTACCTGTTCGAGGTATTAAAGTAGGCATGTATTCTTTTAGCCATCTTGTCCAAAAATGGTCGGCTAACCTCTGTGCAGATTTCCAATTGAGTTGACCCGTCAGATGTTGCTCTAAAATAATCCAGGTGGTCGATCACCACATGAGCGTCCCAGAAGAAAATGATTGGGTGTCAAACCCTCTTCAGGACTATCCACACTGAATGTTACCAGAGGTCTGGAATTTACAGTATGCTCTGCTTCTAAAAGCAACGTATGCAGAACCTCCTCTCGCGGGCTCCTTTCTTTGAGCGTAGCGGTCAACGCAATTTTAATTGATCTTACTAACCTCTCCCAGGCGCCACCCATGTGCGGTGCTCCCGGAGGTATAAATTTCCATTTAATATATTTTTAAATGACTCATTTTTCATGCCTTCATAGCATTCTTCGCATGCTTTCAATAATTCTTTATTTGCAGCTTTGAAATTTGTCCCGTTATCGCTGTATATAACGGCTGGTTTTCCTCTTCTGGCGATAAATCGCCTCAATGCCATTATCATTGACGCTGGTGTCAATGAGGCTGCTAATTCCAGATGTACTGCTCTGGTGGTCAGACACGTGAATAAAACGCCCCAACGTTTTTCGTGTCGCCTTCCTATAGCCACACTCATAGGTCCGAAATAATCTACGGCTGAGCATGTAAAAGGTGGTTCATTGTGAGCTATTCTCTCCAGAGGAATATTTCCTTGTGGCACGTTCTGCGGCTTTGACCTGTATGTCCTGCACCACTGACAGTGATGTGACACACTTCGTACTACATTACGCAAGTTCAAGACATAAAATTTCTGGTTCACCTCATTCATTACCGTCTGGTGATTGGCATGTCCAAAATGATGATGAACTTCTCTAATCATCATTTTAACGATTTCGTGTTTACCGTCTAATACGACAGGTTTTCTACTTTCCTCAGTCAAATTAGACTTAAAAGGTAAACGCCCATTTAAATGGAGTAAGCTATCTTCTCCTATTTCCATAGATAATTTACTTAAGCGTTTCTTTCAACGCTTTTGCCTGCTTTCAAGCATTTTATTTCCAAATGAAAATACTCGTCTTGAACGAACTTCCAAATTAATAATTCAGCTTTTTTCAAGAGCGCTGTGTCCAACGCGCCATCGGGTCCTTTAACCGACTTTGCTAAAATTTCGTTGGAACACATAACCGACTTTTCGGCTGCGTGGTCGGGTCCTTTAACCGACTTTATTAAACTCTTGAATTTTTCTACCGCTTGTAAGGTGCGTGTAGTTGCCCCAAGGAATTTCTTAAAGCTGCTAAATCGTCCGTAGCCGGGTAGAATTAACGGTTCTTGCTTTCTCAGCGCATTTACGCCTTTTGGCGATTTTTATTCACCTGTTTCTAAGTTATTTATGGTGTCCACTTGTTTGGGCCATAAATCAGGACTTTTCCTGAGGAATTCAGGTCCTTGAAACCAGCGACGACTTACATCGAAGGTGGAAGGAAAACTTCTAGTAGCGTCGTCTGCCACGTTTTGCGACGTTATTCTATACTCTTCCGGTGGCGCGTCACGCTTGTGCCGCCATAAGAATCGAAGGCTATCCCTGTCTTCTTCCCGGATTTTCACTTGCAGGAACATTTCTTTAATGTCTGCCATCACTGCCACGCTTCCTTCTCTGAATTGTAGCAGAACTCCAAACAACGATTTCAATAAGTCCGGTCGGGTTAACAATGCATCATTAAGACAACGTCCGCCCGTCCTAGCGGCGGCGTCGAAAACTATCCTTATTTTCTTTTTCTGTGGGTGAGTCACTGCGAAGTGAGGAAGATACCACGTGCGTGGGGAAATGGAAATATGGTTCGCTTTCTCTGCGTAACCGTTAACGATGAGATTTTCAATTTGCTTCTCATATTCCTTTTTCAACTCGCTATTTTTGTCGAGCTTCTTTTCGATATTAAACAGGCGACTTTCAACCTGAGCTCTATTCGACGGCATGCACTCATTATCTGTGCGCCACAACAAAGCAGTCTCGTACCTATCATTAGGTATACGACGTACCGTTTTGTTCAAAATATTTAAAGCTCGTTCTTCTGGGTCGTTCGCGGGCTTTCTCGCAGACACTCCCAGAGATTCCAAACTAAAATAATCTTTGATTAACTTATCCATGTCCTCCTCCCTCTTGGTGGAAATGTGGTTAACAATCTTGATTGGTTTGATGCCACCCGATATGTGACCATGTAAAACCCATCCAAGTTTGGTGAGCGATGCTACAGGTAGGTTCTTACCTCCTGAAATTAATTCACGAGTAACTATGAGATGCCAATTGTCCTGGCCAATTAATATGGTAGGTCTGGACCTCTCATACATCAACTCGTCCTTAATCGGTGTCAAATGAGAACATCGTTACAATAATTCTCGACTTACTGACTTCGGAGAAAGGTTAAGTGACTTAATTGTTTGTACACTTATCTCTTCTAAGTCTTTCGAGAAAATGCCTTTTATCTTAACGTTTAAGCGATACGAACTGTCGTCGTTAATTCGCTTACCTCCCACGGCTTCAATACGTAATTCTTCTTTACGTCCGCGAGGCGCTGACTTCTGAGCCATCCACTCCTCTATGAGTGTCATGGTCGATCCCTCATCCAGAAGAGCTGTTGTCTTGACCTTTCCGTTAGGTCCATACAACTCGACCGGTATAATCTTTAAGTATGCACATGCTAGTGCATTTACTGTATTAACAGTTGTAATTTGAGCCTCTTTACTCCCCTCGTCCCCTTGCGGCGAGGTATTTTCATTGGGGTATCGGTGTAGCATTCGATGATGTGACATTCTACATCCCTCTACACCACATTTCTTCGCTCTGCACTCTAACATCCTATGGTTAGGTGACAAACATTGGAAACATACTTTCGCTTTTTTAACCGCGTCCCATTTCTCGCGATTATTCATGTCCTTAAACTTGTAACAACTCACTATAGAGTGCTCCTTGTTGCATATAACACACTTATGTGTTACCCGACTTACAGGCTTGTCCTGGGTTATCATAACCACTTGTCGGTTGTGCCCTTTATTATTTCGGCGTTCTAGACGCTCGCTCGTATTACTTCGGCGCTCATAGCGCTCGCTCTTGACACGGTTGCGTACACACCCCTTTGCAGTGTGTACAGTTTGCTTCCTGAATTCAGGACTCTTCCGTTTTTCAGGCACATTTTCATTGCTTAAGGACGTTCCAAATTGTTCACTCAATGAATTTCAAAACTTGGCCATCTTCTATAACTCTGGCTCCAAAGGATGCTGAGCTCGATATTCAAACCATTTAAATTTAATCATAGTTCCGAGTTTCTCTACTATGCGGCTCACTAACTCCGGTGAGTATAAATACTGTGGTTGATTCAACGCTTGTATTGTGACAACCACGTTCGTAATACGACTTGCAAAAGATCCTATATTTCGGCAATCTTCTGCCAATCTTGGCATACGCTTTACATTCTCGATTTCGGCTAGAATGAGCATCTCAACCCTACCGAATCTTCTTTCGAGAGCGTTCATTATTTCTTCAGGTTCACACAAGGTAAACAACAATGACTTAACCGCTTCCTTAGCGGTGCCCTTTAATGCCCTCCTAAGGCGTGCGACATTCTGCACCCCTGAAAATTGGCTTCTTGTGTCTTCAAACACCGTTTTGAAAATTATCCATTCACCCGGGTATCCATCGAACACCGGTAATTCCTGGAGGAAATGAAGCTGGGAAGACTTATCTTTTCCCGCTATCTTTATTGCACTCACAATCGCTTCGGTCAATTCTGACACCTCACTCGCGTGTGTTTTCCGTGCATTTCCTTGGTTGCGCTCGACCTCCGCCCCTTTGCGGCGTGATCCTTTACACGCTTCCTTGTCAGTAATATCGGGTTGCGTTACACTAACCGGCGCGCTCATTATGGTTTGCTGAACTCAACTCCTCACGAAAGGTTCCACCTGAGTATTCCGCTCTTCATCATCCTCACTCGAGTCGATCTCCTCTTCTCGGTTGAGTCGTGCCAACTCCAATTGAGACTTGGCTAAGGCAGCAGCTGCCTGTGCTCGTTCGAGCTCTGAGCATTCGAATTTAATCCGCGCCTCTAATTCGGCTTTCAGCCTCGCCGATCGCGATGACCTACTACCTCTCTGTGACCCTTTGTCACTAGTGTGCCCGATTACTGTCCTTGACGATGCCGCTTCTTCGGTCCTTTGACCTACTTTTTCGACTACCGTTTCACTCCTGGATATAACGGATTGTTGTGCGGTGCTGGCCTGCGTACCACTGGTGTCCGTCCTGTTGCTTGTCGTTGCTACGGACGTCCCTGAGTCCCACGTGCATGTGGACGTATCGGTGGTGGCTCCACTTGAAGGAGTTGCCCCACTCGAAGCAGTAGCTGTGGTCGCTCCAGATGATTCCGCTTCTTTGGCTTTTCTTGAGAGCCCTGTTCTTGTCCTGCTTCTTTCGCTCCTCTCTGTCTGGTCTTGTGCCTTCTTCATCTTGCAGGAAGGTGATTGTTGGCCTACAGTCCCTAACTGTCCCTACGGTCCCTACAACCCCTTACCTACAACCCTTCTACACCCCAACCTAACCCCACTACCCCTCCCCCCCCTTTATCTCCCAACCCTACAACCTTACTACATCCTAACAGCCCTATCAGCCCTATCAATCCTGAACGGGGCCTACCGAGGTGAGCTGTCCAGGGATGGAGTCGTGCAGGAATGGAATGGAGGAAAGGTTTAGGAACTGTCCCGCCAAGGAATATGACGAAACAGTCGAGCGGTAGTGCAAGCGCAGTCTCGCTCGAGAGAACTGCTCCACCCGAAGGTATTGTGCCAGAGCCCAACCGTTTGACACCGTTAGGTGGTCGGGATGTATTCTGCGCTTCGTCGCCCAGTCGCCGGTGACGCTTCGTCCAAGCGCCCTCCTCCGGCCGCGATGCAGTCAGGTGCCCACGAGCACCCTCGTCTGGCAGCAGCAGCGGTGGATGCTTCTTCTTGCACACTCTGATGACCCGACAGGAAATGCCGGACACGGTCGTCCGACAGGAAATGCCGGACACGATCGTCCGACAGGAAAATGCCGAGCACGCTTGCCCGACAGGTAAAATGCCAAGCCCTGCTTGGCTACGATGAGTGCCTTCACAAGACACCTGTGCCTGGCTGCGATACGTGCCCCATGCGAGCACACGCCCCAAGCCGCAATCCCGGTTTTCTTTCTTCCGGTAGTTCCAGGTCCAGTCCTTCTGTGCTGACCTGGTCTTCTGGCCTTTGGTCCCGTTGCTTCAGCTCAAACCTCTGACTTCCTTCGGTTGCTGATCTTAACTCGGCTCCGAAGGTCTTCTTTCTCTATAACCAGCAGTCCACAGCTGGTTCCTTGATCCGGCTCGAAGGACCAATTGAAAAGGATTCCGGTTCGGGGGGTTTTCCTGATCCGGCGGCGAAGGACCAATTGAAAAGGAAAACTCAGCGTTCGTAAACGTTCAACTAAGAAACAGAAGGGAGGAATCGAGGCTTCTCTCGATCCGGCCTCCTATCACGCCTACGTTGGGTTCGGGTACAACGTATGTGATCTCCGCAACGGAGTAACACACAAGGGCGATAACCTCTTCCTTTTCAGAAAATAGGTTCAGGCGGGGATTACGGGTCTTCCGAAGTCGTCCCGGTCCCAACGCCTTAATTCTTCAATGTGGACTGTATAATTTTGAGGGATGAATTTCTTGGGAATAAAACAGCAATTATCTTCAAACCGTTCCGTGAGAGAGTAATCACTTTTCCTATCACTTCCCCACACTTTTTCTTCTTATTGACTGCTGGTCTTGCACTTTTTCCTGAACTAATCCTGAAGGATTCCCGAACTAATCCCGAAGGATTCCCGAACTAATCCCGAAGGATTCCCGAACAAATTGCAAGAAAACTCGTTTACTGAGCTACCCAGAGCTATACGCGAAAGTGAGCCGCGCCATTTGCGCGCTCGCGCAACTCAATTACATCAATTTGTACTATCACTCTCTCACGGTTTTCTCAATAATTTATTTTGTAGAAGACATACATTTATACAATTTACTTATAAAGATAGCACGAAAAAATATCTTTACTACGATATACGTTACATTTTTATATCACAAAAACCCTTTTATTTATTAAACAAAACATGCCTATTTTACTCACATTGAGCAAGTTGAAATTTCTTAAATATTTAACGTAGAAAGTTAAAACAATGTTTCCCACTTGAAATTATATCTTAATCAATACAATAGTTTAATTTACATTTTCTCTTTACATTTAACTACTAAAACACTTTTAAATTTCTTATACAAAACTATCATTATTTCACTTATTCACAGGAATTTTCACATAAAAATAACACAGAATTCACTTTTTTCCACGTACAATCAATCTGAAATGTTTTACAAGTCATTACATACATAAATTGCTGAAAATACAAATATTAAAATTTTTACATATTTGGCCTCCTAAGTACGTGGCTAGCGTGCGTCTATGATCTCACACTATTTGAACAACTAACTTTCATCAGAAAATCATCATCAGAAAAAATGGAAAGTTTAGTATACACTGATATCAACAATACTAGGTGAATAAATGCTTCTACACAATTCTCTAACTGTAGGAAACTATTTCTAATCAGATTCTTATCAGTTATCATGTTTCTTATCAGATAACATAGACAAAATATTTCATGAATCAATACGTTGAAAATAGGCTTTTGTTTTTATACAAAACATATCAAACCCATACAAGACAACACTTATGCAATCAATTTCCATTAATTCCACCTATACACAGCGATCATCTCAACCGGGGAACAAATCCGGTCTCTAATTTATTCCAACATTTCCCCAAATTAACATCATTGGAAAGATGATTTCAACCGGGGGACAAATCCGGTAACATAATTTATATCTTAAAAATTCCCTATATGAATTTATTAAAAGATATTACCAAGAAAATGATAAACTATTCCGGCCTGGGAGTCGAACCCAAGACCTTCATATCATTAATTCGATATTTCTTTAAGATTCAACTAAGCATTTTCTTATTAGAATATTGTTGCTCGATAATTTGCTTTTTAGAAGCTATTCGTAATCTGTTAACTAATAAATCGAAATATTCTTATAGGCGCGTCGCCAACAATTCTGGTTTTTGTAGCTATTGTAACTGTCCCGATTCCCCAAATTCCCGATTTTATATGGTCACACTCACACTATCGGAAACGATGAAGGCGCATAGCTGCAGAATAAACAATAGTTCGCGCAACACAACGCAAGGAATGATACTTTGTTAAAAAATATTATTTAAATTACCTAATTATTAATGATTTTTCGAGTTTATTTAATAGTAAGCAATTAATTACTAAATATTTATCCCTATAAAGGAAATATTTGACGGCTCCGTGCGGAGTGGCTTAGCAGTGAGTTTAATTCTAAGGGCCGCGGGTCCGTTCCCGCAAGGAACAAAAATTTGTAAACCTACAAATAATTGTTCCTGGTCTGGATGTTTGTGCTTGTGAAATTTATGTTCCTATTTTAACCGCCTCCATAATATACTTAGGAAATATTCTTAGTGTGGAGGAAATAGAAACAAAACAGATATGAGCCATGGTAGCTCAAGGGCGAAGTACCTACTCACCGTAATCGTGAGCAACCTGGGTTCGATCCCTGCCGACACCAATGAAATTGTTATTTAGATAAATAATCTTTACATTATGAAACAGAATAAATATATATCGAACGAATTATCTATATAATATCTATTATATACGAGTAATACATATTTTTCAATTAGAACATATATTACTTACCCCTTTCTAGTTGCTTACCTGGCGTTGTGACATTCCTAATCTACTCAATAGACTAAAACAGAAAAGCCGACTTCAGTTTACTAAAAGAATAGAATAATTTATACATATTAGCTTTCGACGTCGGGCTAGATCTGATATTAATTCTTATATACACTGTCTTAGCTCCGATATCATAAGCTATTATGTGGATTTATTTTAATTATTTTTATTTATTTTATTTTATTCTTTTAGTTCCAATAGTATCAAAATGATTCGTGCTAGATACAAAAATCTATGTATACAACTAGTAAACGCGGAATGAGACGGTTCATTTTTCGTTAATTTGTGTCTTTTGTTCAACAAACACTGGAAAAAAAAGTGAAAGTATCGAATGAATTAATTAATGAATTAATCCAGCTATGTTGGATATTGGCATTTGGCATCATTCACTTACACTCCGATAGAATAAAAAATTAACAGTTCAAACTATGGAGTGTAGAAGTACTTCTTCTACACTCCATAGTTTGAACACTGGGAGAACGTTCACTCGGGTTCGGCCGTTTTGTCTCGAATCCTGTAGCAGACAAATGTCAGGATAACCGTCGCAGCAAAATGGTGTTCAAGTGGAACGATCAAAATACGCCGCCTTTTTTGAAAATTTTAAAAATTATCAATGTCTTTGGGATATAACTTAATAAATGAAATAAAGACAAAACGATATGAAGTTTTTATTGGTTCTTTTCTCTTAATTTCATAGTTAAATAATCAGCTTAATACTGATGTGTTTCGTATGGTGAGTAATGAGTGTAGAGAACCGGAGAACTTTTTTACTGGAAACGAGGCATTCCATCTTAGTCCTCAGGGGTGCCAATGTATCCGAATTTTGATTCTTAATCGAGGACAAATGTAGATCTCTATGGGCCTCAGAATCTACCTACCATCACGTGTACTATGTACTCGCACAGTATCTACCACTGATGGTATGTTCACCCTTATACTATATAAAAAATTAGAAATAAAACTAATTTCAAGACGCACGACATCATTCTATGACATATTAAAGGAAAAGAGCAGGTGAATGAATGAAAGAAAAATTAAGCTGTCACTCAAGTGAACATTCTTCCGTGTGAACCGTCTGATCCCGCCTTTACCTTGCGCTCGTCCCCACCTCGAGCAGTCACGCACACAAAGAACATTGTAGTGTGCTTCAATATTACGCCGTTCCAGAGCGATTTTGACTTGCGCAAATTTTAATATATACGTTCTTAATCTCAACTCGAAAATAAAAAACAGCGGTTGCCAATCCGTGGAATGCTATATTGCCGCCATGAGGCAGTACATGGGAAAGCTGTAATTAATGATAAATGATTGAATTTCATATTTGTTATTCTTCAACAGGATTCTAGAATGGGATCACATATTGGTTCGATGACCAAAGTGTTTGGAGGCAAATATATATACTGGGTGACCTTATTTACCGACTGGAAAAAACTAAGGTGTAACATGTGAACGGAGTAGAAGCCTATGGCACTGATATTTTACAAAAAATAAAAAAAATCTGAATTAAACGTTTGAAGGAATTTCTTTTTGAACAATTACTTTGCCCTTTTTCCTTGGTCCTGTGACCCTGCGAAGTGACAAAGGCAAAGATGCCTACTAAATTTGTTGTTTTGTTGCCGTTCGAAAAGTAGGGTGGATATTGATTTGAATTTCGATAGATTTTAATTAATTTATTTATTTAATTCAAAATTCTTGTTTTTATTTTTTGCAAAATATCAATGTCAATGTTCTACTCCATTCACATGTTACCTATTTTTTCCAGAAGGTAAAAAGGTCGTCCAGTAAACAATAACTAACAGACAACAGATTAGTTACTCTTCATGCAGCACTTTGCACATAACAATCACTCGTATTTTGGTAGATTTATTGTTCATAATCTATCCAGCCACTACAGGCCATAAAAGTCTATTGCTGGACATAGACCTCCTTCATGAATTGCCTCATACGTAGGAATCTGCCAGAACCTTCTACTATCGAACAGCTATTCGCTCGGTCAGGCTCCACCATAGAATACTATAATCCATAAATAATAGAACGGGGGAGTGGGCGGAGCCCGTGTAGCCACTAAAATGCCACCAACACGTGTATAATGTATAAATAAATCACACGCATAAATGTCAACAAGAAATGTATTTTGACGTTACAATCGTTTCCAAATTTAGCATGCAAATTATTTAGAAAATGTCAAATTGCACGCTATTTACCAATAAATATGTATTAAAATTCGTCTGTCAAAACATCGAATCGGGTTTGTAGTGGTGATTAACTGATAATACGACGTAATTACTTGTATGTGTGCTCCCGGCGACGCCTAATCTCGTACAAAATAAGGTTGACAGCCATTCTATTGTGTATTATAGTATTCTATGGGCCCCACCCTTTCGTTGTCAACCGAACCAAATCGAATATACATAATACGAAATTTACTACGTGATAGAACCACACTATATTATCGTTATAGGATAAATGGGTCGGCTCCAGGGTAGGGCCACGCTCTCACTTCCTAAAATAAAATAAAAGCCTAAAATAGCAGCTTAATAGTGTTACGCGCCGAAGTCGACGGCACTAGCGCCATCTAGTCTCGAACCGAAGAACTAAACTTCTTGAAGTTGAAACCGAACTCTCGGTACCTTGCGCGTGTTTACTTGAATATTCTGGATATTTCCGTGCTAATTTATATAAATAGGCGCTGCAAGATGCGATCGACGAAGTATTGAATTCGGCGAGACAAGCGAAGCTTCGGAGCGAAATAAAGTGAATTAGTGTGATTAATTATTAGTGTTTTAAGTTTTAATTTGTGTAAAGAGAATTAAAGTGTTAATTTAGGTAATTTTATCGGCAATTTTTATTGTCACGAACCTCAAGCTCGTAACAATTGGTGTCAGAAGTGGGATAAAATCATGCCGATTTTACCTAAGGAGGAAAGGGAGGGTGTCCGTACCCGCAGTCAACGCCAGCATGAGACGGACCAGAGGAGATTTGGTGGTGCAACGCCGCAGACGTCGGAGGGCCAACTGCCAGCCACGGAGGCTGCGGGCCTGTCAGTAACTCCTACACCTGCAGCACCTGACATAGGTGCCCTGATGGCGATGCTACAGGAGCAGCTGCAGCGCGGACGAGAGGAACAGGCCCGTCTGTTGAAAGAGCAGCAGGAGGAACAGGCTCGCCGACAGGAGGAATAGGCTCGCCGACAGGAGGAACAGGTCCGTCGGTTGGAAGAGCAGCTGCGGGGCGGCCAGGAAGAACAGATGCTTCTCATGAAGGACCTTCACGCTACCTTCGGGAAAGAGATAAGGGAGGTGAAGGATAAGGTTGCTCAACATGATAACCGCCTGTCGGAAGCTGAGACCCAAATCAACCAAGTTAAGAAAACGCTGGATGAACTCAAACTTGGGGATTGAACTACAGCTCTCTTAGTAGGTTCAGCACCTTCGCTACGTGGGTTCAAGGTGCCACCGTTCGTCGGGACTTCTTCCTGGTCAGCCTACAAAATCCAGTTCGAGGCTGTTATGAAAGCGAACGGCTGGAATAAAAGTCAGGCCATGACTGCTCTCACACTAGGCCTGCGCGACCAGGCCTTAACAGTTCTGGAAGCTCTCGGTGAGGAAGTGACTTATGAGCAACTCCTTGAGGCGTTGGAGGCGAGATATGGCGACGCTCACCTGGAACACGTCTTTCGTGCGCAGCTTAAAGATCGCGTGCAGCGCATCAACGAAAACCTGCAGCAGTGGGCTCTAGAGGTGGAGAAGCTGGTGCGAAAAGCATACCGGTCTGTACCTGCGCTCATTGAAGGGAACCTGGTGCAGACATTCATCGACGGCATCCGCGACCTGGAAGTCAGAGCTGCTGTGAGGCTCGGGCACCACGAGACGATTAAGGACGCCTCGGCCCATGCACTGGAGGTGGAAGCCGTGCGGCAGGATCATCATTCCCATCGCGTCAGGGAGGTTGCAGCAGCTACAGTTCGCGACCGCAATAAAGGATACAGCCCTAGGTGCTATGGCTGTGGGGAAAGGGGCCATCTTCGCTCCAGCTGCCCTAAGCGAACTGTAGAAAGGAGAGTTGATCGATCTCGAGAGGGTAGTGCAGCTAACGGCACCGCCTGGTGGTGGCAGGATCGTCGTTCCCCTCGTGCTAGGGAGGTTGCAGCAGTTACGGTTCGCGACCACAATAAAGGATACAGCGCTAGGTGCTATGGCTGTGGGGAAAGGGGCCATCTTCGGTCCAGCTGCCCTAAGCACACCCTAGGAAGGGAAGATGAACGGTCTCAGAAAGGAAGTGCGGCTAACAGCACCGCCCAGCAGCACCAGGAATACGACTTTACACACTGCAGCGCGAAATCTCACGGCAACGCAGATGCATTGTCAAGAGCTTTTCCTGAAGATTGCAACCATTGTAGTAGGCAAGATAGTAAGGAAGTGGTATCCGTGAGGATGCTCAGGACAGACCACCTCAGCAACGGGTGGAAGGACAGCCTACGACATGCACAGCAGGAAGATCCGGACATCAAGCCGATTCTGGAAGAGATGAAGACCCGGGCTACCAAGCCTAAGCGGAGGGACGTCTCAGCGATGAGTTCAACCACGAAAAGCTATTGGGCCCAATGGGACAGCTTGCTGATTCAGGATGGAGTCCTGTGCCGTAAATGGGACAATGGTCGAGGAGGCAGCTGTCGTTTGCAAATGGTTGTCCCTAAAGCTAAAGGGTCGAATGTTCTACAGCTGTGCCATAATGGTCGTTCAAGAGTCCATCTGGGAGTTAAACGAACTCTACTGATGGTCCGAGAACAGTTTTTTGGGTCCATTATCGTGACGATGTCGAGGATTGGTGTCGTACATGTACAAGTTGTGCGGCCGTGAAGGGACCTCAGACACGTAGTAGAGGAGCATCGAAATTGTGCAATGTTGGTGCACCATGGGATAGGATAGCCCTAGACATTGCGGAGCTGTTACACAAAGGCGCAAGAGGGACTCCTAAGAACGCCCATGTGGATCGCCTGGCGCGTTATTATGGGGCCGATAATGCTCGGGACGAGCATGTCTTAGGAGGGGGCAGTGTTACGCGCCGAAGTCGACGGCACTAGCGCCATCTAGTCTCGAACCGAAGAACTAAACTTCTTGAAGTTGAAACCGAACTCTCGGTACCTTGCGCGTGTTTACTTGAATATTCTGGATATTTCCATTATAAATAGGCGCTGCAAGATGCGATCGAGGAAGTATTGAATTCGGCGAGACAAGCGAAGCTTCGGAACGAAATAAAGTGAATTAGTGTGATTAATTATTAGTGTTTTAAGTTTTAATTTGTGTAAAGAGAATTAAAGTGTTAATTTAGGTAATTTTATCGGCAATTGTTATTGTCACGAACCTCAAGCTCGTAACAATAGTGTTGTATTTCGTATGGTAAGTGTAGAAATTCTGAGACCCTTTTTTGGAACCAGTTACTGGAAACGAAGCATTTCGTCTTAGTCCTCAGGAGCGACAACGAATCTGCGTTTTGATTCTTAGTTGAGGATAAATGTAGATTTCTATGAGCCACAGTATCCACTTATCATCAGGTGAACTGTGCGCTCGTTTGTCACCCCTATTCTATAAAAAAAGTCCCGCTTTAAAGAAATAAATAAAGGGTCACATTAAGCATAAGTAAATAACTACACGTGACTAGAAACGGAACGTTTTTTTCCAAATCTTTAAAACACTTCATTGTTCCAAATATCTCGTGTTACGGGACAATGACTGCGTGATGGGTGTCAATTTACGACGCGGAAGCGATCCAATTTTATGGCCCATTCCAAACGCTACATTAGTGTAAAATAAAAGACAAGTTTACGTCTTTTGCAAAAAAGTGTTTAGTTGCTACTGTCAAGTGATAGAAGCAATTTTTTTCAAGTCTACTTTCAAGAAGATCTTGTGACTAGGATTAACACATTCCCTGTCCATGAGGTAAACCTTGACCTCATTGGAGACTTCTACTGACACGTTCATGAGGTCACTCTTACCTCACGATACTTGCTATAAATATTTATATACATTAACATACCTAACATAATTTCAAACTCACACGTCCATGAGGTCGGGGTTGACCTTATTGGGTTTTTGGCCTCTTAAAAAAAACCCCAAAAGAAATGAAAAATAAATAACATCTAAACTGTGTTACTGGAATCTATATTAAACTATTATAATCGAAATCTAAAGTGAACATGTGGGTGTTATCATGATTTTATATGCGGACAGGGAACGTGTTAAGAAATAAATTAATCTGTTAAAGTTGTTACTCATTTGTTCCCATGAGTCACAACTTCAACAGATTTTTTTAAACGAATGAAATAACATTTAAAAGTAAGTTTATTTTTTAATATAGACCTCAATTGCAGTAAAATAATAATATTACAAATATATTGTAGAGGCATTCCATTTAAGAGTGCGCTATGCGCGTTGTTTGCATGTGTTTTTTAAAAGTGTGGTTTTCAAACACACCTAATGCCTCATCACTCGTCAGCAGCAAGCAATACGCTTGATTGCTTACCTAACGAGATCCCACAGAGTACCATTTTATATAGTGAACTGACCGCGGGTCGTGATATATTTTAATTCATACTGCATATTAGGTACTAGATATGTCAAATTAAGGTAAGGTGTTTGATTCTACAGTGAACCTACCAAAATAATCGCGGCGTAGTGATGTTTTTGAGAGCATGATCTACATATCCGCCTAGCTATCCACTCTGTTGAAAGTGAACACTCATTATCTGCCACCTAGCGTAGAGCCTCGGAGAGTTCGGCACAAATTTTAGTGGTCACCAATCGTATAAGCACTCACCACACAGTAACATACTCATCTTACTGTGCACACTCGGACGACGGTTAAACACTTTAAAAATCCACACAGGTGAACTGACAATTGATTACGAACTAACCCATCATCATTATCACAATCATCACTATCATTTTTCTGTATATACAGCTCTGAGA
This sequence comes from Parnassius smintheus behrii, assembly GCA_036936625.1. Lineage (NCBI taxonomy): Eukaryota > Metazoa > Arthropoda > Insecta > Lepidoptera > Papilionidae > Parnassius > Parnassius smintheus. The sequence goes on along the minus strand of JAUPFT010000026.1, from coordinate 23,918,261 downwards.
CAAATGAAGCAAATAAAGCTGTAAAAGCCAAAAGGCTGACAGCACTAATGTCTCGGAATATTGCAACTAGTCTATAATACGCTCATATTAAAATTATTTCCCAATCATATTAGTCACTCCACAACGAAAGGGACGACGTAAAATGATAGCATATTAGATTTTTTATGGAATAAGCGTGACAAGCAAGTACACAGTCCACCTGATGGTAAAGTGGATGCTGTGGGCCAAAGACATCTACATTTAACCTCAATTGGGAAGCATAATGCTGGTTCGTTATCACTTGCCTGAGTGAACGGCGGAGAGAACGTCTGAGTTGTTCGACGTTGACTGCTTCGTTTCCAATAAAAAGATTTTCCGGTTCTCTACATTCACCATACGAAACACAGCATCATTAAGCTGCTATTTTGCCTTGGTATTCTGTAACAGCGTAGTCCCCAGTCTAGCCGACCCGTTCGTGCTACAACGTGGCTTTTTAGTTTTATACTAAAGCAATTTTGAGTATAAAAAACTTATACAACACGCTTAAACAACTTATACAACAACTTATATAAAAAAAAAACTTATACCAACCTAGTGATAATACCGTTATAGTCATGAAATTAGTGTATTATAAGTAGTTACGTTGTACCAGTTCTGGCGCACTTGTAGAAAGGTTGTACCAGTTCTGGCGCACTGAGTCACGAGTGGTACAAGTACGACGTTCGTCGACTTACGATCCTAAAAAAAAAAAAAAAAAAAAAAAAAAAAAAAAAAAAAAAAAAAGGTTTTGGCATGCTCTGATCACGAATCTGCGGTCCATTTTTGCGTAGGATGCACGGTTCCGGAGATGTGCAGATCAATTAACTCTTATCTAATTGATATCCGCTGCGAGCCTCCACCGTCATTAGCGCTCCATTGTCCTTATCTACTTATCTATTGTCGATTGACTACCGTCATTATCTATTATTCGCAGCGTGTGGGTCGGCTTATGCTATTGTATTATACTCATTTGTTCCTATCTACAACACTAATCTGAATCTACAATAAAACACATTACCTAATTTTGTTAAAATTTTTATTTATAAAATACAAAATCTTACATATCATACAATACATATCGTCGTACAATGTGTTCTCTGTAAATATACTCGTAAAACTATGCATTGAACATCCCTGAAACTTATATAGCAAATACATTAAGCAATATTCGCCACAAACTGAAGTCCTATCAACATTCCAGTTCCATCTTTTACAATTTCGTACAGGTGCCCGTCCATATGAATCAAAATATTCACCGACGTCATTCGTATCGATATATAAAGCTACCCAATGTGACCCTGGTTTATCATCTGTACCCAAATTGCATATTACCTAGTCAGGTCATAAATTCTATCACATGTTTAATATAAAATAATTGAAACAAGTTTATTCATTATGTAACCATTTATATACCAAAATGAACTTAACAAAACATAGATTCTTATGACACTATAGTTTATTCAAAATGACCTCCGTAATTTTGAATACAGGCCTTCAATCTGCGCGGCCAGTCGTCTATCTCACCACGAACGAGGTCCATGTCATATCGGCGGCTGCCTTAATTAAAGATGTCTTGAGTGACTCGAAATTGGGATGAGGCTTTGAGCACGCCTTTTCCTCCAAGTGTTGCCATATCTTGTAATCTAACGGATTCAAATCTGGATTGGTCTTTGTGTCGGATGAAGTCGATTTCACGCGCCGCCAGCCAGTCTTTTTTTTTTGTTTTTAAAGAACGTTACCTCCACACTAGGTTTTTCTCCTGTATCATGGGGGCAGTTTACAAACACAAATTTCACAAGGACAAACATCCAAACTCGGAACAATTACTTGTAGGTCGTACAAATACTTGTTCCGTGCGGGATTCGAACCCGCGACCCCCAAGCACAGCCACTCATTGCTAAGCCACTACGCCACGGAGCTGGCAAAAGTCCTGTGTGCTCTTCGCTCTATGAGCTGACGCCGAATCTTGTTGGAATACCCAGTGCCTGTTATTGAACATGGTATGAGAAACAGGTTACACAAGGTTCGTCAGGACTGTATTTTGATACACAACTGCATTCGTTTTTAACCTTTCTCACAAAAATGTACCTCTGTTAAGCCCCAATAAGAAACTCCCAACCACACCATGAGCGAGGATGGAAAATGACCCCGTTGGACACGCGGAATACGGTTGCTCGCTTCTTCACTACTGCGTGCGTACACCTTATCATTTTGTTTGTTGTAGCTCTCTTCTACGGTAAAAATTTTTTCATCCGAAAAAAGAATTTCCCGATATTTTTCCCGCGTACCGCTTCAACAAAGCGCGGCATCTCTTCAGTTTCAGATCCATTAGACGAGCATTCAAACGATGTCCTGTTTTTCTTCGATATGCCCGAAGCCCTAAGTCTTCATTTAACGCCGTGGTTCTGCTTAACCCCATCTGAAGGGCCAACAGTTTCTGCTTACGTTTGGGATTTCTTTGAATTCGCACCTTTACAGCTTTTATCACTGCTGGAGTCCTAACAAATCGAGGGCGACCACTTCTTGACCTGTCATCTACACTAGAGTCTTCATTGTATCGTTTGATGGTACGATAAACGAATCTTTTGGTTATATTCAAATTTTTCAGTATATCAAAAAATTTAATTGGCGTGTAATCGCAACTGCAACACGGTCTTTTTTAAGCGTCCACTCCATATGTAAAAATGAGTAAAATTCTAAAAAGTATACAGTTTTATTTTCATGAATAATTCGAATTCAATAAACTTTTTTGTGGCCAGCATTCTAAAAGGGTGCGTTTGGCAGAAAAAAGCGCTAGCAAGCGCTTATAAGCGCTGAAATAGTTTTCGGCCAGGCCACGATTGCTACTTCAGTAGCGCTGACACAATCCGCCATTTTGCTTATTTAATTTGTTTGTTTTGAAGTAGAGTTGATAAGTTGTTTTGTGCAATATTCGTTTTAAGTAATATAATGACATGAATAAACATATACATGTTATTAAAAATTCATGATTGGTAAGTTTTTAATATGAATACTTTAAAAACATATATTTAAATTAGGTTAGGTTCCCCCGTTAAAACTAACATCGTGTCCTGGAGGAAAATAGCTACTTACGATTTGACAGCGCTTACCGCTTACGATCGCCATTTTGCTTACAAGCGCTTGCTAGCGCTTTTTTCTGCCAAACGCACCCAAAGAAAAGTTTTTACTGTGTGACAATACTTATGACCTGACTAGGTATGTACGTTGGTACGTGGGTGTACATGGACAGTCTGTTAGCAGCATAAACATTATTTTCTAGACTGGGGTGAATCTTTTTCAGATGTTGTTGTACATCTAGTGTATAGAAAGGGTAAAAGGTTAAGTTTGTATAAAAAGGGTTATTATAATATTAAGGAATTTATAGATGATAATAACCCCTGGGAAGGGTGATCGCTACCAAGCTATTTCTAATTTATCTTGTGTTGTTGATTGTAAACATGATTGTAAGCTATTATTAAAAAAAAAGTCCCGCTGGGTTTCTTGCTGGTTCTTCCCAGGACAGAGGTTTTTTTTTGCGAACCAGTGGTAAATTAAAAAAGTGACGTTCAATAAGTATTTTTATAGTCTACATTGAATAAAAAAGTTTATATTTCTATTTCTATTTCTATTTCTATCCATGATATTACTGCTATTAGTAGATTACTACAGTACAATCTACTCAATGACTAATATAGGAATGATCAATTATGTGATTTCTAAATATTAAATTGCATTTTTTCCGTTATACAAAACCTATTTGAGTCATCAATACACTGAATAAGACGCAACACGAAGAATGTGAGATAAGGTTGTTGACGCATAAAGCTATTATCAATTCTACTGTAGAAATTCTTTAGATTAGAATTATTACTTACTGGTACTATATAAGACCAAGCAACTGCAGTCATGGAGTTAGTGTATGGTCGTTTGACCGCAGTGTATCTATCAATAATACATTTGTGTTACTTCAACGCATCAAAGGCCATAGATGTAAGTGTTTAATCTATTGACAAACTTACCTTTCTTTCTGTTATTTTTTTACGTGTGTATGATTTTGAACGACAGGCCTGTTGGTCTAGTGGTTAGTGACCCTGACTGTTATGCCGGAGGTCGTGGGTTCGATTCCCACCCAGGACAAATGCTTGTGTGATGAGCACGATCATTTGTTCTGTGTCTGGGTGTAATTTATCTATAATATTTATGTATTTAGAAATATATAAGTATGTTTATCAGTTGTCTAGTACCCATAACACAAGCTCTGCTTAGCTTGGGACTAGATGGCGTTGTGTGATAGTTGTGGAATATTATTATTATTATTATTATTTAGTGTTAACAAATTATATTTAAATATTTTGTGTGTGTATATGATTAAGCCGTGGTAGCTCAGATGATTAGCGCAAGCTGTAAATTTTACAGTACGTAACGCGGGTTCGATCCCCGCCGACACCAATTAAATTGTTGATTGCAATTTTAAGTGTTTATTCTATTGACACACTTACTTTTCTTTCTGTTATTTTCTTACGTGTGTATGATTTAGTGTTAACAAATTATATTTAAATATTGTGTGTGTATATGATTAAGCCGTGGTAGCTCAGATGGTTAGCGCAAGCTGTAAATTTTACAGTACGTAACGCGGGTTCGATCCCCGCCGACACCAATTAAATTGTTAATTGCAATTGTAAGTGTTTATTCTATTGACACACTTATTTTTCTTTCTGTTATTTTCTTACGTGTGTATGATTTAGTGTTAACAAATTATATTTAAATATTGTGTGTGTATATGATTAAGCCGTGGTAGCTCAGATGGTTAGCGCAAGCTGTAAATTTTACAGTACGTAACGCGGGTTCGATCCCCGCCGACACCACTTAAATTGTTAATTGCAATTTTAAGTGCTGATTTACCACGTGCTCGGCGGTGAAGGAAAACATTGTGAGGAAACCTGCATGTCTGAGAAAATTTCGAAGGCATGTGAAGTTCGCCAACACGCATTGAGACCGCGCCGCGGACATTTCCTAGCCATAAATACAAAGACAATAGCAGAAAGTAAAAAGTTAAAAAATACTTTTTTGACAATGACAGTCATTAGTTGATCATTAGTGAATGTGATTCTGTTTTCTTAAATTACAGGAAGAAAAGAGCAGAAGGAAGAAATGGGATGATGGGAAGTAATGAAGAATGAATTGTTATGTGAAGTTTGTTGGAACAAACATATTTTAGTCACGTGTAAATACTTTTAACATTTTGGTTCAAAATGACACAAAATCTAAAAAATATTAGATACATCATCGACATGGACGGATTTTACATTACATATCCTCATAAACATTTTCAATGTAGAGAAATGGCTATTCTAGACGTAAAACTATCTAATAAAAATGATTCGTTTATCGATCATTATTTGTTTCGGCCAAGTTATCCTTTCAATTATTTGTCGCCAAAAGACAAAAAAACTGTTCGTTATTGTGAAATACACGTGCACGGCATTCCATATTTTGATGTGACCGAAGAATTAAAATGTGCCTACAAACAAGAGAACATCATTCCCATACTAAATTGGTATATTAGAAATTTGTGCAAAGACGAAGTGATCGCATACAAAGGTGGTTCAACAGAAAAACAATTTTTAAAAATGTTGACGACGAATGATAGAATTTTTAATATTGAAGAATACAAATGTCCAAAATACAATGATTTGGTAAATGTCATAAATTTAAACAAACGTTATGTGTGTAATAATCATATATTTGCAAAAAATAAACACAAAATTTTACATTGTTCTTGTGACGAAGTGTGGGTTTTTTACAAGTGGTTATTACTTGAAAATAAAATTTTAAATTAATCATAAATTTTCTTTGACTTCCCAAAAACATTAGTTATAGTATACTATATAATACAAAATTGGTTCAACAGAAAAACAATTTTTAAAAATGTTGACGACGAATGATAGAATTTTTCATATTGAAGAATACAAATGTCCAAAATACAATGATTTGGTAAATGTCATAAATTTAAACAAACGTTATGTGTGTAATAATCATATATTTGCAAAAAATAAACACAAAATTTTACATTGTTCTTGTGACGAAGTGTGGGTTTTTTACAAGTGGTTATTACTTGAAAATAAAATTTTAAATTAATCATAAATTTTGTTTGATTTCCCAAAAACATTAGTTATAGTATACTATATAATACAAAATTGGTTCAACAGAAAAACAATTTTTAAAAATGTTGACGACGAATGATAGAATTTTTAATATTGAAGAATACAAATGTCCAAAATACAATGATTTGGTAAATGTCATAAATTTAAACAAACGTTATGTGTGTAATAATCATATATTTGCAAAAAATAATCACAAAATTTTACATTGTTCTTGTGACGAAGTGTGGGTTTTTTACAAGTGGTTATTACTTGAAAATAAAATTTTAAATTAATCATAAATTTTGTTTGAATTGTTTACACCAACACTTTCATTTTTTATTTTTCACCTTACAACTTTAGACGTGTAATGTTTCACTTTATACATCCGTGTACTGCTATTGTGGCAGGACCAAGTGTATGTGGGAAGTCAAATTTTGTAACAAATTTCATAAAAACTATCATTCGTCGTCAACAATTTTAAAAATTGTTTTTCTGTTGAACCAATTTTGTATTATATAGTATACTATAACTAATGTTTTTGGGAAATCAAAGAAAATTTATGATTAATTTAAAATTTTATTTTCAAGTAATAACCACTTGTAAAAAACCCACACTTCGTCACAAGAACAATGTAAAATTTTGTGATTAATTTTTGCAAATATATGATTATTACACACATAACGTTTGTTTAAATTTATGACATTTACCAAATCATTGTATTTTGGACATTTGTATTCTTCAATATTAAAAATTCTATCATTCATCGTCAACATTTTTAAAAATTGTTTTTCTGTTGAACCAATTTTGTATTATATAGTATACTATAACTAATGTTTTTGGGAAATCAAACAAAATTTATGATTAATTTAAAATTTTATTTTCAAGTAATAACCACTTGTAAAAAACCCACACTTCGTCACAAGAACAATGTAAAATTTTGTGTTTATTTTTTGCAAATATATGATTATTACACACATAACGTTTGTTTAAATTTATGACATATACCAAATCATTGTATTTTGGACATTTGTATTCTTCAATATTAAAAATTCTATCATTCGTCGTCAACATTTTTAAAAATTGTTTTTCTGTTGAACCAATTTTGTATTATATAGTATACTATAACTAATGTTTTTTGGAAATCAAACAAAATTTATGATTAATTTAAAATTTTATTTTCAAGTAATAACCACTTGTAAAAAAACCCACACTTCGTCACAAGAACAATGTAAAATTTTGTGTTTATTTTTTGCAAATATATGATTATTACACACATAACGTTTGTTTAAATTTATGACATTTACCAAATCATTGTATTTTGGACATTTGTATTCTTCAATATTAAAAATTCTATCATTCGTCGTCAACATTTTTAAAAATTGTTTTTCTGTTGAACCACCTTTGTATGCGATCACTTCGTCTTTGCACAAATTTCTAATATACCAATTTAGTATGGGAATGATGTTCTCTTGTTTGTAGGCACATTTTAATTCTTCGGTCACATCAAAATATGGAATGCCGTGCACGTGTATTTCACAATAACGAACAGTTTTTTTGTCTTTTGGCGACAAATAATTGAAAGGATAACTTGGCCGAAACAAATAATGATCGATAAACGAATCATTTTTATTAGATAGTTTTACGTCTAGAATAGCCATTTCTCTACATTGAAAATGTTTATGAGGATATGTAATGTAAAATCCGTCCATGTCGATGATGTATCTAATATTTTTTAGATTTTGTGTCATTTTGAACCAAAATGTTAAAAGTATTTACACGTGACTAAAATATGTTTGTTCCAACAAACTTCACATAACAATTCATTCTTCATTACTTCCCATCATCCCATTTCTTCCTTCTGCTCTTTTCTTCCTGTAATTTAAGAAAACAGAATCACATTCACTAATGATCAACTAATGACTGTCATTGTCAAAAAAGTATTTTTTAACTTTTTACTTTCTGCTATTGTCTTTGTATTTATGGCTAGGAAATGTCCGCGGCGCGGTCTCAATGCGTGTTGGCGAACTTCACATGCCTTCGAAATTTTCTCAGACATGCAGGTTTCCTCACAATGTTTTCCTTCACCGCCGAGCACGTGGTAAATCAGCACTTAAAATTGCAATTAACAATTTAAGTGGTGTCGGCGGGGATCGAACCCGCGTTACGTACTGTAAAATTTACAGCTTGCGCTAACCATCTGAGCTACCACGGCTTAATCATATACACACACAATATTTAAATATAATTTGTTAACACTAAATCATACACACGTAAGAAAATAACAGAAAGAAAAATAAGTGTGTCAATAGAATAAACACTTACAATTGCAATTAACAATTTAATTGGTGTCGGCGGGGATCGAACCCGCGTTACGTACTGTAAAATTTACAGCTTGCGCTAACCATCTGAGCTACCACGGCTTAATCATATACACACACAATATTTAAATATAATTTGTTAACACTAAATCATACACACGTAAGAAAATAACAGAAAGAAAAGTAAGTGTGTCAATAGAATAAACACTTAAAATTGCAATCAACAATTTAATTGGTGTCGGCGGGGATCGAACCCGCGTTACGTACTGTAAAATTTACAGCTTGCGCTAATCATCTGAGCTACCACGGCTTAATCATATACACACACAAAATATTTAAATATAATTTGTTAACACTAAATAATAATAATAATAATAATATTCCACAACTATCACACAACGCCATCTAGTCCCAAGCTAAGCAGAGCTTGTGTTATGGGTACTAGACAACTGATAAACATACTTATATATTTCTAAATACATAAATATTATAGATAAATTACACCCAGACACAGAACAAATGATCGTGCTCATCACACAAGCATTTGTCCTGGGTGGGAATCGAACCCACGACCTCCGGCATAACAGTCAGGGTCACTAACCACTAGACCAACAGGCCTGTCGTTCAAAATCATACACACGTAAAAAAATAACAGAAAGAAAGGTAAGTTTGTCAATAGATTAAACACTTACATCTATGGCCTTTGATGCGTTGAAGTAACACAAATGTATTATTGATAGATACACTGCGGTCAAACGACCATACACTAACTCCATGACTGCAGTTGCTTGGTCTTATATAGTACCAGTAAGTAATAATTCTAATCTAAAGAATTTCTACAGTAGAATTGATAATAACTTTATGCGTCAACAACCTTATCTCACATTCTTCGTGTTGCGTCTTATTCAGTGTATTGATGACTCAAATAGGTTTTGTATAACGGAAAAAATGCAATTTAATATTTAGAAATCACATAATTGATCATTCCTATGTTATTCATTGAGTAGATTGTACTGTAGTAATCTACTAATAGCAGTAATATCATGGATACACTAGATGTACAACAACATCTGAAAAAGATTCACCCCAGTCTAGAAAATAATGTTTATGCTGCTAACAGACTGTCCATGTACACCCACGTACCAACGTACATACCTAGTCAGGTCATAAGTATTGTCACACAGTAAAAACTTTTCTTTGGGTGCGTTTGGCAGAAAAAAGCGCTAGCAAGCGCTTGTAAGCAAAATGGCGATCGTAAGCGGTAAGCGCTGTCAAATCGTAAGTAGCTATTTTCCTCCAGGACACGATGTTAGTTTTAACGGGGGAACCTAACCTAATTTAAATATATGTTTGTAAAGTATTCATATTAAAAACTTACCAATCATGAATTTTTAATAACATGTATATGTTTATTCATGTCATTATATTACTTAAAACGAATATTGCACAAAACAACTTATCAACTCTACTTCAAAACAAACAAATTAAAATTAGCAAAATGGCGGATTGTGTCAGCGGTACTGAAGTAGCAATCGTGGCCTGGCCGAAAACTATTTCAGCGCTTAAAAGCGCTTGCTAGCGCTTTTTTCTGCCAAACGCACCCTTTTAGAATGCTGGCCACAAAAAAGTTTATTGAATTCGAATTATTCATGAAAATAAAACTGTTTACTTTTTAGAATTTTACTCATTTTTACATATGGAGTGGACGCTTAAAAAAGACCGTGTTGCAGTTGCGATTACACGCCAATTAAATTTTTTGATATACTGAAAAATTTGAATATAACCAAAAGATTCGTTTATCGTACCATCAAACGATACAATGAAGACTCTAGTGTAGATGACAGGTCAAGAAGTGGTCGCCCTCGATTTGTTAGGACTCCAGCAGTGATAAAAGCTGTAAAGGTGCGAATTCAAAGAAATCCCAAACGTAAGCAGAAACTGTTGGCCCTTCAGATGGGGTTAAGCAGAACCACGGCGTTAAATGAAGACTTAGGGCTTCGGGCATATCGAAGAAAAACAGGACATCGTTTGAATGCTCGTCTAATGGATCTGAAACTGAAGAGATGCCGCGCTTTGTTGAAGCGGTACGCGGGAAAAATATCGGGAAATTCTTTTTTCGGATGAAAAAATTTTTACCGTAGAAGAGAGCTACAACAAACAAAATGATAAGGTGTACGCACGCAGTAGTGAAGAAGCGAGCAACCGTATTCCGCGTGTCCAACGGGGTCATTTTCCATCCTCGCTCATGGTGTGGTTGGGAGTTTCTTATTGGGGCTTAACAGAGGTACATTTTTGTGAGAAAGGTTAAAAACGAATGCAGTTGTGTATCAAAATACAGTCCTGACGAACCTTGTGTAACCTGTTTCTCATACCATGTTCAATAACAGGCACTGGGTATTCCAACAAGATTCGGCGTCAGCTCATAGAGCGAAGAGCACACAGGACTTTTGCCAGCTCCGTGGCGTAGTGGCTTAGCAATGAGTGGCTGTGCTTGGGGGTCGCGGGTTCGAATCCCGCACGGAACAAGTATTTGTACGACCTACAAGTAATTGTTCCGAGTTTGGATGTTTGTCCTTGTGAAATTTGTGTTTGTAAACTGCCCCCACGATACAGGAGAAAAACCTAGTGTGGAGGTAACGTTCTTTAAAAACAAAAAAAAAAGACTGGCTGGCGGCGCGTGAAATCGACTTCATCCGACACAAAGACCAATCCAGATTTGAATCCGTTAGATTACAAGACATGGCAACACTTGGAGGAAAAGGCGTGCTCAAAGCCTCATCCCAACTTCGAGTCACTCAAGACATCTTTAATTAAGGCAGCCGCCGATATGACATGGACCTCGTTCGTGGTGAGATAGACGACTGGCCGCGCAGATTGAAGGCCTGTATTCAAAATTACGGAGGTCATTTTGAATAAACTATAGTGTCATAAGAATCTATGTTTTGTTAAGTTCATTTTGGTATATAAATGGTTACATAATGAATAAACTTGTTTCAATTATTTTATATTAAACATGTGATAGAATTTATGACCTGACTAAGTAATATGCAATTTGGGTACAGATGATAAACCAGGGTCACATTGGGTAGCTTTATATATCGATACGAATGACGTCGGTGAATATTTTGATTCATATGGACGGGCACCTGTACGAAATTGTAAAAGATGGAACTGGAATGTTGATAGGACTTCAGTTTGTGACGAATATTGCTTAATGTATTTGCTATATAAGTTTCAGGGATGTTCAATGCATAGTTTTACGAGTATATTTACAGAGAACACATTGTACGACGATATGTTAGTGGATGAGATGTTTCGCTCCTATTTTATAGATAATAAGTAATAAGATTTTGTATTTTATAAATAAAAATTTTAACAAAATTAGGTAATGTGTTTTATTGTAGATTCAGATTAGTGTTGTAGATAGGAACAAAGGAGTATAATACAATAGCATAAGCCGACCCACACGCTGTGAATAATAGATAATGACGGTAGTCAATCGACAATAGATAAGTAGATAAGGACAATGGAGCGCTAATGACGGTGGAGGCTCGCAGCGGATATCAATTAGATAAGAGTTAATTGATCTGCACATCTCCGGAACCGTGCATCCTACGCAAAAATGGACCGCAGATTCGTGATCAGAGCATGCCAAAACCTTTTTTTTTTTTTTTTTAGGATCGTGAGTCGACGAACGTCGTACTTGTGACTCAGTGCGCCAGAACTGGTACAACGTAACTACTATTATATCTTTATATGTCTGCGGAATTTCATTCTATTCAGGCGTTCGAAAGTGGGCGAAAGGAAGTTATAAAATTTCATTACATTTATACATACGTATATGTATATGTATATATATATATATATATATATATATATATATATATATATATATATATATATATATATATATATATATATATATATATATATATATATATATATATATATATATATAGCTCGAGCTTATAAAGCTTAATACGTACTCAGACGAAATAAAAACTCTTCGTCTGAGAATACGTAAAGGTTAATATGGTAAAGCTTACGATAAAATCTACCAGCTGCTTCGACTTTCTGCAGCAAAGTTTAATTAATTAATTACGTCCTATCCAAGTCTACTGTTGAACAAATGCTTACGATAAAATCTACCAGCTGCTTCGACTTTCTGCAGCAGAGTTTAATTAAATAATTACAGTCTATCCAAGTCTACTGTTGAACAAATGCTTACGATAAAATCTACCAGCTGCTTCGACTTTCTGCAGCAAAGTTTAATTAATTAATTACGTCCTATCCAAGTCTACTGTTGAACAAATGCTTACGATAAAATCTACCAGCTGCTTCGACTTTCTGCAGCAAAGTTTAATTAATTAATTACAGCCTATCCAAGTCTACTGTTGAACAAATGCCTCCCCCATGATTGCCTCATAAGGGCGACATTTGCCATAGTTGCCACGCTTGGCAAACGGTTTGGCAACCGTTAGTTATTGTTATTAGAAAGACGCTACCGCCTATCTCCTGGCATACTTTCCTCGTTCGCCTCTAGCACTGCACTAGCACTCAAGGGAAAATATGAGGTAATAGATATTGTTCCGTCGCTAGTACGTGATCATTGATCAATAATATAAAGAAAATTAATACTGAATAAAACAAAATTAATTAATACCTAATTGCCTAAATAATTTTGCAAATGCTTTTTGTATTTGTTTTATAGAATAAGGTAGACAAGCGAGCGCACAGTCCACCTGATGGTAAGTGGATGCTGTGGTCTATAGACATCTAAATTTATCCTCGATTAAGAATCAAAACGCAGATGCGTTGTCACCAATGAGGACTTAGACGGAATGCCTCGATTCCAGTAAAAAAGGGTATCTGGATCTCTACACTCACCATACGAAACACAGCAGTATTTAGCTGCTATTTTACGCTGGTATTCTGTGAGAGCGTTGTGCTTACCTGGTCGAGCCAACCCATTCGTGCTACAATCATAATATAGCTGCAGCATAGCTCTACCACGTATAAAAAAGTTAAATTATAAGAATGTTTATTTTTGTAAAATAAAGAAAGGTTTAAAATTTCGTTGCGGAATGAAGCTTTCAATTCTCAACACCGTATCATAAATTCATAAAGAAGTATTGTTCTTAAGTACACCTAATGCCCCAATACGTTGGCACTTAGTTTATACACTTCGTATTTCATCAACCGAACAAACCCTGTTCAATGAAGCCAACATAATCACTGCTCAGCGATGACGATTTGTATACAAACATTTTTCACACCTTTAAGGTTAGTTTTAAACAAACAATACGATCAGTGAACCGACTCAAGAATCCAGCACACGTGTACTTGTCTCTCCCTCTCTCTCCGTTACTAAATAGTCCACAGCTGGACATAGGAACAATTTGCAATTCTAATAGAAAAAGGCTCGCAATTTTAAGCTGTTTCGCATCACCGGCTTTTAGATATTTTTGATTCAGTTCATCTATCAAAAGGCAATAAGAGACTTAGGGAAGTGCCTGTAAGATCTTTTTTTGAACGGCAAGTTAAATGTGTTAGAGTTATGGTCACAGCACAAATGGGTCGGTTCGACCGGGGAAGCACCACGCTCTCACAGAATATGAGCCTAAAATAACTGCTTAATTATGTGTTCTGTAGCTTGTAACTGCTGTGATTCGTATGTTGAGTAACATGATCTAGAGAATTTTTACTGTTAACAAGTAATTCCATGTTAATCCTCAGGATAAGGTCATCCGACAGTCATTCACAGCTGAACGTCGATCTACTCCTTGGATTGCCCTATGGGATTATGTATTGCCTTACTGGGATTTGCCAAGTTGCCACGCTTGTCAAGTAGTTTGGTAGCAGTTTTTTTTATTCTTTTTAGTAATGAGAAAATGTTACTGTCCATCTCCGGTTTTATTTTCTTCTGTCGCCTATACTATAATCACATGATAATACGGGCTTGCCAAGCGCACCTGTGGCAAAATCCCCTGTAAGAAACAATTTATAGGTAAGCTTACGTTCAGCAGTGGTCTTTTATATAGTGTAGTGGATAGCTGGACAAATGAGGTATCATCTCTGAGGACTCGAATGCCTCGGGGCCAGTATTATAAATAGAAGAAGGATAAACATACATAAATAATAATAAATCAGATACTGGCTTGTAGCAACGGAAATATTACTTACTCAGCGTAATTACTAAATCGTTATTGTTACCGCTAACGAATGCAAATTCATATTTTGAACTTTTGCTGTAAAAAGATACTGGCCGAAAAGAAACTGCACGCTAAAAATAAAGGAAAAAAAAGAACGAAACTCTCTCGTTTGCGTCCAAAACCATATAAAATTTTAATATTGTTTTTAAATAAAACAGATTCAATATTAAAACATAAAGTTTTGTAACACAAAAAAATATTATTTTTTATAGTTAACAGCGAGTAAGCATCTCTTATAGTAGAAACGATTTGCCAACGTTGCCACATTTCGCCACGCTCCCGTCTCGGTCTGAGTATTTTATTGTAGGCTACGTTTGGTGTAGAGACTTAGAACAATTGTTATTATTCTAAGTGTAGAGATAGTAACACCGTCATCTAACAGAGGCTATAATATGACCTTTCTCGATTTACGAGCTGTCGCCTCCCTGATTCGAAACCCACGGGACGATATGGCGTGATTTATAACAACCACCACTCGACAACTTAATCTCTAATTAATAGTAAAAATAAACATTTACTGTTTTCTTTTCAAAATATAAACATTTAAATAAATAATATTTCTATGCCTCCAATAATATTTCTTGCAAATATCCGACTTTCAAATTTGAAATTGGAACATTAATAAGAACGTCGTACTTTAAACGTAGTTCGTATTAACGTTTCAAAGTATGTATTCAAAAAAGAATATTTTTATATAAAAAAAATTAGAGCGTACATATGCGTCACCAATCGATTTCACCCCAATAATACAAATAAAATTACGTCATCGAAATCAGAGAAAGGTATAACAAATATTCTCGACACACAAATGAAATCATGCACTTTATTTACGTTACGTAGTAAACAGAGCAGTGGAACGAGATAAAGACAGCTCTATCCCGGTCCCTACGTCCGGGAAAAGGACGGCAGCGACCCCATAACTCCGCCCATAATACACAACGCATCGTGGATTGGCTTCATAGCCCAATCTATAACACCATCAGTCTTCCATTGCGAGTCATTTAAACAACAACTTAATTAACCCAGCCGCACCCTTAAATAATTTGTCAAAGTGAATAATGAATTAGTGACAGTGCTATTTCGTCCAATATGGAGATCTACGAGCAACATAACGAAGTCACCACATCTTACAACAATAACAGCTTGAAACATAACTTCAATGAGTGCAAAAATGATTTTTACAATTATCAAAACGTGAGCACCATCGATAAAAGCATACAAAAAGACGTCGAGAAGAACTACAGCGCGTATTTGGACCCCAAAACGAACTACAGATTGAAAGTTGATGAAACGGCTTCGAATTTAACAACACCTTTTTCTGTAAAAGACATACTAAACATAAACCAAACAAATTACTGTGAACGAAGCGATATGTGGAGATCGAACGATAAGGATCGAAGAACCAATGATTTTGACCCATTATACCATCAGAACCAGCCGTATTGCCCGGATTATTTTAGTCAAGTCTACCATAATATACCTATGCATACAAATATGGACTCATATTGGACCCCTGAGATGTACCAAGATACGAAAGTTGAGGAATATTATAATTATAATCCATACTACCATAATCTGTACCAGCAAACACACGAACAGTATCAAGAAATTCCAAATCCAAACTCCCACTCATTGTTAGATGCACCACCCAAACTAGGCACGATTGAAGAAAGGGACGCACAAAATCAGGTGATGTCATGTTTGGAGAGGCCATGCATCAATGAAAAAGGTGTACAGCCTGTTGTTTCTAATTTCCTGCCGTACACAAGAACCGAGTCGTTAGAAAAGCTTACTAATTTGTCAAGGAAATCAACAAGTGAGTAATAAACATTATATAATTTAATTCACCACTGAATTACGTTTTAATTTAATTTTTTCTAGTATAACTTTTTTTATTTACACACAATATTATGTTGAATTATGTTGTCAATTTTTTTATTACACAGTATTTTCTATATTATAATATTATTAATTAAAGTTATTTATCACCATTATTCGGTGAATTTCTTTTTGTATTCGCCACACCTACAAATGATCAGATCAAATTAATTCCAGATCCTCTGACTTCCTTCAAAACCTATCTAAAAAAAGTGTGGCAGGCTATTTTTAAACATTTTTATAGCAATTTTAAAATTATTTTAAATATTAGTAAGTAATAAAAAAGTATAATCGAATAAAATTATTTCCTTTAATTCTACAAAAAATTATCTTAAAAATCTCTAACAATAGTAATTTCTTCTTTGCAGAGGCACCAGTTAGCAACGGGAAGTCTGACAAGAAAGATAAAAACACGAAAAGGAAACCTAGGATTCTCTTCTCTCAAACCCAAGTTCACGCTTTGGAAGTGCGTTTTCGAGCTCAAAAATATTTAACAGCGCCGGAAAGGGAACAGTTAGCAAAAAGTTTGAATTTATCACCGACACAGGTCAAGATCTGGTTTCAGAATAGAAGGTACAAAAGTAAAAGAATAAAGTCTCCAGAAGTTTCCACCTCTACAGACGCAAAACCTAGTAAAGGTTCTACCGGGAGAAAGCTCTACAAGCCAGAGAGCCAGGTAATTAAAATGGAACATTACGAACCTTTGAAGACTGACTCGGAAGAAATTGTATGTGATACTAACGGCACCCTGACCTCGACTATTTATTTTGACGATAGTTTAAATTACGAGAATGAAAGTGCGACTGATAAATATTACAGGCATTTAGGTATTGATGAAAATTATGGAACTAATTCCGACGGTACACTTTACGTTCCGGAACACGTTCCAACTACTTCCAGGGACGACACGAATGCTTTTACTGAGCAGAATGATGTAAAGAAATTTTATAGCATGAATTATGTTTGTTGACATTTTTTATTTTTAAGTATATATGCCAAATCAGACTGACTGCCAAAGAGTATTATTTTGTTATTTTATATTGTATTAAGTCGACCGTGCCTTGCGCATGCTCGTGCAATGGAACAAAGTATATTATTAAATAAAGCTTTACGCCAAAAGTATTAAATAAGCTAGTGTTGAATATGTATATGTAAATAAAAATTAAACTCTGAAAAACTGTTTTTTTTTAATTAGAAATCCATAAACGTAAAGTATATTTTTAGCCTAATTAATTTATTTTTATAATACATATACAACAATTATTACGACAATCAAAATAAACTAAAACGAAACGTAAATTGAAAAAAAAAAATATTAAAAGCTGAATTGTTTATTATTTTTTGATGATTTATCCAAATTACATCTCTTCCTCTCATTCTCTTTTATCAGCCAGGGTCGATACATTGCCAAGAAAGAAGTCGGCGTAATCGCTTGGCAAACGATTAGACCGTAGCTATTTCAGGTCACCATTGCGTTTTATACTCATAATTTTTTCTATAATTTAATAAAAATATACATTAAAATTATCCCTATGAAACTAATTTAAACTGTTATTATAATCGATCTATAATTATTAGTTGATATCACATTTTGTCAATTAAAAACTAAAAGAAAACATAAGCTGCTCGAGTCATTGGTTTCGGTATCGGTCCGATACCCCAAAATTGTGCTACGAACAACCACTTAGAAAAAAAAACGGACACGAAAGCTCTGTTAAACTTTTTCAGTTCAATTTGTAAAGATCGTTTTTATCTGAATTGCTACCATACCGCGGTTAGGGGAGGGTTTGTACAAACGAACGTTTAAAACGCTTAATATAATAATAAATATTAAGACAAAATTAACATATGGTTAGGTTTTAGGCACATTTATTGCGGATATTTCAAATTAATAATAAGGTAATGATGATATCGTGTTCCAATTAGGGTACGTCTTATGTTAAACGTACGTAACGTCTAAATATTAAACGTGGTATAATATTGTATGTACTGTTGTAGGACTGCGTGCCCGCACTGAAGACAGGGCGTTTGACTTTGACTTGCATGGCAAACTTACGCGTTTAGTACTACAGTATCCTTGGTGGCAGATATTCAAGTTCAAATTGAATGCTCCCGTGCCACCATGCCGCACGTTTTTCCAAACTTACAGGCCTTATTATTAGTGTTAGAATGCAAAAAAGAACCACTACACTTTTATAACTTCAGATAAATTAATCGCCTACTATCTATTTTTAATCCATTACCGAATTAACGAGACTCTAATCTTGGGATAAAAGAATTACTACTTCATTACTCAAAATTTTTAGCAAAAATATTTTTAGTAATCTGAGTCTGAGTTTGGTAGTACCTAGTGTTTTCTGTCTGTACAATCCTTGTAGGAAACACTTAGTAACCTATTTTTGGCTCCAAGCAGCGGTGTCTTAACTGTTGTGTTATGATCGTAATAATAAATAAGAAGTACACCTTAGCCTGTGTAGCATTGTACTTTTATATGTAATTCCTTTCCTTAGCCGGTGGGACTCTCTTCTGCTTAAAATTTCATCCGACTAGGTTCCACGTTGATTACCTATTTCAGGGCTAAGCAACAGTGCATATCTCGCTACAATATTTCGGTCTGCAGTTTTAATTTGTGTGAATAATCTTTGTTTAAATAACATGTAAACATCTTTAAATTCAATTATGCCGAATCAAGTTCATGAAGCTATATTCCTTGAAATGTATAAAGTTACAGCCTATATACGTCCCACTGCTGGGCACAGACCTCCCTTCATTTCTGAGAGGGTTTTAGGGCAAGGAAGTGTCCGTCGTGCTGCGCCAATGCGTGTTGACGAACTTCACATGTCTTAGAAATATTTTTTTACTCCTTAGACATGCAGGTTTCACGATGTTCCTCACGATGTTTTCCTTCACCGCCGAGCACGTGGTAAATCAACACTTAAAATTGCAATTAATAATTTCATTGGTGCCAGCGGGGATCGAACGAGAGTTCTGTTATATTTACAGCGAGCGTTAACCATTTGAGCTACCACGGCTCTTGAAATGTATAAGTACTATAGAATATTTTTTTCTGTCCTATAAAGTCTTCTTAAGGTTAAGTGTAATTAAGATAAAGTAGTAAATTAAAACTGAAAACCACGATTGCCAACATGACAACTATGGCAAATAACCCCCCTATGGGGCAATCTGTGGCGGGGTGGGGGGTGGGGGGTTATGTTCAGCAGTGGACTTTTGATAAGCTGTGATGATTATGATGAGGACGATGAATACAAAAACGTGCAGTGACAGTGTAACAACTTGACTACTCCATATGAGCACAGTATATAAATCCATAATATGAGTGTCATAAAAAGCGACAGAGACGACAAATCACGGCGATTTAAAGCAGCATCTTTTTACTAACACATTATTCGAAAAGGTAACTCTATGTTTTTCTAAATATATCCTAATATATAAATATCTAATTCGGTAATTCACAGAATACCAGCGTAAAATTGCAGCTTAATACCTACCGCTGTGTTTCGTATGGTAAGTGTAGGATTTTTTTACTGGAAACGAGGCATTACATCTTAGTCCTCAGGTGACAACGCGTCCGCGTTATGATTCTTAATCGAGGATAAATGTAGATGTCTATGGGCCACAGCATCCACTTACCGTCAGGTGGACCGTGTGCTCATTTGTCACCCTTGTTCTATAAATAAAAACATCTAGAAAATAAAAATAAAACCGCGGAACAAGAGAGGCAATCTCGTCTGCCAAACGTAGCAACTGTTGCAAATATCTCGTATGAGGCAATCCATGGAGGCGGCATATGTTTGGCATTGGACTGTTATGATATTTTTTTTATTTATTATTCTGGATGACGAGACACCTTAATTACACCTGGTATGTTATAGACAGACTTAATACCTTATGGCATTCTCTATCAGTCAAACCTGAATAATTTGAGAAACTGTGGCGGGTGTAAACAATCTCTTTATAGTTAAAAAGTAGGTTCAATAAAATGCAAATAAATAGAATATTGTTAGTAAAATTATACATACTTACTATCTACTATATAATAAGGAATATATAATAAATACATAAAAGGGTACGTATATACAAAATCTTTTAATAAATAAAATTATACACTTAATACAAAAATAAAATAACACAATAAAAATACAAAATAAATATAGTGCGTTGGGGTAATACTGGACAAATTTTCGCCTAGTTAAAAGAGTCTGGCAAAAACTCTATTTTTTCGACATTCATGTACGTCAGATTACTGAAACATGGCGCAAATCGTTAATGGTTAAACGTAGTTTAGCCATGAGATGCTTCTACTCTTGTAAACTAAACGGTTTCTGCTTAAAACGTGTGCGAAGCAAAATATCACTTACAAAGCGAAAGAGAGATGACGATGATGATGAATAAAGAAAGTAGCTAGTTACAGCCTATATGAGTTCCACTTCTGGACGTAGGCCTTCTCTTGCTTCTGAGAGAGTTTTAGGGCAAGGAAATGTCCGTAGCGCTGGCCCAACGTGTGTTGGCAGACTTTACATGTCTTTGAAATATTTTTTTTATTTCTCAGACATGCAGGTTTCCTTACGATGTTGTCCTTCGCCGCTGAGCATAGTAAAATCAGCACTGAAAATTGCAAATAACAATTTCGAACCCAGGTTGTTCGTGTACTGTGGAATTCACAGCGAACGCTAAGCCTCTGAGCTACTACGGGTCTTCAAGAAAGTTATAAGTTATAAGAGAATAAAAATATAAGGGAAAAACTTATTTGTTGTTAAATTATTTTTAATTTAGTTTTATTTATCTTTCGCATTAAATTACTCTTTACTTGTTGTGCTGCGTTTTAAACTGGAATAAAATGCATTTCTTTCTTTCAAAACACTGCATTTAAGCGCTGCGTTTCTACCGCTTGTTTGTGTCATCCCATCCCCTTACAATCGGCCCGCTTCAGGCGCCGGCGCCAATATGAGATATTGATCCCTGAACACGTGTCCCGATACACTCAAATATGGGAATACATGGAACCTGTGGCTTATGGGAACAGGGCCACCTGTTCTTAAAAGCTTTGTTACTAATTTTTTGTAATTTTTAAAGGCTATTTTAACGTTTTCAGGTTTATTAAGTCATTCATTCTTGACTTTGTGACTTTTAAAGTTATTTCACTACAAAATATTTTGTTAAATGATGATTTAACAAAACTAATTTAAATTATTGAAAAAAAATTTACAACGGTTTTCAGTTGGACGATTTTGTTTAGGTACTTTATAAGTTTAAAGGTTCGTATTTCATTTTTACAGGTCGTAGAGTCTGCTGCAGCTATATCGGTTGTAGCACTAGCACGAATGGGTCGGCTCGACCGGTGTAGGACCACGCTCACACACCACGTGTTTCGTGTGGTGAGTGTAGAGAATCGAAGTCACCTTTTTACTGGAAACAAGGCGAAACATTATTATTTCTTAGTCGTCAAAGGTGCATCTGCAATTTGATTCTTTCTTAAGAAAACATCTTTGCGAGAATAATTGTAGATGTCTATGGACCACAGCATTACTTACCATAAGGTAGCCTTTGTGGTCGTGTGTAGCCCATATTCTTTAAAAAAATACTTTATTTTTTAGTATATTAATAATTGTTTATGAACTTTTTGTAAGCTTACTGACAAGACAATATTTAAGATGTTTTTATTGTCCTCCAGACCGAATTTCGGTCACGGCGGCCTGCTTCAATGGAACCAGCCATCGGCGCAGGACAGGATTATAGTGCCCAAGTGTATGCGCAAGCACAGGTGCACTCTCGATTCCTTCATTGTCGTAATCTGATGGGATGGTAAACTGACACTACCGGAGATAGGTTAGGCGTAGGACCAACGGCTTTACGTGCTTTCCGATGCACAGGGGTGAGACACCGCGAAATTTCTGACTCCGGGCAGCTACTGAGAATTTCTTGACGGAAAACTCAATAATCGATTTTTGGCCCAACCCGAGATTCGAACCCAGGACCTCATGATCAGCAGTCGCACTATTACAACCACTAGACCAACGAGGCAGTCATTAATTAACTTTAAACATCATACATAGTAAAGCAACGTTCAAACGTAGTAGGACAAGTTTACTTTTGTAGCTCCTACAAGGTGGTAAGATTTTTTTCTGTCTAGGAGTCAATCTGAGAAGGTACCTACCAACTTACCTATTTGTGCCGCCAAATGTCAGTGGTCTGCACTGTTGTGGTCCGGTCTGAATGGTATAGGTAAAGGACTAGTATAAGTACAGGCCCAGAGGCATTCCATATTAGCCCTCAGAGATGATAACTGATAATACATTTGTAGCCTTACTTGTTTGAAGTTATTATGCAGGTGCTCATCGACTGCAGTAACCACTAACCATCAAGTAGACTGAAAGTTCCTTTGTCACTTAAAAAAAAGTGTACGATGACATAGCGCTCGGTCTCTAAACTGCCCAGACTCATTATGTGATAAATTCCTTTTATAGATAATAAAAGATTCTATATTTTAAGCCATTAAAATAAAAAGATTATAAAAATAAACTTTATCAAGTGCCTATAATATTGTATATATGTATATTATTATAATACTAAGCGTACTACTAAGGTATTTTACTGCTCGAATGTGGACCTAAATTCAGTGTTAGACGCAAAGACATTGCTAATTCCAGTGGGAGCAGTGCACACACCTAATGCTCACAACATTGCTAAATCAAATCTAAACCGTAATTTAAAGTTTCAACCTTACCAGTGCCCCTGTGGTAGCAGCGTCGACGAGTTTGGACTCCACGGACTTTCATGCAAGAAAAGTGCAGTTCTTTGAACGAAATCATCCGAAGGGCTCTTGTCTCTATAAATATCCCCTCGGTTTTAGAGCCCTGCGGAATATTTAGAGACGATGGCAAGAGACCCGACGGTATGACTTTGGTCCCTTGGGAGAGAGGTAAAGCCCTAGTGTGGGATGCTACTTGCGTTGACACTTTGGCGGCCTCTCATCTCAAGGGTACCTCTTTTAGAGCCGGAGCGGCATCAGAGAGATTTTAGAGCCGGAGTGGCATCACCGAATTTAGTAAATGGCGCAAATATGAGTCTTTGAGAAATGACTACATATTTGTGCCATTTGCTGTAGAGACTACCGGTCCGTGGGGTCCACATGCAATGAAGTTTCTAAAGGAACTGTATCCACGACTGGTCGTCGCTGCTGGTGATAAGAGGGCTGGTTCTGTCCTCGCTCAAAGGCTAAGTACAGCTATTCAGCGAGGAAACGCAGCCAGCGTTCTTGGCACTATACCACAGGGAGCAGGTCTTTTTGACAATCAAAATTTTTAGTTTTAGATTTTCTATATTATAGTTTCTTCTTTTATATTGTATATAATTAGTTTTAATCATAAATATTATAATTTTAATTTTTATTTTAGTTAAGTTCTTTATTATAATTTTTGTAATCTAGATCTAAATTAATTAAAACAATGAAAATATATTAGATAAAAAATATAATTTTACATTTAAAGTTAATTTTACAATATTTAAAAAAAATCCCATAAATACAGCCCGTAAATAATGGCAAGGAACACAAAGTATTTCGAAGGCATCTAAAGACCGCCAAAATGTACTGACACAGAACAGCAGGTACTTTCTTGCCCTAGAGTCCTCTCTGAAATGATCTGAAGGTCTGTATCCATCATGTAAAATATATTGGAAATGAGTTTACTTGAAGTATATCCCCATAGAGACGTACAAAACCTACAATACAAACAAACTACCTGAACATTGACCCCATAGATCTCCCATAGTCTATGATCTGCCCGGCTCAATACAACAGTACAGTACAGTACAGTACTGTACACCGCTACAAGCGGTGTCCGACACACCGTCCGGAATCGCAAATCGGTCTCACGTGGAATACAGTTCTCATCTCCAGGTTCAGGCACCAGTGCGAACGCCTTCCACTTGACAACATCTAACAAATAGTGGAATTGAATCGTTGACAGCCGAGTTCTTTCTAGCCATTTTGATTTACTCGCATTGCGAGAGATATTGCAACTGATACAATTACAAGATTTATGATTACAACAGATATTTATACGTGGTAGAGCCATGCTGCAGTTATATTAGTAGTATAGTTGTAGCACGAATGGGTCGGCTCAACCGGGAAGGACCACGTTCTCACAGAATGCCAGCGTCAAATAGTAGCTTAATGCTGCTGTGTTTCGTATGGTGAGTGTAGAGAAGCGGAGACCCTTTTTACTGGAAACGAGGTGTTTTATCTTATGGCCGCCACACACGGTCAGTTCAACTGATCATTCCAACTGATCAGTTCAAACTAAAACTGTTGATATTTAAAAAAATAATTTTATAAATAAACTTATATTATGTAAGACTCCGATATTACTATATTTATAATCGATACATCGAAAATCTACTATTTTAAAAAATATCAACAGTTTTAGTTTGAAGTGATCGTGTGCGCATTTTGATTCGTAATCGAGGATAGATGTCTATGGGCCGCAACAACCACTTACCATCAGGTGGACTGTGTACTCGTTTGTCACCTTATCCTATAAAAAAAACTTCAATCAATTGCTCGTATTAATTCCAGCCTTCACAAGTTTTATTATATTAAGTTTATCAGACAAATGCTGCCGCCTTTTCCTGTTTCAATGCCCCCTGTCGCCTCCTACAGCAGAAAACGGATGATATGGGGTGGTGTACTATCGTACGCCGCCTCTGCACAGCAAAATTATTTAATGAAAATATTTTTTATTTGCATATTATATTGTAGAAATAAATTAATAAAAACTATGACAAATAAAGTTATATATTTATATTCGTGATTATTATATCATGATTCGTGAGCCGTGGTAGCTCAGATGGTAAGCGCTCGCTGTAGTACGCTGTAGTACGCGAGCAGACCGGGTTCGATCCCCGCCGGCACCAATGAAATTGTTAATTGCAATTTTAAGTGCTGATTTACCACGTGCTTGGCGGTGAAGGAAAACATCGTGAGGAAACCTGCATGTCTGAGAAATAAGGAAAAAAATATTTCGAAGACATGTGAAGTTCGCCAACACGCACTGGGGCAGCGCGGCGGATAATTCCTTGCCCTAAAACCCTCTCAGAAATGAGCGGAGGCCTGTGCCCAGCTGTGGGACGTATGTAGGCTGTAACTTTACTTTTATTTATATTCGTGCCATTTGCTATAGAGACTATCGGTCCGTGGGTCTACGTGCGGTGAAGTTCCTAAAGGAACTGTACCCGCGACTGGTCGTTACTGCTGGTGATAACAGAGCTGGTTCTTTACTCGCTCAAAGGCTTATATAGTATAGCTATTCAGCGAGGGTAGACAGCAAGCGTTTATGGTACCATACCACGGAGTGGTATGGTACCATAAAGCTGGACTGTATGACACTTAAAAATTTTAGTTCTAGTTTTCCTTTACTATTGATTTTTTTTTAATATTGTATGTAACCATTTAGTTAGATTTATTTTATATTATGTTTTAACAAATAGAAACTTACTGATATATTTTTAATAAAAACTCAATTTTTTACATCTAAATAAACATAAACTAAAAATATATTTACGATATCTGTGATTAGATCATTACGAATAAAACGCAAACAGAATTGGTCATCATTTACCGGTTGATGGAAATAGAATGCCGTTTTCTATGCGTCCGGCCGTCGGTTTTCCAATATACGACCGGTGATGTATGTGCGCCACGTGGGTGTTTGATGTATTAATATTGGTAGTGCTTTTAAGGTTATCGCTGTGTGGAAGGTGATCTGGCCCGATAGTCCGATACCATGCCACCCGTCCGCACAGGTAGACGTAAAGTTGATTTTGTTTTGTGTATAATATTTAAACTATTATTTTTGGTAACAGGAAATATTCTGCTTATAGTTAATAGTGATGCAAAGAAAATTATATTACTAATAGATAACAAATGCTTATATTACAATTCATTCCTTCGTGAGGAGGGGGTAATGTTCAGGACTTTTAGGGGTTGAACTTAATATTAACATGCTCGTGTGAGGAGTAAGGATAAGTTCACGATAATGGATTTTTCTTGTCCAATCAGAAGGAACTTAAAACGGTAATAGATTTAAAAAAAAGTTGTACACAAATTTTATTACTTGCATTTAAATAAAAACCAAAATATTGTATGAAATAGTGCATTCAAAGCCATGGCTTTTTGAGTTATGCAGTCGATAATGCTAATAGTTGTAATAATAATATAAACGTCAGTTATTGAGAACCTGGGAGCTCGCGATCTCTATTCGCGTTTGAAATCACGAGACCAATGACGCAGTCAATGTTTGAGTATGTACAGAGAGTATGTACAGACAGTATAGACTGTGATTACTTATATATTATGAACAATGACTTATATTTATGGTTACTGTCACTTCATTTCATCTTATGAACGACGTAAAGGTAAACTGCGAGAAGAGCATTATTTTTTGGCTTTTGGATGTGGTACGAACGTAAGAGAATTTCACTTTCACATATCATACTAAAGATGTCAAAAGAGGTGACAGAGGTACGGAAAAGTTTTACGTGATAGAGCCATGCTGCAGTTATATTAGTAGTATAGTTGTAACACTAATGGGCCGGCTCGACCGGGAAGGGACCACGCTCTCACAGAATACCAGGGGCAAATAGTATCTTAATGCTGCTGAGTTTCGTATGATGAGTGTAGAGAACCGGAGACCCTTTTTACTGGAAACGAGGCATTCCACCTAAGTCCTCACAGGTGAAAACGCATCTGCATTTTGATTCGTAATCGAGGATAGTCGTAGATGTCTATGGGCCACAACAACCACTTACCATCAGGTGGACTGTGTGCTCGTTTGTCACCCTATCCTACAAAAAAGGTAAACTAAACAGGAGAAAGACAACAGCATCTTCTTTATAACAACTAAAAATAATAAAAAAACTACGACTGCCAATCAGCTTGCCAAACGTGACAACTGTGGTAAAAAATAAAAATCCCCCTATAAGCAATCCATCCAGTAAGCGTATGTTTAAAAGTAGATTTTAATACTAGTGACAGGGAGTAGTTTTAGAGTGAAGCAATTATATTTAATTCCGATTCGAGGCATCTCTTACTAATAAACCAATCCACCTCGTAAGCGTAGTTTTGAGTGATGTTTAGGCCCATTACTATAATGTCCGCCAGACTAAATTTCAGTCAAAGCGGCCCATCTCAACGGAGACTAACAATATGCGCAGGACAGGATATGCCCAGGTGCATGTGCAAGGACAAATGTACTATCTGTGCATTTTCTATTCTCTCACTCTCATATTGCGATAGAACGCCGGAAATATCAGCAGGACCATCGACTTTACGTAGTCTCCGAGGCAGGTGGTGAATCACTGGCCAGGCTGCTACTTAAAATTTCTTGTCGGAAAAACTCAATAGCTATTTTTTCCGACCCGGGATTCGAACCCGGGATCACCAGTACAACGAAGAACTCAAGTTTATTTTTTAACTCAGTCCACTACAGTTACAGTTACTTCACACACTAATGTGTGCTGTTTACGACGAACAAAATATTTTCTTTCTAGAATTATTATTTAATTACAACATTGCTTCCGCCTGTACACCATTACTAAGCCCCCGTACAGTACGCGGCGCTCGTTAGCTTTTATTTGGATGCCGGACTCCTGTTCCAGCGTCTGTACACTGGTGGACATTTTCACAAAATGTACGGACTATATTTAAATTAAAATTATTCCATAATTTTATTTAGTGGTAGTTGTGCTACTCTCTTTTTTAACTAAGTTAAATCTGAACGCATGAAAGACAAACATTTTTTTTTCCTTTTCAGAGATTTGCAATCGGCTTATCTAGCTTTAATAAGCCATAACAAAGTCAATAATACATATATAGCACAATACAGCGTGAACATATCCATAACAATGTATAGTGCGCGATATTGGTGTGCTATGAGCTATATACTATATGCTCCCTTTCACTGCCACTTTGGTCTAGTGGTTGTAGTAGTGCGACTGCTGATCGTGAGGTCCTGGGTTCGAATCCCGGGTCGGGTCAAAAAAATAATTATTGAGTTTTTCCGTCCAGAAATTCTCAGTAGTTGCCCGAAGTCAGGAAGTTGGCGATGTCTCACCCCCGTACCTCGGAAAACACGTAAAGCCGTTGGTCCTGCGCCTGATCTCTCTCCGGTCATGTCTGTTTACCGTCTCATCGGATTATGAGAGTGAGGGAATAGAGAGTGCACCTGTGTTTTCGCATACACTTGGGCACTATAACCCTGTCCTGCGCCGATAGCTAGCCTCCGTTGGGGCAGGCCGCCGTGGCCGAAATTCGGTCTGGAGGACATTATTATTATATGCTTTTATATTATAGCGTAGTCTGAAAGCTACTTAATATAACACATTAAGTTTTGCAGTGAGAAAATTTTTTGTTTGTATCTACTAATATTAACGAAGAACAGAATATTGTATTTCGGTCTTTTTTCCCAGTTGACCCGAGGGTTGTCGAAATGCATTCATGCAGGATTTACTGCATTCATTCGTGGATATTAAAAGCCCATTGCCGATTATAGGTTTCTCCATAGATTGCCTCATAGGGGGATATTGGGAATAGTTACCACTCCCGACAGGCGGGTTCGCAATCACAGCTTTTAATCATTATGAGTTGTTATAAGGAAATGGCCATGTGATTGTATAGAGCTGGAGCTGGGTAAGAATATTCACTACCTCATATATTCCTGTAGGTATCGTAAGAGGCGACAGAGAAAATCAAACCAGGAAATGATCAGCAACGTCCGAACGAATATTCCCCATGAAGCAATCCATGGGGAGACCTATTTTCACCAGTGAACTTTTCATGAGCTATTAGGTATCAGGTTATCAGGAAGATGCTGTTACTGCTGCTTTCTTACGCCACCCAGAGGAAGATACGGGTTTGTTAGGATTCGCTTACGTCTCTATACGGCGAACTCTAGACGAAATATTATCATAAATATAAGAATCATTAGTAATGTAAATAAGCTGGTACGTACAAAATATTATAAAATATAAAAACACAAAACAGAAATATAACATGTAATATTTATTTTATTAAAACAGTAAGAGTTTCTTTGGCCGGCAGTGTACGGCGGAATCTTTCTCAGTGCGTTATCAGTGTTCAGTACATGTGCACAGTTTAATGTTCCCATTCCGTTTTATTCAATTAATTGCCGCCGACCGATGATGTGAGATCGAAACGAATAAAATAAAATCATTACACGTAGCGATTTGTTAGTCACGCATTTTAGATAGACATTTGCGTTAATATCCTAGCTTTTATGAAGTTTCTGATTAATGGATGCCTGTTCTCGTAGCTTAGATCGACTACTAAAAAAGATTTATATATTCATGTTTTAAGCTTTTACAAATATAATTAAATGGTTTTTATATTTAATTTTGTATTTTACATAAATATCTACATTTTTTTAATATTCTATTTTCTTGCGTCATAGCCAAACTGCAACCAGAACTTGCATATTATTGCTGCAGCACAAACGGGTCACCTCAATCTCATCATCACACCGAATACCAGCGCAAAATAAGAGTAAAAAGCAGCTGTTTCGTATGTTGAGTGAAATCCGTACACCCTTGCTAATGAGGCATTCTTTTTTGTCCTTTGGAATTACATGCATTTTGATTCTTTACCGGGGATAAATGTTGATGTTGAATGTTGATGTTGATGATGTGTTGTTATCGTTCTCGCTTGTCACCCTTAGTTTTATAACAAATTATCATTATTATGAACCGATTTCAAAAAGGAAGAGGTTCTCAGTTCAAGTGTATGTTTTTTTGTATTTATGTAACGCGATATCTTCGCAGGTTTTGAAGCCATTTTAATATTTTCCATTAAATTTTGAAGAATGAACTCCGCCCCCAAGTGTGGAAAATAGGGGAAAATAGTTTCATATTGGACTGTTATTAGAGGGATTTCATACATCTTTGCAGATAAAGAACCGATTTTAATTATTTTTATTTCATAAATAAACGATACTGCAAGGGTAGTTTCATATAAATAAATTTGGAAAAAAAATTATACTCCCAAGGGTTGAAAGCAAATAACAAATAACTTCTATTTTATCAATTTCAAGTCGGTTTTTGCTTTTTGTTAAAAGTCATACTTAATAATTTATGAAAGTCATGTTCAAAATACTGAAAATTCGGTTCATAAAATTTTATCTATTCGTATAAACTATTTGGAGCGTAATTACAGTTAATAATTTTGGTATTTGTGTTCATTTTGTGCTTAATGCTACTGTGTTTCGTATGGTGAGTGTAGAGAACCGGATAACTCCTTTTAGAAAACCAAGGCATCTTAGTCCGCTGGGGTGACAACGCATCTGCATGTGATATGATGTCTATGGTATATGGGGCAAAGTATTCATCTACAATCAGGCGAACTGCGTGCTCGTTTATTGCCGTCATTCAACTAACAAAATCGTTGTGCAAATTATGTATGTAAAGCGCCTCCGATGCGGGTAAATATTCTAGTGACGGATTTTTTAAAAAAAATCGCACTTCAGAAACCAGAACTTACAGAAATCAGAAACCAGTTCTGAAATCCAATTAGTGATTTGCGGCTTAAGCATAGAAAAGTAAAACTTTTTTTTCGCCAACGACTAAAACGGAGTAGCAGCTAAGCCGGATCAAAGTTCACGTAGACTTTAAATATGGATAAAAACAAACCGTAAGAAAGAAAAGTTTTATCAATGCATTGACGAATTCTCGGGTCTCATCCATCGGCGTGCAGGGCCTGCAAAAAACCGGCGCCGACCCGCCAATAAATAACGTTGACGGTGTCAATACGCCGCCTACGAACGCCTACGAACGCCCACGCGGGACGCGCGACAAAAAATATACTTTAGAAAAATAATAAGAAATATTTAAAAACAAAAAAGTTGGGAAACTGTGTGAAAAATAAATCTACTACTTAAGAACATATCTATTAGTCTACTATTGTATTTGGTCCCTCCGATTTCGGAAGGTTTTGTATTAATCACAATGCTTGCTAACAATTTTACCGAATAAATTTTATTCCTAATCAGCTGGTAGCCGACGCATTGCTGCCGCAGAAAAAATAAATGTGAAAATATCGTTTTAATTTTGGAAGATTCATATTGTTTGATTAGGAATGAAACAAATTCATTGACATAGACATAGGTTTTATTAGCATCACTACACTCACTAAATATACATTTAGAAGTAAATAACAATATAAAAACACACAAGGTACAAGATGGTAAACATATTAAAATATAAATTACGGCAAGAGTGAAGTGACGTGATGCCAAAAGGGATTCCATCTCAACATTTGCTATCTTAGGTATTGCTATTCATTCTGTATTGCGCCCGCGTCGTTATCGGTTCTAACTGTCCGTTTAAAATATACTGAATCAACCTTTCACTCTTTAGTATACATTTTTAGGTATACACATAAAATTCCAAAAATACACATACATACACGTTCATATACACACTCACGCATAAAAATATTTGTTTGAGCTTACGGAAATTGAGCTTTAAAACCGTTTATAGATATAGTTTCCCGTATAGGTGGTGGTAAATTATTCCAACATTTAGTGGCCATGTATTTTTTTTTTGTAGAATAGGGTGACAAACGAGCACACAGTCCACCTGATGGTAAGTGGTTGCTGCGGCCCATAGACATCTACATCTATCTTCCATTACAAATCAAAATGCAGATGCGTTGTCACCCGTGAGGACTGAGATGGAATGCCTCATTTCCAGTAAAATGGGTCTCCGGTTCTCTACACTCACCATACGAAATACAGCAGCATTAAGCTACTATTTCACGCTGGTATTCTGTGAGAGCGTGGTCCTTCCCCGGTCGAGCCGACCCATTCGTGCTACAACTATACTACTAATATAACTGCAGCATGGCTCTACCACGTTTAAAAACTGCCACGAATCGCAGCTGTTGGGCGATATAGGATTGCCAGAATAGGGGTTGCCGTTCTCATGCTTCGACCATCATCTGCTCTTTTCCATTTTAATTTTTGAAAGAAGGTTTCCGGTCTTTCTGATTTTATGCATCCGAACAGAAGCGTAGCTAAATGTAAATCTCTCCTCAATGACATTCTTAATATGTCCGACTTATTAAGATATTATGGATGTACATGATGATATCGAGGAATATTAAAGATCTACCTTGCATATGCGTTTTACACTCTTTGTTGACCTATTTGTTTTAGCAAATAATCTAGGACCGTACACAGTATCTGCGTACTTCACGCCAGACGAAAAATATCTATCATGGATATTCAGACTGGTAATGGTGATCACTGTCACACGTGCAACGCACTGTGATCGAAAAATCACAGGCGTATAGATAATGGAATATTTTCCTTTCAATGGGAGAGGCCCATGATTTGTGTTTTTACGGGAAAAAAGTAGTTGATGCATTTCATCGTGCTACTAATAAAGAAGCAAAAAATATGGTGATGATGATTCGGCTATAAAAGCTGATAATTACAGTATCATACTTGTCCAAAATCGAAGATTTAATATAAAAGAATATTTTGATAATGCGTAACAGTTTTTATGATTGCTAAATTGTTTAAATAGTTATCCTGATAAATGTTAAAAATCATACCATAGGGTTAGTTGTAACAAAATCCCGGGGCTTGTTGTAACGTGTTACAACATGCCCCAAGTTATGATGTAGATACCTACTTTATCCTTTGTTTTAGAATGAGGGTGTATTAAAGAAAGTCAGAGCGGTCAACACAAAGGCACGAAGTGTATGAGTTAGCGGCAGCTGAAGTTTTAGAAAAAAAATGCAGTACTCGGAAAGCTAGTCAGACTTTCAGATTATGTCACGTCTCTCTTTATAGATACATAGAGAAAAAGAAGAATAATGAAAGTCTACAAAAACTTTCTCGCCATCGAAGCCATATAATGAAACCCACAAAATGTTGATTCTTACATAAGTATAATACTTTGTTAGATAGCTATTAAGAAGAAATAATTACGAAGCATACCTTAGATATAAATAATTTAATTACTTACTGTGATTTAAAAGTGCCATGATGATTATAAGAGGTGTTTAACCAAATAAAACCGTTAATTACTTAATTTTTAAGTGTTGAGTACTAAAAAAGTGTATTTGAGTTGATTTTTGATAAGAATTACATATTACTTACTTAAGAAAGATGTCAATGTTGTTAAAAATAAACAAAGAATAAATGATTAAAGTTATTATTGTCGTTTTTTTGTCGTTACTACTTGCCCCGGTAGACGTTACAACTTGCCCCAAGCACGAGGTAAGTTGTAACACCGCACTTCTTCTAGAAAATAATTGATTGTAAAATAATGACCAATAGTTATGGTATTATTTTTACTTGATATGGTAGAGGAAGAGTTACAGTATCCATCCATCTTTATTTAGTAGAAATTTAATCAATAGATCTCAAGATATATTAGTTTTAATGAAAACTGTTACAACAAGCCCCTCGCTCCCCTAGTACCACCCGTGGAGCTCCTACTCCTTCCACACGGTCTCCTGCTCGGAAATGCTAAGCACTGCTGGGTCCTGCCAATGCTCGTTGGCTAAGGATCGAGGGGTAAGCCCTTTATCACTAGAAATGACGTCATTATAGAATGGTTGGTCCGATCTCGCCAGGAAGTAATCACGGAGGCTGCACACTTCGCGATTATGCATGGTGAGCGCGCTCAAGAAGCCACGCCCACCATGCTTTCGCGGCAAGTACAGCCTCATTACCGCCGATCTCGGATGACGCATCCTATGGGACGTCATGGTAGTGCGGACTTTTCTATCCAGGGCGTTAAATTCAGTCTGAGTCCACTTGAGTATGCCAAAGGTATACATGAGGACAGGCATGACCCAACCGTTATATGCGTGTGTCTTATTCACACCGGACAAAAGGCTGTTAAGCACTTGGGTCAAGCGTGCATAAAACACGTCGCAAACTGACTGTTTCATACCAGCCTCATCGATACCGATGTTCTGTGACATACCAAGGTATCGGTATGTTTCAGCCTCGGAAAGGGTCCTTAAGTTGACGGGCATAGATAAGTCTATGTTATTATTATTATTAGATATTATTATTATTATCTACCCTTTACTTCATGTCCAAATGCTCACAGATAAATACTGAAGTTTTTACTTACAGCAACATTTTAATCGTGTTCGTCCAACCTCTCCAAAGCTGTAGTAACTTATCAGTATAATATAATAACTCTCAGTACCCAATATGTTATTACATTGGAGTGAAATAGGAAACGTGATTTTTTTTTTCAAAATATGTACTTCCCCTCTATGCGTCCAACTGATGGCGGAAAATTAGTGATGAGCGAAATCGGTTTTGATCTTGCAGTCTTGCGATTTTGTAAGACCAAGTCCAAGATAGATACACTAGCAAGACCAATAACAAGACCAAATGAACAAGTATAAAATCGAAACCAAGACCGAGGATGCAAGACCAAGACTGCAAGACTTATGTAAAAATTATAACTTCCGTTATTAATGAGATATTCCGTTATAAATAGATGGAAGCGTCATGTCAATTTCCCATTTTAGCAAAAAGGCCTGAGATTTTTTGTCAATTTCGGCTACATCTGTACCAGTCAACCTGTCAGGTTATCAAAAGCATCGCTTGTGACCGAAAGCATCGCAATAGATTGAATCGGCTCACCAGGGTCAATTCATGGTCATCAGGTAAAAAATATATTATATATTATTTTAAAGTTAAAGTTACAGCCTATACATATACGTCCCACTGTTAGGCACAGGCCTCCTCTCATTTCTGGGAGGGTTTTAGGGCAAGGAAGTGTCCGCCGCGCTGCCCCAATGCGTTTGACAAATTTCACATATCTTCGAATTATTTTTTTTATTTGTCAGACATACAGGTTTTCTCACAATGTTTTCCTTCACCGCCGAGCACGTGGTTAATCAGCACTCTTGTTAATTGCTATTTGGAGTGCGCGTTGATCGAACCCGGTTTGCTCGCGTACTGTGAACTTTACAGCGAGCGCTAACCATCTGAGCTACCACGGCTCAGATGGTGAGTGCAGATATTATATTTTATAATTATAATAATATAATATGATTAATAGAACCAATACGATAAAAATATTTTATTATTGTAAAATAAAGTTCAACTTATTATAGATATTATTTGTTGATAACTTATAATTTATACCTATAAAAGCCTAGATTTTTTTTCTAAACGACGTAAGTAGTAAATAACAGACCGAATGGGCAAGACTAAACCAAGACCAAGACTGAATACTCAAGAACAACAGCAAGACCAAAACAACAAGTATTTGAGCAAGACCAGGACCAAGAACGGACAAGCAAGACCGAGACCGATGTCAAAAACTGTCTTGTCTTGGTCTTTGTCTTACTTTGCCCATCACTACGGAAAATCGGTCCCGTCGGAATTTCCCAGATTGGTTATGTGAAGTATGGTCTAAGAGCTAGCAACGTTTTGTAGAGACCATTTCAGGTAGGCTAGTTTTAAGATATACCTTTTTTCTCACTCTTCTGGTCTGCATACGGGCTAGCTTGGAGCGGGTGGAGGTTGACACCATTAGTACGTATTGAACCTGTAGAGCTAACATAATAATTATTGAAACAATTTTAGGAAGGAATTTTTTTTTGATTAAATTTATTTAGCTAATTCTAAATGCTGTGTCAATGCCTACTTTAATGTATGGTAGTGAAAGCTAGGTGTGGAAGAAGAAGCACGAAAGTAGAATAAATGCTTTAGAAATGCGGTCTTTAAGGAGTATTAGTTTCATAGGTGGTAGACCCATGCTGCAGTTATATTAGTAGTATAGTTGTAGCACGAATGGGTCGGCTCGACCGGGGAAGGACCACGCTCTCACAGAATACCAGCGTCAAATAGTAGCTTAATGCTGCTGTATTTCGTATGGTGAGTGTAGAGAACCGGAGACCCTTTTTACTGGAAACGAGGCATTCCATCTTAGTCCTCACGGGTGACAACGCATCTGCATTTTGATTCGTAATCGAGGATAGATGTAGATGCTTATGGGCCACAGCAACCACTTACCATCAGGTGGACTGTGTGCTCGTTTGTCACCCTATCTTATAAAAAAAAAAAGGTATGCTAGGGCTGAATCTGAATGACAGGGTGAGAAATTGTGTGATAAGAGAAAAATGTGGTGTGTAAGATGATATTGTGACCAGGATTAAGAAAGAAATGCTTCGGTGGTTTGGTCATGCAGAAAGAAGGAACGAGGAAAGAGTGAAAAAGCAAATTTATATTGCAGATGTAAATGGCAGAATCGGGAATCGGTTTATGTATTATGTTTTGTATTTATTTAGCTTTTCTAAACATAAATATATTGTTGCCCGACATTTTCATCACTGCGTACTGGCAGACAGTAATTTTAATTAATTTTTTTAAATGTTATTGTATGGCTGAAATTTTAATACAATATTATTTAAGTATAGGCAATTCCAAAATTAATTTGCCAAATAATAATTCTACCGTTAAACCATGAGCCTGGGCAATTTTTTACCGACAAATAGTAATATCAGCACGAAAGTTTACGCCTATCTCACAAGTTTACCACCCGCCCGCGCCTGAGTAAAGCTATTAACACACGGTCAGCAAGCGACAAGTGCTTAGTAAATCATGGTGGGGGTATCGACTTGTCGCTTAGTAAATAGGATCGTTTTCTATTCACAAATACTAATACTAAGCACTAATCAGCGTGTTTACACATGAGGACTTAGTATTAGTGACAAGTACTAAGCGCTTAGCTACCAAGCCCGTGTAAACCGCCCATAACGTAATGAATAGTTCAGGTGATATAATATTATGCTTGCAGCGGCTTGCAGGAACAATCTTCGAAAGGCTTTTGCCGTGCAGTTTGCTCAAAAAGGCTGCCAAAGAAGAGAAAGAAAAAATACGTATTTAATTAAGAAATTAAAACTAAAAAAGTGTATTCTATTTTAATAGGACGTAGATTTGTAACTGTTAATATGTAAAACTTAATTGAATTTTTTCTAAGCTATAAATGGCAACCTTAAGATTGCAATAATTACAATTCTGTGATGGAAAAAAATCTCATACAAATCACCTTCAATCAAAAAGAGTAAATATACATACGCGTCACAATCTGAGAGGGTTCGGGAATTAGTCATTCGCGCTGCTTTAGTACGTGTTGGCAGCCTTTACATCCTCAAAATATTTAATTTCTCGGTTCCCGATAACGCTTTCCTTTATCAGCGTAATCGTAGTATATCCATCCATCCCTTCAGCCTTTAAAAGTCGCTGAACATAATCCTCCATAGAGTGCCTCATAAGGGCAAGAGGATTAGCAACTGCAGTAAGTTACACTTTAGATTTGTTATCAAAAAAATGTTGCTGCCCACTCCTAGCATGTATCCCTGGGTCACCTCTTACGTCACCTACGTGACGCGTGACGACCTGAGATAGTGCATGTTCTGAGAACGCTTTAGAAATTTACCCAATTAACAGTTTCACTGGTGCCGGTACTGGTGCTGGAATAAAATTAATTTATTGAACAGAAAGAAGTAAAAGCTTTATAAACTTTACTAAGAAACGCCTGAATATAGGAAGCGACATAAAAACAAGTAAGGGTCAAACATTAACAAAAAGTTTAAGGGTCACCTAGAGACGCATGTTGCGTAAAATTTGTCAATGAGTTATAGCTCCCATGTGGCGATCGAGGCGAGATGGCGCCATAACTTGGGATAAAAAAAACAAAAAGGTGCGGAATTTCATGGTCTATTACACAAAACTTTGAATAGTTTAAAAGAAAGGTCAATTTGGATTATAATAAAGCTGACACTGCGCTACGATATAACGCGCACATGTGAACTAGTGCTTATAGTCAACCAAATCTAAGAAATACCTTTTGACGTTTCACATTAATCATTCCGCAATAACTTTGCACCAGCGTACTCACACGATTTAAAATAACCTTTTACGTAAATCCGAAGAATTATGAGGTTATCTATATTTCATTACAACGTGTATGGGTTTTTATCACTAATTTAAATTTAAATTTCTCAAACAAAGCAAAATATTAAAAAATAACCAGTGTTAACTTTTTTTTACTTGACGTCGTTTCAATGATATGTTGCTATATATATTACCGCAGTGTTTGAATGATTAAAATTGGTTGTTATGCGAATGATCGGCAAAATATTCAAATAATCGGTAAAAATTTTCAAATAATCGAATCATTAATTTTTTTAATGCATTATTTGTTTAATTTAATTTTTAGTTTTTAAATTCCTTAAATTACATGAATCATGAATAAAACAAGTTTATTTTTTTTTTATTGTCAAAGTGTGTAGGCAAAAATACTCATGTACAAGGCCGTGCTAAAATATCCACTACATAATTTCAATATCCCGCCATTTCGGTACCAGTTACTCGACTCCACAGAGTCAGTAATTCATTCTTGGGGCGATGTATACGTTTTTACAACAAAATCCTAGAAAATATACAAAATTTGACGTAAGTACACAAAGTTTAAAAACTTTATAGAACTAAGTTTGCATAAAAAGGGTTATTTCAATATTAAGGAATTTATGGATGATAATACCTCCTGGGAAGGGTGATCGCTACCAAGTTATTTCTAATTGGTTTTAAGTTGTTAATTGTAACACGCATGATTGTAAGCTCTTATTTTTTTTAAACTAGTCACGTTGGTTTTTTCGCTGGTTCTTCCCAGGACAGAGGTTTTTATGCGAACCAGTGGTAAATGAAAACAGTGACTTTCAATAAGTATTATTCATAATCTATATTAAATAAAAAGTTTCTGTTTCTATTTCGAGAGCTTACTGTTCGTAATTTTGTGATTTTTTCTTTTGTCTTCTTATTTTGTGACTCGGCTTTAACTTTTTGGGCCGTTTCTTGTATACTAACTTTTTGTATGTGGTAGAGCCACGCTACATCAATATTATAGTTGTAGCACGAATTGGTCGGCTCAAGCGGGGCAGGACGACGCTCTCACAGAATACCAGCGTAAAATAGTAGCGTAATGCTGCTGTGTTTCATATGGTGAGTGCAGAGAACCGGAGACCCTTTTTACTGGAATCGAGGCATTCCATCTAAATCCTCTGGGATGACAACGCATTTGCATTTTGATTCTTAATTGAGAATAAATATATGTATGTCAATGGGCCATAGCATCCACTTACCATCAGGTGGACTGTGTGCTCGTTTGTCACTCAATGCTAAAAAAAAATTCGTTGAAGTATGTGCCCATGTCACAAAGGACGATTGGGCGAAAGTAGTAGAAAAAACAAAAAAAAATTGATTATGGATGACTTTAAAAGAGACATTAATTTTGACTACATTATTGAAAATGAAATAATAATTAATGTAAACAACGACATCCCTACTAGTTGTACTGAATGTGATTGAATAAATTTATTTTTAATCTAGTTTCAATTTTAAATTTTTATAACTGTGCCTCTAGAAATAAGCAGTAACAAAAAATACGAAGAAACTGATAAATCTTGAGTTTTAAATTTTCCGTTTTAAATTTATTCTGGTATTATTCAAACCAAACTAAATGATTACCCAACTCTAAATAATCGGTATCGATTTTTTTGGGAATCGAATATCGTACGTTCCAATTTTTTGGTTGGCATGCTTGGTGCAATAAGCCTGACAGCTGTCAAAATGTATTTCTTAGATTTGGTTGACTATAGTTTGTAAGTATTTTTTTAAGGAATAAGGGTGACAGACGAGTCTACCTGATGGTAAGTGGATGCTGTGGCCCATAGACATCTATAGTTTTCCTCAATTAAGAATCAAAATGCATTAATGCAGTAGATTGTCACCCCTAGGATGGAATGCCTCGTTTCCAGTAAAAAAAGAAAGCGTGAAGCATAGTGGACTGTGTGCTCGTTTGTCACCCTATGCTACAAAAAAGGAGATAGGCAGTGCCGTGTTCCTAATAATGACTGAAAATAAAAAAAAAATGCGTTTTCCAACCCGCTTGCCAGGCGTGCCAACAATGGTAAAATGCCTCGTATGAGGCAATCTTTATGTTCAGTAGTGAACTTTCAAAGGCTATAATGGTAACGGTAACCTTTAGCATAAGTTACAAAGATTTTCATGTTTACTCCTAGACAGGCTGTGAATTTAGTTTACTTAGCCCGCCCTCCCCACACCAGGACTTTTCCAATAAATGAAAGTTGTTAACATTCATAAATTGCACATGGTCAAACCTCCCGACCCAGAACAATTGTTTACAGGCTATATAAGCATTAAGCACTACATGAAAGTTGTAGTAGCTTAGGATCTTAGCGCCCGCCGCAAATATTATAATACGCGAGCAAACCATGTTCGACTCCGGTCGGCAGACATTCTTAATTGCAATTAAAGTGCTGATTTACAACATCGCTCGCTGGTGAAGAAACACATTGTCAGAAAACCTGCATGTGTGAGAAGTAAAAAAATATTTCGGTGGCATGTGGAGCAAGCCAATACGCATTGGGGTAGTGCGGTGGACGTTTCCTTGACCAAGAACTCTCTCTGAAATAAGAGGAAGTCTGTGCTTAGCGAGAGGACGTATAAAGGCTGTAATTTTACCTTATATAATATAAGCACTTGCTCCGTGCAAGATTCAAACGCGCGGCCCCGCAGCCAAACATTTAACCATTGAACTATCGAATCGTCAAAGTGTGTGCCCAAATGATATTTCACGGTCAATGTGGCAGTGGCACGCTGTGACGTCAGATGTCTACGTCATCGCACATCCATGGGCCACTTGACATCGACACGCCATTTTATTGGCTGGTTAACGCAGCCATACCACTGATTTTACCAATGTTTATGGTAGTAAAATTAGAGTATGTTTTAAGAAGCGACTATAAAGAGTTTTTACACTTTTTTAATTTAGTGTGATCGAACTTTGCGAAAATTTACGGGGTACTTCAAAAAGGGTTAAGTTTTTTTTAACTAATTTAAGCCAGTGTTAGTGTACTGTAGTATATCCCACCTGATGGTAAGTGGTGATGCAGTTGAAGATGGTTAAGTGACTTGGGTTAACAAAAACCTGTTTCTTGCCTTGAAAACATCCAAAATCAAAGACAGATGTTTGCTAATTATTAAAAAGTAGATGGAAGGTATGCCCCTTTTTAACCGACTGCCAAGGAAGGGTGATATTTTATTTGTATGTTTGTAAATTTCTTTATTACCTCGTATCTTCCAAACGGCTAGATAGATTTCAACAACTAAGGTGTCGTTTTATTCGTCCTAAAAATCCAAGTGTTTAAAAGTTCCACTTCATTTTTAAATAAAAAAATGACGGAAATATGGAGCAAAATACGTTCATAAAAAAACCAAATCTATCGAATATAAGTTTAAATTTAATTAGAAAAAATAAATTGGTTCATAAAGTTTTTGATAACTGGTTTATAAAATGGGCAATGTTTGGGTTGGACCTCGTGCTATTATACGAAAACAATAATAGTTATAAATATCCGTCACCCAATTACATTTAAAACGAAACAAATAAATTGTTTTCAATAAATTTTGCACCGTATTCTTTTTTATATAGAATAAGGGTGTCTAACGAGCACACAGTGCACCCGATGGATGGTAGTGGATGCTGTCGCCATGTGGCCATGCTGTGGGCACAAACATCTTCATTTATCCTCGATTAAGAATCGAAACGCAGATGCGTTGTTACTCCTGAGGACTAAGATGGAATACCACGTTTTCAGTAAAAAAAGGGTCTCCGGAAACAACTCTGAAA
This sequence comes from Parnassius smintheus behrii, assembly GCA_036936625.1. NCBI lineage: Eukaryota > Metazoa > Arthropoda > Insecta > Lepidoptera > Papilionidae > Parnassius > Parnassius smintheus. The sequence continues at coordinate 23,875,904 of JAUPFT010000026.1, read as the reverse complement.
CACAGCAGTATCAAACCGCTACTTTAGCGCCCAATCAGACTGCACTAGCGGGTGCGGGGGCGGATTCGGGCGCTCGGGTCTTGGCGTCTGCATATTCAGAGTGCCGGACGAGCTACGAGTGTCATTGCAAATGTGTTTGGTCGTTCTCAAACTTTGCTACGTATTTAGAAGACATGGATGAAGATTTGCTTTTATTAATGGAAAATTCATACTTGAAATGGAAATTGCAATATAGAAGTTTGGCACACACGATTTAAACAAAGAAGAGAAGAGTTTGGAGAATTTTATGTATTATACGCTGATTTAAGGACGTATCCCGATAAATTCTTTGAATACACGAGAATGTCAATAGACACTTTTAACTACATATTAAATAAGATCTCCGAGATCCATGTTTAGTCAAGATTGACACCAATTTATTTCTTCCCATAATTTATTTATTTATGGCCACCCTATTTAAATGTTACAGATGTTTGCTCTGCCAAATAGCAGTGCGATGTTGTACTGCAGATATAAATTCTTCCGTATTGATATCCATGATGATTGACGACGATTCGGCGGGTGAATCAAAATGGTTTAGAACCACAAGCGTAGTCACATAACAGACGCTAGATCACTGTGAACGATGTGAGCGGACCCAGCCATTGGAAACACCCGCGCCGAGTGCGCCCGCACCCGCCTCATGCAGACGCTCGGCTCGCGGGAGCACTCTGAATGCAACTGGCGTCTACATACATTTTGATTTACACGCGCCCGCGCTCGCACCCGCGCCCGCCTCCACTCTGAAAGAGTACTTACGCTGGTATTCTGTGAGAGCGTGGTCCTGCCCTGTTCGAGCCGACTCACTCGTGCTGCAACCACAATGTAACTGCAGTGTGGCTCTACCACATAAAAAATCTTTTGAATAATATTCTTTAAAGTTTTGAGGAAAAATGTACCTAATACCTAAATAAACATCGCTTATTTAAGAAAAAATACATCGACTTTTCTAAGTCGCATAGTTTTTGAGAAATCGTCAAAAACCTTTACACAATAGACTGGGACACTAAAAAGTCTTAAATCTTTTTTTTAAATAATATTAACAATGCTATAAACATACTAATATTCCCCTTAACCACTCTTGGTAAGCTTAAATTGCTTGTGTTACGAGTGGTTCATGCCAGTAGTCGAATGGTGGATTCGAACCCACGACCTTTTTGAGTTCACGGTCGGCGCCCAGCCATTAGGCTACTGTCGCTTTAATTTTTTTTTAAAAATGCATAATTAAAACAATCAAAAATCGGACTGCAAAAAAGACAGTTTAAAAGTAATGCACTAAAAAGACCGAAACAAGATTGAGAATAGAAAACAAAATTAAAATAAGCTATGATTAAAGTAAGCTCTACTTCAGTTTAACAGACTATACTATAAGCTGAAAGCCTAAGTTAAATAGCCTAAGCTATATATTAAGTTTAGTAGCAAGCGGAAAGCGTTAATTTTCTTTCGGTTTATAATTTGCTATTGGATCCCGCCTCTATTTTATTTAATATATCAACGATTTGTATTACTAATCGTACATACCAGCACGATTAGTAATACATGCCACTAATCTACGTACTCATCACTCAACTACGTTTTCACTACTTCATGGACTGACTGGTAGATCTGAACTTTAGGATATCTCTTAAAAAAGGAATGCACTAAAGATTAAAAATGTTCTTGTTTCTTAAGTCTCTTCTAAAATTCTAAACTAAGTAGTATTTTCTCCTATGTATGTTATGGGGGGGGGGGAAGTTTATGTACATAAATGTCACAAGGACAAGCACCCAGACTCAGAATAAATAAATAAATAGCGCCGACTTAAATTGTGTATTAGATTGTGAATGTTATAGCATTATTCTCTAAAATATTTGAAAAAAAAATGCATGGAAAACTATTGCTGCAAACTTTCCTTTTTCAATTTAAACCTTCACTTTGAGTCCTAGAAAGCTACGCTCAGGATTTCCCTTATGATAAATCCGTAATGGAGATATGTGAAGTAAAACCAGAACAACAGACAAAGCTGGTTTAATAAGCTGTATCAAGGAACAGAAGTGGATCATCAACATCATTATACAAGTGATAGAAGAATGGTGACAGACACGCACTAAATGAAGTGACATCCTGGTAAGACATGCAAGAACTCGATGAATTCCGCGCCCCAGGACCGTACTTTGTAGCAATCTTTGTTTGAGGCTTTAGTGTAGCAGTAGACTTATGATGGGCTTCTTCTTTATCGTCATCAGCCCGTAACATCCACTGCTGGGCATTGGGTTCTCTTGTTGTAGCGGGGATTTGCCTTTATTGTTATATTTTATGATTTGGGACATGTTAATAAAAGACTGTGGTACATCTGAGGACTGTAAATATTTATTTACTAACCCACATGCGAAACATCAAATATAAACATTCAAACCATCCACATTATCGTCAAGTTTGGCAGGTGGATTAAAGATCGTAGCACCAGACGTCTGGCACCTTAAACGTTGCTGCCCGTCACCGTTCTTAGTGTTTTACGTCTAGCGTAAACTATATAGTGTAGCGCCATCTATCGGTATCTATAGACATCTATATTTATCCTCGATTAAGAATCAAAACGCAGATGCGTTGTCACCTCTGAGGATTAAGGTGAAATGCCACGTTTCCAGTAAAGAAGGGTCTCCGGATCTCTACAATCACCATACGAAACACAACTGTATTAAGTTGCTATTTTACGTTAGTATTCTGTTAGAGCATGGTCTTTCCCCGGTCTTTGCAATTAACAATTTTGTTATAAAATAATGGTGCCAAACGAGTACACCGTCCACCTGATGGTAAGTGGACGCTGTCATCCATAGACATCTATATTTATCTTCGATAAAGAATCAAAATGCAGATGCGTTGTCTCCACTGAGGATTTCACGTTTTCACGTGGAACGTGAAATGTTTTCTCGTGCACAATGAGTTTTTAACGCAAGCGCTTATCGTCGAAGCAACCAAATCTCAATTTTAATTTACTTTCAATATTTTATTAGTTGCATTGCTCTCTCAGATGTAAGCAATAAAACGTTTACATCTGAGCACCACCCAACCCGTTTTCCCACCACGAACGCATCCCGAGCCCCAAATAAACGCATTTAACAGAGAGCGATTATCATATCAATTACTCAGAGATCGAACCCGCGTCTGACATGACAGGAGACATGTGGTTCACGTCAGACTCACCGCACCCTGCATGAAGGTGTACGGACGTACGTCATCTCGTAAAAATATCCCGCGTAACGGGCTCGGCATTGTTCGAATTTTAAAATGTAATTTTAATTCCTTAAAAATTAATTTTTCAGTCAAAAGTAAAGCCGACTCTAAAAATAGTAAAAGTTACAAAATAATAGCCTATACTGTTGATGCTAAGACGTAGTGTAACTATAGAAAAATTGAAGCCAACCTTAGAATACATTATGAGTAAATTATTTTGATCTTATATAGTTCTTTGAGGTCGGCTTTTAATTAAGAGTATATAAGTGTGACCCTTTTGGGTGATTTAAGGAATGTCACACGCTCGAGCTATACTAATATATCGTCTAAAGAGTTAGGTGCATTAACAACTTTATCCACTATTTTACACCCATGTAAATATTTTCGTCGAATTACATGGGACCACCTCTATTACTTATTTAAGAAAAAATAATCATTAAACTTGATTTGTAAATAAAAAAAAAACACACGAAATACATAGGTACAAACAAAAAACATATCTAGATACAGACGACTTGCGAATCTCTTCCTTGTTTGAAATAGACTTATAAAGACGCAAAATATGCTTTTTTTATTGAATCTTCGACTTTGGACAAGTATGATGAAACTGTAATTACAATCTTTCATAGCAAAACCATTATCATCATATGCTTTGATTCTTTGTTTTTTAATGGTAGCACGATGAAATGCTTCAACTACTTTTTTCCCGTAAAAGCACAAATCATACACCTCTCCGATTGAATGGAAGATATTCCATTGTCTAAACGCCTGTGATTTTTCGAATACAGTGCCTTGCACGTGTGACAGTGATCGCCATTATGTCTGGGTGTCCATGCTGGATATTTTACGTTTTTTTTTTTTGCGCCCGAAGCAAATATGGGCAACCCTCCGGAAAACGGGGGAGGGAGGTGGGGAATGCTCATAGCATACCACGCAGCCGGATGCGTGGTTATGTGGAGACTTTTACCCACTAAACCCAACCTTTTAGGGCCTGGCTTAACGGTCTAACTAGAGATCTCTAAGCCGTATACGAACGCGACCCTCCTTGGCAGAAAGGAGGGCGCAAGCGGCGAAAAGCCGCTTCTAAGCGGCTTCTAAGTGTGCCTAACTAAGGCAGATTAAGGGATGTGTTATGGAGGCTCGGCCTGAGCCGCCAGGAGGCAGTTCAGGTCAGCCGAAAGCTTGTTGGGGGGGTCCGAGAGAGAGTTTCTCGGTCTGCGCACACTTTAGCGAGTGTGGATAGGGGCTGCATAGGCAGCTGTCTCACGAATGAGATGATTTGGGTGGGACTCTGAGGCTTTGAAAAATCTCTCAGAGAGTGATTTAAGGAACTGCTGGATTGTTGGGAGCTCTAAGTCTCGGTGTAGGTCGGCATTACGGACATAATAGGGTGAGTTAGTGGCCCTACGACAGAATAGATTTTGAACTATTTGAAGTTCATTTACATCTTTGGGCTTAGCATGTGCGAAAATGGGGGCCGCGTAGGTCATGACAGGTCGTATGCAGACCTTATATAGTGTTCGCTTGTTGCGGAGGGACATTTTACTGTGTCTGCCCAACATGCTGTTGAGCCTACCCATGTAAAATCGTGCGGAGCGAGTAACCTTCTTGATATGGGGTTCGAAAGTGAGCCTTACATCAAGGGTGACGCCTAAATATTTGGCTGTAGTTTGCCATGGGACAGGGGTTCCTAACATCCTGATTGGCGGAGTGGCGGTGAGACGGCGTCGTTTATATTCGAAGCAAACGGCGGAGCTCTTCTCCGGGTTTACGTCGATACGCCATTTTTGAAACCAAGCTCCTAAGTCGCTTACTGACTTTTGGATCTTGCTCCGAATCTGTGGCAGCGAGTTGAGTTGACGTACGTACGTAAGTACGTCTGACGTAAAATATCCATTTTCCATACACGCTTTTTAAGACACCTACGAGTAAGGTTACGTTAGGGATGGAATAGAGACAGATTTATGACGATACTACCACCAGGCCAAAATAATGCATGAAGCGAACTACAATCAAAGCCGCATATCTTAAACTATACTTCGTTTCTTCGTAAATTATGGATGTCAGATGCCAGAGTTTATACATGGTTTATATGTATGTATAAACGGACGTCAGTTGTAAAATTATTCGAAAACTATTGTTACCAACGACGTGGAGAAATACTTGCTTCGTAATGCGTAGTACCTAATTTTTAATCAAAATATTATGTACTGAATAAATAAAAATATTTAATAATTATTTATAGAACAGAAATCCAGGTGATGAATAATATATTTTAAATTTCGAATTACAATATTTTCAATTGCATTGTCTATGCGCTAGTCGCTCTACAAAAAATATTTATTGATAACCAACTACAAATAAGTCTTAACAAGTACAAATAAAAACCTATTAGGTACTTTATTTGTAAATTGTATTATATCCTGTACCTTGGAGGCATTTTATAGGTACGCACATAAATTTCACAATAGCAATAGCATAAATATAACATTATATTCACACAAAATACACGTAACAATTATATGTAGGTCATGCAAGCACGTGGTGGTCCTCGCATTATTCGAACCGACTGCCCTCAGCGCCTTCTACACACTGCCACTTGCTTCCAAAGTCCGAGTTAATTGTTTACTTGTTACTTAATATACGCTTACTACTTACTAATATACTTAACCTACAACAATTCGTCCAAAAATGCCGAACCCACATCGATCACTAATAAAAAAATTCTTAGTTCTTTATTACTGATCGATGCGAATCCAACTCCTACAAACTGATGATGAACAAAAGCCTCAGTATGAAAGTTTTGGCTCTGCGCTCAATAATTCGCCTCACCAGTGACGAAGAGCAGACACAACTCTTTCAAGAAATGTTTGAATTATTATTTCGTTCAGCTGTGAACTTCTGCAGAATAATATTGAAAAGCCATTTCATTTTCGTTATTTATTAAGTTTAAAGCAAATTGAACATGTTTATGTAACGTCATATGGTTAAAATTTATTATTTTTGTTATTGCACCTATTATAGATTATTTAAATACATGCGCCATCTATGAGCTAGTAGCAAATAATAAGAAAAATTTTAAATTTAATCTTACGTAATATTGATATAAATATTCATAATATATTAAATTTATGATGTAATTTTGCTCTTATTATGTAAATTATATTTTAAACACTGTGTATTGTTAAAAACAACATGATTTACAATAAGGAGAGATTTTAATTGATTTCTGCCCCCTAGCGAGCAGTAGCAAGACTATGAAAGATTCTTAATTTGTATCACTGCAAAGGCGCCATCTACAAAGGATTATGTAACGTTTGAAAGGTCATTACATCCTTGATGGAATATTTTCTTAAAAAGGTAGGAAGGAAATTATTAAAGAAACTAAAAGAACTTTGCAACATGGAGTATAGAGGTAAGGAGTACAATCTCCCATAGGAGAACAGTTGAAAATGTGTCCATCCGTAAGCAGTAAATAACATTTCAAAAACTCTCCACAACAGCGCTCGAGTAGCACAGGGTATAATCATCGTATCGTATAATATATAGTAATCGCCGTAAAAACCGATGAGAGTGATTTTAAAATAAAATTTTGAAAGCAATAAAATAATTATTGTAAAAGGAATTGTGGTGAAAGTGTGTGCAATAAAAAAATTATAAAAAGTTCTTTAAAATTTAGACTGTAGCTACAGTGGCGCCGCCCTTATTTCCTACGGCACTTTTTTATACAGAGTCTGTACTCCTTACCTCTACACTCCATACTTTGCAACTTTAGCGAATTGTCAATAGGTATTCTTTGCTTTGGATAATACTACAAAATATTGTTAAGACAAAAACTCTTCTAAACATTATATTTATTTATTTTATAAACTGTTATTGTTTTACGACGAAACGAAAATTGAAAACAATGTACTCGATTAACAATACAATCTATATAAACAATTATTTATTACAATTTTCGCGCGTTTATATCAATTGCGCATGCGCGACTCTACTGTTTCCCGCGCATGTGCGGATACAGGGTGGTGCACATTTTTTGTTTGGAACAGCTTCTCTAGTACGTAGTACCTACATATAACTCAATGCGTTACAACGTCTTTTTGTTGATTAGTACTGACTTTTATTTTGTCAAGCCAAAAATTCTACTGTCTAGCTATTTTAGAATAATTACTATTGTCCAGAGATTTTGGTTTCTCCATCGGCAACCCTTATAATGCACACATCGACATAGTCAACGTAGTCTAGGATAATTCGGATTTTCTCAATTTATACAAAACTTGATTTAAATAATATATATATATATATATATATATATATATATATATATATATATATATATATATATATACAACATGTATATATACATTTTAAAATCCCATTTATCAGACTAGACTTCAGAATGAAACAATTTTTTTTTGCGTGAAATAATGGTACTTCTAACGATGAATGTCTTTTCAAAAAAAAATGATAAAAAAGCAAAATTACACCGCTTTTTGCAATTATGCGAAAAACCAGTAGGTAGTCATTAAAACCACCCATGACGTTAACAACGGTCCTGCAACGATTTTTCATGCTTTGAATCAAATTATCAGAGTCTTGCTGCGGTATAATGTCTCGGTCATGCTAAGGTGCCATAAAAGTTGGTCTTTAGTCGCAATGTTTGCAGGAAAATTCTTCAAAATTTTTTAGGAGTATGTCCACGCGTGATCTACGGGGCTTAGGTCTGCAGATTGCACTATGATGTCACTACTCGCACTGTGTGCGGACGGGCGTTGTCGTGAATTTTTGGCCCATTTGTAGTCGATGGTGATAGACTATTAGTAGGTACTAGCATCTGGGTACGGTATTTTTCAGCATTCATAGTGTTTCTAATCCAAACGAGGTCTGTTCTTCCACCAACACGAACTCCCGCCCGAACCATAATCATCCCGCAGTGGTATGGTTGGACTTACTGAGGGTAATGCAGACAACTCTCATGACCAGGAACTCGCCATACGTGTACTCTTCGCGAATCGGGATGGCAACCGAATCAGGACTCATCAGTAAACAGCACTATAGACCACTTCCAGAGCATTTTCCCAGATCAAATGTTCACGAGCGCACTGTAATCTTCGTCCACGATTTACTCGGCGTAATGCTGGAGTACGAAGTGGTCTAGGAGTATGAAATTTAGCTTTATGCAATCTTTTCTCACACTTTGGTCAGTCACAAGCAACTGATGCTCTGACTGGAGCCTTTGAACCAACTCCATAATGCATATATACATATATGTTTTTTTAAAGAATATTAACAATGCCATAAACATTACTAATATTCCCCTTAACCACTCGTGGTAGGCTTAAATTTCTTGTGTTACGAGTGGTTCACGCCAGTAGTCGAATGGCGGATTCGAACCCACGACCTTTATGAGTTCGCGGTCGCGCTGCCATTACTACTGTCATTTAAATATGACATGTGTATGTCAAATCAGACGGAAAGGTTTCTTTATAAAAAGATATTATCATATAGTTTCATATATTAGGTTCTTCATATCGTAAGTAGGTATCATAGTAATGATGAACACCTAAAGAGTAGATGCCGATGACACCTATTACCGTGTTTTTAAAAATTCAGATATACTCAGCTTCGTCTCACAAAAGCTCGTACCCATCTATATAAATGACTAATAACTCATATCGGTCAATCGGAAGCGCATTAACACAATTGTAAACCAATCCTCATCGTTTCAGATAGACTATGGAAACTTTAGACAGGGATAAATAAAACCAAGGCGTTCCGCTATTTTAATGTGAAACTGTTACAATATTCACTGCATTTTGTATACGTTTTTTTTTTTGGGATTATCTAGTGTATCGTGGGTACAGTTTACGTACGTAAATTTCACAAGGACAAACACCCGGAACCGAAACAATTATTTTTATGCCATACAAATACTTGTTCCGTGCAGGATTCGAACCCGCGGCACTTAGGGCTGCAACTTATTGCTAAGCCACTGAGCCACGGTGTTGTTTTAGAGAGTATTTTACCGAATTTTATTTATTAAAAATATAAAGTCATGTTGCAGACTTTGAAACTACATATTTGAAATCGAAACTAGTGGCGGTGTTTTTTTTTGCGAACCAGTGGTAAAAAAGTGACCTTCAATAAGTATTGTTATAAGCTACATAATAAAAAGTTCCTGTTTCAGTGCACCCGCAACTCACAGCTGTCATCTCTTTTGAAAGTTAGGAAAGCCCGTGTTATTATAGGCTATGGGGAATTTCAAAAGGATGACATTCGATCTGCACTGCTTCTGCAAGAGTCTAACCTTAAGGTCAAGGCGAATGTGAATGTGTGCTCTTTTATTATGCTGTTAATAATAATCTAACTTTTAATAAATAGTACAAACCTACTTCAAAACAAAAAATAATAATTTTCACACTTCTGAAGTCAGTGCTAAAATATAGTATATCGAAAAGTTAAAGCCCTGAATTTAGGAGCTCAGCCCAAAATTATCAACTATAATGCCGTCTCGATAGTTACGTTAAAAATTTCATCACTTATTTGACCATTCTTAGGGATGAAATCTTTTCTTCAAATTATTATGGAACCCTGAAGTGTTAGCCTTTTAGGCCTATTTAATAACGAATAATTGTTTAACTCGGTTTTACAGTTTCCAACAAATTGCTTACCATAATATATAAAATAATATACCTACGCGTGAAATATAGTAGAACCTTATAATTTTTGATACTCGGGTAAAAAATAGACACACGAGCAAAATATCCAGCACATATGAAATCATGTCTAAATAGTTCATTATTCTATAGTATTTCTTGCTCTTTCATGTTAAGTGCCTCTTTTTATTCTGTTTGTAAACAATTCGTATACGATTTGATTATTTATTAAAACGATCGGAAAATCACTCGATCAAAAATCAATCGGTGATCGGTTTTCTTAATTCGCTTTTAATTTTAGAATCGTTGAACGTTCCAGAACTGTTCAATAATTCTTAAATGTAAAACATGTTTATGAAAGTGTTAGTTTTCTTATAAAATTAAAATAAAAAAATATTTTAGTGTAGAATAAAATTAAAAAATTGAAATTTTTTATTTTATTTAAAAATAAAGTAAAATATAAAATAAAACCAATAATAATTAAAACGTTAGGTATATATGTCTTTAATGAAGGAACTGTTGTTCCTTGAAACCCATATTTATAGGAACACGAAAAACACTACATTATAAACATTTATTATATGTATAATTAACTTCTAAGCCAAAATAAAATATCATCATCATCACAACCTACCAAAGTCCACTATCGGCCTGGCAGAGACCGTAGCCTCCTCCATACACTGTCATATATGAAAGCACACTCGTAAAAATCCACCAAATCGTAGCCACTGTACGTGTCGTAACAGAGAACATAATCCTGATGATGATGACAACACAAAATAGTAAAAGATACGCTTGCCTGCAAAGTGTGGTAGCTTTGGAAAATTAAACGTACCTACAGTACCCGGTTGACCGAGCTTTGCTCGGTATTTTTCGCTCGGTTTTTTTTTTTAATTCGTGTGTTTTGGAAATTATATTTAGATACAAATTACATACTGATGAAATACGAATAATATTTTTTGATCTTAGCGACATAATAGAAAAAACTGAACTGGTTATTTGAATAAAAAAAACATGAGTGCAATTAGTTTAATTTAAATTTTTGTGTTTTAAAAAATACTAAAAAAAGGGCTCGAAAAAATAGATTTTCTCAAAAACAAAAGGAACTTAAAAAAAATTAAAAAGAGTCGGTCGGTCGGTCTGGGCTCAAATCAAGGTACCTATTACAATTTTGTGACCGCCCATTATACCAATTAAGCTATTTGTAATCATTATAAAATTGTCAAAATTTACCTTCTTATTCTAACGATATTGTAGCAGTTTTTCATTGCCTAAAAACACGGACAAAAAGACATTTTCTAAAAATAAATCCTAGCTAGATCGATTTATTGCCCCCGAAACTCCCTGTACACAAAATTTTATGAAAATCGTTGGAGCCGTTTCCGAGATTCCGATTATATATATAGTATATATATATACAAGAATTGCTCGTTTAAAGGTATATGATTATTAATAAGATTGACGGATGCGTGGTGTAGTGCCGTAGCAATGTTACGCTGGGGTCGCGGGTTCGAGTCCCGCACGGAACATGTACCTATTTGTATGATCTACAAACAATTGTTCCGGGTCTGGATGTTTGTACTTGTGAAATTTATGTATGTAAACTGCCTGCACGATATACGAGAAATACCTAGTGTGAGGGGTAACTTTTTTTTTCAAAAAAGAAAAGAAAAAAAATTAACAGCAGCATTTTCCTGATAACGGCTTAAAATAATAAAAAACTGTGTTTTTTATAGAATGAGGGTGACAAACGAGCACACAGTCCACCTGATGGTAAGTGGATGCTGTGGTCTACAGACATTTTTCCTCGATTAAAAATCAAAACGCAGATGCGTTGTCACCCCTGAGGACTAACATGAAAAGCCTCGATTCCAGTAAAACGGCTCTCCGGTTCTCTACACTCACCATACGAATCACAGCAGCATTAAACTGTTATTTTAAGCTAGTATTCCGTGAAAACGTGGTCCATCCCCGGTCGAGCCAACCCATTCGTGCTACAAGCTGTGAAATGCCATAAAGCCTGTTATACTGACACTGCAGAAATACAAAAAAATTAAAAGAAAAACGACGTGAATAGGTATATGTGCGGCGGGGTGCACTGAAAGTTATGCGTAACTCGCGAACATTTTTTAAATGTAAACTAATATACTTATTTCTGCTGCTTTTCGAGTATTTTCCATTACTTTTTAAAAAGTTTCATCCGTTCAAACCATTTTTGATTGCATATGAACCATTGTGACGAGGGCATGTTTTTCACTTGGTGGTTGAATGCTATCACGGCTTATGATACGACTTCTTGGTCGTCTTCGAACACCTATGTAGAAGACTTTCTTTCCGGAATGTAATGAATCCATGATTTGATCTCCTGTCACATCATTTGAACGTCCTTGAGGAACATTTTTTTTTTCGGATCAATACGAACCCGATTTTGTTCTGCGGTGAATTCATTATTCATTAAGAGTCCAAAGGCAACAGAGATTTCTAATTTTTAAATATTAATGTCCTCGAACCTCCTCACAGATGAACTGCCGGTAACGAACCATTTTCTTAGTCTTCAAAGGTGACAGGAAAAGGCATCGAAATTTTGCATCTTAATCGAGAATAAATATGGGATAAATGTCGTTTGTCACATGAGATCCATAAAACAAAGTTTGTCACCCCTAATTTCTATTACAAAAATATAGAGGTGCCTATGGGCTGAAATCAATTACATTAGTTTACCTGACTGTTTATTTTTCGCCCGTGCTACTTTGTAAAATGTAGGCTAAACTGTTATATGTACATATCAGAGGTCAGAGAGAAATATCAGAGTTGGGATATTTAGATAGAATACACAGTATCCTCAAAAACGAAGTTAGGTTACGGCAGCCAGTCTCAACAGAACCCAGCTTTTCTGTGCAGGACAGGATTATTCACTATTCCCGTCATATAGTCCGATAGGACAGTAATCCGATATTACCGAAGAGAGATCAGGCCGAGGCACGTGGGTGTAATACCGACAACTTCCTGACTCCGGGCTGCTTCCGCTTCTTTATGGAATAACCTAATAACGGATTTTGGGCCGAACCAGGACTACAAGTACAGCAATCGTGCTTACGCCCCAGAGACTATAGGAGCAGTCTAAGAATCATATCGTGTTAGACGCATCTATACATATATTTATTTATTCTAAAAGTGTTTACCGGTAGATCTTTGTAAAATGTAAAGTAACAAAATGGTGTTAAGGATTACTAATTACAAGCCTTCACATATTAATTTAGTCTGACTTTTTGGAAATTTAAAGTAGTCCAGGGATTGCTCAAATACTCACAAAAATAGTAATCGAAAAAACGCTTTGTTTATCCTGCCGTGAAAAAGAAGGAGGTTGAAGTTTGATTTGTGCTTGTCGCGGCTGTAAATGAAAAACTCTCTGTCCGTCAGCTTCTTTACAAATTTTGAAGTGGTAGAAAATGGCAGCTTAATGCTGCTGTGTATTATGAGTGTAGAAAACTTGAGAACTTTTTACAGGAAACGAGGCATTCCATTTTAGTCCTCAGGGGTGAAAACGCACCTGTATTTTGATTCTTAACCGAGTATATGTAGGTGTCTATGGACCACAGCACCCACTTACTATCAGATGAAGTGAGTGCTCGTTTATCACCCTTGTTCGATAAAAAGGTCAATATTGAATACAGATGAAATCTTATTATATTAAATTGCGCTACGCAAAAATAAAGAATTTCTTCTATAATTTGTTGAAGCAAGAGATACCTACTCGTATATATCTAGCAAGAATCACTGTCTAAATCTCATTAAACCGGTCCGAATCGTTACGTAAGTATCTTACAAAAATCAATAGTTCCATTTACTATATTAGATCAATTATCATTTACTTTAGTTGTATAGGTATAGGCAATGGCAAAAAACGATATTTTTTTTTTATATAGAATAGGGTGACAAACGAGCACACAGTCCACCTGATGGTAAGTGGTTGCTGCGGCCCATAGACATCTACATCTATCTTCCATTACAAATCAAAATGCAGATGCGTTGTCACCCGTGAGGACTGAGATGGAATGCCTCATTTCCAGTAAAAAGGGTCTCCGGTTCTCTACACTCACCATACGAAATACAGCAGCATTAAGCTACTATTTCACGCTGGTATTCTGTGAGAGCGTGGTCCTTCCCCGGTCGAGCCGACCCATTCGTGCTACAACTATACTACTAATATAATTGCAGCATGGCCCTACCACGTATATTTCTTACATTTCTCAAAATAATTGTCTGAAAATTGTTGTAATATGCAGTAAATGTAGTTCAGACGTTTTCTCTGTATAGTTACGATACCGCACCGTGTAGTGGCGGTATCCATATAAGAATATCCACTACCCCTCATCACCCCATGGGTGTCGCAATCCCACAGGCGACAGAGGTGAACAAATTAGGAGAGGTAGATTAAAACTACTTTTACAAATTTTATCGCGCTTAATTTATTTTATTTTTATACCCGACGTTTCGGGTGCTGTCCAGCACCCATGGTCACGCGGGACTGAGGTGACAGACGTCTCGATGTCCGGGTTAACACTGACTTCGGGACGTCAGTAAAATAAATTAAACGCGATAAAATCCGTAAAAGTAGTATTAATCAATGTGTTGTGTTCACGTAAATATAAGAAATCATTAAATCAGGAGATGGGCAGTGGCGTATTTCTAATAACTATTAAAATTAAAAAAGCATTACAACTAACTACGGCAAATGTAATACATGGCGATGGTCCGTAAAGTTAACGGTAACTTTCAATACGAGATATATAAATTTTATAGAGATTGAACAATTATTTTTTTAATTCATTGTAATAGTTAACCCTTGAAAGGCAGGTTCGTGATCAAAGTACTAGACGTCGACGTTGGCGCTGTTCCTTGTCACCGATCTGACCATTTTAAGTCTACTATATCCGAAGTAGTTAAGAATAACTATCTACGTTATCTAATATGTTGCAGATTCTTTTATTATTAATTTAAAGCATTAGTAAGTTGTGCTAACGTAAAATTACAAGTGATAAATTATTAATTAATTAAATTCTAAATTCAGTTTCGTTTTCAGTCCACAAAGAAAGAAAATTCTAAAATACTTTCAGTGATTACACAGATACAATCGCGTTATAGATTTAGAATCGATATGGGCCAACAGATTGTGGTCAGAGCGTCGACCGCAAACACGGCACTTAACTCTCCCGATTCCCACTTATAACAACCAGAGAGATAGGAGTTTAACAGAATGCATGTCATAAAACAAAAGGATTAGTAGGTACTTTCGATAGTTCTCATTTTTTTGTTATAATTAACAAATAACATTCTAACATTCAATGTGAATTAAAAAACTAACTTTAAGGAGAGCTTTAGTAAAGCTCAAAAAACGTTCTATATTCGTCGCGTATGTTTTTATGCATTTTCGCGTTTTCGCAATTCGCGGAAACTGAACCGTTTAACACAATTGTTTTAATTATATGATACCTATACTTCAGTGGTGCTCATATTTAAATTTAAAGTAAAATTGTATCCCTAAGAGTTGAAAAATAAGGATTGAATAATTTAATGTAACTATTTAAGTAGCATTCTAGTTGTTACCTTGTACTAGTGATATTCCACCATCATCATCATTACAGCCCTTCACAAGTTCGCTGCTGAACATAGGCCTCCCCCAAGGTATGCTACAAAGCACGGTCCTGAGCCACCTGCATCCATCGACTTCCTGCATGTCTTACTACGTCATCACTCCATCTAGTGGGGGGTTGGCTTACACTTCACTTACCGGTACGAGGCTAACATTTGAGAACAATTTTCCCTATCGGTTGTCGGTTCTTCGAGCTATATGGCCGGCCTATTGCCCCTTCAGCTTATCTACTAATCCGTTAGGCTATGTCAGTCACTCTGGTTCTACTGCGGATATCCTCATTTTTAAGTTTATCACGCAGAGAAAACCCCAAGTAAAGTTGGACTTACCTAGTCGGACTAGTCCCAAGACAATCCCAGGTTGGTAAACATACTCGTCAACAATATCGAGCTTAGTGCTCCTAACAACTACTGGCATTCCTCAAACCACTGAAAGGAGTAGATACAATAATTTTACTGTTAATAAAAACTCCGAAACCAAAAATAAATTAGTTTCCGTAGGAGTTACAAAGAATTACACGGAGCTAACTCGACTAAAGTATGTGCTAAACAATTAGACTCTCTTTAAACTGTGACAATATATTGCTTTTCCTAAGTCACTTTGGGCAAAACTGCGAGTCTATTACTGCTTGGCTAAACCTTTCTCTTTCACCTTTCACCTTGACATTTTCTTATAGAATAAGGGTGACAAATGAGCATACAGTCCAACTGACGGTAAGTGGATGCTGTGGCTCATAGACATCTATCTACATTTATCCTCGATTAAGAATCAAAACCCAGATGCTTTGTCACCCTGAGGATTAGAATGGAATGCCTCATTTCCAGTAAAAAAGGATCTCCGGATGTGTGAGTGACCCATAGATATCTCTACATCTATCCCCGATGAAGACTCAAAATGCAGATGCGTTGTCACCCCTGAGGAATTAGATGGAATGCCTCATTACCAGTAAAAAGTGTCTCCTGGTTCTCTACACTCACCATACGAAACACAGCAGCATTACGCTACTATTTTACGCTGGTATTCTGTGAGAGCGTGGTCCTTCCCCGGTCGAGCCGACCCATTGGTGTTACAAGTATATAAGTACATTATAGTAAAAGTAGTGATATAAGTATATTATAACTGTAGCGTGGCTCTAATGCGTAGGTATATAAAGATGTGCGTATGCTGCAATTTGACAGGGGAAGGATTCCGCTCTCTCAGTACCTACCTTTGCATTCCTATACTCAGTATAGGAATGCAAAAAAAAACATTTTAAAAATATATATTCAATTAATTATTCTTTTATCATTTTAATATTAAAAATTGTACCTATATCACTTATTTTAAGCACTTCTCTCATTTTTAAGCTCTGTAGTCCACTTGATGGCATACGATACGCCCTCTTCATTGTACATCATCTAAATGAAATATGAAACGCATCAGCTTTTTGTAATCCGCTTATAATAATAAAGCCATTATTATACTTATCTCCCAAAAACCCGTAAGTGTTTGTGAAGAACATTCATTACCTATAGGTACCTACTATTTTATTTACTAACTGCACTGTCTTCAAATAATAAATTATAGATACAATACCTAAATATTTATACCTTTATGTTATATTATGTATGTTTATTTAGGACGCTTAAAAATTTTAATTTTATTTTAAATTTTGCTTTTTTACCATGCACCAACCTTGAATCATGTACCAATAAATAATATTGTAATAATTAAGCATATAATATAATATTTTTCATCATTCATGCGCCTTTTCATAAAAATTAAAAAAAAATACTTTTTCTGATAAAATTGTGTTACGAAAGGTTTACAACAGCAACCAAAAGACAAAATTTACTTCAATTATTTTAATTCAATAATTTTTAGTCGATCTTTTACACAAACAGCACCTAATTGAAAAAAAAAACGCAAAAGTTTGTTACCAGAATACTAGTAACTAACTAACTTACAAGGGATCTCTGAACTAAATTAGAAATAAAATCTTTATCCCTGTTCGAAGAAAATAATTTATGTTGACATTTCCACTCACAAATATTTTTATTGGTCGACCACAATTGCCGCGTTCAGCCGATTGGTCTATTTAAATGTGGAACTAATGAGTGAGAGAAAGATTGGCTCGAGCGAGCTAGATTATGTATTAGTGAGAAAGAGATGGCTAGACACTTCTAGGTGCTTACCGATAAAGCGGCGTGTTAACAGCGGGCGCTCAGGAAGTTGGATGCGCGGGACGTGCAACGGCTTACTAAATACGTGGTATAACGAATTGGTACATAAAAATGCAAGTGTTAATAGAATTACTACTATTAATTCTAAAGTGCAACTTCCTTGTTTCTTTCTCATTAAGAATTGCTTGATATAGTACCAATTTTAATGGTTAATAAACTAGTTTATTTTCTTTAAAAAATCGTTATCCTGAAGGCACTTTATTTCAAACAACGTTGAGACCCCGTAAAGTCATTTAAAGGCGATATAGTTACTTTTTTCGAGGTGCATTTGAATCTGAATTCGAATTCGAACTTATGTTGGTAACGGTATCAGCAAAACAACTCTTGTCTAACTTTTAAGTTACTTGATTTCTTTTTCAAATATTTACTTCTTTTTCATACCAATATTTTTTAGTAGTATTTACTGTTTAGATTATAAGCTCGATTTTAAGTTAAAAAGCTTAATACTACCTGCGGAATGGCGTCCGTCACTACTGTTCGTAATGAAAAGCTTATTCATGGTAGTTTTTAGAATAACTCGATAGAAATCGACAGGCAGGGAGGCTATGCTATGTGTGGATGACTATGAGTGGATATACCATAACGGATTGGAAAGTTGAATCGGCAACTATCCGGGAATGAACCTAACAATGAGTTCGTACTTAATATAGTTTAAAAAGAGAAGTTCACTATTTTCAGCATGGCACCTGTATCTTGTGTCTACTAAGTATTCTGTGACACACAGTGCAGGGTGTGGCAACAGTCCACAGGCTGACATATGGTGATGATGTATATCTATCGATAGTTATTGCTTTAATATGTATTTTTAATTTTCATTCATTCATTATTTACAGACTATATAAATTTCACTGCTGAACATAAGCCTCATCCATAGATTGCTTTGACAGAATATATTCGCCATAGCTGTCATGCTTTCAGGCGGGTTTTTCAATCGCAGTTTTTTTTGTAACTATCCGATTTGATATTTAAGTTCATAATTATTTAAATTATGAATGTTTCATAAACCTCATATTTTTTATGAAATGGGGGTGATAAATACAGTCCACCTGATGGTAAGTGGATGCTGTGGCCCATAGACATCTACATTTATCCTAGATTAAGAATCGAAATGTAGATGCGTTATCACCCCTGACGGTTAAGATGGAACGTCCCGTTTCTAGTAAGAATGGTTTCCGGTTTTCTACACTCACCATCCGAAACAGCAGCATTGACCTATTCGTGCTACAACCATAATATTTACAGCTGCAGCGTGCTTCTACCACGAATAAATCTCATATTTTTATGGTCAATTTTGTTTACTTATATATAATATATGTTAAAAGTCTTGATCTAATTAAACTAATACTTCTTAGAAAACTGAATAGACAGTCAAAGTTTTAGACTAATATTTAGTAAATAAAATAGCCAAGCAAGTAATGTACTTATACGTATTAAAAAATTACGGTTCTCGAGATTCACAATAATAGATAATTAAAGAAATAAAAATCGTGTTACACAAATATTTTCACAACAAAATAATTAATCGAATAGAGATTAGAGACTATTATAAATTATGAATTGTAGATAACAATATTATTAAAATGCCAATTCGTAACAACGCTATAATTTCACTTGGGACCGAAGCGATCAAATCGCATTTCACGTAAACATCTTCAAGAAAAACTCAACGATCCCCACTACGCGCACTTCGCGCGCTTTTTAAAAAACCAACGCCCCTTATCGTGCCGTCTCCTTTCAGCTCAAGATAATTCACCATACTAAAGTTTATTCCTATCTCACTCTAAAGCTTTAGGCATTAAAGCGGGCAATCCATCAGGCAAACGCAAAGTTTATTCGTTCAGTGAACGCTTTGCGGTGAGACGGAGTACGAACACGTCGAGTGAATGTGTGCGCAATTTTGAATATGGAACCCAAAATAAAAAATTACAAAGACACACTTTCATTACCGGATTGCGAAAAGGCAAATTTGACAACACCGTTTTCAATCAATGACATTTTAACGAGGGAAAACGAGACGAAATGTGATTATGAGAACTTTTCGAATTCGGGATTTAAAGTGAATTTTTTGGGAAAGCCCGCCAGTTTGAAAGAGGATAACTATCAGAGGAAAGAGGTTGTGGGGGGCAATATGAAGTATTATGACGACTGTAGCAGTGCATATCGTGATTACGGCGACGATGGAGCTTTGGATATGACCAGAAAAAATAATTTTCCTGTAACAGAGTTATCAGGTAATAGATACCTATTTTTCACTTTATTCAAATTCGGTTATGAAATATGAAATAGTTTGTCATTATTTAAAATAAAAGTTTTGTTACTTGTTAAAACATGTAAATTATTCAGATGTTAATTTTACAGTAGGTAGATATAACTATTTATATCATGTGTTAATATGAAAAATTCTATTAATGACCGTGTAACCCAGTGGGCCAGGGCACTACCAGCTACTATTCAAATCCCAGCCAATAGATCCCAGCAGATATTTTTGTATTTTTGCATTAAACATAATATATCATATTCTATATTATGTATTATAGTTTCTTTGTTGTGTTACGTGTGGTTTTCCCGACGTGTGATATTAAGTCATACACAAGCCCATTCTAAAGCTCTAAATCTGAGATTTATAGCAATATACATACAGTAATGAAGAATTAATAAATAATAAGTCTTACTGTTTCAACTTATCGCTGTAACACGTATTGCGTTATATCGCTTATATGAATACTGAATAAGGAAGGTAGGCTACAATACTAACACCGGAAAGTAAATATATTATAGCGTTACGAATTACAATAATTCAAACTTCGTTTATTATAGAGCTGTTGACTGTACGACAGCACACATTTACTCTTTTGAAATGTAACTATAAAATGGTATAAATCTGCGCTTTTAAGCAGCACTAGGCATTTCCTTACTACTTAAAAATGTTTTTGTAAAAAAGCAAAGGCACTGAAAGCTGTATAACGGCATTATGATGTACTGCAATATTACCGAAAACATTATAAAAGCATTTTGTTATACCATTATCCAACCGTTGTACAGCGTAAGGTGTTAAAATGATATTGAAATGCAGATATGTAGCTTCAGAATGTTGAGTGAACTTTTATAAGAAATAATACATACTTTCTGTTCTACATGAGCTCACGATAGATTAGATAAACTGATCCTTGTACTACTTTTTATACGTGGTAGTGTCACGCTGTAACTATTAGGTATGGTTGTAGCACGAATGGGTCGGCTCGACCGGGGAAGGACCACGCTTTCGCAGAATACTAGCGTAAAATAGCAGCTTAATACTGCTGTGTTTCGTATGCTGAGTGTAGAAAACCGGAGACCCGTTTTACAGGAATCGAGGCGTTCCATCTTAGTTCTCAAGGGGCGCACCTGCATTTTGATTCTTAATTGAAGATAAATGTGGATGTCTATGGGCAACTATATCCACTAACCATCCGGTGGACTGTGTGCTCTTTTGTCATTTTATTCTATAAAAAATAATACTTGGGCAGTGTCAGAATCTTGAAGCTAAACAAAATATGAAGCGTGAATTGAAGCGGATAAAATTTTGAAAAAGGCCACTAGGTAGAACAAATTTTAAAATTTAGTTCTGTTTTCTGTGATTTAAACATATTTAACGATTGGAATTATTAAAAAATAAACTTTCACCAAACAGTAAAGGCGCTATATCAGTATCCACGTGTCCTGACTACGCTTAACGTAAACCCTACTACTGGAAAGAGCAATTAGCTAAGTAATTTGAACCGACACTCGTTTTCCAAAAAGTTTGGAAACTACTCTTGATAGTTGATTACGAATTAATTCCTACGAGGAACCGATTACCTTTAGCGCAAGCCTTCAGTGTGAACTAATTATAATAATAATTATTTTCACAACCTTTAGAAATTCCTGAAAAAGACACCTTAGAAACAATTATGTCATTTTCGAATCACTGCTGGCGGCATTGACGGAACTACGCCTCAACATCTTAAAGATCTTGTAATCACGTCTGCTGGTGACGCCGGTAGAGCACTTCTTAATTATATTACAAAATTATGTCATTTTATGGTTTCTGATAATGTTAGATAATCCTAATTTTATTCCATTCTTATATGATGCAAGACTATGTGTATCAGACCTATTGTCGTTGGTTCCACATTTCGACACTTAACTTCAAAAATAGCTTGCAGGCACATAATTTCTAACCTTGAGACCAAATTTCAGCCTACTTAAGGCTTTGGCACTAGAGGCATTAAATTTTTAAAAATTTTAACCAACTCTGATACATATGTTCTTGTGAATATTAACCTAAGGAATGCTTTTAGCTCTATCGATAGGTTAACCTTAACCCTGCTGAAAGAAGTGACTAAGAATACCCTCGAAATTTATCATTACGTTTGGCAATGTTACAGTCAAAATACTAACTTGTTTTACGAAAACCATATTATCGATTCTGCTGTCGGTGTACAGCAGGGTGACTCCCTAGGTCCGGTCCTTTTGCGTTTGGGAATTCAACTCATTATTTCAAAGTGTAAATCCAAGCTGAATGTCTGGTACCTGGACGATGGTACACTTTGAGTACACTCATATTTCCGTGTTTTCATTTTTTTTAATATTCGTCTTGAACCAAATAGCAATAAATGTGAAATATTTTTCTATTAATTTATCTAGTTCCAACAGAGACTCTTTAATTCAAAATTTCAACCATATTTATCCAGGAATAAAAACTGTTCGGAATCGCTACACCTGCTAGGTGCCTGTTGTTTTTCGATAATATTAAACCAGTACAAAAAAAATTGATCAGTTTTTAAACAACTTTGATAAATTGTATATCTTAAATTATATTACTCTTACTATTTTAAAATGTTGTCTCCTTGTACCTAGATTTACATAGGTACTTAGTGCGCTCGAGTCCAGTCTGGAAATGTTCAGATAATTTGAAAGATATTAATAATAATAATCTTAAAATAGCTAGGTATACAAAAAATTCTAAATTTAACTTTAAATACAAGGACTCACTCTCTCAAGCTACTTTATCTATAAAATTTGATGGTATTGGTTTAAGAAATTTTTCTAGATTTGCATTGCCTGCTTTCCTTGCTTCTGTGCATAGTGTCAATGACTTCATAGGTAACATAACGTAGACCTGTGCTTTGCTGCGGAGGCCGGGCAGACATGGCAAATGCTCTGTCCTGCGAGAATGTTCAACTGGAAGTTAACCAACAAAACAGCGGGATATTCCGTTGGTACAGTGCACAGAAAGATTTGTTTCATAATTTCCATAGTGATCAAGATTAGGCAAGCCTTCTAATAGCCGTTTCGACTAAGGTATCTAGTCACTGGTTACAAGCTTAACTATCGAGTAATCTTGGCACATTACTTGATGGAGAAAGTTTGCGCATCGCCGCAGGAATCTAACTAGGAGGGACGATTTGTCAACACCATCAATGCCCCTGACGAGTTTGGGCTTCACGGACTTTCATGTAAGAAAACTGCTGGTAGGTTTTCACGTCACAGTGCTTTGAACGATTTCATTAGAAGAGTTCTTCTCTCTATAAATGTCCCCTCGGTTTTAGAGCCTTGCGGAATATTTACAGACCATGGCAATAGACCCGACGGTATGTATTGGTCCTTTGGAGAAAGGTAAAGCTCTAGTGTGGGATGCTACTTGCGTAGACACTTTGACGGCCTTTGGTAGCTGAACTGAGTAATAGTTGCAAATATGAGTCTCTGAGAGACGACTACATATTTGTGTCATGTACTGTAGATACTATCGGTCCGTGGGGTCCACGTGTGGTGAAGTTCCTAAAGGAACTGTATCCGCGACTGGTCGTTACTGCTGGTGATAAGAGAGCTGGTTCTTTTCTCGCTCAAAGGCTAAGTATAGCCATTCAGTGAGGAAACGCAGCCAGCGTTCTTTGTACCATACCACAGGGAGTAGGACTGTATGATAATCAAGTTGTTAGTTTTAGTTTTGTTTAATAAAGTATATTTAAACGTTATGTAAATAATAATTAATTGAATAAGACACCATGAGTGCAGCATGAACGTTCTGAGAGTTATTAAAGGTTCTTATTTTGCACACGGGTCATAGAATAAGGATGAGAATGAATATATTTATCGGCATAAACTCAGAGCGAAATGTGCCTATGTTTTGCTTCTTATATATAGCATGATAATGTCACCAATCATGAACTTTTCAAGTTATATGAATAACAACAATCAATAAAGGTTCTGAAATAAAATTATAATAAATAAATACAATTAAAATCAACGCATTGTTGCAGTGCGGTGGATATTTCTTGAGAGAAGGCCTGTGTCCATCTGTGGGACGTATATTGGGTGCAACTTTAACTTTAAATAAAATTAAAAAAAAAAAGGCACGTGAGGGTAATATGGTCACATTGCTTTGCCGCCCTATAAAACCAAAACTAGGAGAAAGACAGAAACAAAAACACAAAGTCGTATACTATTACTAATATATTAAGAAAGAAATAGCAAACAAGCTTTGGTAATAATTAGGAACACTTCGAAAAATCTACTTAAACAAAAACTCCCTACACTACACCATACTATAATCGACTATAACATTCACTATAATGTCAACTGTCAAAATGGCGTCGATAAAGCAGCGCCCTATTAATTTGATTACCGATGAAGAGGTATCGTAACATATGCAAACAAGGCTGTTGTTTTTGAGTTATAAGAAAGTGACCATATTATCCTCACGTACTATAAATGAAAAATAAAAATATACATTAAAAAACGCCCCATAAGTTCTATGCTTATTGAGTCATTTATATAATCTATTTAAAAAAATAGTGAGCCTTTTTATTTCATGAGGTATTTTAATAAAAATACACAAACACGCAATCAGACACAGCTTGTCCTAAAGTCTTGTTAGATCTCGAGATTTCGCTAATTAAATTTCACTTCTTTTTACCGACTTTGACTTTAAGGAGGTATTCAATTCGAATGTATGTTTTTTTATGTGTGTTACGTCATAACTTTTCTCTTGGTGAACCGATTTTGATAATTCTTTTTTTATCTCAAGACTGGCGCTTTTCGGGTAGTCACGTATAAATTTAATGAAGATCTGACCAGTTGTTTTTGGTTTATCTTTATTTTTTTTATATTTTCCAGTTCTTATATTAATTAGAACAGTTGCTAAAAACCTCCTAATGTATTTTAAATGCCTTAAAATGCTTTTATTTAAATAAATGTCATTCAAAGTGATATTTTGAAGGCTTCTGATGGATGATGATAGATATAACAATTTCGTTTATCCCAGACGTAAAATAATCACACCGGCCACGGGTAACAGCGTCAAAGATGCAAAACATCTGGTATCTGGTACCGCCATTGTCAATACACCTGCCAAGCGTGAGGACTGTTTTATGATCGGTGGTAAATCCTCCCACTTCCCCCACTTCTAGCGGTGGTCAGGCCACGCTGCAGCCGTATTGTGGTTGGATATATAGCAGCTTAAGACTGATGTGCTTTTTATGATAAGTATAGAGAACCAGAAACACTTTTTACTGGTAACGAGGGATTCCGTCTTAGTCCTCAGGGGTGACAAAACATCTACATTTTGAAGAAAGAAAGAAAGAAGAAAGAAAGATTTATTGAAGCACGCCACAAAGATCAGTAGGCACTTAAATTTTAACATTTTGATTCTTAATCAAGGATGGTTGTTGATGTCTATATCCTATGACTTTTACGCGCTGATAAAGATGTTATGTATATTATATTATATATTTATACGGATGCTATGTATATAATATTATATTATATTATAAGAAGTTTTAAAAAAATGGCGGCTATGTAACACTGATGTTTTGTGCATATTAAAACGTTTCTTTAATCAATTGCCACCGTTCATTTTCATTCGCTATATGATGGCAGCGGCGACACCCAATCTTATCCGTGAGTGACTTTAGCGGCTTAGGTATATGACCGCAAAGTCTTGTGGCCTCCAATAGTTGAATTTACATGAAACACTCAAACAATATGTCGATATATGAATAAGAGGGGTTATGGAGGAAAGACCTTGCCGCTTTGCTACAGTGCAAATAAAAGAAAGTGAAGGATATAATATAAGGTCGGACTTTACATATCCTATTGACATTTTTAGTTTCTTAGACATGCAAGTTTCTTCCCGAAAATCTCGCTACATTGTTTTACCTATATGTATAGGTAAACATGATTAAAAGAGCGCTTAGATCCCGAACTATCATCGGTAATTATCGTTTGAAAATATTTAATGCCTCGCATTAACAAAGTGAATATATTGAAGAGACTGAATCGAAATAATTTTGAAGTTATGAATTTTTTAAAAGTTTAAAAAATCCTAAAATTTAGATACTTTAAACTCAGTTAAAGTATTTTGGATTTAAAGAAAATATAAAGAAAAAGAGTAAAATATAAAAGTTTTTTTTTATTTCCTCGTCCCGTTTAAAAACAATAAATCTTTGCAATTGAAAAAAAATCAATTTAAATAATATGGCAGCGAGTTGCTCCATGACGACATGCATTTATACGTAATATCATCAGTAGGACAATTTGAAGAGAAGCGCATAAAAAATTGAGGAGGAATAGTTTTCGGTACTCATGCGCCGATTCCTCGACTATATTATTACTTCTACACTCCATGCTACAGTAGAGCGTCGATTACCCGAATTAATTGGGGGACATAGGTGTTCGGAAAACCGGTTTGTTCGGATAATCGAACTGTGTAATTGTATGTACCAATATACTAATAAAAACATATATATAAAATGTAATATAAATTTAACTTATGACAGTTGTAATACAAGCTAGAGCAGTGATACAATTATTTACTTTTGACCAGGTGCCGCTAATTCACGACGCGAGGCAAGAGTTTTTCTTAGCAAACCCTTCCAATTGAGTCAAGTTTCGTCAGAATTGTAAACGTTTTCTAAAACATAATTTTCTTGTTTCAATACGTCGTTTAATTTGATTTTGAATGAATCAGCTGCTGAAGAACCAGAAGAAAGTTTTTCTCCTTGTAATTGAAGCTCACGAATGCCATGTCTTGACTTAAACCGTTTTAACTAGCCCGTGCTTGCTGAAAGTTCAACGGTCCTCCAAGTTTTTCATTTAATGTTTTGCCTTTTCACATAGAACGGCATCAAAGATAGGTTCTCCTTGCGATTTTTTTTGTGAAAATCGCTTGTAAACAGCGTCATCGAGATCGGTGTTCGTGGCGAGCTTCATAGTTTTGCGACTTGTCGACCCATTAGTAAAATCATGCCTGGATATAAAATTGGATATGTTCGTCTTTTGGTTTTTTATATCCGTAATCGTCAGCTTAATCACTTTGTACTTCTTAAATAACTTGGTTGCAGAGTCGCCTTTCTCTAATCGTTTGCTAATCTCGTATTTATATTTTATCGGTACGGAACGTAGCCCAACACTGGACACTGCGCGGAGAAGCGAGAAGGTGGTCGCATCCCAATGAGGTGCCGAGGACCTAGGTAGCAGTTCGGTTAAGCGGTCGTTCGGTTAATCGACATTCTACTGTATGTTAAATCATCTTCTTATAGGTGAAGAGCATCTCGATTCCGATTTCTAACTTTTTATATATATATATATATATATATATATATATATATATATATATATATATATATATATATATATATATATATATATATATATATATATATATATATATATATATATATATATATATATATAAGTAATAAAATATAAAAAAGTGGTAAAATTAAATATTTTATACAACCGACTTCAATACGACCGAATTCTCGAAGTCAATTAAATACGCATTATTTAAGAGCTGAAAAACCACTGGTCAGATCTTAATCAATTTTATGGAACCACACGAGAACCACCAGCTATCAAATAAAATTAGAATCATCAAAATCGGTTCACCCAGAAAAAAATTATGGTGTAACACAAACTAAAAAAAAACATACAGTCGAATGGAATACTTCTTCCTTTTAGAAGTCGGTTAATAATAAAATTAAAAATAATGCATTCTTTGTGTCGTTATGAGCTGTTGCGTGCATCACAATTTTACAGAGCTTGAAAAATTTTATTATATATCACGTACCTTATTTAAAAATTTCAATAGGTACCAACCAGAGAAGGTGCCACCATAATAAGCGTCGGAGACGATTAAATTAATATGCAGTAAGTTACGACTAATATTAATAATGCTGCAGTTATATTAGTAGTTCAGTTGTAGCACGATAGGTCGGCTCGACCGGGGAAGGACCACGCTCTCACAGAATAACAGCGTAAAATAGCAGCTCCATGCTGCTGTCTTTCGTATGGTGAGTGTAGAAAACCGAAGACCGTTTTTACTGGAAATGAGGCATTCCAACTTAGTCCTCACGGGTGTGACAACGCATCTGGATTTTGATTCGTAACCGAGGATAGATGTAGATATCTATTGGCCACAGCAACCACTTAGCAACAGGTGGACTGCGTGCTCGTTTGTCACCCTGTCCTATAAAAAAAAACAGAAACAGAAACTTTTTAATTTAATATAGATTATAAATAATACTTATAGAAAGTCACTTTTTTAAGTTTACCACTGGTTCGGGAAGTAACCTTTGTCCTCGGAAGAACCAGCAAGAAACCCAGCGGGACTTACAATCATGTATGTCACAATTAACAACACAAAACAAATTAGAAATAGCTTGGTAGCGATCACCCTTCCCAGGGGTTATTATCACCCATAAATTCCTTAAATTATACTAACCCTTATTATACAAACTTAGTTTAATAAAGTTTTTGAACTTTGTGCAGGTCAAATTTTGTATATTTTCTGGGATTTTGTTGTAAAAGCGAGATTTCGTTGTAAAAGCGAAAGTTTGAATGCGCAAGTCCGGTCGTGAATGCAGTACTACTGTCACATGTGGGCTGGTGCAAAATGCTACCTGGCAGCGTTGAACCTAGTGGAGAGACGTGTTAAGAAGCTCATTGGTGACCTTGATTTGGTTGAAACCAACCTTGTCAGCCTCGAGCACAGGTGCAGACTAGCCAGCCTCTTGGTATTCTATAGAATGCATTTCGGTGAGTTTACGGGAATTGCACGCTTTAATTCCTCCTCCTTTCCACCATCGTTCGGCGAGTCTTTACCGCTTTGTTGTCGATATTCCACGCATGAGAACCAAATGGTTTGCTTCAACTTTTTTAATGTGTACAATTGCGGAGTGGAATAATTTGCCGGCGTCTATCTTTCCATCCGAATACAATCTGGGCGTCTTCAAGGCAAGAGTGAACAGGCATCTGTTACGCTAAGACAGTGCGGTTAACCATCTGAGGCTGCATCACCACTTACCACCAGGTGAGATTGTGCTCAAGCACTGGCTTATAGAAAGTTAAAAAAATCAGTAGCAGTCAGTTTGGTATCAGTTATAGGGTTTTTTTGTAAAATAAATGCTCTGCATCAGCTCTGAGCCAGGAAGTTGGTGGAGTTACAACCTCGTGCTTTGGAAAGTTGGTAAACCCGTTGCCAGGAGCACCTGATCTCTCTCAGGCCGTGTCCATTTGCCCTCCCCTCGAATGTAAGATTGGAATAGTGTGCACCTGTGTTGAGTACCTACACACTCGAGAATTTTCATGTTCTACACAGATGGCCAGTCTTCGTTGAAACTGGCCGCTGTGACCTAAATTCTGGAGGAAGTCTTTTATACGTGGTAGAGCCAAGCTGCAGGTATATTATGGTTTTAGTACAAATGGGTTGACTTGACTGGGGTACAACTACGCTCTAACTGAATACCAGCGGAAAATAACAGTTTAATGCTCCTGTGTTTCGTATGATAGGTGTAGAGAACCTAATACCTTTTTTACTGAAAATATTTCTTCTTAGGCCTCAGAAATGACAATGCAATTTCATTTTGATTATTGAATGTAGATGTCTCCGAGCCACAACATCCACTTACTATCAGGTGGACTGTGTCAAGCACAACCTTATTCTATAAAAATAGGTCATTATTATGATATTAATTAACGCTAGTATTCTGTGATGTCCAAGTATTTCCTCAAGCCAACCTATTCGTATCGCAGCCTCAATACAATTACGGTGTGGCTCTACCACGTATGAATACCATAGTATGCTCATGATAGAGTCGTTCACAGTGATAACATAGTAAGCATAAGCTAAGTAAGAGGTAGTTTGAAATGTAAAAACTAACAATTTTGTTAACTTTGTACAAACGAGTCAGATTCTCTAGCCAAGATAAAACGATATTACAAAAGGTATTTCGCTTAATAACATCTTATATTTATATCATATGTTAAGTATTCTATTATAATAAATATATTTTCATGCAATAATTTACTAAAAATATATTTTTAATAAAATAAATTCTACGCAATAGGACAAAGTGAAAGAAGCGAAGAACCGAAACAATCGAAGGGCATTACAAATTCAAATGGCTTACAACAATACAAATGTAATGGCGCATTCACACCGACGGTGTCGCGCCGCGACATCGCTCGGCCACTTCGATTACGCATCGCCCCTCATTACAATAAGTGACTTGAAAGCACTATTCGAGCATTCAATTTAGTAATTACTATGTTCTATCGGCACGTGGCGGATGAATCGCGTGCCATTAAGTCTTCGGTTAATTTTCTAATGTTAAAGTCTTTCGAGGCGTATCACACAACCTAGAAATTTTGTCCATATTGCAAGCAAATATGACGTAGCATATTTACAATAAAGGTAAACTAAACCCTAAACTAGATTAAATCATTTAGTTTTGATACACCGCTTTGTTTAAATGTAAATATAAAGCTATACTTTAAAGATAAAGATTATATCGTCATTATAAGATCATCATTATTATCGTCATCAATCAAACCGTGTAATGGTGATGTAAGAATATACACTTTTACCCCGTGGGTATCGTAAGATGGTACAAAGGGAAATAGAAACAGGAAATCGGTATCACCATATTTCCGATAACAGCTCAAATGGCATAGTCGACCCATACTGCTACTCATAGTAGGTACCCATGGGGCAAAATGGGGTAGTTGATATTCTTATGTCGCCACCACACGGTGTGATACGGCACGTAAGATAACACTTATTATAATACATATAACTTTTCTTGACATAATTCGGAAATTGATATGTTTGTATCTTAGATCACCAGTCCGATATGCCATACGTGGCGCTGGTAATGCCTTTTCAAACATTTTACTATTTACTGGTTGACAATGCATTGTGAAAATATTGTTGGCACAGCATCGCTAAAGTGGTAACATTATTTAATCTGTGGCATTGCAGCCTGCGCAACAGTTAGCTACAGTGGTTTATCAAAAAACTTATAAACCAACAAGTTAGAGCCATATAGTGAATAACTCATTACATATTAGACTAAAGTTTGAATTTAAGCTTGACGCTATTATTAAATTGATACGCAGTATTAGACCAACGATCTTCGCAGCTCCATCCTCATCTTTTGGGTTGTCGAAACATACTCTGCACGGTCTTATATTAAGTAGTGCCTTCTTGACAAGACAAGAGAAGAATATATTATGAATTCAATATGTGGTCATGGAATGAATTAAAAGCCTGCGCCACTTCCGCTAATAATGGATCAAAATATTTACTGGGATTAGGTAGCTTGGGTCCCAAGCTCAAAATAGTCAACAAGTTAGCCTAAAGAGATTTTGAAAAATCTTTTAGAAGTTTTGTAAAAGATTATGTGCAGAACCATGTCACGTCTATAAAACTTCAGAATATAATTCAGTCCTTATAACAAATATAAATAAATAAACTATATTATACCACCAATCTGACCCTCCATCTGCCTTGGCTTCTGGATCTCGACAATAGCAACACCTTTTGGATCCAAGTGTAAGTTTAAACCATTCTCAAACCAACTTAATCATATATTATCGATTAATAAAACCACAACATAGTTTATTCTATGTAAAGTATTAATTTGTTAAAGTAAAGTAGTACCCAAAATATCGGGTATTATAGTTTAGCTTTGTTTCACGGTGTTATAAAATGAGCTGGTACCAAACTTTTAACAAAAGATTCACCGCAGCACGCAAAAACACTGTTAAATCTATTCAAAAAGATAAACCGGTGACGCCTAATGACCGAAGACAATTTGTGTAATCGACGCATTGTGTATACTCCTTTATATGCAGATGGCGTGCGTAAAGTTCCAATTAAATTGAGTCCTCGTAAACATGACTAAAGAAATATGCGAATAGTTTGAAAATGACATAATCGTTATCAACATTAATTCTATCTAGCTATTTTCTGACATGCAAGTGCTGTTAGCCTATGCTGCTCTTACAGCTTCATCTGACTCAGTGTTGATTAAAAAGGGAAAGCCAATGAAGATGAGGGTGATGATGATTACGGTTTATGATTTGGCTGAGCTTGAGCTGCCCGAGTGGGGTGCGCGGACCCCTGCCTCTGATTGCTCAGCTCAATAAATTCCATCTGTGATGTTGCGACGCTTGATGCCGCGATGGATTAGCAATTGCAGAATGGTTATGTTGGTAACAACGAAACGTAGATTGCTCTTCTCATGAAAATTTTCAATTTTTTTTTAATAATCAATGTGCAAATTAAAAAGCTCTATTAATTAAACATATATTTATTCTCCTTTTCATATATATACATTTCATATAAAATCTCTCAAAATGAGATGAGGTAATTTTGTAAATAGACTCCTTTCTTACCAGGATTTCTTATTCACTTTTCATAAGGACTATACTTTTCTGAGAAATAAAATAATTCGAGAATATGCGAAGTTCATCAACACGCCCATGGGACTAATAACATAACCCTCTCAGATATGAGTTGAAGCTTGTTTTAAGCTATGGGACGTATATAGCCTGTAACTTTACATTTTTAGATAACACGTTAATAGGTATATTTTTATTCAAGTTTTGTAAGTAATTTAATTTAAGCACGTGAGTGTAACCTTAAGCTTTGCCGCCGTAAAAACCAAAACTATGAAGAGAACAGATACAAATACACCAAATCGTATACTTTAACAATTTTATTAAGAAAAAATAGCAAACAAGCTTTGGAAACAGTTAGGAACACTTCCAAAAATCAACTTAAAAAAGCTAATGATCATATTTACTACTTTTAAAGTCAACTGTCAAAATGGCGTCAATAAAGCAGCGCCCTTTTGACCTTTTATTATTTGATTGACTGATGAAGATCTATCGTATCACAGAGCCATCTATGCAAAGAAGGCTGTAGTTTTTGATTTATAAGAAAATGACATTTGACAATTTTTCACGTAGTATAGCCATGCTGCAGCTATATTAATTGTATAGTTGTAGCATGAATGGGTCGGCTCGACCGGGGAAGGACCACGCTCTCACAGAATACCAGCCTCAAATAGCAGCTTAATGCTGCTGTGGAACCGGACCCTTTTTACTGGCAACGAGGCATTCCATCTTAGTCCTCACGGGTGACAACGCGTCTGCATTTTGATTCGCAAACGAGGATAGATGTAGATGTCTATGGGCCACAGCAACCACTTACCATCAGGTGGACTGTATGCTCGCTTGTCATCCTATTCCCATAAAAAAATACAATATTAAACAGACGACCATATTACACTCATATACGCTACTATATAAAACTTTGAAGTCTAATTTTCTAAGTTAGGTTTTTACTATTGTTACAGATGACTATGACTCCCGATCATCTACCCCAGGATCTCCAATTCGTCGCAGCAACTCATCCCCTAATTCTGATATCAGCTATAAACCTTTTAACCTCCATTATGAACCCCGCAAGTGCTCAACACCCCCTCCGAGCGAGACTGGAACTCTTCACTCACCAAACTACAACCACATGAACGAATACACACAAAATGGCGGACGAAAGAAGCGATCGAGAGCTGCCTTCTCACACGCTCAGGTTTACGAGCTTGAGAGACGGTTCAGTCAACAGAGGTACCTCTCCGGGCCCGAACGCGCCGACTTAGCAGTAAGTCTCAAACTCACCGAAACCCAAGTCAAGATATGGTTTCAAAATCGACGGTACAAAACTAAAAGAAAACAAATGCAAATGCAGGAAAGCGGGATGCTAGCGGCGGCAGCGGCTGCTGCCAACCACGCCCGAAAAGTAGCCGTCAAAGTTCTAGTGAACAACAACGGACAGCCTACTCTGCCTGATCTAAAATCATATCAGACCCCTTTAATTTCAAAGTCGTTAAATCCGGCATTGTTCACGCCACCCAACCTTTTGGAAGGGTCTCCAATCTTAAAACACTTTGCTGGCGTCTACGGCGTAGATTTTGCGAAAAATCCGGAGTACAAAGCGCTGCTACAAGAGTCGTATAACCAAGCTGTTCTACAATCACTATACGGGCCGCATCTGGGCGTTAACTATCCCAATATACCATTGTCATACATGTATTATCCAAGTCATTCAACGTTTGGGATGCCTGCACCATGTGATATGGAGAGAAATCAGGGAGAATCAAGTATCGAGATTAAAGAATTTGGAGAAGACAGTGCGAGAACGAAAAATAAAATCGATAAAGGAAAAATGAGCGTTGATATCAACGAAAACAGTAACGAAAGTATTGCTAGTAATATCGAGGTAGAAAACTAATCTATGAACCTTTAAGATTTCCGAACTCTTTTGTAAATTTCTTTCTAAACAGTTTTAAAATTGATAAATAAAAAACAAACTGTTTAAAAACAATTGAGCAATGTTATTTCTAAAAAGAACGCATTATTTTATAAAAATGTAGACTGCACTACAATTACGGAAAATATTTATAATAATAAAATATAAATATCTTTTGAAGCTATTTTGAATTTCTGTATTTTTTACAAAGTCAAATGGGTTAAAAAACCAAAGATAAATAAATCTAAACCAAAAATTGAATACCAAAGATAATGTTATAATAAATTTTAGCTAGAAAATTTGTTAATATTAGTCATATAATTTGTTGTAAATAATACTTTTTGATTTTTTAGATTATATTATTATGTAGTTGAACACTTGTAAATAGTATATTTGTGATTAGTTAATTCTAAAATTTTAAATAAAAGTGCAATACAAATTTATTTGTATTTTATTTTATTCACTATATCCCTACATTACAAGCCGATTCACTGAATTATGCCATAAGAATCCAGTGTTTTTTGAATAAAGTCCAAATAATAATCAAAATAACTATGACTTCTGTCAAATTTGAAAAAATACGAAGCCTATGTTGTTCTGGTATTGTGGTATTTTGTTTGTACAAGTTATACAAGTATTCCTAGTATATACAAGACTGCAGGTTGAGGTACAGCCTTTTATTAGTGGTAGAGCCATGCTGCAGTTATATCATGGTTGCAGTACGAATGGATCAGTACGAAAGGGAAGGACGACACGCTCACAGAATACCAACGACAAATATCCGCTGCTGTGTATCAAATAATGAGTGTATTGAACCGCAGACCCTTTTTTATTGATAAGGAAGCATTTCATCATGCCCACAGGGGGGACTACGCATTCTACAATTAAATTCTTAATCGAGGATAGATGTAGATGTCGATGTCATCCACTTACTAGGTGGAGTGGATGCTAACGTGTTATAAAAATTGTGCGTGTAATTGTGTTCATACACACGAAGTGAAACTTTACGACATATCAATATTCTTTTATTTTATTAGTCATGCAGCCCAGGCGGTGAAACGTTAAAAGAAAACGTTAAGTTGTATAAGTTGTATCACTTTTTGTCTTAAGTGACGACTAATTGTTGCCTACACAGTGAAGGAAAATGCTGCTGAAATGAAGTAAAAATATATTTAGAAACGAAAGCAGAAACCACCAGTTTTAGTGGAAAATCCACTAAGTTGGCAACATTAGACAACACTGAGTATCACTACAGTATAATAAAGACATACAGTAGGTCAACGCCTTTGATCTCGTGGTAAATGCCGACAGTGTCGGGACTACGCAGACAACGCTAGGGTTGTCACAAATTAACAAATTTTACTAATTTAATTATTTATTTTAGATCTACATCGTCAAACAGTCGTTGGTTGGTAAAAGTAACATTGGTATAACTGTTTTCTTCAATGATTTCTTCCCGTGCATACTCTTTTCGAAATTCAAACTGCAATTGTACGTATTCTTTAGGCTTTCGAAAGTTTTTCCTACTAAATCAAGTCTTCCAATAACTTCCAGCCATAATTTGCATCTAAAATTTTTAAATACAATACTTATTATTAAATTTTCATAATTATCACCCTCAAACCTCAAAATTGACATCCCTAACATTAAAAAAATGATGTCCACCATTTTGGATTTAAAAATAAATTCCATTTTCGTTATCAGCACCCCAAGAAACCTAGAAATTGGTACCCATATCATATTATTAAAAAAATGTCAGCCATATTGGATATGAAAATGGATGCCAGTTTCGTAATGAGCACCCCAAGAAACCCCGAAATCGATACCCATATCATATCATTAAAAAAATGTCCGCCATCTTGGATATAAAAATGGATGGCGTTTTCGTAATCATCACCCCAATAAACCTTGAAATTGACATCCATATCCTACATTTATAAAAAATGACCGCCATTTTGGATTTAAAATTAAATGCTATTTTCGTAATTAGCACACCGACAAACTTAAAAATTTACCCCTAAATCTTAATATTTAAAAAAAAAACTTCGAAAGACTGAAGACGAGGCACTATGGTATGGTCTAAAACATTAGCCAATCTAACCATACGATTTAGATGAAGAAAAATCAGTAATGCCCAGCGACTAGTACCTATTTTTTACGTCCGCCATTTCTTTTACGTTGGCTATTTGGCATGACATGACAAAATATACATAATGTAAAAAATAATAACAATATTTATTTAGCTTTCTTCCGTGTGCGGAATTTGGTGAAATCGCAGATCTTTATTTATGCGAGATGACGACTTGCAATCTCTCACAGCACACGTCGTATGAACCATTTTAATTGTAATTATCAACACTAAATTTAAAAATAATAAAAGCAAGCGCGCGTTAACCCCGGAAGTCGTGTCCCGAGCTACTAATAAAATTGGCACAAGCAAATCGGGCTCGGCCTTCCCGCGTCTCACCCCGCACGCCCCGCATGATTGCCCTGTCTAGACGTCCTCGTCGGACTACTGTATGGATTTATATACTATGGTATCACCACGCGCCGAACGCGCTGCATTATATTATGACGTCATTCGTTCGATCGACGTCGTCCATCGTCGATCGTTCTGATGCCATACGAGTTCACAATGGAGTCATAATACTGTTCAGAAATTTCATGAACGCATGAGAATGTCCCTTAATGCTATCACTTACAATGTTAGCGTGTTAAAGATAAGAGTAAAAGGCTTTTGTTAAGCTAAGTCAGTCCGTTTTATTATATTCGGATACATTACTACGAATTATCAGGGTAGGATAGTTCAAGCATTGGCTTTGGCTTATAATAATTAAATATTAATTTTCTATATATAAATCATGGTATTCATGGTTTCAAGATCTGTTATTCATTTGACTTTAAGAAAATTGATGTTGTAGGATGTGTAGTGTACAATACCTATACTATACGCTATCATATCCATAATTTTGTAGAATGTTCCTATAGAAAATTGACTTTGACACCCCTGGCGTAAAAGTTAACTTAAATAAAGTAGAGTTGGATTGGATGTAATAATGATAAGTGACTGTGATGTCAATCCATTCTGCACGTTTTAAAAACAGCGAAAAACAGCCTAGATGTCAGTTAAAAATGAAAAAAGTCATGTTTTTCTTTCGTTATTATTAACCATAAAATAATTAATGAAAATAAATCGTTTATAAAGTTGATGCTTTTTAATTGCATATTTTAATTAATTCAATGGTTTTATAACTTAAATTGCAACATAAGAAACTCGAAAGGATTTTTAACTTAAATAATACTTTATAATTTTATACTTTATAACCAAATATTATTAGGTAACTTTATATTCAAATATAAAACAAAACAATAAAAAAAAACAATTATTTTATTGTTTGTTTTTATACACAAATGATGGTTTTATAAAGAAAAAGGTTTCATAGTTCTTAGAAAGTCGACAATCAATCGCAAATAGTCGGTTATAAACGAGTCCTAAGGGTTTCCAATTGCGTCGATTCGTAATTGTACAGGAGACTCTTCAGCGCTGGAGTCCAAAGTGAAGAATGCCCGCGAAATCACCGCCGAACAAATTGCTTGTACATGCAGATAAAAAGTATGGAATGAGTTTTAAAATAAATTTGTTTTAGTTTTTGTATTGATTTCAATATTTATAAGCGAGTATGAGTAACAGAAAACGAAATAAATGAAAGTAACAGAAAACTGGCAGTTTACTGAAAAAAATCTTAGTTTTTCATTATTTTTTTATCGTGGTAGAGCCATGGTGCAGTTATATTAATAGTATAATTGTAGCACGAATGGGTCGGCTCGACCGGGGATGAACCAGGCTCTCACAGAATACCAGCGTCAAATAGTAGCTTAATGCTGCTGTGTTTGTGAGTGTTGAGAACCGGAGACCCTTTTTACTGGAAACGAGGCATTTCACCTAAGTTCTCACGCGTGACAACGTATCTGCATTTTGTCTATGGGCCACAGCAACCACTTACCATCAGGTGGACTGTTTGCTAGTTTGTCACCCTATCCTATAAAAAAAACAAAGATAACCAACCAACCAGTCAACTGATGATAAGTGGCTCCTGAAGCAAATAATCACAAATTCATTCCAATCGAAAATAATTAAGTGACGCCTGTATAATCCTCGAGGTGGAAGGCAGTATTGAGTTTTTTTTTTTTCAATGATCTTATATGTAAACTCTTTTACATATAAGATCATTGTTTTTTTTTTGACAAGAAATTCTCCGTAGCAGGCTGGAGTGGGAATTTGGCGGTGTTTCACACCCGTGCGTCGGAAAGCACGTAAGCCGTTGCCGTCCAATTAGAATATGTGTGGGAAAGAATTGAGAGTGCACCTGTGGTTGTGTACGCATTCGTGCAATCTATTCCTGTGCAGAGGGCTGGTCTCCACACTGGCTGTCGTTACAGAAATTCGTTTTGGAGGACATTAATATTGGGGATGGGCTGAACATGGATTTCACCGCATATGAATATTCGGTCGAAAATTCGGTAAAACTTTTACCAAATCGAATATTCGGCCGAACATAATTCGGCAGGATCGGATCAGCGCCGGACCCTGTCTCTTGCTCTCCCGCCACACCTGAAATGTTTTTTTTATAGGATAGGGTGACAAACGAGCACACAGTCCACACAAGGTAAGTGGTTACTGTGACCCATAGACATCTGCATCTATCGTCTATTACAAATCAAAATACAGATACGTTGCCACCCATGAGGACTAAGATGGAATACCTCGTTTCCAGTAAAAAGGGTCTCCTGTACTCTACACTCACCGTACGAAACACAGCAGCATTAAGCTACTATTTTACGCTGCTATACTGTAAGAGCGTGGTCCTTCCCCGGTCGAGCTGACCCATTCGTGCTACAACTACACTACTAATATAAAACTGCAGCATGGCTCTACCATGTATACGTTTATGCAACATCTAGTACTAAGCAAATTTCCGGCGCACATGCTTATGTTTTGACTATTTTTGTGAGAAAAAAGTATTTTGCTGTATTCTTAGTAAAAATTGATAATTATATGATAAAATTAAATGGATCTGGATTTATTTTAGAGAAACTGACGACTGACGATAGATAATATGATTCCAAAAACTTTTTATAAAGCTATTTGGTGTAATTGGAAATAAATCCACAGTGTCTCAAAAACATAACGCTATGCAAGTAGATTTAACCCATCAATAAAATATACTTCCTACAGTAAAATTATAAAAGACATGGCATTACTCAATCCATACATTTCAGTACAGTGGACAATTTGAGTACCACTTTAACGAATGTTCAGTAATTTAGCCGAATATTGGGCCGAATATTGGGCCGAATACGAGTATTCGGTAAAGCTGACGAATCTGCCGAATACCTAATATGAAACTAACAGTTGACCCATCACTGATTGTTATTATTAAACGATTCTCTGTCGTGTACTTCATATAGTTCATTGCTATTGTCTTTCTGTTGTGTCAAAAGAGGACGGAAGAATAAGTTAAAAAAAATAAAACTGCTACTAAAGTACTTTTAATGCAAAAAATATTAAATATTGTAAAATCTATCTTCATACTTACCCAACACATTCTTCAACAAAATTATCATATGAATAGTGCGCGAAGCAGCGCGGGGTACGGTGACATTATGAAAATTTCAAGCTTTGACTTCCGGACCAAGAATTTTCTAAGACCGGCGACTGTAAGTGACTGTCAGCTAGGTTCGACGAGCTTGTAAGCACGGCGTGCATATTTACATTTTGAAGAGTTCTTTACAAGCAAATTATGGCACTGGAAACTTATTCAATTATATATTAAGTCACTTAAGAAAATTCTGGATTAAATATTGTGTGGTTCATAATGTGGATACATTATATATCTATATAATGGTAGCACGAATGGGTCGGGTCGTCCGAGGAAAGACCACACTCTTACAGTATAGCAGTGTAAAATAGCAGCTTGATGCTGCTGTGTTTCGTATGGTGAGTGTAGAGATCCGGAGACCCTTTTATACTGGAAACGAGGCATTCCATCTTAGTCCTCAGGGGTGACAACGAATCTGCGTTTAGATTCTTAATCGAGGATAAATGTAGATGTCTATGGGCCACAGCATCCACTTGCCATCGGGTGTACTGTTGTTCGTTTGTCACCCTTATTCCACAGAACACGGAATATTTCTGTTTTCTATGCCTTATTCTATAAAAAAACGCATTTCCACATCATCCATTTAATATCAGGGGGCTATGTTCTCGTTTGTCTTCTCTATTCTTTAAAAAACCGGCCAAGAGCGTGTCGGGCCACGCTCAGTGTATGGTTCCGTAGTTTCCCGTCCGTCATAATAAGTGTTCCCACTTATGAGTTTAAAGGTTCGCGCTCCAGCAGCGCTCCGCGCTTCTTCAACTGCTCCCGGTACTGTTGTTTCCATCCAAGTTCAAAATGATTTTCCTAGAAAGTCCTTATAAAGTTCTACTTTTTAGATTTTTTTCATATTTTCTAAATTTATGGTTCAAAAGTTAGAGGGGGGGGGGACACATTGTTTTTTACTTTTGGAGCGATTATTTCCGAAATTATTGACATTATCAAAAAATGATTTTAGTAAACCCGTATTCATTTTTAAATATCTTTCCAACAATATATCACACGTTAGGGTTGAAATTAAAAAAAAATCACTTCCCACTTTACATATAGGGGGGCTACCCTAATAAAACATTTTTTTCCAATTTTTATTTTAGCACTTTGTCGGCGTGATTGATACACATATTGGTACCAAATTTCAGCTTTCTAGTGCTAACGGTCACAGAGATTAAGCGAGGACGGACAGACGGACAGACGGACATGGCGAAACTATAAGGGTTCCTAGTTGACTACGGAACCCTAAAAAACGTCGATGACAGCGAGTTGTCTGTTGGTCAGTTTGTCTCTTTCTTTTTCTTGTTCAGCCTGCAACAGAATACAGCTAGAAATGGTTCTCTCCTACAATGCATAATGTTACCGTTAAATAAAACAGTTTTTCTATAGATACTTTAATTTGTAGCATGATGTTTTAAATTTCGAATACATTAAAAAAATACCTTTGTACGGACACCCGACAGCACTTACCGATGGTCACCACTCTCTGATATAATACAGTTGCAGAATACATAAATTCAGAAAATACGCATAATATATAGCTGTGAAAGATTACTCGAATAAAATAGAATAATAACATATACAAATAAATTTACGAACCACACATGGAAATGGAAAAGTTCTTTATTGATATTATTTTCTAAAATCGTAGACAGACATTACTTTTTACACGTATAATTCTAATTCAGGTTTAAGTTCGCAAGTTAATAAATTGATGATTTATTTATGTTTTTATGTTTCCCCTTCGCTCTCCGTACGATGCTATAAACATTTCTTTAAGCTAATGCCCTGGTAGTTAATACTTTAATTTGTTTAAATCGTTTAGATTTCCCGAGGAACTCTAGAATATTTATTGTTAAAATTAAAATATCTCGCGTTAAATTCCACATTACCTACCACTTACAACAATGGCATTGTTAACTATTGTACTTTTAAGTTTTTGACTGCCTCATTGGTCTAGTGGTTGTAGCAGTGCGACTACTGATCATGAAGTCCTGGGTTCAAATCCCAGGTCGAGCCAAAAAATCAATTATTGAGTTTTTCTGCCAAGAAATTCTCAGTAGCTGCTCGGAGTGCCTCGGAAAGCACGTAAAGCCGTTGGTCCTGCACCTGATCTCTCTCCGATCGTGTCGGTTTACCGTCCCATCGGATTATGAGAGTGAGGGAATAGAGTGCAGTTGTGCTTGCGCATACACTTGGGCACTATAATCCTGTCCTGCGCCGATGGCTAACCTCCGTTGAGGCAGGCCGCCGAGGCCGAAATTCGGTCTGGAGGACATTATTATTATTATTACTTTTAAGTGCTGATTAATTACGACTCGGAATTGAAAGAAACAATGTCTGAGAAATAAAAAAATATTTCGAAGATACTGAGGCAACGCGACGAACACTTCCTTGCCCTAAAACCCGTAAGAAGAAAGCCTGCACCCACAAGTGAGATGTATATAGGCGGTGCCATTAATTGTTTAGAATTAATAATAAGTTTAAAAATAATTAAAATAAAAAAGAGGGCAGAAAAGTAGCAGAATTCCGCCCGTCGTCGTATCTTTATTCAAACTTGGTTTGATGTCGCAAACATGTCCGACTTTATAATACTATTATTAGAGTGTAAAGGTATATGCAAATTTCTTTTTGAAGTACCAGCTTAACATTCATTCTGCTAATTGCCGAACAAGGCTCTGGCGATCAACGAATTGGCGAAAATCCAACCGCAAAACGCTGAGTTCAAATTTCACAGTTTTTTTTTAAATTATTATGAGTTGTTATCGTGAAGATGCTGCCAAACTTCTGTTCGTCTGTCGCCCGTTACGTCAGCCACGGGATGATGTTGGATACTTACACTTACGCCGCCGCTGCAAAAAAAAAGTTTAATTATAATGTATGTAAAAACTGCCAGCATAATAACGATTTTTTTTAATAATAGCAATGTTGGTAACATTTCTAACCTTCCCGTTTACAAGTCCAGGTAAGCCTAAAAATTAAAATACTTGTGTGGGAGCGGTTCACGAATGTTATCGAATGGCGCACTCGAATCCACAGCCTTTGAGAAATATATATCCATTCATCCATCCGTTACAGCCTATAAAAGTCCATGTGCTGGACATGAGCCTCCCCCATAGCTTGTCTCGTACGGGGAATATTGCCATAGTTGCCTCTATGTTGCTTATCAGGAAGATTCTGCTGCCTATATGACACCCAGGGGATAATATGAACCGTGTGGTATCAGTATAAGTGATATATATATCTGTATGTTTCCTTTCGACAGAATATCTTTTTCAAACCTTTGCGAGTCTGTTGTGTCCTACACACGAAGGCATATGTCATTCATAACAATATGACTGTGTTGAATTTTCCGCGTCTTCGCCAATGAACGCTATACGGGTTAAAGCCATGCATAGTATAGCTGTAGCTCGGTGGGCTCGAACGCGGCAGGACCACGCTCTCACAAAATACCATCGTAAAATAGCAGCTTAATCCTTCTGTGTTTCATATAGTGAGTGTAGAGAACCGGAGACCCTTTTTTACTATAAAAGAGGCATTCGATCTTAGTCTTCACGGCACGGTTTGCATTTTGATTCGCAAACGAGGATAGATGTAAACGTCTATGGGCCACAGCAACCACTTACCATCAGGTGGACTGTGTGCTCGCTTCTCAACCTTACCCTATAAAGAAATTTCGGTCTGTCCTATTGTTTACTACTAGTGCCTCTATGTTTACGATTACATATATATTGATATAACTTGAATCTAACTGCGAAGTTGACACAGTAGTTAAATATTTGAAATATTTGTATGACAGGGTAAATTTTAAATATTATATGTATAATAAGTAATAACTCCCGACAGTACACAGAAGTTATATCTCCCTAGACGAAATTGTCTAAAAAGGTTTTTAATTAAATTGAGATGTGTTTAATTGAACACTGATTTCATTTCTTTCGGCATATAATATCTATCCGTAAGTCAAAAGAATGAGCTGTACTATGAAACCATCAATATACCCAATTACCAGTAATTAAACAACGTTTCGGGCAAGCGTTTATTTAAACACTTTCATTTCCTCTAAAACGGCAAAGAAGTGATGAGTCGACAATTACCGATTGTCGATGCGTTATAGAGCTCTAAACATTGCATTACCGTTCATCCTCTCTTTAGGATGCGTAGGGATGTACCAATTATCGACATTAAATGTTTTCATTTTGATCTCGAATATATTTTGCACTTGCTATTTTATAACTAGTAGCGAGGTGGCTTATTATTTCACATTGTTTCTTTAGCTTTGTTGGTCGCGAGTTTGAATCCTCCACAATTTTTTTAGAAAAAATATACTTTTACCATAAATGCGCATCAATGCGCAACTTTGATAGCTCAGTAATGTCCTGCAGACTGAATTTCGGTCACAGCAGCAAGTCTCAACGGAGACTAGCCATTTTCGCAGGACAGTATTATCGTTCCCAAGCTTATGCGCAAGTACAGGACTTTAATAGTCCGATGGGACGGTAATCGGACACAACCGGAGAGGGATCAGATGCAGGGCCTAAGGCATTACGTGCTTTTTGCGGCACGGGGATGAAACACGGGAGTAAGACTGTATGATAATAAAGTTTATAGTTTTAGTTTTTTTAATGGTTTTTACGTTTATATGATT
Organism: Parnassius smintheus behrii; assembly: GCA_036936625.1. Taxonomy (NCBI): domain Eukaryota; kingdom Metazoa; phylum Arthropoda; class Insecta; order Lepidoptera; family Papilionidae; genus Parnassius; species Parnassius smintheus. The sequence goes on along the minus strand of JAUPFT010000026.1, from coordinate 23,831,210 downwards.
GAATGTTACGTAAATATTCAATGTCAGCATTTATGTTGGCGAAGAACAAATTTAACGGTATGTACCGAAAATATGTATATCATATACATGAGGGTAATATGGTTACATCAAGCTTTGCCGCCCTATAAAACCAAAACTAGGAGGAGGACAGAGACAAAAAGCAAAGTCGTATTCTATAGCTAATATATTAATAAAAAAATAGCAACTAAGCTTTGGCAATAATTAAGAACACTCCGAAAACAACAATCAACTTAATAAAAACTAACTACATTACGCCATACTAAAATCGGCAAAAAATATAAAATATAATAATACCAAATGTTTCAATGGCGTCGATAAAGCTGCGTCCTTTTGACTCTTTATTATTTGATAGACTGATGAAGAGCTATCGTATCATATAACCTTCTATGCAAATAACGCTGTTGTTTATGAGTTATAAGAAAGTGACCATATTAACCGGATGACCATGTTACTCTCACTTACTATATAATTTTATCGTATCGATAATATGTATGTTTTAAAATCGCATCCATACCAGCGTTTAGTGGACGTGTGCGACGGCACTAGGGGCTCGTGTTTCATCGAGCACGTGCGCCGGAAATGTCATCAGGTAAACAAATACGCCTCTAGCGCACATCACTAATTACTGCGTGCTCACATGTAAACATCGGTACACTGGGGACTAAATTAACCATTAAATTGTTTGTGCGTTTTTAAAAACTGTATGTAGTGTAAAATATTTTTAATTTCGTAATTTTTGATAAATGTTAATTATTATTAATGTTATTTTTGTTGGCAAACTACACACGTGTTTTTATTGTTTTCTTGCAATTCTGTCCACGCAAGGGTTGTCTGCAAGAGATCGCTCTAAGCAATAAGACCGTCCATTGTACCACATTTCTTTCTTTTTTTTTGTTAAGACGACACATCGAAAATGAACATTTAAAATGGCTCCGGGCTATCGCCGGACTGATCCGAGTGAATACAATGATTTATAAACTTATAGATACGTTGTCCGCACTCTAAAATGGCAAGATGAAATGAAGCCAATTGGCCACATTGCGCTTAGTCACGCACCAACCTGTCGCGCGACGCTACGTTTGTTTTTAATTTATTATATCGTGATTCGTGTGTGTAAACCTGTGCAAAACATAAAGAAAACATGCCGTCGTGTGTTTTCAGAAGATGTACAAATTATACCCCATAAGTTAAAGACAAAAATGTGTCATTTCATGCGTAAGTTCACAAAACTACCTATTTTCATTTCATTTTATTCGATGACGCCGTCTAATGGCGGCTGGCGCATGCAGCTAGTAGTCAAGCAACAGGCATCCCGCCGTACGGTGTCATATTTTCTTTCTCTTTCTTCACGCGTATAAGTAGTACTAGTATTTTCGCCGTTTTTAAATGCCGCGATGTTCGTTCATGACGTGTCTATATATAATACGTCATTGAGTGAATACGTAATTTCTACAAAAACTTAAAAAATGCCGTCATAAGGTCTAAAATTGCGTAGCGCCCGCGACGATTAAGACCGTTAAAATATTTAAAAAAATATTGATTTAAGTAATAAAAATAATGAGCACGTAAATTACGAATATTGATGTTATGAATATATTTGAGTGATTCTCAAGCATATAGATTAAGTAATTTCATTGTAATTTCAACTATAGGGATTTTTTGGAGGTGTTTTCGCAAATAATTATGATCGAGTCAAAATTATACAATCGTGTTTTTGAACAAGCAATTTTAAGATAAAGACTTCAATTTACCTATATATCAAAATTCCAGTTTCGTTAGTGGTGTCATAGTCCTATACTAATCAATGAAAGGAGCTACATTTTTTTCATTTATGTTTTTTGGCGTGCAATAAACTGTTATCTAGCTTTGTAAAAATATTGAGTACGATCATAACTTTCCAAGAATAATTTGCTTAATGAGGTTCTACCTAATTTCTTTTTATATTTCATTTATTTTAAGCATTTATGTATGTTTGGCTATTTATATCCCAATCGGTTGGGGTTGGGAAAACACTGACAGATAAAATAAGAACTACAACCATAAAGACACCGGAACAAAGGACATTACGGCAACCGTAAGAAAACTGAAATAGAAATGGACAGGGCATACAACTAGGGGCGAAGAAAAATGGTCAAAGACAATAATGTTCTGGTTCACAAGAGACAGGAGAAGGAAACGAGGCAGACCATCCATAAGATAAGTCGATGAAATAAAGGCTGTTGCAGGTGGTACAAGGATAAGAGTGGCTGATATACTAGAGAATATGATTGAAACACAGTTGGAGGAGGTCTTTGTCGAAAGAGGTATGCAGACAGGGATATTGAGGCAATATTAGTTTTATAAAAAAAATAGAGAAATGTATCAACCAATATTTGTCTGAATAAATGGCTTTTATTATTTATTATTCTTTATATATCAAGTCGAAGGTTTCGTCAGAGGTAAGAGGCGGCGGATACAAACTGAAAATGATGACAACTCAATCTACTAAATATATTCGCTTGCTAACTCGACTTGCAACTGTAGCAACTATGGCAAAATCCCTCTTATGAGGCAAACTATAGAAACGTTATGTTCAACAGAGGACTTACAACCTGCAGTGGATGAATCGATGGATATGTTCGCCTCTGTACCAATTCATACGAGTACACGTATGGCATTAAAATATCCACAGGGTACTTCAGGCAGGAATCCAAAGTAGTCACAATGTGTTCACGACTTTTTCTGCCACCAGAGCGTCGCCATTTAAAAATGAGGTGTTACCTATACTCGTATATGACAGATTTCATAGAAGTTCATTTGTACGAAATATGTAAAGGTTAACGTTTATTTCCGAACATTCCGTATATTTCCCACGTGGTAAAGCATTGCTGCAGCTATATTAGTAGTATAGTTGTAGCACGATACGTCGACTCGACCGGGGAAAGACCACGCTCTCACAAAATACCAGCGTGAAATAGCAGCATAACGCCCCTGTGTTTCGTATGGTGTGTGTATGAGAACTGGAGACCCTTTTTACTGGAAACGAGGCATTCCATCTTAGTCCTCCCGGGTGACAATACATCTGCATGTTTCGTGATCGAGGATTGATGTAAATGTCTATGGGCCCCAGCATCCACTTACCATCATTTGGACTGTGAGCTCGTTTGTCACCCAATCCTATAAAAAATTGTACGAATTAGATTAAAAATAAATAAGCTACACCACAGATATTCATAAAAGTAGAAAAATAAAAAAGGCTGAATGAGCAAAAAATTAAGTGTTAGTGAGTCAGTGTTTTGTGTACCTATTAATTTAATACTGGAGAAACTGATAAACATTTATTTGAAACTAACTTCTCAAGCGTAACAAAAAAAATTACCTCATTGTCAAGTAGCGACATCTGGAGGTAAAATAACGTTAGCCCTCTTTCGCCTCAAGGAATAATTATAGTAACATTACCCGTGACAATTTTTAAGTACCTCGTTGACATAATGGTCAAAAACGCGACTGCAGATCTCGTCGGTTCGAACTCAGTCGAATCCCGTGTCAGTCCAAAATCAGCCATTGTATTTCTCTGTTGAAAGTCTCAACAGCAGTCAGGAGTCGGGAAGTTGGCAATTTTTCACCATCGTTGGGGATCAAAAAGCACGTGAAGCTGTTGGTCCTGCGCGTGGTGTGTCTTCGGTCGCGATTAGTCGCCGTGGCGGACGGATTGTCGTTTCGTCAGACTATGAGGTGCGCAAGCACAGGTGATCATCATGAATAAGATTCGGGCTGGTGGACATTATTATTACCCGTGAATCAATATGAATATAGTATTTGTGTTATTTATTGTGTTCGTGACAACATACGTTGTAAAAGTTAGGTATGGATAGGATAAAAATTAAGCCACCAAATTGAGGTATTAATTACTTTAAATTCACAACTTATTGAAGAAAACCACTTTAACGGTTTTTATCGGGATTTTATCGCGTTTAATTTGCTTAATTTTACTTGTTTTCCAGTCACGAGGGACTGAGGTGATTGACGTCCCGATGTCAGAGTTAGCCCGGAGTACCTTCAGCTTTTTAATTACATATTACACTTGGTCCGAGCTACGCAGAATGAACTTACCGTCTTAAAGTCTTACAGTGGTATGCATGGGCTTAGTTTTAGTTTTATTAGTTACAGGGTCTCAAGCAGGTGGAAGTACACAACCTACTTCTCTATTGAAATTGGGATTTTTTTAATTTCAATAGACACGTTGTCCTTAGCATGAATCGATATTTTTTCGCGAGTATTTGTGGTCTATCAAATAAGGTAATGGCAAGGGCCGTCTAGGATAGGATCTCAAACTGCAGACGTTGGTGTTTCACTTCAGCTATGTGTTCATTTACGCGAGTTTTTATAAATATTTGTGTTTGATATATATAAATACGAGAAACCACATTCACAATCAAGCTTGTACACTCCTGCATCCTGCAAAATAAAATCCGTAAAAGTAGTTTTATTCAATGTATAGTGTTCCCGTAAATGTAAGAAATCGTTATGTTCCCAGCTGATCTTAAAAACTTAGTGATATGATAGTAATTTTAGTTAGTATAGTGTATAAAAAATTAAACATTTTCATAAGAAGATTACAATATAAACGCTATTATGCAGAAATGATTTTCTTTATCGTAATTTACTTTCTTTTTACGTTTATTCGTGTATCCTGTCTGTTCGAGTTGACTTTAGTTTTTTTTTTTCACTAACTTCCAAACGAGTAAGAGACTTCAAATTTTTAAGAGAGCTCAGAATCGGATGACTATTTAAGAATATGAAAAAAAGAAGTTTTTACTTTTTAGTCCATTTTAAAAACGTAGTATATTAAAAAAATACCAATTGACTTGTTAGTTACTAGTTTGTAATTTGTGAGTTTCGAGATATCGAGTGCTTAATAAATAAATAATTATTGTCTGGGCCCTTCAACACTAATCTCAAAATTTCCACCCTTGGTTTACACATTAGCAGTTGCAGTGATAGGGATTTCACAATTTTGTCACAGCAGTCTGCCACTAATGTATGTAATTTCTTCCCGGCATACAACTGGCTGATAAATGCACGCAAGCGAAGAGATTTACTTGGCATTTATTTTATTTCATAAATTGTGACAATATTAACGAAACAAAATAGGGGGATCAACATGCAATTACCGTTACACCTATTTGTAATGCAGATGTAATAGATATAACTCACATTTATTCTTGATTAAGTTATCCAAATTAGCGTTGTTACTCCTGAGAATTAAGGCGACATCGCGAAAAAATGCACCTCCTTTCATCGAATAGTATAGGACTATGAACACCACTAACGAAACTGGAATTTTGATATAGGTAAATTCATGTCTTTATCTTGAATTTCCTTGTTCAAAAACACGATTGTATAATTTTGACTCGATCATAATTGTTTGCGAAAACACCTCTAAAAATCACTATAGTTGAAATTACAATGAAATTCCTTAATCTATATGCTCGGGAATCACTCAAATATATTCATAACATCAATATTCATAATTTACTTGCTCATTATTTTTATTACTTACTTAAATCAATTTTTTTTTAAATATTTTGAGATCTAACAATTTCTAAGCCGGCTTAATCGTAGCGGGCGCTTTAAGCAATTATAGACCTTATGACGGCGTTTTTAAAGTTTTTATAGAAATTATGTATTCACTCTGATCAGTACGGCGTTAGAAGACCGGAGCCACTTTTTCGATGTGTCGTCTTAAGATGACGAAGAAGAATGCCAGTAAAGAGGGTCTCCGTTTTTACTGGCACTCTACACTCACCATGAGGAACACTATTATATATTCTGTATTCTGTGAGAGAACAGTTCTTTCTCGGCGGGCCGACCCATTCGTGGTGCAACTATAAGATCTGCCACGTAAAATTCTTGTCTGATATACTGGCAGGATATTTAATAAAATATAAAAACTAATCTGGAATATTGGTTCAATGATATTTGAAATAATAAATGGCAGCTTAGTATATACTTACCGCTCTATTGTTTAGGCATTTTTAGGTGGCCGAACCACCAACGTTTCAGGAAATCTTCAGTCTGTGATTATATACTAGACGAGACCCACCATTACATCAAATGTGATAGAACACAAATCCTCGCAAAAGAAGATCGAGTCCTACTAAGGATGATACAAACAAGTAATAATTAAAAAGCTGAAGGTAATCCGGGTTAACACTGACATCAGGACGTCAATCACCTCAGTCCCCACGACCGTGGGTCACTCACCGGAATCACCGGAAACGTCGGGAATTAAAAATCAAGTAAATTAAGCGCGATAAAATCGGTAAAAGTAGTACTATTCGAAACTAGTTTTATTTAAATGTGTAGTTTTCGCGTAAATATAAAAAATCATTAGGACCAGTTGAACTAAGTAATTAGATGGTCTTCCGTTTACGAGATGTCCACATGTAAATTATCATTACTGCGTAACGAACGCGAGCGTTTGATTGCGTCCGTAATGGCGCGCGTTCCCATCGCATTGTTTATATCGCACATTTGTTACGAATCGAAACTGCGTGCGGTTCTCATCGAACGCGAACGTAACGTTAGCGGTACCAAAATGATGACTAATGATTTTGATAGTCATTTTTTATGTATAATTGTCAAAGATATAAGAACGAAGAGTGAATGCAGGACACGGATTGATTGGGAATATTTATTCTATTGTTTAAAGTCTGAATGTGTCAAAAAATTTGAATGGCAATTTACAATGATGTTTATAAAAATAGCAGTAGAAGTACTAATATGACAGAAGAAGCCTGAAAGTATAAGAATAACCGCATTTCTAAAAATGCGGTTAGTAAGAAGTAGGTAGCTCAGTGATTAACGCTCGCTGTAAATATAACAGAACGCGAGTAACCCGGGTTCGATCCCCGCCGGCACCAATGAAATTGTTAATTGCAATTTTAAGTGCTGATTTACCACGTGCTCGGCGGTGAAGGAAAACATCATGAGGAAACCTGCATGTCTGAGGAATAAGAAAAAAAAATTTCGAAGACATGTGAAGTTCGTCAACACGCATTTGGGCAGCGCGGCGGACACTTCCTTGCCCTAAACCCTCTCAGAAATGAGGGGAGGCCTGAGCCCAGCAGTGGGACGTATATAGGCTGTAACTTTACTTTACTTTACTAGGGTTGCCAGCTTTTTTATTTCAAGTGTTGTATTTTTGAGGCAATTACCTGTATAAATATAGTGGCAAGCGAAAAATGAAAGAAATACTTAAAGTAATTGTAATAATTGAAGAGTAAGTGGATGGTGCTTCAGGATCAGGGCCATGTTTTATGACATTCCTTGAGGAAGGCTTATGTTTGTGAACTTGTAAAGGGCTGAACCTTACAAAAACTCATTGAGTGACTAAATTTTATAGACGAGCGCAAAAACATAAAACAGCCCTTGAAAAGTTTTTATGTTACAACATTAATAATTGTTAAATGTATTGTATTTATTGTACGTAGTACATGTACCAAATTATATGTTTACGCCTCTTACCAACTTTAAAAATTGTTGAACTTAAACTCATGATAAATGCAGGTCTTTTATAATTCGACTGGGCTTACTGTGAAAGTAAAAAATGTGGGAAAGAACTACTTTTGATAATGATGATAACAAAGTTTTAAATCAAAAATTTAAGTTATAAGACGATAATGTTAGTAGCTTCGAGCCTTTTGACAGCCTCACGCCACAATAAAACATGGTAGTTTCTTTTAAAGTAGGATACTAATATATTACATAATAGGGTTGGCAACCCTAGATGTAACTAAATTATAGGATGAGAAATTGTATAATAGGAGAAAAGTGTAGTTTTCATGAAGATTTTGTGACCAGGATAAGGAAATAAATGTTTTGGTGGTTTGGACGCATAGAAAGAATGATAAAGCAAATGTTATGCTTCAGAAATGAGGCAACACTGCCGCCAAAGGAGGCCTTAGAAGAAGTTGATCTAGCATATTAGCATTGTATTGAAGATGGGACATAATAAGAGTAGATACTAAACGGTATCTAGCCTATAAATTGTAGGTACATGGGAAACATAAGCGGAACAACTACTTTTAGACCATATTTGTTCCGATAGGGAAACGAGAATTACTACTTACTCGTTTATATACTCTACAGCCGTCCCTTTCTATTGTCATTTGTGAAGAGAGAAAGATAGCAACTTTAAACATTTCTTAAGTTGACGTCGGTTTTTATGAGCAAAGCCATAAATACTTAGCCGTTGTGCTACTGATCAGCCACGAACTTTAAAATTAATAATATTATATCCGTGTTGAAAAAAATTAAACAACGTAAGTAGGTAGGTTATAATAAGCTGTAATTAACCTAATAAAAATACTACACGTGCCATAGTAATGATTTATGATTCTATTATATTGTCTTTGGTTAAATTTGTCATTTTTATTAGTATAAGGGTGACGAATGAGCACATAGTTCACCTGATGGTGAATGGTTGCTATGGCCCATAGACATCTACATCTATCCCAGATTAGGAATCGTATGGGATCTTAGAATCCGATGGGACGGTAAACCGGAGAGAGATCAGGCGCAGGATCAACGGCTTTACGTGCTTTCCGAGGCACAGGGGTGACACACCGCCAATTTCCTGACTCCTGGCAGCTACTGAGAATTTTTTGGCGAAAAAACTCAATAATGGATTTTTGGTCCGACCCGGGATTCGTACCCAGGACCTCATGATCAGCAGTCGCACTACTACAGCTACTAGACTAGACTAGAGCAGTACAACTTAATCAGGCCGTAATAGACCCTACTATCGGTCTCTCCTATAGCAAGGATGAAATGGCATCACATGTCAAACTTGATACAAATTGACAATCACATTACCAGTTATATCGCTCCTTCGACGCCGCGCCCGGTTATTGGGCATTTAAATCTGGATTAATACGAGTTGTAATGTCTGCTGTAATGTTTGTCTTTCAATCCGATCATACTGTAGGTGACTTCAAGCAAGTTTGAGTAGTCTTTGTTTAACTAAATTAGTGCGCGTCTTTGGCTACATGGCCACTTATTTTTTATACGTACTAGAGCCATGCTGCAGTTATATTAGTGGCATAGTTGTAGCACGAATGGGTCGGCTCGACCGTGGAAGGACCTCGCTCTCACAGAATACCAGCGTCAAATGGTAGTTTTATGCTGCTGTGTTTCGTATGGTGAGTGTAGAGAACCGGTTTTTACTGGAAATGAGGCATTCAGTCTTAGTCCTCACGGGTGACAACGCATCTGCATTTTGATTCGTAATCGATGTCTATTGGCCACAGCAACCAGTTTCCATCAGGTGGCTTGTGTGTTCGTTTGTCTCCCTATCCTATAAAAAATACTATCGGATGGAAAATAAGTAACTAAAAACTCTCATGATTTGATTAAGCTTTTAAGCTACAAGAGTTTCTCCCGCACTGATCTAAAGGCAATAGTGGCAAAAAAGATAACTTAAGTACTACCCCCATACAATGTAAAAACCGACTTGAAATTGCTAAAAAGGAAGTTATTGATTTGCAACCCTTAGTGGAGGAATTTTTTCTACAAATTTATATGGGACCATCCTTGAAGTAGGTATAACCTATTTAAAAAATAGAATCATTAAAATCGGTTCTCTATCTGCAAATATATCATATGAAATTAAACAATAGTCCAATTTAAAACTATTTACCCTATTTTCCACCCCTAAGGGAGGAATTTTTCTTCAAAATTTTATGTGACGACCGTTGAGGTAATTCCTATATGATAAAAAAATAATCATTAAAATCGGTTCAGGATCTGTAAAAACTTCGTGTAACATATACGTACAAAATAAAACATAGGTACACTCGAACTGAGAAACTCCTCCGTTTTGAAGTCGGTTAAAAAATGGAACAAAGGTGTATTAAACACTGAAAATTTTACGAGTTAAATAATGAGTAATGACTAAGATGACGGTTTTTGTAAAAACTTAGTATCGTTAAAAGTTTACAAAAAGTGTTTTGTATTCATAGGACTTTTTGATTTAAATAAGTGGCAATAATTTCAATATGTCTTTTTATACTTAACAAAGTACGACCGGAAATGTGATTCAGTTAATTTGTAATGCTTTTAAACTTTTACCCCTTTAAACAAAAAAAAAAGGTCAGTCGAAAAGCAAATTAGTATAGAATTTGCCACGCCACTTAACTAACAGGCAAAACAGTTTAAAAGGAGTCGCGACGTCAAAAAAATCACACCACATTTTGTGCAACATTTGTCCCCTACCATTGGTATACAGTTTACAGTTTTCTCAATCATGTCCTCACATGATTCAGACACGAGTAGTTCGTGCCGATAAAATATGTTTGTTATATTCATTTTAATATATTTTGTTTAAAAATAAATGAATAAGGAACTATATTTAACTAACTGATGTAACTAAAATTAATAATAGAGTCTGATAATGATAAAGTAATAAAACATTTTTATAAATAATGTACATGTTATGCCTGTGTACATTGTGTTATGGCGGTGTAAGAATATTCGCTGCCATCATACCATCCCGTGGGTGTCGTAAGAGATGACAGAGGGAAAAATCAGGAGATGAGCAGCAGCGTCCTCCTAATAACGACTAAAATAAAAACTGCCGTGTCAAGTGTGGCAACTATTCCAAATATCTCCCCTATCAGGTAATTTATGAAGAGAACTTATGTTCAGCGGTGGTCTTTAAAAGGCTGTAACGGTATGCTTATGTAAATAAATTTTCTCATATTTGTCAAAATTCAAAAATACGAGTCACTTTTTGAAATTATTGAAAAATTATGACGATAAAAATTGCCTATTTAGGAATAATATTACATAAAATTACATACCATTTTTATATATATATATATATATATATATATATATATATATATATATATATATATATATATATATATATATATACATATAATATTATATTAGTTATTGATGAGTTCCCATAGTTAGGGACTTGTAGTCTAGACGTGAGGCGTCGACCACCCGGCCGCGGTCACTTCACAAGCGGCGGCGACAACACTTGCTTTCGTCTACCCTCAAGTCGTTGGTGGGCTTTGTCGATGGACGTACAATTAGCTTTTATAAGAACCTACTCTATGGTGTCGAATGACATTTTTTTGACGGTATAATAAGCATTTAAAGCCTCATGAATCATGATATTTATTTTGTACGTTTCAACTCATTTATTTCGTTTGTATTAACTGGAAGTTTATGAGCCTCTTACAAATTGATATTATACAAAGGAATCAATATTAAAAAAACCACAATGTACGATTGAACCATTTTTCACAAAATTACGTCAAATCCATAGCAGTATCATTCTCCGTTTATAATCCGGTAAACAGTACACGCTAGACATGAACGCCACCTAGAGGCATTTAACATAACCTCTAGGTTAAACAAGCGAAATGGTCATTCGTGGTTCCAGAGGTTTTGCACCTTTACACCACCATCTCTCAACCTTTCCGTTTCTAATGACACCCGGTGGATGTTGCGAACCTTTATTATCTTCATAACATAATATCAAGTATATTTTTAATAAATTTATTTTATCAAAAAAGTTAAAGCTGAATTAGGCGCAAAACGTATAGGTATTTATTTGTTTTTCGGTATTCTATGAGACCTGTAATCTATTTATAATAAACTATTACTTAGAATAAAAAATAGTAATTTTAAAATCTTATAACAACTCCATGCGTCTTTGTTTTTGTAAGAATTTAATACAAATCTGTTAAATTAAAACTAATAAAGTGGGTCATCTCTTCTAATCTAGTCGTTTATTGTTGTGAAGACATAAAGGCACTGATTTAGTACTCATCTAGCACACAACATATCATTAACCTCATACACACGCGCGCACTTCACATTACTGCAACTAATTATCCGTTCCCCTTTACGCACGTAAAAAATACGTAATTATGGATATAAAACCTCTTTCGTCGTAAAACACCCAGATAAAAAGGTCGTGAAGGCACTTCCTTCATTTAATCCCCCATAAAATGGTTCCGTAAGTCCATTAACACTATTTTTACGCTTTTTCTTAAATTTCATTGAACACGCCGTCCTCAATGAGGCTCATTTATATTTTAAAAAGATCGAAAATAACGCTCATTGTTTATATTAATTTTTAGTGTACAACGTAAACTGTGTGCCGAATTTTCTAATCTTAAGGCCATCTTGACAGGCAATAACGGCTAAAATGGTGTAATATAGGAAGAGTCATCTGTTAGGATGTTGTTTGAGGAAGCGATATTCAAGACAAGCGATTGACGTCTTTAACGAACCTCTAATTAATTTATTGGCGCTTGTTAGACGGAAGTCGAATGGTGTCGAGTCGCATTTAATATAGTCTAATATTATTATCAAAAAGTATGAATAGGTTTTGTTACGATTTAAGAAGCATAATATGTTAAATATAAAACCTAACAAAAATGTAGTAAGTTATAGTTCTTTTCAGATGAAATTATATTTCACAAAGTAAGATGTACGGTAATTAGGGTTGCTTAAATATTAATATATATGAAACTCCTTAACTTTTTATACAAATAGTCCTTGATCAACTGCAACAGAGGGAAATCAAAGTAGGCGAAAAACAAAATTACAAAACTATAAAATGCTAAATATGTATCATAATAATATAGATTATATGAGATTTATTTAACAAATATAAATAGACGCCGTTCTAATCGTAGGTATTCGAAGCAGTAATAAAACATTTTATAAACGTAGCATTGTAATGCAACTCCATGCCTTTAATAGTTGGCCCGTGTGCGCACTGCGATATTTACAAGGAGCATCCGGCGCACAACTATTACTTAATAGCCGTTTGCGACGGACCGCGCTAATGCTTTTCTTACCTTCTCAAACTTCATTGGCTCCTCGTAGCTTAGACACATGAGTAAAGGATCTTTACTCAGTGGCTTAGCACCCTTTTTAAATCACTATCAAAACAACAAATTGGTTTTTCATCTTCCGATTTTTTTTTATTTTGGGTATTTTTGAAAGAAAATCTTACTGAAAATTAATACTAAATGGCGCTAACTAATTATTTTTATAAACAAAATATAAGTTAGATAACAGGTGGCATATTCGACATACTATAATATAATTTTATCGTCGTTGATTAATGACGTATAATGTTGTACCTTCTGTTTTTCAAATAATAAATCTCACCACCATCACTACTGTTAGTCTATCGTAGGATTTGTCTTGGCTGTCCAAAGGCCTCCGCTAAATAATGGACAAAGCAAGGTTTCAAGCCACACCTACCCGTCCATTCAATATTAAATGTTTTCCAGCCCACAAACACATTTTATAAGAAATCAAACTGGTAGAGAAAGAGTAGAAGTAGTAGTAGAAGAGAGCTTAAGGCATTAATTCCGCCCTTTGTTATTATACCATTAGTTAAAGGTGTTTAATAAAGATTTGATTATGGAAGAGGGGTGACAAACGAGCTCACAGTCCACCTGATGGCAAGTGGATGCCGCGGCCCATAGACATCCACATTTATCCTCGATTAAGAATCAAAATGTAGATGCGTTGTCACCCCTGAGAACTACGACGGAATGCCTCGTTTCCAGTAAAAAAGGGTCTCCGGATCTCTACACTCACCATACGAAACACAGCAGTATTAAGCTCCTATTTTACGTTAGTATTCTGTGAGAGCGTAGTCCTATCCCGGTCGAGCCGACCCATTCGTGCTGCAACCATAATATACCTAGCTGCCGCGTTGCTCTAACACATAAATAAAAATAAAACAACAAAGTTTGAGAGCCTCTGCAGCTTTGCGGCGCAGCGCAGATTTTTTTACTAAAGCAATGTAACACGATATTAAAATTGAGTTAAAACAAACAAACGGCCCTGTGACTTCATATCCAGAGTTTTTAATATTACATAACAAGCAGATAAACATTAAAGCGTTGCTCTAGAATATTTTTAAATTATAAAAGTAATATAAAACTGAAGTAGAAAACTAGAACATTAATCCCACTGTTTAGATTTTCTTATAAATCAGTTTTCACCTACTTCCGAACGTTTGAATAGTGTGAAATTTAACAGCTGTATTATGAGCCTATGATAATACAATAATTTGATGAGTATGATCTTAGTTCTTCATGGGTCTTAGTATTCTCTCTAGAGTTATCACAGCCCATGAGCTGTGATACGAATGCTTGTTGTTAAAGTTTTCTTAAACGGCACAGACAGGCGTCAGATCTTCAATTTGGCTACCAAGCATGGTTAATACAAACGTAACGTGGTCAAGCCGCAGTTATACTATGGTTGCTGCACGAATAAGCCGGTTTGACAGACGAAAAACGTCACTGCATTTCATAGCAGCAAATGCTGCTGTTTCTCGTCATCATCAGTGTAGAAAACGGTAAATTCTTTTTAGGGGTAATGAGGCATTCTATCTCAATTCCTTTATTCTCAGAGAACGTATCTACATTCTGATTCTTAATCGAGAACCAATGTAAGTGTCTATGAGTCACAGTATCCACTTGGCACAGGTAAACACATGTAGACTGTGTACATTTGTCTCCCTGTTCTATTATACAAAAATCCTGTCTACGAAGGGAGAAGCCCATATCAAGCTGTAGACTTACCATATAAGAAGCTTCATCATATAAGATGAGAAAGAAGTTAGACTGTTTTATTTTTAATAATTATTGCTATTAACTCCTTATCGTGTAGTGACAATGTAAGAGTATCCACTACCCCATATCATTCCGTGGGTGTCGTAAGCAAAGATTTAAATAGTTAGATGCGCCCTTACCATAGTATGATCGCTCCGAAATGTGTCCATACTCAAATGAGTGAGCTCACTCATTCGCAATCAGTGCTCATTTGTGCGACAGAGAAAGAAATATACACAATTTCTGTAAGATAATAAGAGATGAGACTATTGCATTAGTGTGCGCGCGTTAGCGTCTTGCAAACGAACGCATCCAAAAATAATGCCACAGTTTTCGAGGTGAAGGCGCATCTAACTATATAAATCGTTGATCGTAAGAGGCGACAGGGGGTAACAAATCAAGAGATGGGCAGCAATGTCTTCTTAAGAGGATAGAGTAAGTCAGCTCAAATTCTAATTTCGTCCCCACTTGCCCGCGCGTCGTATGCTATGTACCAACTTGTTTGTAATCACTAATACTGTAAGTGGAAAGGTCGTTAGACACTTATTTCATTAGGTTTATCATATTTATGCCTCTTTCTTAACGCCAAGCCAGCCGCTTCTTATTTTTATCACGGTTATTTCCCATTTTAATTTTACGTCGTACTGTTGCGTAATGTATATTCTGATTGTAAGCGACACAA
Source organism: Parnassius smintheus behrii (assembly GCA_036936625.1). NCBI lineage: Eukaryota > Metazoa > Arthropoda > Insecta > Lepidoptera > Papilionidae > Parnassius > Parnassius smintheus. The sequence goes on along the minus strand of JAUPFT010000026.1, from coordinate 23,815,862 downwards.
CCTCCCCGTCCAAAGGCCGAGGCGAAGTGACCGTGCTGCAGGAATCACGCTTCAAAAGACCAATAGTTTAGGTAATTTCTTTTTACAGTAAAAATAATGGTATTTTTAAAAAAGTAAATAACATAAGCACTGCTTTATAGTTAGTTCAGTTAGTATGCAAAGTTTCATGATCTTATTTAAAGTATTTTATGAAAAACAGCGGTTTATTGTTTATTTTGGAGGTAACTTTGGATTTTTTTTCTATCGAGAAAATTTTACGAAATCGTGTTTTCGTCTAACATAATCCTTAACATTAATCCTCGACTTTACCATATATTTATTTCAAAATTAATGCTGCAATATTTTCGGCATAACGAAGGATCTTGCTAAGCCATTTGACGTTATATTTCCCCTTAATATCGACTAATTTCACAGAATATAGAATACCATAGCCTACCCTTAAAAAAAACGGATTATCATAGATAAAGAGTTTTGGGTTAAATTAATTATTGCTTTTAATTCCTTAAGTTGGTATTAATATCATATCATTGAATATAGAATATCGAAGCCAAAACTTTGGTTCAGTGCATTAAAGTGTTGTGTTCCATTCCACTGAAGAGGGGCGACAGATGCCCGCTTTCTATCCAAGTAGGCTAGAAGACAGACACTTTTAGAATTAAGTTTTTATATTAACATTTTGATTGATTAGAGACATTGATTCGTAATCGAGGATAGATGTACATGTCTATGGGCCACAGCAACCACTTACCATCAGGTGGACTGTGTGCTCGTTTGTCACCCTATCCTATAAAATAAATAAATAAATAATAAATAAATAACAACATGCAGGTATTTTTAGAATTAAGTTTTATATTAACAAAATTCTACTTGGTTTCTAATTTATTAATTCTTTTAATTATCGACAAATTTTTAATTTTAAAGGGCATGAAAGAATTAATGACGAAAATTCAGTAAATATGAAATTCCTTAAAATTAAACATTTTAATTTATTTACTATATTAGATAATATAAATTAAAAGAAATGGGAACAACACATCACTTTGTTTGCATAACTTTTTTCTTCGTTATATTTTCCTTACAGGAAGGAAAAAGGAAGGGGTCTGAGGTAATACAACCATGAACATCATCAAACACATCATCATTACAGCTCATCACAAGTCCGCTGCTGAACATAAACCTTTCTCAAGGAACGCCACGGAGCACGATCCTAAACCACCTTCATCCAAAAATCAAATTGATTAAAATTATTTAATTATAGCAGTACCCGGTTGACCGAGCTTTGCTCGGTATTTTTCGCTCGATTTTTTTTAATTCGTGTGTTTTGGAAATTATATTTAGATACAAATTACATACTGATGAAATATAAATAATATTTTTTGATCTTAGCGACATAACAGAAAAAACGGAACTGGTGATTTGAATAAAAAATCATGAGTGCAATTATTTTAATTTAAATTTTCGTGTTTTTTTAAAAAATACTAAAAAAAGGGCTCTAAAAATTAGATTTTCTCAAAAAAGAAAGGAACTTGAAAAAAAATTTAAAAAAGTCGGTCGGTCGGTTGGGTTGGGCTCGAACCGGGGTTTTACGATTCTGGGACCGCCCATTATACCAATTAAGCTATTTATAATAAAGACAATTTATCAAAATTTACCTTCCTATTCTAACAATATTGTAGCAATTTTTCTTTGCCTAAAAACACGGACAAAAAGACATTTTCTAAAAATAAATCCTATCTAGATCGATTTTTTATCCCCGAAACTCCCTGGACACAAAATTTTATGAAAATCGTTGGAGCCGTTTCCGAGATCCCGATTATATATAAATATATATACAAGAATTGCTCGTTTAATAGTATAGGATAGGAAAGGATTTTCTACCGAACAATCATGTATGGTACATTTTTATCTGCCTCGACAGCAACACACGTATGTATGCCTTGTTGTCTTGTCTTCGAGTCTTCTTTACTTTTCCAATAATAGGTATCAATTGCATTTTCTCTCTTTTCTCTTACTAGAAAAGGGAAGACTTAATCGACACTCTTGGCAGGTGTAGATCACAGTTCCAGAAATCTCGCATTTTGCTCTCCGTTTTCGTCTCGGATATCTTTCACCATCCCATAGCTACCTCTCACGCAACCTAAAGAATTCTCTTAAATCATAGATAAAGATCCATTATTCCATTATAGCGCATAAAGGTCCATTGCGAAACATAGGGCTACCCCATAGACTAACTCCTAGAGAGGATTTTGCTATAGTTGCCACGCTTGGTTGCAATTTGGTGGGCTGGGTTGTAATCTCTGGAATGCAGCTGCTCATCTCCTGTTTCACTTTCCCTATTTCACCTCTTACGACACCCACGGGACAACATGAGGAGTGGATATCCTTACACCGCCACTGTGGGTTTAAATACAGATATCTACTGCAATTTACTCCCAAAGCAAGGAAGAAAAATAATCCCCTTCAAAAGACTCCTAGACTAAGCCAATTCTTTTGATGGATTATGCTGAGCACACAGATTTGCCTGCGATTAAATGTCAAACAATCACTTGACTCCGTTTTGGCTTTTAAGAGGGGACCGTGTTATACGAGCCGTGAAATTTTTGCCTATTTATCCAGTATCGCTTTCATTTTATATGGCGGAATGGCCCGGAAAATATAATGTCAACGGAGGCAAAAAGCTCATGAAATACGATAAACAAATAAGTTACGTTCAATTTGGAAAGTTGGCAGAACACGTTTTTATTGATGACTAGCGACTCGCCGCGGCTGCGCTTGGGAATGTCGCATTTTTTAGATTTAAGATAATCATCAACAACTGTTATTATTTTTTATTTTACGATTACTGTAAATAAATTCTTCGAGTACTTCGGACAACATACTTATAGCCTACATCGTCCCTGGCATTGCTCTCTATTTGTTCGTCAAGTTTCATCAAAATCGGTACAATGATATCGAAGAATGTCCAGAACAGACAGACAGACAAAATTTCAAAAAATGGTCAGATTTTAATGGCATGCCAATAAACCTTTCAGCTCAATAAATTGCAGGTTTTCAGATATAACAGTTTTTTTACATTACAAGAACCAACACAATCAATTTTATTTATCTCAATATATAAAAACTGTTTAAGTTGTAGGTTTATGATGATTATGTCCTTTTAGACAATGTGCAACATAAACTCTGCCGAAGGAAGTCCAGCGGTACCTGAATTTTTTGTTTCATCTCACGCGCTAAGAAGTACAAGCGGGCAACTTGACCGGTTAGATATTCTGAGATAAACACAGGGACATTTTCGTGAATTCAATGAGTAATTTTGTTTAGAATTATTTGTGGCTCTCAAAGGAGAAATCTATTAGTAAACGTTGTCAGAGTGTGCATGTGTATGTATAGAATAAAATAAACAAGGATAGAATCGAATAATCGTTATAATATAAATCTTCATCGTCATTATCATCACCAACAACAACAACAAAAATATCATCATCAACATAACTTCAAACTATCACTATCCACAGCAGAACGAAGGCCTTCCCAAAGATTGCCTTATAAAGGGACACTTACTTGATCAGCAGCGTTCCTTAAAAAACTCTCTGAGAACTTCTTCAAAGCCTCAGAGTCGCACCCAAACAATTTAATTCGTGAGGCGGCTTCTTATGCAGCCCCACCCCCCTCTCGCTATCGTGTCCGCAGGCCGAGAAACTCTCTCTCGGACCCGCCAAATAAACTGTCAAACGACCTGAACTGCCTCCTGGCGGCTCAGGCCAGTTCTAATTAAATTAATTATTATTATATCAACTAATATTATTTTGCCTTCGTAGGCACTCCCTCAGCGGCTCTTAGCCGCCTGCGCCCTCTTTTCCCAAAAGAGGGTCGCTCATGATAAGGCACAATAGAGCTTAATCAGCCAGCTGCCTGTCCCCAAAGGCGGTTTTTAGGGGGTATCACTTAGGGTCCCCGGTAGGACAGTGAGTCCCCCATAACCACGATAGACCGGCTATCGTGGTATGCGTAATGCATTTTCCGCCTCCCTACGTACAGGGTAGCCCTTTAATTGCTTCGGGCGCAAAAAAAAAAAAAAAAATTGATCAGCAGCTTTTACGTTTGTCAACCCACTCGCTAAGTGTGCCAAATATGCATATAGGTACATGTTATAATGCTCTATGATCCATTTTCTACACATTGATAAATTTTCAGTATACCAGCCTGAAATATTAGCTGCGCTTCGTGTCTCAACGAAATCAAGCAATTTCTTCAATTGGCTTCAATCAATAATACTACTAGATTCCCGATAAGCGCTTCAAAAACGGCCCAAAAATAAGACCACAAATACTTTTGTGGTCTTATTTCAAATTATAATTATTATTATAGTATAATCCAATCATAGCCATTTTAAAGAACATTGAAATGTAATACCAAGAATAAAATAGAGTAAGCACGAAATTGTTAAAATAATATTTTCACCTTATCACTTTGACTTTAAGTTTCATTTTAGAATAAATATTTGTGTACTTATAACTTTTTATATTCAAGCGGTATCTTTGTCGGATACCTTACCTTAAATAAACATATTTTGCAATGGTATTTAAACATTATGTTTGAGTGATAAGATTTATAATAAACTGAAGTTGTTAATATTTATAATCTTTTTTCTATATTTCATAGGTACTAAGCCACGGAGCAAATATAATTTTTTTTTTTTGCTTTATATTTGCTCCGTGTACTAAGCTAAGAAATATAGATGTTTACGTGTATGCAAACGTGGCCACTTGAGCGACTAATTTTTGTTCCTGATCCATAATTAAGTATAATCGTTGATCGAAGTGCGCAGGGCGAGTTAATAGTGCCCGAGGGTATACGATCTACACTCTCTATTTCGTCAATATGATAGTCCGGTAATCCGACACGAGCGGGGAGCGATCAGGCGCAGAACCAACAGCTTTACTTGCTCCCCGAGGCACGGGGGTAAAACACCGCCAACTTCCTGACTCCGGGCAACTGCAGAGAATTCACGTTTTCGACAAAAAAAAAAACACAATAACTGATCTTTGCCTAACCCTTCGTATAACGAGGTATTCCATCTTAGTACTTAGGAGTGACAACGTATCTGCATTTTGTCCGGATAAATGTCGATGTTTGTAAGCCATAGCATCCACTTACCATCAGGTGGCTTCTGTACTCGTTTATCATCCTTACTCTATAAAAAATATTATATTAGTAGATAGTCATATTCCCGTAAGAGTAAGCTTCTGTGATTAGATAAATGGAAGGATCCGATGCAGTGTTTATATGGCCGTAGTTACGAGATTGCATCAAATTAACACCCGTGTAAATAAACTTTATGACAAAACAATCCCGGGTGCATAATTTCATACTTAAAACTAATCCAGAAAACCTTGTATATAAATACTAACTAACAATGAGCATGGAATACTAAGAATAAAAACCAACAAAAGCTTTAAACAAAGCTATACTTTATACGTAAAACGAAAATATTTCAGAACTTTCAAAAGTAGCATTCCGTACTTGGATTGGTTTTGCGTAAAGTCAATCATAGACATGCAAAACCGGAAACCATATGTGTTACACAAATGTATATCAATATATCTCTTTACGAATCTTTCATAGATTTATAATGACGCTACAATGTTCACCATGCTGTAGTTAAATTATGTATCATCATATTTTACGTGGTAGAACCATGCTGCAGCTTTATTATGGTTGTAGTACGAATAGTTCAGCTCAACCGGGAAAGTACCATGCTATCATAGATTAAAGCGTAAAGTAGCAACAGCTTAAAGCTGCTGTGTTTCGTATGGTGGGAGTAGAAAACCGGAGATTCTTAAATTTAATAACCAGGAATTCCACCTTAGTCCTCGGAGGTGACAACGGATCATCATTTTAATTCTTCTCGTTTGTCTCATTGTTCAATAAAAACCCCATGATTATCATAATCATTTCGACCCATCTCAAGTACGGGACTGCGACTAAAGAGTATTTATTCCCTGTCAGTTGTCGGTCGGCCCATTCCTACTTTAGTATACCGATCCTTATAATATAATATTCATAATAATATGAACAATTAAATTAATGAATATATACCGTACTCTAAACAATTGATTTCTCCACTCAATTTCATATAATCTTAAGCCACGTCTATATTCCGAAGCACTTGATCTTCGACGTCTCAAACTTAAACGTTTGTTCAGCTATTAGCTATTACAGTGCTTACAATGTTTTAATTTTGCAATCGAAGTTAAACTTTAACGCTTTGTAATAGAGTATTATACTTTAAAATAAACTATTCAAGCTAAAAAGCTTAAGCAAATATAAACTTAAAAGTGTTGTGGTGTAGGTTCTCTTTAAATAAGTAACTTCCAATCGTGTATCGAGACTCATAAGGACATATTGAGTTGGTCAGGCTCCCACGATGATCTTTCATAATTTCAAGTCTTTATTCTAGTCAAAGTCTAATAGAAGTGGCTTTTAATAAGAATTTATATTCTGCCTTAACTAACTACTAAACCAGCTATTTGCGTCGGTTTTAAAATATCAATATCAGTATATTCTTTAATTATATCTATCTTCCCTCAGTGAACGCCAGAAATCGAATGGAATTGCTTATGATAATTAATTTATAATGTCAGATAAACTAAACTAAGTTGGATTTACAGTAGGTAATCGCCACATTCACAGATTTTTTTAAAAAACCACAGACAGCATCAGACGCTTAGTGTTCGAAAGGCGATTCAAATCACACCTGACAGCGCAGATTAACAAAAGTGTCGATACGCGCTCGTTGCGCATTTTATAATGTCATAAAGTTAAATAATACAGTTAAATATAGCAGCAAGTAACAAAGTAGCAACTTAGGACCATCAAGAAAGGACACAACGCATCTGCAATTCCCCAGGTGTTGCAGTTGTTCAGGGGCTTCGGTAGTCACGTAACATCAGGTGGGCCGCATTCTCGTTTGCTCTTCCTCTAAAAATGATTCTATTTGAGAATCCTTGAGGCTCTTCACACAATCCGGATAATATAGTAGACCTGAACGTCACCGCTCCAGACTTAATATGTGGGAATGATCTATGTATGCATAGTAAACTATATATATATATGCACATGGATGCGGACATGCTTTATGACTCAAATTATCGAAAAAGGAATCTGAATTCTGAACATTAGGATTACAGCGTAGTTTCTCCGAAGTGTAAATGCGGTTGCCAGCAGCATGTGTAGGTATTAACTGTGATCAGTGCGATTTAAATCGTCTCTAAGTACCTTTTTATAGACTATGGGTGACAAACGAGCACACAGTCCACCTGTTGGTAAGTGAATGCTGTTGTCCCATAGACATCTACATTTATTCTCAATTAAGGATCAAAATGTTGATGCTGAAAATGCACCGCGCTGTGAACGCACCGCGCTGTCACCGCTGAGGACTGAGATGTAATGTTCTCTTCTCTCGTTACCAGTAAAAAGGGTCCCCGGTTCTCTACACTCACCATATAAAACACAACAGCATTTACGCTGGTATTCTGTGAGATGGTGGCCCTACCCCTCTCAAGCCGACCCATTCGTGCTACAACCGTAATATAGCTGCAAGGTTGCTACGTATAAAAAGATGAAAATAAAGATTAGAATAATATATTTAGAATAATATAAAGTGATCCTATATTTAAACTTTAATTAATAATTAATTGAATGTACATTCTGATTCTTTTAAAGCTCTTTATCTCATTTGGAAGTATTAATGCGTCTTAAGGACGCGCATGATGACCCCCAAGTCACTTAAATACATCGTTGTTATCTTTATTAATTTTTAACGGTAATTGTCATTCGTTAAACAGGAGCTATTTATTTTCAAATGCTTGTAGCGAACATTTTCAAAACATTAATAAAGATATCGTGCCACTGTTAGTTTCTTGAGTGCACGAAATGATGAATATTATATATATACGAGGTGTGTTCAAAAAGTAAGGTGACTTTATATTTTTATGAAAAACTATTTATTTATTCATCAATATTTATGTTGTCCCCTTCAAAGTAATCCCCCTCAGATATAATACACTTGTGCCAACGCTTTTTCCAATCGTCAAAGCATTTCTGATAATCACTTTCTGGTATAGCCTTCAGCTCTTTCAGCGATGCAGTTTTTATCTCTTCAATCGTTGCAAATCTTCGTCCTTTCATAGGTCTCTTCAGTTTTGGGAACAGGAAAAAGTTACATGGGGCCAAATCCGGTGAATATGGTGGCTGAGGCATGATTGTAGTGTTGTTTTTGGTCAAAAAACCTCTCACAAGCAACGATGAGTGAGCAGGTGCATTATCGTGATGCAAAAACCATGAATTGTTTACCCACAATTCGGGACGTTTCTTACGTATTTCTTCTCGCAAATGGCGCATAACTTCAAGGTAATACTCCTTATTGACCGTACGACCTTGTGGCAAGAACTCATGATGCACCACACCCCTACAGTCGAAGAAAACTGTAAGCAAAACCTTCACATTTGATCGAACTTGGCGTGCTTTTTTTGGTCTTGGTGATTCAGTGTGCTTCCACTGGGACGATTGAGTCTTAGTTTCGACGTCATAACCGTATACCCATGTTTCGTCACCTGTTATGACCCTTTTGAGCAAATCTGGGTCGTTGTTGACATCATCCAATAGCTCTTGAGCGATTGTCATGCGATGGTTCTTTTGGTCGAAATTGAACAATTTTGGAACAAATTTCGCTGACACACGTTTCATGCCAAAATATCCGAAAAAATTTCATGGCAAGAGCCAACCGATATGCCAACATCCTCCGCAACTTCTCTGATAGTGATTTTCCAAAACAATTTTCTTCACTATTTCAACGTTTTCATCGGTTGTTGACGTGCTGGGGCGTCCAGAGCGAGGTTCGTCATTGGCATCTTCTCGGCCATCTTGAAAGAGCTTGTACCACTTATAAACGTTTTTTTTACTAAGAGTAGACTCACCGTATGCCACTGTCAACATTTCAAGTGTTTTGGAGCACGTAATTCCATTTTTTACACAAAATTTGATGCAAATTCTTTGATCAATTTTTTTTGATAGAAGAAAATCGCCGAGCACACCAAAGTACGTCTGACCTTTGTAACTGTCAAAAATAAACTAAACATGCTATACACTTCAAACTTAAAACATATGCTCAGTGTACCAACGCAACAAAATACAAAAATCGAAAATCGAATGTGCGTTTCCCGCGAAATTCAAAGTCACCTTACTTTTTGAACACACCTCGTGCATGTATATATACATATATATATATATATATATATATATATATATATATATATATATATATATATATATATAAAAAGCATAAAGATAAAGATTGAAACATGTTAAAATTGTTTGTTGTGAGTGTGCGTTAATAGAGTGATTCTTTAATAATAGTTTGAATAATTTTATATACACAAAAATATTACATTATTTTTTATACAGCAGTACAAAATGTAAGCCAAAACATTAGAGCTACGTTGCAGCTACATTATGGTTGTAGCAAGAATGGGTCGGCTCGATGGGGTAAGGGTCATATACTTACAGAATACTAGCTTTATATATAAACTTTATGCTGCTGTGTTTCATATGGTGAGTGATGAGAAACGGAAAAACTTTTTACTGGAATTAAGGCACTTCATCTTAGTCCTCAGAGGTGACAACTCAATTTTCATTTGGATTCTTTGCTATTTAAGAAGAATAAGAAGAATAAATAAGTAAATCACAAAATAATCAAACTTTTCTAGCATTACTGTACCGTGCTGTACTTTAAATATAATTCACTAAAAGCAAACAATATGATAGTACGATCAGTATAAAACAACCTACCTATATTCTAATCGCGGGAACTATTTAAGTCTAGACTGAGAGCGCGCACTTCAACCTAATATACGTACAATTCACCATTGCTTGCGTAAGCGATGCAAATGGATAAGTAGCTATAAAATCGAATCCCACTTCAGCGGCAATGAGCCGCCTTGAAAACACACGGCCGCTATCAAATCGAATCTAATACGATCGACTCGAATAACAAATCGATTTGTCCATGCGTAAGCTTTCATCTTTGTAAATATCGCTGTGTTGTTTCATTGCGTTTTAGTGGTTTTTGATGAGAACCAGTGGAGTACTTACATTGAGGAAAGATGAGATTGCCAAAATAAACAAGACTGATTTAGTGAATGAATTATTCAGATATTTTTATGTAGTTCAATGATAATGATTCCTTTACTGAAGGAAAAACTGTATATTTGTATATTTAATTATGTTATGTACCTACATACTAATATATTACGCAAAATTTTTGATTATCTCGTGTCTCCTAAACTGCATTAAAGCACAACTCCGTATTATATCACATAAGTGTTACATCAGCTAACATGACTCTTTCCGCCTATTCCACAAGTGGAATTTTATTTATTTTTTATTTTTTTATTTTTTATTTATTTTTTATTTTTTCAAGGGAAACATACATAATTTAAGTCTAATACATAACACATATTAATCTTACAATTAACAATAAAGTTTCCACAGATAAGTAACTCATCGACAACAAGCAAACATCATAACATACTTAGGTGTGTAGAACTAAAATTAAGTTATGGCAAAATATAATATTAATGTGAAATATCAATTTTACCCATTACAGTTTCAATTTCTTTTTTAAACTGTCTATATGACAGAGAAAATACATCAACACCTGAAAAAATGTTATTATAAGAATTACATGCACGAGTTATAAAATTGTTCCTGCCGTATTTAGTGCGCATTGTAGAGGTACAAAATAAAAGTTTCTTTCTAGCACTTATCCTTTGGCATCTAAAATTTATTTCACTTAGAAGTGGTATGGAGTCGACCCTATTATGAATGATTTTATATAAAAACATCTGATCCCTGACAGTACGACGAGATTTTAGGTTAGAGGCTAATCTACACAAAACAGAGGCATCACCGGCTGATCTAAATTGTATATGCTTCAGAAATTTATTGTGAATTTTTTCAATTGACTCTATATAAATATTATATTGAGGATTCCAAACTGTTGAGCAGTATTCTAATATTGAGCGGACCAATGAGTTATACAAAATAATTAGAGTTGAGGGTTTTTTAAAGTCTTTAGTAATTCGTAAGACAAATCCAAGCATCTTATAGGACTTGTTAACGATTTTATCAATATGAGATTTAAATATTAATTTTTGATCCAAATATACGCCCAGGTCCCGCAACTCAGTTACTCGATCTATCGATTCATTATTTATTTTATAATCAAATTTTATAGTTTTGTTTTTCCTGCTAAATGTAATAACATTACATTTTTTTATATTTAAGAATAATAGATTATTTGAACAATATGAGTATAATCTATTAATATCTTCTTGTAGTAGCTCACAGTCATGTTCATTTTTAATAACTTTAAAAATTTTTTTATCATCAGCAAATAGATGTATGTTAGAATGTTGGAATTGCAAAAGAACGTCATTTATATAAATATTGAACAAAAGAGGACCGAGATGCGAGCCCTGGGGAACACCCGAAGATATTGGTAAAAACGAAGAGCAGTACCCCTTAACTGCTACCGCTTGAGTACGATTATGCAAGTAAGATGCTAGCCAGCGCAGGAGGTCACCGTGCACACCGATTTGGTCTAGTTTTTTGATAAGGATTTCATGACATATTTTATCAAAGGCTTTGGAATAATCGGTGTACACGGCATCCACCTGTAGCCCTGCATCCATTGCTTTGTGAACAATATTAAGATATTCGCATAAATTACTCTCTGTAGATTTTCTAGTCATGAAACCATGCTGCTGGGTCAACAAGGCTGGTCTGATGGTAGGGTATATAGCATCATACACTATTTTCTCAAAAAGCTTGGGGATAGTACTAAGTTTGGATATCGGACGATAATTTTCTATATCTTGTTTATTACCAGACTTAAATACAGGTGTAACAAAGGACTGTTTCCAGGCATATGGCATCACTCCCGTTTTCAATGAATGATTAAACAATCTAAAAAGCGGCTCGGATAATTGCTTGTAGCAGTTCTTCAATAAAATTGGAGGAAGCCCGTCAGGACCAGCGCCTTTATTAGTATTAATGTTTTTGAGGTATGATTCAATTTTTGCTTTATCTATAAAAATGTGGTTGAGATTAATCAGGTTATTTCCTTGGTTGACATCGATATGATCATGATCAGATTGACTATGAGATTCAAATACCGAGTTAAAATACTGATTAAACAAACCACATATGTTCTCGCCGCTAGACGACCTAACATCTCCAATAAACATTGAGTCGGGTAAATCATTCATATTTATCCTTTTTGATTTAACATATGCCCAAAAGTGTTTACTATTGTGAGAGATCTTAGATTCAGCATCAGATATAAAATTATTAAAACACTCATCCTGCAACACTTTCTGCCTTTCTCTAAGTAGTCTAAATGTATTATAATCAGTTACACGGCCATATATTTTCCACTTCCGATGATATTTTAATTTTTCCTTAATTGTTTTTATTAGTACTCGATTAAACCATATAGGGTATTTATTTTTAGTGTGAATGACTTTGACTGGAACAAACTTAATTATAATATCATTAATTATATTATAAAAAGTTTTAATATTATCATTAATATCATTCGAAGTGAAACATTCATTCCAATCTATGTTAGAAAGAGCATGATTTATGCTATCATAATTGGCGGAAAGAATCCGTTCATCATCATCATGACAGCCACTCATAAGTCCACTACTGAACATAGGCCTCCCCCAAGGAATGCCACGAAGCACGGTCCTGAGCCACCTGCATCCATGGACTTCCTGCGTGTCCTACCAAGTCGTTACTCCTTCTAGTAGGGGCCGCCATACAGTTTGCCTACCGGTACGAGGTTGCCACTCAAGAACCTTCTTCCCCATCGCTTGTCGGTTCTTCGAACTATATGGCCGGTCCATTACCACTTTAGCTTACTAATCCGTTGGGCTATGTCGCTTACTCTGGTTCTACTGCGAATATCCTCATTTCTAAGTTTATCACGCACAGGAACCCCGAGCATAGCCCTCTCCATAGCTTGCTGAGCGACCTTGAGCGTCCTCATACGGCCAGCAGTGAAGCACCACATTTCACATCTACAAGTCAGCACTGGCAACACGCACTGATTGTTTTTTTATATTATAGAAGAGGGGGCAAACGAGCATACGGCTCACCTGATGTTAAGTGACTACCGCCGCCCATGAACATCCGCAACACCAGGGGAATTGCAGGTGCGTTGCAGGCCTTTTAGAAATGAGTAAGCTTTCAAGTGTTGAGGTATGCCAGAACATGTGTCGTAATTTCCTGCTGCCTAGCTAAGTTGAATGCGTCGATTGACCTCTCGGTCGAAGTTGGACTTACCTAGTCGGACTACTTGTCCCACCCAGGTAAACATACTCGTCGAAAAGAGTCTGTATAACATTACACCAATATTTTTTATAAAATAAAGTCGAGAAAGAAGCACTCAGTCCATCTGATGGTAAGTGAATGCTATGACCTATAGACATCTACATATACATTTATATCCTCGATTAAGAAACGAAATGCAGATGCGTTGTCACCCCCGAGGACTATTTCCTCGTTTCCAATAAAATAAATCTCCGTTTTTCCACACTCACCCTACGTACTACAGCAGCATCAAGCTGTTCTATACATATTCTATATAGTATAGTATTCTATAAGATCTTATATAGTATTCTATAAGAGTGTGATCCATCCCTGTTAGAGCCAACTCATTCGTTCGACCATAATATAGTTGCGGTGTGGCTCTATCGTGTATAAAATATAGTTGCTTTATCTCTGCAAGTAGAGCACTTGTGAATTATCCATTTTTGATGTTATAAAGAACAACTTTTAAAAAGTGTGTACAGAACAAGTGATAAAATTAAAATTTTTGTACAACCGACTTCAATATAAATAAAATGAGAACATCATAAATGTAGACGAAAACAATTAAATACACATTAAAAACACATTAACTCCAAAACTACTGGTCAGGTCTTGATCAAATTTATATGGGACTACATGAGAAGCACCAGCCTTCATATAAAAAGGAATTATCATAATCGGTTCGCCAAGAAACAGTCGAATTGAGAACCTTCTCCTTTTTTGAAGTCGGTTAAAAATCGTAACTTAATTAAGATGAACGTTGAATTTCTATTAATTCTTTATGAAAAATCCCTTATTTTACTTTGAACATTTATAATACATGCAGCAAATATCTCAAATAAATATTAGGTCATCAACTGAAAAGTGTAGCTGTTTATAAGATGAAGTGCTTATTAACGAAGAAGGCTCTGACCTAAACCCAAATTACACCGATTGCTAATGCTAGCGTAGGTATCCACATCGGCTCCACAGTCACCAAACCACCTCCTCCAGTTTGGGCGTGAACGTGATGAGTTTGGACAAGCAAATCACACAAAACTTACTAAGCCTCATATCGATGTTTTTGCAACTTAAAAGTTTTTGCTGAGATTCACTTAAAGCCCCTAAGTAAGGCCAATAAACATACTGACAATAAACAAGACATCAGTTTAAACATATAACTTTTCTCCTTCTAATAACTGCAGCCTACAATACGTGACAAAGCCAATAAATAGGTATAATGTCATAATACATATCGTTATATAATATCATATAAGCGACATACAAGAAGACTGTACTTTTTGATGCAGAAATCCTTGATATTTTTTTTATAGGATAGGGTGACAAACGAGCACACAGTCCATTGATGGTAAGTGTTTGCTGCGGCCCATAGACATCTACATCTATCCACGATTGCAAATCAAAATGCAGATGCGTTGTCACCCGTAAGGACTGAGATGGAGTGCCTCGTTTCCAAGAAAAAGGATCTCCGGTTTTCTACACTCACCATACGAAACATAGCAACATTAAGCTACTATTTTACGCTGGTATTCTGTGAAAGCGTGGTCCTTCCCCGGTCGAGCCGACCCATTCGTGCTACAACTATGCTACTAATATAACTGCAGCATGGCTCTACCACGTATAAAATCCGAGGAGTCCAAGAATTCAGCGATGAAACGCAGACAGCCTCCTTAACCCTATAAAGTATATAAATTAAATACGAACATATTGATAATTTTAGCTTTAAGTGTATTAATTAAATAAAAGGAAAAAAAATATAACGTTACATTATCTACGACAGTTTTCTGCAAGTCATCTGCCAATTACCAAAGATAAAATATATTCTTTCAGTGCCCAAAGCTTGAGAATATTTTACCAAGATTTAAGTCAAGTGAGCCATAATTTCGTGGTTGGACCCTCCAGATGTAAACATCCAAAGAACAAGCAGTTGCAGATAACAGGCAATGGGTTAGAGCCACTTAAGGGCTACGATGCTTTACGTAAATAGTGATGTTCTTCTAAACTGCCTTCCCCTGTCGATAAAAGAGAATTTCAATATATTTTAAAATATTATTTTTAAAAAACTTTTTCTAATAGGTTTAAATTAACAAATAATAAATATTTAAAAAACTCTTTTCCTAATATATTAACAAGTAAAATTTATGCTTGCGTGCTTTATTTTTTCTTGATAATTATACTAATACATAATATACAATTGTAGTTGAATTTAATTAATCTTAGCGTTAGTTAGTTATTTTGTTAATTGATCTTAGCTCTAGTTGTATTAGTTAATTTTGAAGGAAATCCTTCAAGGGCGGGGGAGATGGTTGCGCGGAAAACCATTCGTATTATTATATTTGACGGTAGAGGTGCCAAGCCGCTTGTTCCTTTCCGAAAACGATATCATTCGTACCCTCCTATCGACACATCGGGGTGGTGGGGTGGGAGGGGCAAGAAGATGATTCTAGAATGTCACGTAATCATCGGAGTCGAGGACATATAAGACACGCGCGACCGTTGCGCGTCCTCTTTCCACCGCAGTCGTCGTTGAAACTACAACGCTTCTCTCCCGACGCACCCCTGGGGCCCCAGAGTGTCTGTCTAGAAGAAGTTCCAGAAGTTGCAGCTATAGTGCTCTACACAAATAGAAGAAACCCCGGTGAGTCAACACTCCTTTAATTAGTTCCTGCCTTATCTAGTTTAACCCGCTCCAATTTTGTTGTTCTCCTAATAAGGCAGGATTCCTTTTCAGCGATTTGGCACAATAATAGTTTAGTTTTAGGGAAGAGCGAGTGCATTATACCGCATGCTATAGTAGTCGCCTTTACGTAAGCGTAGAAGCAACCGCATATACAGTCCACTTTAGTTAATATCTCGCGCAATAGGTTTAAGGTTCGACCGGGAAATTAGACTTCGGCAGCCTTAGACACGTGGCTCCACCATTTTATGGTCACTTCGGCAGGATTTTGGTCGAATTGTTGAATTAATTAATTAGATAATGCACTCTAATTTATGGAATAGACTTAAATAGTGTTCGTTTAAATTTAAATTTTGATTAGGTACTCGCAAACAGAATTATTCGTTTTATAGCGCTCGTATTTGATTAAATTTAAAGCCTATTAAATAATTGAAACAGTGTAATAGGAACCGTTTGATACGCTTACCCACAATCTTGATAAAATTATTGAGTGCAAATGACGCGTCACCTCGACTCGCTGCGCAGGTGTTCGATTTAATTACGTAATACGGCATACCGAGTGTCCATCCTTCATTGTTTGTGCGTTGTGAGATTAATTGTGATTGATATAACTTTATTATAATAGTTTAAAATGGCAGTTAGTGGAAGTGAAATCAAAATTAAAACGCTTTATGCCAAGAGGGACATACTCTTTTCGCGTATGCAGAATATAAGTGATTATATAAAGAACATTCATATAGAAGCAGTGCGGGAAACCTTTTTGAATGAAATCGAAACGATAAATTCTTTGCGGATAGATTACGAGAGAATATTAGACCAAATTAATCATTTGGAATTACAAATCGACCCAAAATACATAGTGAACTACCAACCGCTGCTGGCATTCGAAGATATGTTGTGTCGCGTGAAAAGAACTGCGAGGTCCCTACAATCTCAAAACGAAGCAAAGCCTGAAACACAGGTACGTACAAGTGACTCGATTAGGTTGCCGCCAATAGATATTCCGGTATTTAATGGTGATATTAAGACGTGGCCCTTCTTCTTCAGTAGTTTTCAAAACAATATACACAATAACCCATAGTTATCGGACGCCGAAAAATTATATTACTTAATTAGTAAACTTAGTGGCAGGGCACAGTCGATCTGCTCTGGTTTTACACCTACAGCAAACAATTACCTATTAATATTCGAAACGCTTAAAACTAAATATGAAGATAGGAGAATGTTAGCTTCCGAATATTTGAACCAGATATTCGATCTTAAACCTATATCATCCGCGAACATCAACGGCTTAGAGCAATTTCTAGATAAATTTGTGGCATCGGTGGCTGCACTTAAGAATTTGAAATTTAATGATCTTATGGACGTGGTGTTTCTCCATATTGCACTGAAGAATTTGGACCCCGACACCGTGCGTGCGTTTGAAATGGAGCATCGTAGCTCGGAGATGCCTTCCTTTCATTCATTAGCATCGTTCGTGCGAGATCAAATAAAGGTGATGCAGCGCTCTCCGAACGTTAAACAGGAGATTAAAAGGTGCGTCGACCGTAGACAGACTCAACCATCTAAAATAGCAGGGTCGTTAACTTACGTAACCGCTACGCCAACATCACTCCAGCATACTTGTTTAGTATGTAAAGATAGACACGGTAATTTATATAATTGTGCGACTTTTCGTAAATATTCACCAAGCGAACGTTATAAATTAGTAAAGACAAACAACCTATGTTTGAACTGCTTAAGCGATAAGCATTTAGTTGCAAAATGCAATTCGAGTTCCGTATGTAGCAAGTGCGCCAGGAAACATCACACGCTATTACATTTTGAAAATAGCAACATAGCGGCGTCAAGTAAAGCGGATAAGGAATTCGCCCCTACTAAGGTCAACGATTCAAGCGGTCGACCTGGTGATGTCGCTCTGTGCTCATTGGCAAATATGGGAGCACAACCTCCTTCAACCGTGTTACTGGGTACGGCACGTATTTTGGTTAGGGATTCGCGTGGAAACGAACAAAGCGTCCGTGCACTGCTGGACAGCGGAGCCCAAAATAGCTTTATAACGCGACAATGTTATCAGCGCTTAGGCTTAGTAATAAATAGGTCACTTTCGTGTCCTGTAGTTAAAGGCATCGGATGTACTAGTAAAGCTACCCAGGGATATATAAATTTAAAAATTTATTCTCGGATAGATCGTAATGTTAACTTTGATATAAATGCACTAGTAGTAGATAGGGTCACTGAACGGTTGCCAACCGTTTCGGTTGACACCTCGGCAATGATTGAATTTAAGAATTTGACTCCGGCGGACGACACTTACGCCGTTCCTGGAAAAATAGACATGCTCATTGGAGCACCGCTTTTCCCTCATCTTTTGTTAAACAATAAGGTCAGGGGCAACTCCTCGCATACCGCGCCTTACGCACTGGAAACCGTATTGGGATATGTTATCCTTGGCTCCGCCCCCATCATAGATAGCATTTCGGCAACATCCTGTTGTTGCACCGTCGCTGTCGAACCTCCCGAATTATTGACTCGCAATTTTCGGGAAGTAGGGAAGGGGAACATCCCGCGCTCGGGTAATAAATTATGCGAAGGGTCGAGAAGCAAGACGTTAGAGTCTGTTGTTAGTAAAACTGTTGTAGTTTCGTCGCAGCCGAAGGGAACGCCGAGTAGGGATAGCCCTGGAGCTAGGTTTACCGACACCGCAAACAAGGCCCATATTAGCAAGATTAGATCGCCCCGCAACCCGTCAGGTGACATATTCAGTGCTCGAATCGATCTAGTTAGCGGAAGCGCGCGCGGCGCGGATCGAGGTCACGGTCGCGGCGCATGGACACACCGAGCCGCTGCGACAGAAAGCGTGCCTCACTGGAGGCTACGGAATAGACCTGGTGAGCCAATCTTGATTGGCGGGAGGAAGTGAGACTTCGCGAGCAACAAGCCATATGCAGTGTTGTTCCGAAGCGTTCATCGCATAGTTTCACCGCTTATTAATAATTAGAGCTTAGTCGCTTAGAAATTGCATACTTGTGATTGGATAGTTTTATTATTTAAATATTAGTTTGTCGTTGATAGAATTATATATTGGTATTTCCTTAGTGTTTGTTTAGCTTGTTGGTGTTCCGTAAAATTAAAAATAAAATAGTATAGTTTAGCCGCGCCACAGCAATACGCTGTGTTATATTTAAAATCATTTTTGTCGTTACAGTGTAGCCTTTGTAGTTTAAAGTCGATAAGTAGTGTTTGTTCGTATATCGTTACGTCCGATTACAACTATGCCGAGTCGCTAGTATTACGTGAACTTCAACGTGCGCACTTCTCTGAAGAAATTAGAAAATTACAATCGAATAGAGCTTGTAGTCGCGCCTTTCAACGCCTTAAGCCATTTTTACAGGATGGGATTGTAAGGGTAGGTGGACGCTTGTCCAACTCGCAATTGAGTTTCGACCAACGGCACCCTATTGTTTTACCGCGTAAAGACCATATCATGAACTTATTAGTCGATTACCATCATAAATTGAACTCGCACGCTGGCCCCGACTTGTTGATGTCGATTTTGCGTCAGAATTATTGGATTCTTTCTGCACGTAGTTTAATACGCAATCGGGTGCACAGATGTATAGCTTGCTTTCGGGCACGCCCCAAGCCGTCATTTCCGGAAATGGCGGAACTTAGATCTTGTAGAGTAATACAATCAGTAAAGCCCTTCACGCACACCGGGTCTGATTTCGCTGGTCCGTTTAAGGTCACGCTCACTCGCGGGCGTGGTATAAGATCCACAAAGGCTTACGTCTGCATTTTCGTATGTCTAACTACTCGAGCGGTGCATATAGAACTCGTTGGTGATCTAAGCACAGCAGGCTTTATGGGTGCATTTAAAAGATTTCTTTCCCGACGTGGCCCTGTAAGTAGATTGTATTCGGATAACGGTACGAACTACGTCGGCGCAAAACGTATTCTATCGGAACTACATGAGCTCTTAGCTAGCAAGTATTATAATTCGGAGTTTGCTCACATTCTAGCCGAGAACCGCATTGAGTGGTCTCTGAACGTCCCAGCCGCGAGTCATTTTGGGGGCAATTGGGAGACTAATATCAAGAGTCTAAAGAGTCATTTATACCGAGTAATAGGAGATCAAATTTTGTCCTTCGAAGAGCTAAGTACGGTGCTCGCTCAAATTGAATGCGTAATGAATAGTCGCCCACTTTGTCGTACGTTGTCTAGTGACCCCTCGGAACCGCTGGCTCTAACTCCAGCACATTTTTTGAATTTAACGCCTTTAAAGTATTTGCCAGCCGCAGATATGGATGAGAACAGACTTAGCATTCCCGCACGCCACAAATTATTAGATCGGTTAGTGCAATCGTTTTGGAAACGATGGAGGATGGAATACTTGCATACTTTGCAGTCTCGACAAAAATGGAACACAGCAACTGAGCCTTTAGCTGTAGGAACTGTAGTTGTGCTCACCAAAGAGAATACACCGCCTCTCCACTGGCCGTTAGGAATTGTCGAAGAGGTCTTTCTCGGTTCCGACGGAGTAGTTAGGATAGCTCGCGTTAAGACCACGGTTGGGTCTTACTTGCGTCCGGTTGTCCGTTTGTGCCCCCTGCCTCTTCCATAATTTAAATTAGCTTTCTAGATTAAATTATAGTTGAATTTAATTTATCTTAGCGTTAGTTAGTTATTTTGTTAATTGATCTTAGCTCTAGTTGTATTAGTTAATTTTGAAGGAAATCCTTCAAGGGCGGGGGAGATGGTTGCGCGGAAAACCATTCGTATTATTATATTTGACGGTAGAGGTGCCAAGCCGCTTGTTCCTTTCCGAAAACGATATCATTCGTACCCTCCTATCGACACATCGGGGTGGTGGGGTGGGAGGGGCAAGAAGATGATTCTAGAATGTCACGTAATCATCGGAGCCGAGGACATATAAGACACGCGCGACCGTTGCGCGTCCTCTTTCCACCGCAGTCGTCGTTGAAACTACAACGCTTCTCTCCCGACGCACCCCTGGGGCCCCAGAGTGTCTGTCTAGAAGAAGTTCCAGAAGTTGCAGCTATAGTGCTCTACACAAATAGAAGAAACCCCGGTGAGTCAACACTCCTTTAATTAGTTCCTGCCTTATCTAGTTTAACCCGCTCCAATTTTGTTGTTCTCCTAATAAGGCAGGATTCCTTTTCAGCGATTTGGCACAATAATAGTTTAGTTTTAGGGAAGAGCGAGTGCATTATACCGCATGCTATAGTAGTCGCCTTTACGTAAGCGTAGAAGCAACCGCATATACAGTCCACTTTAGTTAATATCTCGCGCAATAGGTTTAAGGTTCGACCGGGGAATTAGACTTCGGCAGCCTTAGACACGTGGACACACGTAAGAAAAAACTTTAAAGTTGTTCGTTATTAAAATAAATTTTGATAGTCGGGTATATTTCTACACGTGATCGACACTGAAAAAACAAAAAAGCGAAAATGAAAGGAGGCATTCCATCTTAGTCCTCACGGGTGACAACGCATCTGCATTTTGATTCGTAATCAAGGATAGATGTAGAATGTCTATGGGCCGCAGCAACCACTTACCATCTGGTCGTCTGTGTGCTCCTTTGTTACCCTCAACCTATAAAAAAACAGAAATTGAGATAAAACATTTAAAATTACTGTCCATATACTTCATCGAGTTTCGATATATTTAAAATAACCTACGTCACTAAAATAAAATGAGGACATACTTCAGTCACCAGTTGCACGGGTAGCACTTCACCTGATATTTATGTTTGGTGTTATCCATTTTTGACGTTATGCAGAAGGTACGGTGGCGAAATAGATACTCCAGAACTTATCGATAGCACTTGTCTTTTATCACTTAAAACAACACCAAACACAAATTCATATATAATTGTAAAAATTTCTATCTTCAACCAAGAACTCTGAAGATTTTTCATTCTCAGTAACAGTCTCACTGTTATGTTACATAAACATAAACATAAACACTCACGCCTGTCACCCAGAGGGGTAGGCAGAGACTACGGACTTCCATTTGGCA
This sequence comes from Parnassius smintheus behrii, assembly GCA_036936625.1. NCBI lineage: Eukaryota > Metazoa > Arthropoda > Insecta > Lepidoptera > Papilionidae > Parnassius > Parnassius smintheus. Next base: position 23,793,706 of record JAUPFT010000026.1, on the reverse strand, counting down.
CGATCCTGACATACCTCTTTCGCATCCTTTACATCCATATATCTACGCATACATGCTCGTCGGTTAAGGGTACTTCTAACGTTAACTTTTCAAAATATCGCCAATTTGGTCGATAAACTTTTTTCTAGGGCGTCCCTTCCCGACTCGGCCATTCACATCTGCCATATAAATTTGCTTTGTCACTCTTTCCTCACTCATTCTTTCTACATAACCAAACCACCGAAGCATTCCTTTCTTAATCCTGGTCACAACATCATCTTGCATACCACATTTATCTCTTATCACGCAATTTCTCACCCTGTCATTCAGATTCAACCCTAGCATACTCCTCAAAGACCGCATTTCTACAGCATTTATTCTACTTTCGTGCTTCTTCTGCCACACCCAGCTTTCACTACCGTACATTAAAGTAGGGACTAACACAGCATTATGAATTACCATACGTGCCTTTTTTGACACATTCTGTTTCCTCATAATAGAGTGTAGTGCCCCATTCACTCTATTCCCTGCATTTACTCGTCGTTCTATATCCCTATCATATCTACCATCCCTGCTAAATACACATCCCAAATACACAAACTCATCCACTTGCTCAATTAACTCTCCTTCTATTCTTTATGTTATGTTACAGTTAGTATAAATAATATTTAGGATAGTACCTGACTATGTAAATACGATTTGACTTGTTTATAAGTGGTGACGCCATAATAGGAAGTAAAATGCACTTGCTTAGTCAAGTCCAATTCACTCTGAAATAATACTAGTTTTAACGGAATTTATCGCGTATATTTAACTTTTTTACCCGACGTTTCGAGAGCTTTACAGCACCCATGGTCACGGGAAGGACTGAGATGTTCAACGTCCAGCTGTCATAGTTAAAATTTTAACTTTTGTTCCGATCTACACAGTATGAGCTTATGGTATCATGGAGTCTTGCAGTTGTATGCTTGGGTTGGGATTTAATTTTATTTATTATAGGATCCCAAGCAGATGGTAGCACCCAGCCATCTTCTCTATTGAAATTAGGATGTTTTTTGATTTCAATAGCCTCGCGAATCATCCTTGGAAGGAATCGGTGTTCTTTAGCGAGGATTTGTGGTCTATCAAATCTGATGTAGTGACGGGGGCGATCTTGTACATGTTCACAGACTGCAGACTTCCCGGAGCGTCGATTCTTCACATCAGCTATATGTTCTTTGACGCGGGTTTTAATTGATCTTTTAGTTTGTCCTATGTAGGAGAGACCACATTCACAATCAAGCTTGTACACTCCTGCATCTTGCAGAGGGACGTTACACTTGACTGACGGTAAAAACTGACCAATCTTCTTCGGCGGCTTGAAGTATGTTTTGATGGAAGCGCGCTTCAAGATGTAGCCAATCTTGTCAGTGACTCCTCTAACATATGGCAGTACAGCAGGTACACGCTCGACTGTGGCCGGCTTCACTCGTTCTCTGTGACGTAGGCGTGGGACCCGAAGCTTGTTGTCATGCAAAACTTGCTTGACATGTTGGAGCTCGGCAGCCAGGTGTTTACTGTCACAGATCCCTCGTGCTCTCTGAAACAAAGATTTACCCACGGTAGCTAACTGTGAAGGATGGTGGTGAGAATCACCGTTTAAATATCTATCTGTATGGGTCTTTTTTCTATACACAGTATGGCTCAAGGTGTTATCAGGATTCCGAATTACTAACACATCTAGAAAAGCTAAGGAATTGTTTGCCTCTAACTCCATTGTGAACTGAATTTTAGAATTTATAGAGTTAAGATGGTCTAAAAATGCAGTTACTTTATCTAAAGGTAGAATTGTGAAAGTGTCGTCTACGTACCGCTTGTGGAATCTTGGATTTATGGGAGAAGTAAGCAGGGCTTTCTCCTCAAAGTCTTCCATGAATATGTCGGCGACAATGGGAGATACAGGTGAGCCCATCGCCACACCATCTACTTGCTTGTAGAACTCCTCCTTCCACAATAGGTAGCCAGATGTAAGGCAGTGTCTGAGTAATACTGCATATTCTGCGGGCATGTTGTTTTCTTCCAGCCTTCTAGTTACAATTGAGATGCAGTCTTCAACAGGTAAGCATGTAAACAATGACTGCACATCAAAACTGACCATAGTTTCATTGTCTGCCAGACGTAGGTCTTTAATCTCGCTGACAAAATGGTAGGAATCCTTTATGTGTGCTCTTGTATGTCCCCTGAGCGGTGAGAGTATTTTCGCTAAGTGTTGAGCCAATCTGTAAGTTGGTGAATCGATTTGGCTCACTATGGGGCGTAATGGAGCATTGGGCTTGTGTATTTTTGGTAACCCATACAACTTTGGTGATTTGGCGCACGTAGGTATTATCCATTTTACGTCCAGATTTAATTTTTCGGAGTGTTTCTTTATGAGGTCACTAGTTGTTTTTAGTGTGCTATTTGTTGGGTCGTTTTTAACCTTTTTATAAGTACTTACATCCGACAAAAGTTCTTGTATTTTAGAATTATAATCTGACGTATCCATGACCACCGTGGCGTTTCCCTTATCTGCGCGGAGAATCGTAAGTTCTGGTTTATTGCGTAGGTTCTTTAACGCTATAAATTCGTCTCTGGGAAGATTCGGTTTAGGCACTGAACATCGACGTAACATAGACGAAATGTCTTGACGTATCGCCTCCAAATCTTCTTTCCGCATATTGTTTTTAAATAAACAGTCCTCGACACTACAGATAATTTCTTCGTACGGTAATCAGCTAGGAGTTATAGCATAGTTTAGTCCTTTGGATAAAACCTTTATTGTTGCATCATCCAGTGTTTGTTTTGACAGATTATAGAACGCGATTAATCTATGATCTGTGTTTGTCAATGGTTGCTTTTGGTTCTGGCATTGATTCGGATGTTTGACATTTGATTTGGCCGTTAATTTTTGATATTTTTCTATATGTTTGTTTTTGCATTCGTTATATTTACTAATTTCGCGTTTATTTAATGTTTCCATGCAAAAATTATAATCAAACGTCGTTAAAACTTTCTTTAATTCACTGGATGATGTGTCTATGGATTTATTTATGTCATATAGATCGGAGCGTTTTTGTTGGATTACCGCCCGTAACAACTTTTTACTTGCCTGATTTAAGATCTTAGCGCTTCCTCGAATGTCCTTTTTGGTGGATATTTTGACACACGTAGGAATGAGATTATGGTCTCGACATCTCTTCAAGAAATTTAAGGCTGTTAGATATCTTGCGCGCTTAGTCTTTAGATCTTCTAATCGGCGTATTTTATTTGCAATTACCAGTCCGTACTGGTTTACATAATGATTTCTTATATTTACGCGAACACTACACATTGAAATAATACTAGTTTTAACGGAATTGTTGGAACGAAAAAGTTAAATATACGCCATAAATTCCGTTAAAACTAGTATTATTCCAATTCACTCTTTTCTTAAAAACAAATTTTGGAGAAAATAAAAATTATCGGTTCGTAAAATATAAATTAATTATCCTTTTTTAACGAATGGATTTATAACGAGTAATATAACCCGTTGGTGGTTTCCTTTTTAACCGATTTCAAAAAGGAGGAGGTACCTACTCAATTCGACTGTATATTATTTTATGTGTAATACCTCAGAAATTTTCTTTTAGGTGAACAGATATTGATGATTCTTTTTTTATTTGAAAGCTGGTGCTTTTCGTGTATATAAATTTGACGAAGACCTGATCAGTAGTTTTTGAGTTATCATTAATAATGCGTATTTAATTGACTTCGAATACATTGATGATGTTCTCATTATAATTGAAGTCGGTTGTACAAAGTTTTTAATTTTACCACTCGTTCGCCGTCCGTCTGGGTAGTTACCATCCTATTAGCTATCTCTGCCGCCCAACATCAGTGCCGGCACTGCTTTGTCTCAGTCTGCAGGGTAAGAGAGTCAGTATATAATGACAGGCTTTGAGGCATTACACCTTAGTCCTCAGAGATGACTTGTAATAAGTAGCCTTCGTTTGAAATTGGCTATAGGTGACGTCACCGTTAATAAACAAAAATTATTTGTAAAATACAGTTGAGCACGGAGGGCTCCGTAGCGCATTGACTTTGCATTTGATTACGGCGGTACCGGTACGCGGGTTCGAATACTGCACCGAACCAGTGTTTGTTTTGCCTACAAATAATTGATCTAGGTCTGGAGGATTGTCCATGTACAATTTGTATATGTAAAACGCCTCTCCGATACAGGAGGAAGTCATTCAAGTGACGGTAGCCTAATGGCAGGGTGCGGACTGCGAACTCAAACGGTCATGGTTTTGAATCCGCCGTTCGACTTCTGTCGTGAAACACTCCTGACACAACAAAAATGCTTACTTTAAGCTTACCTGGAGTGGTTAAAAGGAATATTAGTAATGTAAATAGCATTACTAGTGTTATAAAAAAATTGTGCAGGGCTAATGCTTTAAAGATAATGCATTCTTTACATTACATAATATAAACACTCACATCTGTCACCCAGTGAGGTAGGCAGAGACTACGGACTTCCATTTGGCACGATCCTGACATACCTCTCTCGCCTCCTTTACATCCATATATCTACGCATACACCCTCGTCGGTTAAAGGTATTTCTAATGTGGCCCATTTTCAAAATATCGCCAATTCGGTCAATAAACGAACTTTCTTCTAGGGCGTCCCTTCTCGACTCTGCCGTTCACTTCTGTAACATAAATTTGCTTTGTCACTCTTTCCTGATTCGTTCTTTCTACATGACCAAATCACCGAAGCATTCCTTTCTTAATCCTGGTCACAACATCATCTTGCATACCACATTTATCTCTTATCACGCAATTTCTTACCGTGGTCATTCAGATATAACCCTATCTGTAATTGCATTTTTTAATATCTGTAATTTTACTAAAGTAACAACCTCATTAACTTAAAATGTCTGTAGTTATATAGGTTTACTACAGTTACAGCTGCATTCTATCAGGCTAGTAGCAATTCGTTCGCAAGATTCGTATCGTGAACGCAATCAGGAACTGCGCAGAAGTCGACTCATAGAGGTCTCTCTGCTAGAGTACAAAGATACAAAAAATTGTAGTGTTATGCTACTTACATATCATTTTACACTATTTTAAATTTATTTTTCCATTCTGTTTTTGATTTTCTGCATTCGCCTCAAAACTGGATATTTTGCATCACCTTTATTTCCATAGGATCCTGTAACGTTTTTAAACCATAAGAACACAATAACAAATCATTTTCACTTCGTATTTTCACGTTATCGACACTTTTTAAATCGGTGTCAATGGAGTCTACCTTTTTCGGTCTTTTATTTAGTTCTCCGTAACTCTGCAATTTCGGGCTTCGTGCGCGCTGTTGCGCTACCTTTTTTCCTATATCAATAATATCTCATTTTTCACTTAAATCTTGCCGTTTCTCTATTACGAGCCTAAAACCAAAATTTGACATGTTTTGACATCGTTGTTTATCTGGTTGTCATGGCAATTTTTATTCAAATTCGTTACCGGCCTGATGTTTTTACTTCAATATTTCCACAAAAATACTCTTTTTCTCTTGGCCATTTACAAGAATTTGCTTTTAATTTAAATAATTTCCCGTTCTTATCCCAGATCCGTCAAAATTTATAAAAGCCGAACAATCGGCGAATAAAGGGGAGTCTCACTTCGGCTTTCATACTAGAAGCATCTCCTAAAGGCCTTATCCGCACTGCCCCGGGATCCTGCAAGCCTCTGCCTTCACCTGAATTCGTCGCCTAGCCACGCCTACGCCTCCACCTACTAGTGCCCGCGCTATCTTTAGCCGCTGTGCCTGCTTGCCTCAAGCGCTGCGTGTGCCTACTCCGGGTGCTGCGTGTGCCTACTCCGAGCGCTGTGTGTGCCTACTCCGGGCGCTGCGTGTGCCTACTCTGGGCGCTGTGTTTGCCTACTTCAAGCGCTGTGTTTGCCTACTTCAAGCGCTGCGTGTACCTGCTCCAGACGCTGCGTGTACCTGCTCCAGTCGCTGCGTGTACCTGCTCCAGACGCTGCATGTACCTACTTCAGACGCTGCGTGTGCCTACTCCAGACGCTGCGCACCTACCATAGGCATAGCCTGTGCATACTCCGTTTCAGTACTCATTTATCTTTGTTATTTTTTTTTATAAAAAATTTGTAATTCACGTCACCCATCATCATCTTCATATATTTTTTTTATAAAAAAAACTGTAAATATCTTTTCAAATTTTTAATAAATTATTTTTTTTTTGGTTGTTTCGTTGTTGTTAGGTTAGGTTCTTTAGTTTTTAACTGTCGCTTTACGACAAAATGTAAAGTTAAACATTATTTCTTAGTAACAAAATCGTCACTGTTTATTGGACACTCTCCTTTCGAATTTTTTTATAGAATACGGGTGACAAACGAGCACACAGTGCAGCACACACCTGATGGTAAGAGGATGCTGCGGCCTATAGACATGTACGTTTATCCTCGATTAAGAATCAAAATGCAAATGCGTTGTCAACCCTGGGGACTAAGATGGAATTCCTTGTTTCCAGTAAAAAAGGTTCTCCGGTTCTCTACACTCACCATACGAAAGACAGCAGTATTAAGCCGCTATTTTACGCTGGTATTCTGTAAGAGCGTGGTCCTTCCCTAGTCGAGCTGATCCATCCGTGGAACAACCATAATATAGCTGCAGCATGGCTCTACCACGTATAAATTCTTCGATTCTTGTATGTTTCACGACTGTCGCTAAGTTTACTGCTCAATGAACCCGCCTTATACTAAACTATCTTTTCTTTCTTTGCTTGTTTTTCTTTCTTGACTTGTTGACAGTTGTACATCCTGCCAGTGTCAAGTGCGAAGTTACCCTTTATAATATTTGCTTGAAAACTCCTTTTCAATATGTTGTCACATTTTGAAGTTATTGAGAGGTTTTGACGACAGCCTAAAGTAGCACATATTCGACGACGATAGTATCTCAATGCGCCTTAGAAGACACGTCATCTTGAGGAACAAAACACTTGTTCCATCGTTTCCGACAAGTTCTCGTAATACAATCAAACGTAGGTATCACTTTTACGTATCAAAGTCCATTTCAAACTATTGTTTATATAGTAAACATTTCCGGTGCAAAAATTCGCTTATAGATAGGTACTTTATGCGCTTGCCTCTTGTCATCAGCTTGAAAACATTAGAACCGACAACTATTACAGTACGCCATAAAGCGAAGTATAATAATGACTTTTAAGTAGTAGAGTCACACTGCAGCTATAATATTATAGTTATAGCACGAATGGGTCGGCTCGGCCGGGGCAGGACCACGCTCTCACAGAATACCAGCGTTAAATAGCAGCTTAACGCTGCTGAGTTTCGTATTGTGAGTGAGATAGATCCGGAGACCCTTTTAACTGGAAAGAAGGCATTTCATCTTAGTCCTCATGCGTATATTTGCATTTTGATTCATCATCATCATCATCATCATCATTACAGCCCTTCACAAGTCCACTGCTGAACATAGGCCTCCCCCAAGTAACGCCACAAAGCACGGTCCTGAGCCACCTGCATCCATCGACTTCCTGCATGTCTTACCAGGTCGTCACTCCATCTAGTGGGGGGTTGCCCTACACTACCCCTACCGGTACGAGGCTGCCACTCGAGAACCTTTCTTCCCCATCGGTTATCGGTTCTTCGAGATATATGGCCGCTACATTTACCATTATGAGAAAGCGACACCAGCGACAGCTCTGACGTCAGGTTGTTTCGCTTTGAGTGTCGTTATATTTATATAAGGAGAATCACTCGGCGTCTAAAGAAAATACAATGAAGAAATTTATAATATTTGCCATTTGCCGTGTGGTGATAGCGCAAGCGAATCCAACATTCTTCTCTAGCTCCGTGGTTGTTGTAAATAGGCGACTGCGGGACGTGGCAGCAAGATCGCGACGTAACCAATTTATTTACACTAAGCGTAGAATACCCAGATTAGTGACAAATGGCAGCGTCAAATGTTCAAGGCGTCTTGTATTGCGGTCGTCAATCCGTAAATTTAAGGCAAATCCTTCTTAACAGGAGCAGAGACCCATTCAGCGATGGAATTTTACGAACTAATTAAAAAGAAGAGAAGAGGAATTTAATGTTTTTTTTTTACATTTATTATTTTGATTCATAATTGAGGATAAATGTAGATATCTAGGGGCCCCAGCACCTATTTACCATCAGGTGGACTGTGTGCTTGTTTGTCACCCAATGCTATAAAAAAAGACTTTCTGTAAGTTGCTACGAGATCTATTTAAACCACCATCAACTATTTAAAGTTAAAAACTATTATAATACTGCACAAATATCTCATTAAACATTTATTTTATCATTAGAAAAATATTTAATGGCTTGTATTAATAAAGTATATGTAGTGAAATTGAATCGAGATTTAAGTGTCCGTTTAAATAAAACACCGCGAGACCTGAGTCAAAAACCGCGATACATTTAATTAGTGGTCAGCACTTCACATTTTATTGTCCGCAACAAGTGGGCCGATTCCACACGGGGCCATTTAATTTCGACCTCGGAGTATCAATGATTTACGATAACGACATTATAAGTACGTCGGAAAAACTCGTAAGTACAGTACAGAGCGTGCTGTTGCCAAAAGAATCGGCAACGTATATTCGCACAGACAAGTGATTAAGAACTCAACTCATTATTTTATTTAAATTTAAATAAAATTATGATTTGATTTTGACACTAAACAACAAGAAATCATGAATGTAAAGTGAAGACGTAAGTGGGTCTATTTTCCCACTTCGACCCGAGAGCGTCTTAAAACGTCGGTAACTATCGTGGTAGATACCAGAAACATCCAGTCGAAGGTTTGAGTTTGCACAGGACGTAATGTTAACTCCATTGGATTTTCTTATTACCACTACAAGGCGTGTGTGCAGATTTTTATTCTATAATTATTTCTGTTTACAACATTGACACTTGAACATGTCTGAAGAAAAATCTATATTTAGACGAAATCTATATCACGACATTCCATTTACAATGCCGTTATTAAACAAAGCTCGAATAAAGTATTTGATAAACATACTGACAGTATGTCTATCTGGTAATTGTTTATTTACCAACATTCAGTGAATCATCGTACAAACGGTTGAACTTTTCCGACATTTCTTCCGATTTTTTTGTTCACCTATAAGGTTCACGAGGAGAACCGGGCTTACATTGGTTGCAAAATCATAGTGTTAGGTAACATTCGAGCAACAACCATAACAACGAAAGGGCTCCACAACGCATGAAACGTGTTTAATACAAAAGACGTGTAATTTTAGAGGAGGGACTTAGTGATCGTGACCTTTAAAACAGGTGTTATAAACCAATAAATTGTTCTCCACATCGATTTTTTTTTGTTTAAAAAACCTATAATATAAACTAGATCAAGGAAGCAGTCCGTTTTTATAAACAGTAAATATAGGGAAACAATAAAGAATCATTTGTAAAAAACAAACACTGTCACAAAAACAATTAAGTAGACGACGGTAGCCGAAAGAAGTGCTGTTGAATTGGGCAAGCGAAACTCAAGTGTTCTATTAGGGCCACATTTAAACCACATTGGGCGTTTGGGGTTAATGGCAGAGTGCTTCTAGAAAGGTGCTTCAACATAAGATGTTCCAAATGTAAAGAATTAACGATTTTTAATTAACGTGCACTATTATTCTCTTTTCATTTTAAGATTGTGTTATGAAATGTTTACTGTATACCTTTACGTACATGTAACAATGTTACATCAATGTTTACTCCAGTAATAAAATAATGTTGCATTATTTGGTAAAGCGTTAAACGGTCCTACTTTCGCTGCATCTACGCCATTAGTAATCCATGTAAGGCAAAGGGTGAATACGTTATTTTTAAATGCACTAAATGGTTTTCCCTATTTAAACTTTAAATTCATACGTCTATCTCCTAATTATAATATTATACAAATTAAAAGACCTATGTTATTCTGTATTTTAGACACGATTTCGATGTCCGAGAATTAATACTTATTGAAATAGTATTTGCTCAGAAAGAAATATGTGCATACATGAAATACTAAAATAAACTCTTAATTGAATGAATTTAATGAATTTAAATTAATAAAATATATAAATTTATTATAAATTAACTTTATTTTAATCGAGGTAAAAAATATAATTTAAAATACTTTGACGTTAGATTTCTCAATGGCATGTTATTGAATTATATTCCTAACTAGCTACATTTTTATTTAGATCCTTTGTATCCTGATAATAATCAAAAACCTTTAATTAAAATAATTTTTTGTCCACCATATGTCGGAAATCATCGCCTTTGATACAAGTTATACTCGCTAAATCACCACCGTCTATTAGTAGTGTGCCTGACGACTGGTTGAGTTGCCTGGCTGTATTGCAAGGCTAATCCGCTGATCAAAATATCTGCCAGCTTTTAGGCACCAGAGACTTTGATCAGACGTGACAAAATATCTCTGTACAAACATCGTTCTTCAAGTCCCCACGGCACTGCATTGCGACACCTAAATGATAACGTGTGTGTAATAATAGACTGTTAAAGAGGTATGTCTAAATATATCATTATATTATATCTTTACGTGGTAGTGCCATGCTGCAATTATATTAGTAGTATAGTTGTAGCACGAATGGGTCGGCTCGACCGGGGAAGGACCACGCTCTCACAAAATACAAGCGTGAAATAGTAGCTTAATGCTGCTGTGTTTCGTATGGTGAGTGTAGAGGACCGGAGACCCTTTTTACTGGAAATGAGGCATTCCACCTAAGTCCTCACGGGTGACATGGGTAATCAAGGATAGATGTCAATGGGCCACAGCAACCACTTACCATCAGATGGACTGTGTGCTCGTTTGTCACCCTTATTTTATAGAAAATATGATTTATTTTCCTTTTTTAATCGTTTATCCTCGATTAAAAATCAAAATGCAGATGCATCGGAGGACTAAGATGGAATGCCTTGTTTCCAGTAAAAAAGGGTCTCCACCTCCGGTTCTCTACACTCGCCATACTAAACGAAACAGTCTTTAGCTGCTATTTTACGCTGATATTCTTTACCGAAGCTAAGAGCGTGGTCCTACCCCGGTTGAGCCGATCGATTCATGCTACAATTAATATAGCTGCAGCGTGTCTCTACCACGTAAAAACGTACTAAAAAATAAAACCCAATTAAATTAACCTCATTATTTATTGTAGACTTAAAAATTTATAACATTCGTCTTTGAAATGCTTAGGAATCCTTCAAGTGATAAATATGACTTTATGCCTTTTTAAAACGGACAATAAGCTACCAGAACTGAAAAAGCTCATAAGTCTATTATAATGTGAAGTAAAATAACTATATATAACTGCAATATTGCAAAGGCTGTGCGACAAGAATGGTATTTTTCATAGCGGACCCAAGCGACCATATATCTTGATAATAAGGGTAATCATTTAATGAACATATTGAAGGTGTTTTTGAGCATTCGCAATATTTTTTTTATAGGATAGGGTGACAAATGAGCACACAGTCCACCTGATGGTAAGTGTTACTGTGGCCAATAGACATCTACATCTATCTTCGGTTACGAATCAAAATGCAGAAGCGTTGTCACCCGTGAGGACCAAGATGGATTGCCTCGTTTCCAATAAAAAAGGTCTCCGCTTCTCTACACTCACCATACGATACACAGCAACACTAAGCTACTATTTTACGCTGGTATTCCGTGAGAGCGTGGTCCTCCTCCGGTCGAGCTGACCCATTCGTGCTACAACTATACTACTAATATAACTGCAGCATGGCTCTACCACGTGGGTACTGGTGAACATACGAGTAGGACGCCTACTCGTATGTTTACCAGTAGACTTTGATCTATATATTGCCTCACAAGGGGTATGCCATATGCCATATTTGCCACTCTTAGCAGACGATATAATTACAATTTATTTTTTATTTTTAAGTCGATATTAGGAATACGCTGCTGCCCACCTCCTGACTTGCTGCTCTCCGCGCCTCTTACCGCACCCCCCGCGGGACGATATACAGTAGTGGATATTTTTACACCGTCATTACACTGTTATTTCACACGGTAATAGTTTATCAATCTCATGGAAATAAAAGGTAAATCAATTTAGAAGAGATAATATTTATGAAATTCTCAATACAACTAACTCCATACAAACCGTACAAAGCAAAGGCAATCAACATAAAAGCGACGACACTTTTTATAAGAAGAGTTGCTCAATAAATTCACGATTACCCTCAGAACGTGACGGAGCGAAATCAATTTTGTCTCAAACGGGAAAGAAGGCTAATCAAAAGAACGGATTCAATAGGCGGAAACCGCCTCAAGGAATTACGTAGGAGTGAAAAGGGGCGAAGCGGGGGTGGGGAGAAGTGGGTTGGTCGGTAAGGGAAAAAAGTGGAAATAATTCGTTAATCCCGTAATTGGAACCCGCTACCGAACCGGAAAACAAATTTCCTATTACTGCGCGGTAGGGCAGTGCTTTAATATTAAATTAACGAAGTCATTGAATATTCACACAATTAAATTAAAAATGTTACGAGCAAATTGAAACAATTTTAAAGAGAAATAAATGCAAAACAATAAAAATTAATTCAGAAATTATGTGGTAATTTAAGTTAAATTGGCATTGGGTGGACTATACTTATAGCTCAAAACAATGTAGTACTTTCGAGGATAGTGCTCGACGCTGAGGTAACGACCTGATGAAACTTCAGGGAGTCAATGGTTGAGGCCCGCATTTAGCAGTAGACTTGTGATGGTGATGATAAATTATAAGAAAAAGTAAATCCAAGATAGCAAATGGGTAATTAATAATTATATATATATAGAAAAATAACAACTATAAAAATATTTTTTATATTAAAATGAAATTATGGTTATTGAAAAAGAATCCGAATATGATTGTACAAAATAGCCAAAGTTATGGTAGTAACAGTTAAGTAAGTATTTTTAGGAAAATTCCAGATGACGTATTCAATAGACTTTTATGAACTGATAAAAAAGAAGACGAAAAAGAATATATTACTAAGATAGCAACGAATGCAATTTATAATATATTGTGAGTAAACCAATCAATAAAACTTTTGACAACCCTAAGCAAAGAACAGCAAAGTCGTAACAGAAAGTGTAGGTAGATAATTATTATTAGAGCAAGACTCATTAGGAGGCGATTGTCGTCCCCAGCCCAGTCGGTTGTCACCCTATTCCTCCCCCTCGCTAGTCCAACGGTCACCGTCACACCTGACCGGACGATTTGTAAGCCATTGCTGAGGCACTTTTCGTATACAGGTTGATCGTTTTTACTTTTATATATTATTAATTTTATTTAAAAAAACTACGCAAGCAATCCGGGTTCGAACCCTCGAAAGAACCTCGAAAGAAAAACTGAGGAATAAAGTAAATCGAAGAAAGATGAAGTGCAGCAACATCAACTGGAGCAGAGCGGGTAATTAATTGATCCATAATTTTTTGTTCTATAAAAATGTACCCAGCAATGTTACTAATGTAACGTTAGGCGGTAATTTTTTTATTCTTTATTCTTTCTATCTCTACACAAGGATTTTCTTTTAAATCGTGGAGGCAGCTTACATACATAATTGCACAAGGACGAACATCGGAACCCAGAACAATTATTCAGATCAAACAAATATTTTTCCGTGCGGAATTCTTCTCGTGCCACGGAACTGTCAAAAGTTTAACGTTTATTCTTGATATTCTTGGATTTAGCAGAGATCACGATGTTATTACCCAAAATTAATGAAAAAGAAATATTTTTTAAAAGTGCATTTAGCAGAGAATACGGTATTGATCATCAACAAAATTCATGAAGAAGAAATTGTTTTTAATAAGCGCATTTATGCAATTTATTGCATCATATGTATGATTTGATATATTAGATATTACTTTGCGTTGCTTATTCGTGTATGGGTGTACTATTAAAACGCCTTCAATAGCTTTTAATCGATTAATCTAAATGTTGATATAATAGCTACAACGCAAATAAATCACCTTAACCGAGGAAGGAACATGCTCTCACATAATACGAACGTTAAATAGAAGCATATTGTTGTGAGTGTAGAGAACTGGAAACCTTTTTTACTGGTAACGTGGCGTACCAATTTAGCCTTCGTGATAACATATAAGCCACATCATATAATTACCATCGGGTGGATCGTTTGTCACCCTTATTCTATGAAATAAAAATAAGTTAAAAAATAGGTCTGATGAGATTATGTATTTTCGCTTATGAGGGATGAGGAGCACAAAACTTTTATCCGCGCACTAACAATGATGCTTTTAAATTGCCTATTTACTGACCACAAATCTGTTAAATATGTGTTCAGCGTTCTGGAATGGATTTTTTCTTTGCAATCAGTCGTCAAAGCCTCGTCCATCAATCAACAGAATGCATGCAGTATAAATGCCAAAAAACCGATGATATATTTTTATTAAATAGGAAAACTTAGATATTAAACTAAACCGTTAAGTAGAAAATATATCATTGTCGACATCATCATCACAGCTCCTTAATAGAACTCTGTAACCTTGAAGTGGCGGTGTAAGAATATCCATTACCTCATATCATCCCAAGGGAAATTAAAACAGGTGATGGACAGCAGCATCTTCCTAATAACAACCCAAAATAATTAAAAAAACTGCGGTTGACAATCCGCTCGCCAAGCGTGGCAACTATGGCAAAATCCCCGCTATGAGGCAATCTATCGGGCAGGTCTATCTTCAGCAGTGGACTTTTATAGGCTGTGATGATAATGACGATGATGAATAGACCTCTACTATATAGTAGTCCCCTATAGATTTCCACGGGGCACGGTCCAGAGACACCAGAGACATCGAAGTCCTCTGCTGAACTTAGGCTTCCCCCATAGGTTGCCTCATAAGGCGATGTTTGCCATACTTGCCACGCTTGGCAGACAGGTTAGGAACTGCAGTTTTAATTTTTATCAGAAAGACGCTTTTGCCTATCTCCTGGTTTTATTTCCTCTGTCGCCTTTGACGAGGGATATATCTTTGACTTTGACGAGGGAAATATCTACTACTCTCCAACATCCCCATCCCCAACGGGATGTTGGAGAGTAGTAGATATTTTTATACCGCCATTACATTGTTTATATAAACTACACAATATTTTTATGCAACATAGTAAAATATAAGCAAAAAATTAAACAAAGAAAACATGAGGTCAGAAATAAACACGCTGTATTTACAATTGAGTGCTGAGACGCTATTGGACGCCACTGGCTCAGCTTTTTATTTGTCGGTGCTCCAGTGACGAGCACTCGATCGACGTGACCGCAAAACTAAATGGAAAGCCACACACAAACGACTAAGTATAAGTTTCAATTCGTTTAGTTATGGTGTAGTATTTTTTCTGATGATGAGTTTGAATGCAGTGAAAATGTATATTTTTTTAAATTAATCTCTCTACGGGAGTGACAAGAAAATCTTTAGGCATTCGATAGATGGTAGTATGATCGATGATAGTAGCTCCGTCGCGCAGTGGCTAAGGAACGAGCAATCCCGCATGGAACAAGTATTTATATAGCCTACAAATAATTGTTCCGTGTCTGTATGTCTGTCTTTGTGCAATTTACGTTTGTAAGCTGCCTCCATGATACAGGAGAAAATCCTAGTGTAGGAGTAACACTTTAAAAAAAATTGTAAATAACACACAAATATAAAATACTTTCCCGGCCATAGAAAGAAAAATGCTAGATATTTGCTACCAAACATGGTGGTAGTAACCTCTTTCTAATATAGAAAACTCCATGTCAAGGTCAGTTGACTGATAGTTAATGAATTGACGTAAACGCAAAACGTCTGACAGACTTTTTAAATATAAATCGCTAAAATACTTAGCTGAATATTGAATGCATTCAAAATTTGATAACAATTCTTCAATTGACCGAAATGATTATTTTTAAAAACACATAGTTTAGATTTCAGTCTGGACGTCAAGATAGTGACGTGGTTACGCTTATGTTGGTCAAAATATTTGTTTATTTTCCGTGTGAAGGGATCATCCCGCATAAGCCATTTATACTTGTTTGTTTTAATGATGACGTGATTGATCGCTGGCTCGTTTCGTAATAGCTATTAAGGATTCGAATTAGATATGAGAATGGCGGAATTTTCGAGAGTATAATAAATTTAAAGTCTTATAATATGTATATAATTACTATAATTTTTGAATTAGTCGAGTTGGAAAAATGGAAAATAATAATGTAGAAAATATATTTTCATATTGGTCAAAATGTTAACAAAATGGGGAGTAGATTAGATGGTATACACCAGTGATGGGCAAATTACGGCCCGCGGACCAACTGCGGCCCGCGAAAGTATTTAATCCGGCCCGCCTAGGGTCCATCGACATGGATAGTATGTACATGGCTCGTTATAATTACGTTTTGACGGTCGAGAAGAAATAGTAGATTCTACTTCAAAGTAGATTCTAGTAGAATAATAGATGCATAACCTATAGGACAAAGATTGGCGTACGGATTTT
Source organism: Parnassius smintheus behrii (assembly GCA_036936625.1). Taxonomy (NCBI): domain Eukaryota; kingdom Metazoa; phylum Arthropoda; class Insecta; order Lepidoptera; family Papilionidae; genus Parnassius; species Parnassius smintheus. The sequence goes on along the minus strand of JAUPFT010000026.1, from coordinate 23,777,156 downwards.
GCATTTTTTTACCGATTTGCTCGAGCAATATAACAGATTGAATGAGAAATTGCAAGGAAAGAACCAATGTATAGATGAGACTTGGTGTTGTCTTAAATCATTTAAAACTCAGCTTTCTCTGTTTTATAACTGTATGGCGAAAAACGACTTAACTCTCTTTCCGCGTTTAAAAGCCATGTCACCAGTGAGTGAGAACTAACTACAAGAATTCAGTTATGCGTTTAAAAAACTTCACACAGAATTTGAAACTAGGTTTCAAGATTTTAAGAATATTCAATCATCGCTAGATGTTTTCTCGATGCCATTTAATGCAGATCCGGAAAATGTATCTGCTGAATTGCAGTTGGAAATTATTGAAATGCAGTGCAGTACCCATTTAGAGCAATTGGTTTCGAATTCCACAAAACTAGATTTTGTAGAGCACTACTGAAAGCTGAATTCCCAAAAATCATTGCTCACGCTAAATTATCGCGATGTTTGTTTAGTCTTATGTGTGCGAACAAACTTTTCCAACCATAAAATTGCGGAAAAACTCAATCAGAAACCGATTGAATGATGAAAACCTTTTCGCACTGCTGAAAGTTGCTTCATCACTGTCGCTGAAGCCTGCACAGCTGGAACCTGCTTTCGAAAATATTATGGAAAATCAAAAACAATTCCATATGTCTCACACGCCTAACAAGGCAGAGCCTTCGAATAAAAGTTAAATCAATTATTATTTAGGGTAAAAGGTATTTTGTAACATTTGTGTGTAATGCTGTAATGTTTTTATAATATTATAAATAAAAGCTTTAACACAAAATGCATTTTATCTATAATTTTGGCCCTTCTCTAGAATTTCTTAAAGTTTGTGGCCCGCCATTAAAAAAGTTTGCCCACTATTGGTATATTACACGCATCTTTTTCTATTCCTATTTACTTCGTGAGCATTGTACTGTTACAGGTCAGGTCACAATTTGATTCTTAATCGGAGATAGATATAGGTGCCTATGAGCATATCAGTATTCACTCACTTTCAAGTAGACTGTGTGCTCGTCATTTAGCACAACCCTTCCTTTATTAAAACAATATGAAAATTGCAGTAAAAAGTAAACACCATGAAAGAACTAAAAAGAATAAAATAATTCCCACGTAATTGCTTCTAAAGTTGGTACTAAGGCGTAGTATATCGAAATACCGATTCAGAAGCTATTATGTAAAAATAATTTTAATATTTTACGTTTTTAAAGTCGGTTCTTATATTTTATTAAAAGTTAAATTTTCACTACTAAACAAAATCACAAGTTCAGGGTAACTATTATGAACTAGAATGGTGTCCTCATTCCCCTTTTTCGCCTTTAAGGGTGGAATTTATTCCGTAAACTGAAATGGGGCCGTCTATGAGGCCGCCTATTTAATAAAAAAGAACCATTTAATATTTAATTTTAGGTAATTATTTAATTTGATTCAGCTGTCTCCGAGAAATCGGTGAACATACATAAATAATACGTGTCGCACATAAATATATTTTCTCGCCTATATTACATAATATAAAACATATTTTAATTCATAATACTTATACATAGATAATATAAAATATTATTCTAAATATTTTAACTGAGGGTACTGTCTTTTGCCGTGTAGTAAGCAAGCAACCCAAGTTCGATATCCGCCAGAAGCAATGTAATTATTAAATGCAATTTTGAATTCTGATTTACCGCGTGCTAGTACAGTGAGTGGAAACACAGTGTAGAATCAATATTATAAAAAATAAAAATATTAAAATTAATATTCAAAAAATTAAAAAAATAATATTTTGGGTACATATAAATTCTGCTGATGCATTGGAGCAGCGCGGCGGATTATTTCCTGCTCCAAAGTCTTCTCAGAAATGAAAGGAAGTCAGTGCTCAGCTATGCTAACGGGCAAAGTAATCACCCTATTGGAAGACGCTTTTTTTTTGGAAAATGCGTCAAACGTCAAATCGGTTTTGGCAATTTGAAAATGTTCCCTAACAAAGTGCAGACAGTGTATCAGCTGTTAGCTGTTGAACGCCAAACGCGCGTAACCTACGCTCAAGGCATCCTGAATCTCAACCAAGAAAATGACGATTTTTCATCGAAACTCATCAGAGCGATGAGGCTCATTTCCTCCTTAGCGGCTACGCGAATCACCAAAATTATCACTTCTGGGGCATCGAAAATCCGCGTGTGATCTACGAAAGGCCATTACACCCGCTGAAGGTTACGGCATGTTACGTTATTTACGCTAGAAGAATCATCGGGCCATTTGTTTTCGAAGACGCCGTTGGCCAAACAATTACTGCGAACGACGACCGCTACAGAGGCATAGTCAACGAGTTTCTACTTCCGCAATTGGATGAACTGCGACTGGAGAACATGTGGTTCAGACAGGATGGGGCAAGGGCGCACACTGCCCGAGCTACAACCGACATTTTGAAGCAGACCTATCCGGGTCGCCTAATTTCTCGTTTTGGCGATTTGCACTGGCCGCCGAGATCGCCGGATTTGACCATACCAGAGTTCTTTTTGTGGAGATTTTTGAAATCTCGTGTTTACATCACAAGCTTCAGACTCTGGAAGCCCTCAAGGACAATATCTGAATGAATACGCGAACCTATCGCCTGAAGTTCTGACAAAAGTGATGGAAAATGCCATAAAAAAGGCCCGTATGATCATTAATGCTGTCGGCGGCCACTCGACTTGATGGAAAAAAATTCTAATGAATTAAACATTAATAATCCACAAACAGAATCGAAGTTTTTCTTTGGCAAAAATTTTTTACAGCCAAAACACATCGGATAATTACTTTTGCCTCATCCGGTACTAAGTACGGCAAGTAACGGCAGCAACCTTAAAATAATCGTATAAATAATTCGCCATTTAAATCGGTTAGTTAGGCGATGACGACGTAGTGCAAAATGTTACTTTAATTATGAATCGGAAATCACAATCGAAAACACTATTATCATTTAAATATTCCAAATTAAAAAAAGAAAATATTGTAATTGATTTCACTAAAAAATAATAACATAATGCGTAAAAGCTTCATTGTTTCACATTCTCAAATATTTTATACATCAAATTCTAGATTAAAACAATGATTCGAGTTGCGCCTGTTCTGCCTTAACAATCAATAAACAGTCCCATATATCTATTTGAAGGCATAACGTTGGTCGTCACCAATACCCGTTTTTAGTGTTTAGTTTGTAACTCGGATTATAGGTACCGATAGCACAAAATAAATAATAACTTACAGTAATAATTTTCATACGACTAATATAAGTATCTTAAGTATATATATATATATATATATATATATATATATATATATATATATATATATATATATATATATATATATATATGATGTAAGGGAATCCATCACTCCATTTTGTCCTGTGGGTGCGGAAAGAGTCAACAATGGGAAACGTCTGAAAGATCACATGGATCTTTTTCACATGGATTGACTCTATTTACTGGAAACAAGGCATTCCATCTTAGTCCTAAGAGGTAACAACGCATCTGCATTTTGATTTCTTATAAAGGAAGTAGAGACTCGTAGAAGTCTATGGGGTCGTGATATCCAATTATCAACAGGATGACTGTAAGCGTATGTCAAGGTTATTCTATGAATGAAATCTATGGCAGTAGGTACGACCATTTTGATCACACTGGACTTTGAAAATACCTAACGAACTTCAAAGTTCAACGATCATTCCTGGATCGTGCTCGTCTATCTTATATTGTCCGACTAAAACAATATCTAGCTGCGGTCGCTAATCAACGTCCAAAAGTTTATACGCGTTGTCCCGAGAATGATATTTAATTGTTGAAGGCAACCGTTAAGCTGCCCTTTCACTACGCGAATCTATTTGCTTTTAAAGTTGTTTTTTTTTTAAGGCTAAGGGTGACAGGCGAGCATACAGTCCACGTGATGGTAAGTGGCTGCTGTGGCCTATAGACATCTACATCTATCCTCATTTGAGAATCAAAATGCAGATGCGTTGTCAGCCGTGAGGACGAAGATGGAATACCTCTTTTCCAGTTAAAAGGGTATCCGGTTCTCTACACTCACCATACGAAACACAGCAGCATTAAGCTGCTATTTTATGTGGTCCTTTCTCGATCGAGCCGACCCATTCGTGCTACAACTATAATATAGCTGCAGTATGGCTCTACCACGTGAAATATCTTCGTATATATATGACCAATATCCTTCTCGAATATATGCGAGATATAAAATTCTCAGACTTGGCGGCAACAATGTTCTGTTAACAGACTAATGAAGAATGAGAAGAAAAGATTAATAATGATTCGACCATTTGGGTAAAATGTATTACTAGATAAGTACTGATTGTTTTATTTTCAACTATTTTCAGCCAGTGATTGACTGCTATCTCACCTGATGGCTGATGCTTACCATCAGCTGATGGTAGTGCAGCCGAAGAAAGTAAAGCGTACAAACTTAACTTTATAAAAGTCTATTCACACACGATTGTATTATTAAAGCCCATAATTTAAGAAATAGCTTTTACACATAGCACCCATTTTTGTCAGCTCAACTTAAAGGAAAACTGGTACTTAGAGGATATTTTTAGCATAAAGTCTGCCTTGCCGTAATTCATTTATGTAATAAATCTTTGATTAAAAAAGACGTGTGGCACTCGGGGACTGCCGCGGTAAAGCTATTGCATATAATTATTTATTTTATTTATGCAGTATTTCTTTTTCTTTGATATTAATTCAAGTTACACTTTTTGAGCGTGGTGACCGATAATAAAACAATTTTTTTTCTTTTGTTAAATAAATAAATAATAAATGCACTTTGTTCATTCATATTCAAAACACTTTATACACAAATTTTACAAGTACAGCTATTCACTGTTGTACATAAATACCTATACACCTATATACTTTCTCATAAACAGCTGCTTATGTATTCGTCCGATTTCGGAGCAGCTCGTCTCGATTCGTGCGAGCTTCGTAGAGTCGTACAATACGTCTAGTTGCACGCACACAAACACCGTGTCGAAGACTGCCGTAAAGAAACGACGTTAGACAATGCACGGCCTTCAAGCCACACCTCCGTGCCCGTCGGAGTGGGGAGCGTGAGGTTTTTTCGTTACGGAATAAATTTCTGGATTCGGTCCCCGCGCTCAAGGCCCGCGATAGAAGCTATGCAATAGCTTAAAAAAATGAAAAATGTTTTGGTACAAACAGTATTATACCACAAAAAGTAAGCAGTAATTATTGATCTAATACATATAATAAAAAGCCGGCTTAATAGAAACGAGCTCGGTAGCAGGGCGGAAGGCGAACAGTAAATGAGAGGAAAGCAAAACAAATAACATCTCACCGTTTAAAAACTGTGGAACTGTAAACATGCAGTTATAAATGTGTCCGAGTGCGACTTCGCTCATCGTTTCCAACGTTCTTTGTGTAACGTGTATACACACAATTATCTATTTCTGTATGCTTTTATGACATTAATTCAGTTTTTAATACTGTTACTGTTGGCGATATGGGGGAACCAAACAGCTTTGCAGTTAATACTAAATTTCTCTACAGTAATTTTTTTTGAATGATGTTTAATTCTCTCACATCCCGAAGAGTTACTAGAAATGCACGTATGTCGAATATAATTGATATGCGCTGGTGTGAAAAATCATTTCTTTTTTTGGTTTAAGAAGGCTAGAAATGTATAGAATTTGGAAACAAACTTAACATAATACGCCGCAATATATTGAAGTACATCATCATCATCATCATCATTACAGCCCTTCACAAGTCCACTGCTGAACATAGGCCTCCCCCAAGTAATGCCACAAAGCACGGTCCTGAGCCACCTGCATTCATCGACTTCCTGCATATCTTACCAGGTCGTCACTCCATCTAGTGGGGGGTCGCCCTACACTACGCCTACCGGTACGAGGCTGTCACTCGAGAACCTTTCTTCCCCATCGGTTATCGGTTCTTCGAGCTATATGGCCGGCCCATTGCCACTTCAGCTTACTAATCCGCTGGGCTATGTCGATCACTCTGGTTTTACTGCGGATATCCTCATTTCTGAGTCTATCACGCAGAGAAACTCCGAGTATAGCCCTCTCCATAGCTCGCTGAGCGACCTTGAGCGTCCTCATACGGCCAGCAGTAAAGGACCACGTCTCAGATCCGTAAGTCATCACTGGCAACACGCACTGGTTGTACAATCTAGTTTTTAGAGATTGAGGTATACATGACGAGAAGATATGTCGTAATTTCTTGAACGCTGCCCAGCCGAGTTGAATCCGTCGATTGACCTCTCGGTCGAAGTTGGACTTACCTAGTCGGACATTGAAGTACATGCATGAGTACATTCATGGAAAGAAATGTCTTCTTTTATGCTACCTCAACAAGACAAGGTGATGGCAAACCCCTCAATTCTATCTTATCTTCGAAATATAAAGTAATCAATTCAATTCCAACACCACCATTCCCAGCACCACCCCTTCAAGCACCACCAGTTAAGACCCACGACCACTGATATGTGTTTCGCCTCTACACTAGGCATCCTCAGGTGAAATAGACTCTGCGATGGCTAACCGCTACGTATTCTTAAATATAATAGCTATACCTATTGAATAGAGATATCTAAAACAATGTATATATAAATTCCTAAGTTCCTCCTACTCACAAGATTTTCCGCAATATGGACTTGTTGAAGCATTGGCGTTTGACTTTCGAAGAGCTTTGTAACAGCCATTTATGAATAAAAATATTCGAATTGATAGATATATTTAACTTTTAATTAAACAAAAAAATATTTAAAATCCTCGTAAACTTTACACTTTTGATTTTTATTTCTTTTATAAACCTGACAACGGCCTTTTATTCCCAAATGTATGAAATTCTTGTAACGTTGAATTAAATGTTGGAATTTTATTCAAGTCTGTGTTTTAATGATTTGAATAAAAATATTTTCATCATATGTTTATGCAAAGTATATATTGCCTATCTAAGTAAATACTAAAGTTGATTCAAGTTAACGCTCTTATATAAAATGGGTATAAAACGAGTGTAAAATCCATCCGATGATGAGCCCATGCTGTAGCCCATAGACATCTACATCTATCGTCGATTAAGAATCAAAAAGTAGATGCGTTGTAAGGACTAAGATGGAATTCCTCGTTGCCAGTAAAGAGGGTCTCCGGTTCTCCACACTTACCATACGAAACGCAGCAGCATTAAGCCACTATTTCACGCTGATATTCTGTGAAAGCGTGATCCTAGTAATGTAACTGCTGCAGTATGACTCTACTATGTAAAACAAAAGACAAAAGAACTAAACCAAATAATTTCATATCCGAACACAATCTGTGAATATTGCAATAAAAATATTCATCTGTAATAACTTCAGTAGTGACGTACTGTGATAATGTGTACGTAAGCCTTTACTTCGTTCGTCCGTACATATAGCAGGCGTTACATTTTTTAATTACCGGCAATTATGTGCGGCCGCAACGTTAGCGATCCGAAGTCTGTCCGTACGTTTATTGTTGTCGTAAAACAATGAAAACATCTTTAGTGACACGCACACATCGCTGAACAAACAAACACGGACGCACGTGTGTTGTGTTGAAATTTTTTATATCGTGTAAATCGTATTTTAACGTAAATGCCGAATTACGTTGGGTGGAAAACTTGCGTTCTAACTGAGATATGAACTTAATGTTTAAATTACAAAATCGATTATAAATTTTTAATTTGGAGTTTTATTAGTTAGTCAGTAGGGGAGTCTTGTTCTGTCAGTCCGTTTAGTCTGGACTGGTACAACATTTTACCACTTTTTTAACTCTCTGCAAGCAACATACGCTGTTATATTCTAGTTTAAATAGAGCAAAGTAATCACAGGATGTATGGTATTGTCCGCTGATAGCTATATCGGTTCTCCATTCACACACACACATACATTCAGTAGCAAAACTAGGTAGTTAATGTAAATTACCACGAACTTAAATAACATACATACATGTTATTATATTACATTCATATTATTAAGACCTAAAAGTACAACCTAATATGATCATAGAACTAAGCGATGATTACGACTAAACCCAAAATACACCTTTGCGAATATCACAGCAATAAAAATGAGTTGTTCCAAAATGTTCCTGATATCATCAAATAGAATTTTTTTTAAATGAACTTTTGACAACCCTATAAACGCAACATTAATTGCATTGGAACGTCGAAAATAAGCGATGATTAAAAACTTTAAACATAGTCATTTTTATAAAAACCTCGCAGTGATTTCGTAAGAGGAACGACACTGCCAGCGATTGCGTAACGCGAGCTAATTACAACGTTCCGATCGAGCACATATCTTTAGAATGGCTCATCAGGTCATCTCCTTGTTTCTTCATGAGCTTGATTCGCGGCAGCAGCTTATCTCTAGGATACAGCAATCTAATTTTCGTAGAATGTACCTAGATCTTTTTAACCTTCATCGTGTATCTACAGTCTAAAGCGATTCCATCTTACACAAAAATCTTCTCTTATGGGGTCAACATTTCTACGAAATCAATTTTTTTTAACTTTAATGTTAAAGGTCTGTTTTCGTGACTAGTAATGCACTTACCACCTACCTTCGATGTCTTCGAATACTGGTGGATGAGTACTAGATGTTTGCGTCTTTAAACTTGTAACTTGGGGTAAATTCGGCGCTATAGAAAGCGTCAAATAATTATCTCTACTGCTGAAATCAATCATTGGGAGTTGGGATAGCATGATACATACTTTATAAGATTATCCATACTTGTATTGTGTATGCAAAATCTTGAGGAAATGTTTGGTTATATGTTACTCTATCACACAGGGGTGCCACACACACAGATGAACCTTTTCCTAGATTAACACACAGGATGCTTTTTAATGAGCCGCAGTAGCTCAGATGGTAAGCTCTCGCTGTAAATTTTACAGTACGCGAGCAACCCGGGTTCGGTCCCCGCCGGGACCAATGAAATTGTTAATTGCAATTTTAAGTGCTTATTTACCACGTGCTGGGCGGTGAAGGAAAACATCGTGAGGAAACCAGCATGTCCGAGAAATTAAAAAATGTTTCGAAGACATGTGGAGTTCGCCAACACGCAATGAGGCAGCGCGGCGGACACTTCCTTGCCCTTAAAACCCTTTCAGAAATGAGGGGAGGCCTTTGCCAGCAGTGGGACGTATATAGGCTGTAACTTTATGCTTTTTGATGCGGAAAAATGAAAATGAAGGCGTTTCTGTTTTCACAAAATGACAATTCATAATTCCCGTTGTATTTACTTTTTATTTTTTAAAACTGAAGTGAATAATGAACTTACTACCAATAAATACACAGACTATAAATATAATATAATAAAATAAAATATACAAACTATACCTAAATATAAATACAATTACTGAACTCCATGGGCACCTGAGTGCTACAGATACGATGCTCGCTTCTGAAGACTGACATGTAATTCCACACAGCCTGTATTTATTTTGACATGTAACTATAAAACTCGTTGGTGTAGTGGTTATAGTAGCGCGACTGCTGATCATGCGTTCCTGTGTTCGAATCTTGAATATTGGGTTTGTCAAGAAATTCTCAGTAGTTGCCCGGAGTCAGGAAGTTGGCGGTGTCTCACCCCCGTGCCTCGGAAAGCACGTAAAGCCGTTGGTCCTGCACCTGATCTCTCTCCGGTCGTGTCGGTTTACCGTCCCATCGGATTACGAGAGTGATGGAATAGAGAGTGCACCTGTGCTCGCGCATACACTTGGGCACTATAATCCTGTCCTGCGCCGATGGCTAGCCTCCGTTGCGGCAGGCCGCCGTAGCCGAAATTCGGTCTGGAGGACATTATAATTACGAGTATACACCTCAAACGGAAATACAGAACAGCAGTGGCAGGAACAGTGCTATTTGTTGTCAAAAATAGGTAATAGGGTAATTACTGCCCTAGGGCTACTAGGCAGGAAAATATTCCTTTTTTATATAGAATAAGGCTAACAAAAGAACACACAGTTCACATGATGGTAGGTGGATGCTGTTGCCCATAGACATTTACATTTAACTTCGATTAAGAATCAAAATGCAGATGCGTTGTCCCTTGAGGATTAAAATGGAATGCCTCGATTCCTGTAAAACGGGTCTCCGATTCTCTACACTGACCATACGAAACACAGCAGCATTAAGCTGCAATTTTAGGGTAGTATTCTGTGAGAGCGTGGTCCTTCCTCGGTCGTGCCGACCTATTCGTGCTACAACTACATTATATATATATATATATATATATATATATATATATATAGTATATCTCTACCACGTACAACTTACTACTTGGAAAATCATCCTGAAACTGTTCTATATTTTTTTATATAATTTTAGTTGGAAAAGAAACTAAACTATTACATAATAAACTTTAATAAAAGTAATATTTTTAAATAACATAATATTATCTACCTGCTAAAGAGATAAATGAAATTTACTGCTTCCACGAAACAGGAGACAGGCAGACAGGAGAGGTAACATTTTTTAAATAAAATTAAAATTAATTAGATCTATTGCCTGGTCACTGATCAGGAATCAAGAACTTTATATTTTTATTTACAAAGGCCGGCAATTCCCCTGGTGCTGTAGCTGTGCATGTGTGGTGGTCGTCACTCACCACCATGTGAGCCGTATGTTCATTCGTACCATCTTCAAAAAGAATTTTTTAAATAATTTTCGTAACTCTATCTAGAATTAAACTCTACTAACTCTGCAATAGATGTTACAACGTTAAATCGAAAACGAAAACCAAAGAATTCCCACAGACCCTCAACATATCAATCATAACGCATAGAGCGATCTCAATCGAATGCCCAAAAGTACAATGACTTAATCAACAAAACGCATCGCAATGGTAATTATACGGCGTCCATTTTGTAAACCGTTTAGAAATCAATTAACGGACCACAAAGCGTCGCTGCGGACCGAATTAACCTCAACTGAGCCAACGATCCACACGTGTGTCGTAGTAAAAATAAAACGGATGGCCGACTCGCCTAAACCGAAATATGGCGCTTTTAGTACATGTTTAGTATACACACATTTCAGTGGCAAAGCCCAACGGATGAGTCAACTAAAGTGGCAATTGGACCATATTATTATATTGAGTAACAGCCTCGTAACTATGTTCACAAGTGAACTTTTGATCGGTGGTAATAATTATGATGATGAATTCTTATTTAATTTAAATTATTAAGATTCGAATAAGCGCTTAAAAGTACAAAATAACTAAAGTAACCATGCCAGGCACATAAAGACGAGTCCTCGGAGCACCAAAGAACATAACAATTAAATTGATTCTATCCATTTTTGAATAAATTACTGTAAACACTGCTGTACTAAATGTTATTTTTTGTTATATTTCGATAAATTAAAAATTATATTTATTAATTGGTACGTTAAAAAATCACTACTTGTACAAGAAACTTGTTGAAATTAAACGCACCTTCAATACTTCCGAGCACAGTAAACAGGTAGGGGAAACATATGAAAAGTTTATGCTACTGAAATGTAAATGTGGCTCACCAATGAATGATTGGATCGGCTATTGACTTTGCGGATCGATTAAAAAAGTCAGTGCGTGTAACATTGATTGAAAAAAATTATTTAATATAAATATTATTTATTTCTAATTAATTGATAAAAATAATAACTTTTAATTCATTTTAGGTTGATTAAAACTACCTACTACTACTAAAAGACCTACATCTTACTGAAAATGAAACCATGGTCAGTTTTGTTTTTTTTTTTTTTTGCGCCCGAAGCAAATATGGGCAACCCTCCGGAAAGCGGGGGAGGGAGGCGGTGAATGCTCATAGCATACCACGCAGCCGGCTCGTGGTTATGTGGAGACTTTTACCCACTAAACACCGCCTTTTAGGAAATGGCTTAACGATCTGACTAGAGATCTCTAAGCCGTATACGAACGCGACCCTCCTTGGCAGAAAGGAGGGCGCAAGCAGCGAAAAGCCGCTTAGAAGAGTGCCTAACTAAGGCAGATTAATGGATGTGTTATGGAGGCTCGGCCTGAGCCGCCAGGAGGCAGTTCAGGTCAGCCGAAAGCTTGTTGGGGGGTCCGAGAGAGAGTTTCTCGGTCTGCGCACACTATAGCGAGTGTGAATATGGGCTGCATAGGCAGCTGTCTCACGAATGAGATGATTTGGGTGGGACTCTGAGGCTTTGAAGAATCTCTCAGAGAGTGATTTAAGAAACTGTTGGATTGTTGGGAGCTCTAAGTCTCGAGCTCGGTCAGCATTACGGACATAATAGGGCGAGTTAGTGGCCCTACGACAGAATAGATTTTGAACTAGTATTTGAAGTTCATTTATAGCTTTGGGCTTAGCATGTGCGAAAATGGGGGCCGCGTAGGTCATGACAGGTCGTATGCAGACCTTATATAGGGTTCGCTTGTTGCGGAGGGACATTTTACTGTGTCTGCCCAACATGCTGTTGAGCCTACCCATGTAAAAACGTGCGGTGCGAGTAACTTTCTTGATATGGGGCTCGAAAGTGAGCCTTTCATCAAGGGTGACGCCTAGGTATTTGGCTTTAGTTTGCCATGGGACAGGGGTTCCTAACATCCTGATTGGCGGAGTGGTGGTGAGACGGCGTCGTTTATATTCGAAGCAAACGGCGGAGCTTTTCTCCGGGTTTACGTCGATACGCCATTTTTGGAACCAAGCTCCTAAGTCGCTTACTGACTTTTGAATCTTGTTCCGAATCTGTGGTAGTGAGTTGCCTTTGGAGTAAAGGGCTGTGTCATCTGCAAAGAGGGCTAGTTTGACACCATTCGACGGGATAGGGATGTCGTTGGTGAATAGTATGTATAGGAGGGGAGCAAGCACAGAGCCTTGAGGAACACCGGCTTTTATTTGACGGGTAGAGGATAGCGTGCCTTCGTGTCTAAAACGAAAGGTACGATCCTTCAGATAGGAGGCTACAAGGCGAACGAGACGGTCTGGGAGGCCTAAGTCGTACAGTTTGTCAATGTCAAAGAAGACCGCGATGGTTTTTTGACGGCGAGGGTAAAAACCGCTGAGGATGTAAAAACCGCTGAGGATGTAAAAACCGCTGAGGATAAAAACCGCTGAGGATGTAAAAACCGCTGAGGATGTATTCTACTATGCGGTGAACTTGTTGGGGGCACGAGTGTTTGGCTCGAAACCCGAATTGTTGTGGGATGACAAGAGGGTCGCCGTCTGTGGGAAACAAATGGCGCCTCAAGCGCACGAGAATGACTCGTTCGAAAAGTTTGCCCATGGCCTTGAGGAGGCTGATAGGACGGTGATTGGAGGGGTCCGTCAGTTTTGATGTTCAGTCTCTATTTACATGCCTACCTGTTGAAGACTGCATCTCAAGTAGTTACGTTGTACCAGTTCTGGCGCACTTGTAGAAAGGTTGTACCAGTTCTGGCGCACTGAGTCACAAGTACGACGTTCGTCGACTCACGATCCAAAAAAAAAAAAAAAAAAAGGTTTTGGCATGCTCTGATAGGATGCACGGTTCCGGAGATGTGCAGATCAATTAACTCTTATCTAATTGATATCCGCTTCGAGCCTCCACCGTCATTAGCGCTCCATTGTTCTTATCTACTTATCTATTGTTCATTCAATACCGTCATTATCTATTCTTCCTCAGCGTGGTGATATTGTTATATACTCCTTGGTTCCTATCTACACTAATCTGACTCATTAATAAAACACATTACCCAATTTTGTTAAAATTTTTATTTATAAAATACAAAATCTTATTACTTATTATCTATAAAATAGGAGCGAAACATCTCATCCACTAAAATATCGTTGTACAATGTGTTCCCTGTAAATATACTCGTAAAACTATGCATTGAACATCCCTGAAACTTATATAGCAAATACATTAAGCAATATTCGCCACAAACTGAAGTCCACTCATTCTGAATCCTATCAACATTCCAGTTCCATCTTTTACAATTTCTTTTAAAAAACTCTAGATGATATCGTACAGGTGCCCGTCCGAATGAATCAAAATATTGACCGACGTCATTCGTATCGATATATAAAGCTACCCAATGTGACCCTGGTTTATCATCTGTATCCAAATTGCATATTATATACGTTGGTACGTGGGTGTACATGGGTAGTTTATTGGCAGCATAAACATTATTTTCTAGAGTGGGGTGAATCTTTTTCAGATGTTGTTGTACATCTAGTATATCCATAATATTACTGCTATTAGTAGATTATTACAGTACCAATCTACTCAATGACTAATATAGGAATGATCAATTATAGTGATATCTAAATATTAAATTACATTCTTTGTGTTATACAAATCGTATTTGAGTCACCAATACACTGAACAAGACACGACAGGAAGGACGTAGGAATGTAGAGATAAGCAACAGAATGTAAGGTAAGCTTGTTGACGCATAAAGATACTATCAATTCTACTGCAGAAATTCTTTAGATTAGAATTATTACTCACTGGTACTATATAAGACCAAGCAACTGCAGTCATGGAGTTAGTGTATGGTCGTTTGACCGCAGTGGATCTATCAATACTACGTTTGTGTTACTTCAACGCATCAAAGGCCATGGATGTAAGTGTTTATTCTATTGACAAACTTACTTTCCTTTCTGTTATTTTCTTACGTGTGTATGATTTAGTGTTAACAAATTATATTTAAATATTATGTGTGTGTATATGGTTAAGCCGTGGTAGCTCAGATGGTTAGCGCAAAATGTAAAATTCACACTACGCGACCCGGGTTCGATCCCCGCCGGCACCAATTAAATTGTTAATTACAATTTTAAGTGTTAATTTACCACGTGCTCAGCGGTGAAGGAAAACATCGTGAGGAATGCATGTCTGAGATAATTTCGAAGGCATGTGAAGTTTGCCAACACGCATTGAGGTATCGCAGTGAACATTTCCTAGCCCTAAAACCCTCTCAGAAATGAGAGGAGGCCTATGTTCAGCAGTAGACTTTAATAGGTTGTAACTTTAGCTTTTTTAACTTTTATGATTAAGTGTTACCAAATTGATATTAACATGATAACTGTGTTGTTGCAGAAATCATTGAGCTTCGATGAAAATACATATAAACAGTATTACTACTCGCCACTCTCCCCTCAAGAAGAGAGTGATGACATCGTCATTAATAATAACACATGCGATGGTGGAAAAAGAAAATCGCAATCGATTGATCATTTTTTTGAAGCTGAATCAAAAATAAAAAAGAGGAAGCTGTTATCATCAACCGTAGCACGAGCCGCTAGAGATGGTGTATCATACATTTCTACTAATTCTGACGATGGAGACCAAGCGACGCATCTCATCAAAATTGAAATGTACGATATGAAGAAGCTATCCAAGATTCCAACTACTGATCATTGGAAACATGCTTCCACGAGGATTAAATATTACGTAAAGACTAATAAGGATAGCATCTACGACAACACAAACGCCCTCGTATACAATATTACAAAGACAATAGCAGAAAGTGAAAAAGTTAAAAAATACTTTTTTAACAATGACAGTCATTAGCTGATCATTAGTGAATGTGATTCTGTTTACTTAAATTACAGGAAGACAAGAGCAGAAGAAAGAGATGAGTGTGGCATACGTGTACAGAACACATCATTGAAGAACAAAACTACAACACTGAGTGGAGATGAAAACGAGAAGAATATGCAGTACTCAAGAGCTGAATATCCATTCTTCAGTTCAAAATCTAGCCGGTTGCTCAGTTTCGAAAACTGGCCTCTCGTTATGCGACAGAAACCTGAAGATCTTGCAGAAGCCGGTTTCTTTTATACTGGCCATGCAGACAGGACCAAGTGTTTTCATTGTGGTGGTGGCTTAAAAGATTGGGAAGATGATGATGATCCTTGGCAGCAGCATGTTCAGTGGTTTAGTCAGTGTGCTTATGTAAAATTTAAACTCGAACAGAGTTTTGTATTAGATTAAATAGAATATTTATAAAGAAATAAAAAATAATATATTGCATAGAATTTGTTTTATTTAATTTTATAATGTTTCACATAGTTACATACACACAAAATGCATTACACATAACTCATAAAATCTAACACACAACACATATTATAACCTTAACTACTATAGTCTACAGTAACATTTCTGTTTTTATCTATCTCAATAATATTATCAAACTCAGCATAAACTATACAGTTAATTGTTTGTATTAGTGAGGATTCAAATCGTACTTCTAATCTTACACTACCATGCTTTATGAGATTCCAATGAGCTGATGAGTTGGCTGATAAATCAGGAGTTAAGTCAAATGCTAATAGACAGTAACCTCTGGCATACTGTTCACAAGAGATTCCATTTCCTTCATTAAGAAAGTGAATACCAGTTCCCGAGAATAGAGTATGATATGCTGATGTAAATATGCTATTATTAAAAGATGGTTGCAAAGCTTTTGAAGGTATTTGTTGACCATCAATATATAAGCTGAAAGAATTAATACCATAGTTTTCAAAGTTAAATGGATTTTTAGTAAGGGAACCATTAAATGCAGAATTGTTCAGAAATCCAATTATACATCTTTTGGGTACCTGCCCTAAAAATATATTATCAAGAGTTTTTCCTTGAACACCCGATGGAATTGTTAAAACTTTTACTTCAGCTCGAGTAATAGGATATTTAGCAGTGGTAGAAGCTAAAACTTTTTGATGTGCGAGTAATATGCTTGGATTAATTCGTGCTCGTCGAACAATAAGAGTTGCGTCCGTAATGCAAACTTTAAACTTTACATCGTTTGACCCAGCAATTAAATTAAAGCTCTCTCTCGATCGAACCAATTTAACACTCATTTCAACACCATTAATTAAAAATTATATTCTTTCGTTTTAAATTCGTACTAACTTGCTTTAGACGATCTTTTATTGAGGCTTCCATAGGACGCGCTTGAACCATATCCGATAAAAGTCCTACTCCAGCGCTTAATGCCTCCTTACCAATCACTCGAGCACCACTTGAAAGTAAAGGTAAAACTGATCTAAATAACCCCCCTAAGAAGCTCCCAATACCATGACCGCGTTGGTATGGTGCACCCTTATAAATTACTCCAACTCCTGACCCAGCTTCATGTGTATAATAATTTTCATATGGACATTTATGATGATCACGAAGAGAATTCGTTATAATAATTTTCGGAAATGTAGTTTAATACACACGGTTCCAAACTGGAATGGTATTTTTTGTCCTGTGCTCGATCTTATAACTATTTCCAGCGTATCGAACTCTCTTCGCATAACAGGTAAGTAGTGAGGTTGAGAGAAAACGTGCATTTTATTTGCACCATAAATGTATTTTGTAGGATCTAATGAAATGACTCTTAGTAAAGGAGTCATAACATCACCCACAATCTGAGGATCGATAATGTCACAATATAGAAAGAGTTGAGATGATAACCCTAAGTGTAAATTAGCAGGACACTTTCCAAAATTTCTCTCTAGGAGATTTTTATTTGGTTCATAACCTAGTTGTAAACTTAATTTGGGTGATAATGTTACGGATGTTATATTTTTATCCAAAACAGAAATAGACACAAATTTTGTTATTTCATCATAGCGAAATTTCAAGTTCTCTCCGATACCATTTAACACTCTTAAAATATGCTCAACGTTATCATAGTTGGTAGCTGGAATATGTTTTTTGCAGTACACTGTGGATGGTTTATCTTCATTAGGCATTAACATAGATTTTGTAATGTATATAACATTTTCATGATCTTGAACAGTAAACATGGTACATGGATATTGAAACTCGACAACTCCAACCGACCATTCACCTTCTAATTTAATAGCTTTCGGTAATTTCGTTGAAAAATTTGTGGTCTTGTTATCAGGAAAGTATTCCATTGAACTATTGCTGAGCAAAGTTAAATAAAAACTTTCTTTATTCATATTTCTTTTAAACTAGAAGCTAAAATCCAACTGTTAAATTTATCTGGATAACCTTTCCACTTCACTAATACTTCTTTTCTGTTACCTGAGTAACGAGTGTCAATTATTTTATCTATTTTATATTGTGAGGTGGGGTTGTAAGTGATTTTCTGTAATTCTCTGTCATAAAAAGTACCAACTATTGGTTCATTTTGTAAATCTGTTATTGTATAAACAACCCATGGAGATCTATCTATTATTGAAGATATAATAAATATTTCATCACTCCAATTTGATTCATATCCTTTTTGGAAAGCATGTTTATATTTAGTTATTCGAACATAATCACCCACATTGAAATTTGGTTTAGGATTTTCTAAAGAAAGTTTGTTTGACCGTCTATCATAAAGATTAGTCCAAACTGTCATAATATTGTTCGAATTTACATCACATGGGCACATCTTAATACTAGAGTGAAAGCTGTGATTGTAAGAGTATATTAAATCTTGTAAAACATCTATATATCTATAAGTATTATTATGAGTGAAATAACGCCACATTTTCATTTTTAGTGTTCTTTGAAATCGTTCAACAATACTGGCCTTAATGTCAGGATTGTTAGTGGTATAGTAATTAATCTTTTTGGATTTAAAGTATTTTTGTACATCTTTTGAAACAAATTCTGTACCTTTATCAGATTGTATGTGAGTAGGTGTTAAATTACTTTCAGTAAATATACTTTCAAAACATTCTTTAGTTGTTTCTGAGTTTTTCTTTTTCATTGGTCTTGCAAAAGCATATTTACTAAATACATCAATAACACAAAGTATATACTTGAAACCATCATTATATTGAGAATAAGTTCGCATATCACTTAAATCAGCTTGCCACAGTTCATTAATATTTGATAGAATGTACCTATTACGCGGGAATTTTTTTCGAATGGGTTTATGTAATGTGTATGTTTCTTGTGATTTTAACCATTCCTTTACTTGCTTTTTATTCATTTTACCCTTCATGGCTTTTGATAATTTATCAATACTACCAAAACCAGCGGGATTAGATGGATCATAATAAATCCTGTTAATTTCTTCTAGTACGGGGTCCATTTTTCCCACTCAAGCCTTTTACGTATTTTAGTTGTAGACTTTTTATCTCTACTGCTCGGTATAGAAAACTCTTGAAATTCAATCTTAGAGGGTTTGTTCAGATCTTTTGCTTGAAGTTGGTTAATAAACTCACATATCTTTGGATTTCCAAGATAAGTAAGTGGTACTTTAATATCTTTTAATGCTTCAGCAAATCTATCCCACCCTACTGGATCACTTCTTTTTAAGGGTCTTAGTGAATCATTTATTAAATCAACAATATTACTTCCAGGAATTTTTTCATTATCAATTATGACTGTACCTTCATTATCCCAATGTATTTTACCTTTACTTGTTTCAACTAAGTTTAATAATAACTGTCCTTTTTTATTATAAGTTTTTGGTATTAAACTGAGTATTTGAGCTGGTGTGTAAAGTGGATTTTCAACATTTTCTTTACTTTTGATGGATCGATTCTCCTCCAACAAAGATTCAGCATCAACTGAAGTTTTTAGATCTCTATCTTTATTTTTAAAACCAATTTTAGACTCGTTTGAATCTTCATTAGATGTATCAGAATAAATTGGTAATCTGAGTGGTTGACGATCCTCTTCGGTAAAATGAAGGTATCTTTGCAGTGTTTGTAAATATAACATCCATTTCTTTCGGTCTTCCGTCTTACTATTCATAATATTTTGCATTTCAATATCTAATCGAGATAAACTACTACTCGTATTAATCTTATTTTCTTGTTTTAATTTTTCAATCAATCCAGGTTCGATAAGTATCATTTTCTTTGCATTTTCCATGTTAACTGGCTAGTCCACTCACTAATCCACTCAATATTGCACCTAATATTATTGGTAAGAAAGCCCCTCCTTTTTGTATAATTATATTTTTTCTTAGTTTATGTTTACACTTACGCACTATTTGATGGAGTATATTTTTGTGTTTATTCAATTTTTGTTTATCTTGATCTTTAAGAGGTAATTTTCCTTGTAAAACGTTATGAATACACTCACAAATACAGTTAATTTCTTCTTCATCACACGTTTTAAGTAATGCTCTTTGATATTTTGGTTTAAGCGTATGCAAAGCGTTTAGCAAATGTTTATGCGTTGTGAGTCGACGATGCATCATTTAGCAATGATTTGAAATGTTTGATTCTTGGTGTATTTAAACTCTTTTGTGGGAACGTAGACTGTGCAGAAACCATTAAATGGGAAGACATTTGTCTTGATACGACAAAAATCATTGGTATTCTGTTTTAAATCTACCATTAAATATCCATGCGCCTCTAGAGTTGCATCCCTGTAGGCATCTTCAATAAATTTTGGGTTATCTGGTGACACTTGTCGTGCTAAATATCTTATTTGAGTTTTATCTCGAGGGTTTTTAAAATATATTATATAACTTGAGTTTAAGGATATGTCTCTTTGCCCTTTACCCTGATGAAATAAATTTTGTGTTAAATAAAATACACTAAGATTCCTGTGATGACTACCTTTTGTAAATATATCCACAATTCTTCCATCGGACTCTCTCATTAGATCATCAATAATAACAAGATGTGGGTTTTCACCGTCAAACATATTAACATTTGGAATTCCTTGATGGTAGTTAACATTTGGTAAATTATATAAAGGTTCATTTCATCAAAGCACCATGTGATCTGATTAAAATCACAATTACCTATTTCTGTAACTGATTTTATGAAATTTGTTACAAAATTTGACTTCCCACATCCACTTGGCCCCGCCACAATAGCAGTAAACGGATGGATAAAGTGAAACATTACACACGTCTAAAGTACTAAGGGGTGAAATAAAAAATGAAAGTGTTGGTGTTAACAATTAATATATATTGCAAACATTATATAAAACAGAATGATCTGTATACTATTTCTAAAACAATTAGTACATCATAATTTTACAATCAACTCAACCTCAAATAAATGCACACACACACACACGCAAATATAAACAACAATTAACTTAAATTATTTACAATAAAACAACGATTAAATATGTAATAAACTCTACGTCATATTATACTATTATCATTATTTTACAATCAATACAAATTTTATTTACATGCAGACATAAAATTAAAAACTATCAAAACTTAACGCAGTTTATAATGACCCCAAGCTAATGTTTCAATATTATTATCTAAAATATGCCTCTTTGTGTCATTATATGATAAACCAATCTTATTTAATTTTTGTGTAAAAATTGTGTGTTTAATTGATTTAAATCTAAGCATACTATAATATTGCACTTTTTTATTAAATAGAGAAGACTTATAATTATCCATGGTCATCTTTTTAGTGATACATTTATTTACCCCTTTTGCCTTGGCTATAGTCTTATTCTCTAAGTTTAAAAGCGTACATTTTGGATCGTAAACCCACAAATTCTTTCATGATTTTACCATTATTTTCATCTTTAAAAAAACCTAATTTCTTTTTATTTAATTTTGGATATTCAAAAATATTATTTGCATCATAAGCTGAGGTATCAAAGTATGATGAAAGGTCAGGTTTTATATCAGAGTAAAAATCATCTGTAAATATATGATATATTAAACTATCCGTATCTGTATACAATAATTTGATTTTACTAAACTTTTTAACCATATAGTTATAATGAAAATCATACATTAATGTTTTTGAAATATCTAAAATGCAAAACCCTAAATAAATTGGTTTGTTATATATTAACTTTGTTTTTCGCAACTGAACCGCAACTAGGTTTTCCGAAAATACTGAAAGACTATGAAATTGTGGTTTAGCGATTAGATCTTGAACACCTAAAGCTTCGCCCTGGTTCTCCCAGTGTGTAACTAATTTTATGTTAACCCTTTTTTCAATATTCTCCATAGTCTTTCCGAAGACTGAATTATTCATTAATTTATAAAAATCTTTTTCGAAATCTGATTTTGCTAACGTTCTTAATTTTGTGTTTAGATCTATGTACATCTTCAACCAGCGAGACTGTTTAAATTTTAAAACTCTATGAATTTTAGTTAATTTAACCCCCATTTCTATGCACTGCTTTAAATTTCTGTAATGAATTACATATTTATCTTTATTATTTAAATTTGGGACTAGTTTATTTTCATTATTATTGTCTGCACAAATGTTTTCGGGGCATAAAGGAAAGTCCGAATGTAAATCATGAAGTTCATCTGGATATTCCAAATCAACTTCTAAAATAAAACCGAAGTTCGATGTCTCAGACACATTAAATTCTGTATTCGGATTTACCCATTCGAATCCACCAGTAGGAAGACATTGAGACATAGCCCAACCATATAAATTGTTGGCATCAAAATATGTGATATATGAATTTGGTTTCCCTGCATCATAATCCCCCATATATTTGTTATTAGCTCTAGCATAACGATTACTACATTGAGATACACCACCCCTGATACCTGATCTAATAAATGCAATTTTCTCATAATCTGTTAAAAGTTCTAATTCTATTTTTGTATATTTTAACATTGCATCCCAACTTAAACCGGGTGCTGTGTAATAATGGGCAGGGTCTAAATCATAAGTATTAATACATAACTTTCTAAAGTTTTCAAATACATCGGTTAAAAGTAAAACGTCTGTTTTTAAATACAGGTTTGAATAATCTAGCATATTACAACACCCAAAGTGTTCCCAAACATCTTTAGCATGATTGTAATCATCATTTGAAATATGGGAATCTGTGAGCGAGCTATAAAAAAATTTTTGTTCGGGGAGCGATGTTAGGCTTAAACTATCATAATTAGTCATAAGTTCATATGGATAAACGCCTTTCCGTTTTAAACGAAAGAAATCTTCATCATTAGGATAATTTCTACGTAATTCTTGAAATTGATCATTACTGAGATTTTTGGCCAATTCTTCTAATTTACATGATAAAAACTTAAATGAATCTATGAATCTTAATATAATTTCGTGGTTATTCATTTTTAATTTTTTGGAAAAGGATATATATTTTTCTTTATTTTGAGGGATAACTTCGACTTCACCATCACAAAAGTTTAACGCGTGAACAATAAAATGAGCATCATAGCGACTAAGGTTGTGTAAAAATATTGGTATATAACGAGGTTTTCTGAACTTCGAGCTACATGATCCGTGAGCAACACCTATAAAACTACCGGTGTACCAATCAAAATCATAAAAATGTTCTACTAACTCTGTTTCACAAATATGACAAATGGTTGCATTTGAAATTTGGTTTTTGTCTTCATTTGTTAGCGGAAGTGGAGGATATTTTTGAATTCTATTTATTTCTTTGAGATTGTTAGATAAACTTTCCATAAACACTTGTGCACAGTTGGGTCCGCAATACGTTACATATTTTGATAATTTATCATCATATGAACATTTTATATAATAACCAAAACTATGTACTTCATGTTTCTGAATATTGTGTGTGAAAGGTTTGGAAGGATCATTAGAACATGATTCTATTGGTTTTAAAAATGCTTCAAAATCAGCATAAACTACGAATGGTATCTTCAACTTTTTTTCATAACTATCAAATTTAATTTTATCATTTGAAATAGGTTGACCAAACCAATTCTTTTTTTTTAAAGTTTCACTGTTTGGTAATTCTGTACAAATGTGGGCACAATCGTATTGTTCATGGTTATTTAAACTTTCCTTAGATGGAAAGTGAAGTAGACATGCTTCGCAAATGTACATGATGTGACCGTCTTTTGAAATTTGTTTACTAACTAACCGCGATAAATTTTTTATGTAACAATAATGATTTTTTGTATCCTTGGAAAAAAATAATAAATTGATATGTCTATCTTTACGACACTTTGTTAAAAATAATGGACCTACTATAGAATTACATCGTTTTACTTTATCATATTCTAACCCAAAAACATTAATACTAATATCATTTAATTTCTCTACTTTTGCTATGTCAGAAATTTTAACTGGAAAGGAAATACCATCAAATTTAAGTTTATTTGCATGTTTAACGTACGATGATACACGATCCGCGTCTTTGTTTACGGGATGTAACGCCGAGAGTAACGCCCATTTAAAACAAAAATAATCCTTGCTTTTTACATTTATAACAGCCTTTTTTAATTTTATGTCACGAGGAAGATCTATGTATGAAGTACCGCGTAGGGGGTTAAATTTATTAACATTGATGTCTATAGATTTTATGTTTTTTAGACTCCATCCACTATCTTTTTTTTCAAATGCACTAATTTTAGTAGTAATTGTATCATTTAAAGATGAAAAAAAAAATATTTAAGTCATCTCCTTGACAAATAATATAGTTAAGCGTTTGAAAATCGAACGTATCATGAATATCTTTAGTTTGTTGAACAAAATCAGCATGCAATATGAAGTTTACTTTAAAAATTATGTGTTGATGAATACACTCTTGTATTAAAAATAAAATATCATCTTTAATAGAATTTAAAAATAGTTCAGGAGTTTCAAAATTTACCAATGTCGAACTATCTACTCTACTCTTGATTTTATAAGTTAAGATCCTATTTCCAAAAGCAGATTCAATAACACTAACGTTTGATAAAGAATTATGTGAATTTAAAAGATTATTTTTGTGAACATTACTTTTAAAATGATTAGCTAAATACCGTTTCTTGATAAATATATGACACGTTAGACATTCCACTTGATCATCGTTACTGATACTGTTCCCTGCAGAGGTAGGCGCTTCTGCTTACGTTGTTGGTTTTTTGATGATCTTGGGTTCTTTGCTGCTCGTTCGCTT
The DNA here is from genome assembly GCA_036936625.1 of Parnassius smintheus behrii. Classification (NCBI taxonomy): domain Eukaryota; kingdom Metazoa; phylum Arthropoda; class Insecta; order Lepidoptera; family Papilionidae; genus Parnassius; species Parnassius smintheus. The sequence continues at coordinate 23,752,349 of JAUPFT010000026.1, read as the reverse complement.
CGTTCCTCTTCCAAGTTGTAGTGGTTGACTACTAAAATGTTTAAATTTATTAAAAACTGTACAAGACATTGTGTAAATTATGATCGAAATGAATGTTTATTTTACTTACTTAAACTGTGTTTCAACCATCGCACAGTGATTATACAAATCATCATCATACGATGAATCGAACAGTTGATCCTTCTCCATTTCATCACAAACTTTAGACAACTCCTGATTTAATTCGCTGTTGAATAGTTCCGTATTCTCTTCCATGGTTGTGGAAAAGAAAGCACTGGTGCACACTTCACTGAAGTTTGCCATCCTTATAGTAAAGAAGAAATTAGGTAGCAGAGTAAGTAACAGTTCAGTGTTGGTAGACCAACTGATACCCAAATTTCAAATAATGTCCGATATTTAAGTCTAACAAAGGATTAGAAATAGAATATAATGAGTACACGGAAGTAATTTAAGTAAACAGAATCACATTCACTAATGATCAGCTGATGACTGTCATTGTTAAAAAAGTATTTTTTAACTTTTTCACTTTCTGCTATTGTCTTTGTAATATTGTATACGAGGGCGTTTGTGTTGTCGTAGATGCTATCCTTATTAGTCTTTACGTAATATTTAATCCTCGTGGAAGCATGTTTCCAATGATCAGTAGTTGGAATCTTGGATAGCTTCTTCATATCGTACATTTCAATTTTGATGAGATGCGTCGCTTGGTCTCCATCGTCAGAATTAGTAGAAATGTATGATACACCATCTCTAGCGGCTCGTGCTACGGTTGATGATAACAGCTTCCTCTTTTTTATTTTTGATTCAGCTTCAAAAAAATGATCAATCGATTGCGATTTTCTTTTTCCACCATCGCATGTGTTATTATTAATGACGATGTCATCACTCTCTTCTTGAGGGGAGAGTGGCGAGTAGTAATACTGTTTATATGTATTTTCATCGAAGCTCAATGATTTCTGCAACAACACAGTTATCATGTTAATATCAATTTGGTAACACTTAATCATAAAAGTTAAAAAAGCTAAAGTTACAACCTATTAAAGTCCACTGCTGAACATAGGCCTCCTCTCATTTCTGAGAGGGTTTTAGGGCTAGGAAATGTTCGCTGCGATACCTCAATGCGTGTTGGCAAACTTCACATGCCTTCGAAATTATCTCAGACATGCATTCCTCACGATGTTTTCCTTCACCGCTGAGCACGTGGTAAATTAACACTTAAAATTGTAATTAACAATTTAATTGGTGCCGGCGGGGATCGAACCCGGGTCGCGTACTGTGAATTTTACATTTTGCGCTAACCATCTGAGCTACCACGGCTTAACCATATACACACACATAATATTTAAATATAATTTGTTAACACTAAATCATACACACGTAAGAAAATAACAGAAAGAAAAGTAAGTTTGTCAATAGAATAAACACTTACATCCATGGCCTTTGATGCGTTGAAGTAACACAAACGTAGTATTGATAGATCCACTGCGGTCAAACGACCATACACTAACTCCATGACTGCAGTTGCTTGGTCTTATATAGTACCAGTGAGTAATAATTCTAATCTAAAGAATTTCTGCAGTAGAATTGATAGTATCTTTATGCGTCAACAAGCTTACCTTACATTCTGTTGCTTATCTCTACATTCCTACGTCCTTCCTGTCGTGTCTTGTTCAGTGTATTGGTGACTCAAATACGATTTGTATAACACAAAGAATGTAATTTAATATTTAGATATCACTATAATTGATCATTCCTATATTAGTCATTGAGTAGATTGGTACTGTAATAATCTACTAATAGCAGTAATATTATGGATACACTAGATGTACAACAACATCTGAAAAAGATTCACCCCACTCTAGAAAATAATGTTTATGCTGCCAATAAACTACCCATGTACACCCACGTACCAACGTATATAATATGCAATTTGGATACAGATGATAAACCAGGGTCACATTGGGTAGCTTTATATATCGATACGAATGACGTCGGTCAATATTTTGATTCATTCGGACGGGCACCTGTACGATATCATCTAGAGTTTTTTAAAAGAAATTGTAAAAGATGGAACTGGAATGTTGATAGGATTCAGAATGAGTGGACTTCAGTTTGTGGCGAATATTGCTTAATGTATTTGCTATATAAGTTTCAGGGATGTTCAATGCATAGTTTTACGAGTATATTTACAGGGAACACATTGTAAAACGATATTTTAGTGGATGAGATGTTTCGCTCCTATTTTATAGATAATAAGTAATAAGATTTTGTATTTTATAAATAAAAATTTTAACAAAATTGGGTAATGTGTTTTATTAATGAGTCAGATTAGTGTAGATAGGAACAAAGGAGTATATAACAATATCACCACGCTGAGGAAGAATAGATAATGACGGTATTGAATGAACAATAGATAAGTAGATAAGAACAATGGAGCGCTAATGACGGTGGAGGCTCGAAGCGGATATCAATTAGATAAGAGTTAATTGATCTGCACATCTCCGGAACCGTGCATCCTACGCAAAAATGGATGGTATCTCCTCAGTTTCAAGGCACTCCCCTTGTTGCTTTAGATAGTATCGGAACCCTCGGCGTCGACATATCCAATGATGTGCAGTTTCGTGATCACTTGGAAGAGAAGGCCAATATGGGCTCTTAAAGGCTTTGCGTACTCAACAAAGCGGGCAGTATTTATCTCGGCACACCGCCCACAACTCTAATAGGCGCAGATTAAGCATCACATGTAATAGTGTTCCCATCTCTGACCCGGTGCTCCCCAGTGCCAGCTCCTTCCATTTGACCGAGTCCTCTCCGATCGGCTCGATCCACCGGCGCTGCGAAGAGATGTATGCATGCCTTTGCATCTTCTGTCGCGAGTGCGAGTGCTCTGAGAAATTGTTCGGATTGATTTCAGTCGCCAAATTTCACAAACGTACGTCGCGACAAAACTCACGGTACCATCCACACAATCTGGATGTTTGGCGGTCCACCACTTTACGTTATACCAGAAGTTTTCTCGGTTTCGGAAGTCTTCTTCGGTTTCTTCCTCGTACGACCCCTCTGTGAAATCGTTTACTACACCCGATTTTTCCGGACCGGTACGACTTAAGGACCTACAAGAAAAGGGCTTACCACTTTCTAAGGGGCCGGCAATGTACCTCCAATTCCTCTGGTGTTGCAGATGTTCATGGGCGCCTGTGGTCATTTACCATTAGGTAAGCCGCATGCTCCTTTGCCCCCTCTTCTATTAAAAAAAAAAACTAATTTCCTTAAGAAACACAACTTAAATAAGGATCCAAACTAAGACGAACACGCCATAAATATATAAAAGAATTTATATAAAATAATTGCATCGAAATAAATAAAAAATAACGTAAGACATCTAGATATTACAATGTATAAAAATTACAGCGCGGTGGGAATCCTTTTTTGCCCAAAGATGTATAAAAATCATCACAATTCTTGCCAATAAACTGATTGGATAGGTACCTACCTCTTAAGTACCTATTTCTACAGCAGCGCCCGCACTCCCGTGTACCGGTCTGAAGAGAATATAATATAGAAAACATAACTTTATGCCGTGAGGTATTTGGACTTAGTCCTTAAAGGTGACATTCTTTCCTTAATTGTTTGAAATTGGTTAGATGATGTGTCTAGTGTCTACAGGGGTTCAACGTTGAAAAATGTTTGCTAAAGGTTGCTTTAATTAAACAGGTATTTTGATGTTGGTATATCTGAGTTCGAATATATCTAAGAAGAAGCAATTTGTATTTACTTTATAATTTTATTATATTACTACATTGTATATTAAATTTTAATAATTATAACTTAAAATAACCTTTCTCCTTTAATAATATCGCTTCTACAGTACATTTTACCTTGAGATTTTCAAATACCCCATTCGATGACATTCGATCATTCATAAGCCACGTTAATAAATTACATAAATGTCCTAATTTCGAACTATCCGCTTACTTTATTATATTAATATTTTAACATAATTATAATGTAGCGGTGGCATACGACAAGCCGTCACTTCGTTTCTTCCCATGGGTTCCGTAAGAGGCAGCTATAGGAAACGCAATAAAAATATATTGACTTTCAAAAGATGGCGACGACTGCTAGACAAAGGTTCCTTTTTCTTCTGAGGGGGTTTAGGAACAGGGTAGACTCTGCCGAAGTGCCCCAATGATTTTTTTTAATTTTACAGACCTGCAGATTTTGTCACGATGTCTTCGTTCACCACTGAGCACACGCTATATCACATACGTATACACGCAAATATTGCAAGGACAACTCAATTTAATTATGCAAATTACGGCATGAATTCTATGCGTCACAGTAAACTTACTTAATAAAGAAACAACTGGGCGTCGTCACTGGTCGAAAGACTACTCAATCTGGTCTCATCCAAAGAAATCAATTACAAAACTATTAGGAGTATGTATTTGATGACCCCATGAGATGAAATATGAGCTGATAGGTCTCATAGTACAGGCTTCAAACGTGTGTAATACACCAATCATTGATTTAAGAAGATCGTTATGAATGTCCTTTAAGTCCTTTACTTTAGTTTAATTCATGAATTTAAACTTACAATTACCTTTATTAAGTAGTAGTGCCATGCTGCAGCTATATTATAGTTGGAGCACGAATGAGTCGGCTCGAATACCAGCGTCAAATTGTAGCTCAATGCTGTTGTGTTTCATATGGTGAGTGTAGAGAACCGGAGACCCTTTTTACTGGAAACAAGGCATTTAGGTTCTTAATTGAGGACAGATGTTGATGTTTATGGGCCACAGCATTCACTTACCATCAGGTGAACTGTGTGCTCATTTGCGACTCTTAATCTATATAAAAATACACTATCCCTTATCTTTCCGTAGGATTAAGGGCAACTGAAAAAGCAAAGAAGCATCTTCCTGATAACATGCTCTTAATTTGTTCCATTTTCAATATATTGCCAATTTGGTCAACAAACTTTCGCCTAGGACGTCCCTTTTCGACTCTTCCGGTTACTTCTGCAACATACCAAACCACCGAAGCATTAATTTCTTAATCCTCGTCACAACATCATCTTGCAAACCACACACTTCTCTTATCTCACAATTTCTCACCCTGTCACTCAGATTCAGCCCTAACATACTCCTTAATAACCGCATTTCTGCTGCGTTTATTCTACTATCGTGCGTATCGAACTAACACAGCATTGTGAATACGTGCCTTTTTTGACACATTCTGACTTTCCGCAATAGAGTGTTTATGTTATGCGTTCTGGGATTTTACGATAGTTATTATTATATATTATAGTTATAGTTATTTCACCATTCTTTTTACCACGAGACTTTTCAGTAATTTGTTCATTTTATCGTTGTAAACTTTTCGACATTTACGGGACGAGATAAATAAAAGAATCACTGTATACTATTATTATTTTATTTTTAAACTTTCGACTATAAATGAAAATTATAAATCTGTATCGATATCAACTTTATTTTTGGCCACCTTTACTCAAAGTAACAAGAGTCCAAGAATCCAGTAACTACACCTACACCATGCCCATAGCATTCGAACGTTATTTAAACATGCTTCAGCGTGTAATATTACTTTTTATTAGTTTACAACACATAATTAACAAGTTTCCTAGAACGAGTACACGTGACGTTCTTTATTAATTTTATTTTAAAACTTTTTGTCGCTCAGGCTAAGACAATGTTTACATTAGACCTCTGGCACGAAAAGAGTCGGGTTGGTTTTAATAGCCGTTTAAGTTTTTTCGAGGCTTGCGTGGTGCCTTTTTTAGTTTTTTAAAAGTCGTTAAATGCATGTTGAGGAATATTTATTGATAAATCTGAAATGAAACATTAGATCATCACAAAATCGCAATAACATTCCCTGTAAAGGTATGTTATTAAAGGGATATAGTAAGTCAGCTCAAATTCTAATTTCGTCCCCACTTGCCCGCGCGTCGTATGCTATGTACCGACATGTTTGTAATCACTAATACTGTAAGTAGAAAGGTCGTTAGACACTTATTTCATTAGGTTTATCATATTTATGCCTGTTTCTTAACGCCAAGCCAGCCGCTTCTTATTTTTATCACGGTTATTTCCCATTTTAATTTTACGTCGTACTGTTGCGTAATGTATATTCTGATCGTAAGCGACACAACCTCCCCGTCCAAACGCCGAGGCGAAGTGGCCGTGCTGCAGGAATCACGCTTCAAAAGGCCAATAGCTTAGGTAATTTCTTTTTACAGTAAAAATAATGGTATTTTAAAAAAAGTAAATAACTGCTTTATGCACTGCTTTATAGTTAGTTCAGTTAGTATGCAAAGTTTCATGATCTTATTTAAAGTATTTTATGAATAACAGCGGTTTATTGTTTATTTTGGAGGTAACTTTGGATTTTTTTTCTATCGAGAAAATTTTACGAAATCGTGTTTTCGTCTAACATAATCCTTAACATTAATCCTCAACTTTACCATATATTTATTTCAAAATTAATGCTGCAATATTTTCGGCATAACGAAGGATCTTGCTAAGCCATTTGACATTATATTTCCCCTTAACATATTATAAAACATTTTAAACGTTCGCTTTTCGCTTCAGTTTTGTAAAATAACAACTCAATTTATTTAGATTTGTTTTGTAAATTTATATCAGTGACAACATATATAACATAAAAGAAAAATAACGCATTATGAAATAACTATAGAAAATACGTAACTAAATAAAATTATCTGATTTAGGGACGTTTAATTAAACGGTAAATTTTGTTATCTTTGACCAGATCTGGAAGTGCGCCAGAGCTTTGATTCTAGTGAATCCAGATTAAAGAAAACATAGAGACATCTTGAATTTATACTTTATCACAATCGAAAATACGGGGGCAAGACATGGAAGGAGGAGGGAAAGACCCATTTTGAGGAAATTAAAATATATTAATATTTGAGGAGCATGTGAAGTTCGCCTGCGGTCGTTGGGCTTACTTATCCTGTCATAAAACTCTCCCGGAAATGAAGTGAAGTCTATAATCGACTTTATTATACGCCACGTTTTATAACGTGGTAGAGCCATGTTACAGTTATATTATGATTGTCGTATGAATGAGTCGGGTGTAATGGAAGCTGTTTGAATTACATGATCAACTATGTCTTAATCTAGATAAGATCAAAGAATCTTCCATATTCAGTCGAAGAAATAAGATTAATGACAGCATCTTGTAAAGTATGTGCCGAGATAATACCATGGGTCTGTCAATCGAAAAGCTGTTGCCCCATTCGAGAGAATAAATATTGATTTTAAAGGCCCACTCCCGATACTCAAAACCGATACATAGATACTGACAATTACAGACAGTACCCGTGGTTTTCGTTTGCATATCCCTGCAGTGATTTATCGGCGGCTATAGTGATACGATGTTTGAAAGATCTCTTTCACACATTCGGATTTCCATTATACGTACATTTTGATTGAGAAACTACTTTTTTTATCAAAAGAGCTCAATTTTTTTTAAAACGCTTGGAAGACTAATTGCCACATTATGCTCCACCGGGGGAGGATCACGCTGTCACGGAATATTAGCATAAAATACAGCTCAAATCTGCTGTGATAAAAATAAAATTAAAACTGAAGCCAAGCTTGCATTTACACCACACAGTAAGATCATTCTGCGTAGATCGGACCAAATATAATAATTAAAAAGATGAAGGTAGTCCGGGTTAACACTGACATCGGGACGTCAATCATCTGTGTTCCGTGAACATGGGTATTGTAAAGCACCTAAAACGTCGAGAATTGAAAATATTTAAGTAAAATTAAATGTGATACAATAAAATCCATCAATCGCCAATCATCCGATGATTGGCGATTGATGGATTTTATCTCCAATGTTTGATCGATTACATGGTTTTAAATGAAGAAACATACACGGCTTTATTACAAAAATTGGTTTATATATAGGTAGTCTCAGACTTTACTAAACTCTTTTTCACGAAAAATCTCCCGCGAATTTATGCGACCTAAAATGTAATGTATGGAAAATGACAGCAAATGTCAAATTTCGTTAAGATTGTGGCGTCGCGGCTGAGGGACTTCTTTACTTAGAAGGATTATTCTTAAACCGTAGTTTAAACCTTAGACAATAAATAATCCATTTTTTGTAATAAGACGCATAGAGGGTTTTTAACCAACACATACAGCATATTAAGCATTTTAAATTGAATATAAATCGAACTCTCTGTTTATATCTACTCTATAAATTCAGAAGCGTAATGTAGTGTTCTTAGTAGTGAGTAGAACACGGCCGAAGTAAATGGATCAAACATAAACAATAGCGGTAGCATTTAAACGGACGGCGGAAACGTCCTAATCCTTTGTGATCGTCTCCGGTGCGTCTGTCCGTCCGTCTGTCACGCGTTACGGCGCAATGTTGCCACTACTGCTTGTAATTGCCAAACTTCCGCGTCTATTAGCGTTGATGTTGACGTTCCGCGCTTTCGTACTCTGATTAGAAAATTTTCGATATGTGTATTATTATTTGTATGTACGAGTATTTATATTAGTTCGATGGTTGGTAAACAGTTTCTGAAAAAAAAATCTGATCTAAAATAATTGGTAGGTTATAAGTTATAACGCATTAGGTTTTATTAATATTAAAGGGTGACGAACAAGCATATAAGTACACTTGATGATAAATGGATTCTTTTTCCATAGATACTTCTATCATCGATTAAGAATCAAAATCCAGATGCGTTGTCACTTCTGAGGTATGATGCTGAAAGCGCGATCATTCCTCGTTTTAGCCGAATCTAGTACAAAATAGTACTACGATTGCAAAGGTGGATATTACCTAATACCCAAAAACCAAAAATTACTGGCAAACCCTTTAAATTAGATTTTTTTTTTAAATTAGATTGTACCCTTTAAATCATATTGATGAGTATTAGCCTATATCCAGCCATGGACTGTTGCAAACTGGTGGAAATCTTAGAATTGATCGAAGGAAACTGGAAAATGAATTTAGCCAGCCATTTCACTTTCGACAGAGACCACAATGTTTTATAGTTTATACTTATTTTTTAATTATTTCTTACGAGTCCAATTGTTGTTGAAAAAAGTTTTCCAAACTAAAAACCAAAAAGCAATGTTTAGTATTAAATCCTTCTTTATCTCATTCATGGACTAGATTGTCATAATATGTACGTTTTAGTAAAGTTTGAGTTTTTGCCAGCTAAAAATGGCTTACTGATTAATTGGATGTCGTTGAATCTGGTTCAACTGCGTATATTCTTGTTACCAAATTATCATCCAAAGAAACTTTGTATATAGGGTCTTTTTGTGTGATTGTAATCTCAAAACCTATTATTTGGAGACCAGACTACAAGCTTCTCACAAAAAAGTCATCAAGCACCTTCAGCGATTCTGTCATATTTACTATATTTATCTGTACGTAATAAAACCACGGTCCTGAGCCACCTGCATCCATCGACTTCCTGCATCTCTTACCAGGTCGTCAATTCATCTAGAAGGGTGAAGGGGGGAAAGGTTTGCCTTGCCCTGCTTCGCTTACCGGAACGAAACTATTTTCCCCTTCTTTTATCTACGTAATAGACATTAATTTTAACATATCTTTCTATTCTTAAATACCCATTTTCGCATCATACACAGTGATGCGACTATAACTTTTTCACAAGTCCTACAAATAGAAAATACGTACACGCTCAGCTGGATTTTGTTTATGTTTATTTAAATTTACATTCATACACAATTTTCGTAGATACCATTCTCGCTTTGTAGTCGTCGTAATAGCCGTGCTAGAGCCGTTTTAATGCTTAGTGATTTGGATGCATGCGATAAACGGATCAGTAAATACTGAAGACCTTATGGCTAATTTTCGTCCAGCTTAAACTACTTGCTAGACTGAAACGGCTTTCACCACCATTCAAATAATTCGAGGAAAGTTTTTCAGCATAAAATATGCATATTTTATGTAACGATAGGAGAGAAACGTAGACGTTTTTTTTTGTTTTCTTTTTTCTTACGTCTATCAGCAAGGTCTAGCAGTCGGAGACCAAGAAAATAATGTCCTCTAAATCGAATTTTGACTACGGCGGCCAGTTTCAACGTAGACTTGCCATCTGCGCGGGAGCATAGTGCCCAAGTGTATGCGGAAACACAGGTGCACTCTCTATTCGCTCACTCCTACAGTGCGATGGAACGGCACGGCTAAACGTGCTTTCCGAGGCGCGGGGGCCAAACATCACCACTTTTCTGTATCCGAGCTGCTATTGAGGATTTATTACAATCAGACGTTACTTTGCGGAAATTTATTATATTGAAGTTGTTAGAACTCAATTTGCTTATTTCCGCATAACGAAATAAAATGATGGGTTCTGCCCAGTTTGATTAGCACCTCCCACCCTCTTTCGAGTGACCCCAACGGAAACCGTACTGGCTGTCACTAATCAGCTGGTGATCCTCAAGGTACCGCATGAGCTGGCTGTTAATAATCAACTCCATTATTTTGGAGAACAAGGATGTGATGGCGATAGGCCTGTAGTTGGACCGATCAGAGCGGTTACCTTTTTTAGGGATCGAGTGCACGAAAGCGTTCTTCCATGAATTCGGGACTACGCCTAGGGACTAGGAGTCCCGGAAAAAACGCGTTACAACCGATGACAACTCTGGAACACACGTCCTCAGCACAATTGGGGGATTCCGTCAGGCCTCGACTTGTGGATGTCCAAGAAGAATATTATATTTCATCACACTCGGGGTTGACTGGGACAAAATGTCAAAAGGCATATTAAGTCCGCTCTTTTGTAACCTTTTGTTAAGGTGATAATAAAGTAAAGTAAAGTTACAGCCTATATAAGTCCCACTGCTGGGCACAGGCCTGTCAAAAGGCATATTTAATCCGCTCTTTTGTAACCTTTTGTTAAGGTAATAATAAAGTAAAGTAAAGTTACAGCCTATATAGGTCCCACTGCTGGGCACAGGCCTCCCCTCATTTATGAGAGGGTTTTAGGGCAAGGAAGTGTCCGCCGCGCTGCCCCAATGCGTGTTGGCGAACTTCACATGTCTTCGAAATATTTTTTTCTTATACCTTGGACATGCAGGTTTCCTCACGATGTTTTCCTTCACCGCCGAGCACGTGGTAAATCATCACTTAAAATTGCAACTAACAATTTCATTGGTGCCGGTGTGGATCGAACCCGGGTTGCTCGCGTTCTGTTATATTTACAGCGAGCGCTAACCATCTGAGCTACCACGGCTCTAAGGTGATAATAGTAGATCATAAATAAATACACAAATCAATATGTCCCAAAAGTGTATGTGTATATGTTAATGTCCATGCGAAATCGGAATCTTTCTTCATCATCAACCCGTAAAGTCTGCTGCTGAACATGAGCCTCTCACGTTGTGGGGAGAGTTTACCTCAATCATCGCACTAGGCAGACAGATCGACAATCTACTTCTCGAACGCTTGACCTGCTACTCATCGCCGTTTGGAGCATTTAACGCTTAGCGTAAAGCTGTAACCACCTTCATTTTGTAGCCATGAATAAAAATTAATATTCTCCATGGTGGCCTCTTTTGATGCCCACGGGATGAAATAAGGTGATTGATTTCCTTACACCGCTATGTCTGGGAAAAAGACGGGGAAAATTGCTAATATGTTATTAGCTGTATGAACATCGCACAACTCTTCTGATGGTTAAATATATCGTTACAGAAGAAAACACAAAGGATAATTTTGTCTTCTTATCAGTCTAGTATCTTGCTTAAACCTTAAAAAAGTAAAGTAAAGTTACAGCCTATATACGTCCCACTGCTGGGCACAGGCCTCCCCTCATTTCTGAGAGGGTTTTAGGGCAAGGAAGTGTCCGCCGCGCTGCCCCAATGCGTGTTGGCGAATTTCACATGTCTTCGAAATATTTTTTTTCTTATTCCTCAGACATGCAGGTTTCCTCACGATGTTTTCCTTCACCTCCGAGCACGTGGTAAATTAGCACATAAAATTGCAATTAACAATTTCATTGGTGCCGGCGGGGATCGAACCCAGTTTGCTCGCGTACTATGAAATTTACAGCGAGCGCTAACCATCTGAGCTACCACGGCTCTTAAACCTTAAGTTTGAATTTAATTTTTTTTTCTAGAATATTAAATAAACAACAAAATTGACGAACGACAAGAAAAACAATTAAAAATTATTATTATAAGAGGCAAGAAAGTGTATATGAATATAATATGCATTTAAGTTAATCATATGTACTTGACAATACAAAACTGATTTACCAAATGATAAAAACAGCAGCAGTGTCACGTCTCTAACCTATGAACCGGAGCGAGTTATTTCCAATAAATATCCACGTGATATGTGCTGCTGTTTCCGTGTTAAAACAATAAACATAGCTCCATGTTGTTTTAGTACCAACTTGATGGCGCGATATTGTTCAATTGATGTACTTCTACTTTGTGATTCAAAGGAAATTTTCGAACGCTAATAAACCTAAGCATATAAATTACTTGATTACATAACTTGCTCGTACAGTACATCTAATTTAGACTTCGATCACGGACGTAATTCATTTATAAATAATATTATTTACTTAGGTATATTTTTAAGTTTTACAATATGATCAAATGACTATACGATATATGACATATACGATATATATATGAGACGTAAACTGTGTTTCTTTTTGTATATTATATATGTTTGGTGTGTGTTTAGTAGTTCATACACCCAAAAATCCCTCCTAAATTATTTCATCTTTTCAACTATATTACATGTTTTCTGATTGCAATAATACCTAATTTACAAATAAAAGATAACTCAAAACGTTTGAGAAACAACAATAGCACACCTCCTCTTCAGTTTCAGTTTCCTTCATTGTGATTAAAAGATACTCCACGAGTAAATATTTAAAGGTCGCCAAATCTGAGTGGGCCTAAGGTATCATTTAACAAAAATCAGCTAACAAGACATATACTAATGGTACAGTTACATGATGTGTCGTTCAGCCACATAGGAAATTGAAAATCATTGGCCAAAGAAATGTTCTTGAATAGCGCAACCATTTAGAGATGAGCATTGTGGGGGCGTGTTCCGACAATCCAATAGGTGCGGATGACAATCTATTTGCATGTATGAAGTAAACTTATGCCGTTAGAGACTCAGTAAAAGCAAAAAGCTTAATATGTTTAGTATTGTTGGAGTGTAATCAGCATGACCGAAAATCGTAGTGCATATTTACAAGATAAATAATATAGTATCTGAGAGTAATATGGTCACTTTCTTATAACTCAAAAAACAGCCTTTTTTGAATAGATGACTCTATTAAACGATAGCTCTTTATCAGTTAATCAAACAATAAAGGGTCAAAAGGGCACCGGCGCTGCTTTATCAACGCCATTTTGACAGTTAACATTATAGTAAATATTTTAGTCGATTTTAGAATTGTGTACCTAGGCTGCACTAAAAGTATCGGGAATAGAATATTTTCACTGTTCCTGTCATATTAAAATCTTTTTAATTGAAAACTCCATGGTTTTAAAAATCGAATACCGTTTATTTATTTAAAAAAAGATTCTCGGTCTTGCCACAAGGTTTTGTCAAACTTGTTTAGTCGTTTTGAAAATGAAATTGACTCGAGAAAATTCAAGAGCGATGATTAATTATGACTTTCGAAGTGGTTTAACACAGAAACAGTGTGTTGACCGGATGATTTCTGCATTTGGTGATGAAGCCCCATCCAAAACCACAATTTATCGCTGGTTTGCTGAATTTCAACGTGGACGTGTCAAGCTCAGTGATGATCCCCGTCAAGGTCGTCCAAAAACTGCAGTCACCCAAGAAAACGTTGATGCTGTGCGTAAGCTGATTGAGGAAGAACGACATGTGACATACCGCGAAATTCAGGCAACTTTAGACATTGGCATGAGTTAAATACAAATAATCTTGCCAGAACAATTAGGTGTAAAAAAGTTGCTTTCCCGATGGATAACGCATTTGCTCTGTGAAGAGCAAAAAGCGGCTCGCGTTACTTGATGCGTCAGAACTCTCGAAAGATTCCACGCAGGATCCTCAAATGCTGTATACAACATCGTATCAGGTGACTAGTCCTGGATATACGCGTACGAACCCGAAACAAAAAACCAGTCACGAATTTGGGTATTCGAAAATGAGTTAAAGCCATTAAAAATTTTCGTTCACGGAGTGTTGAAAAAAAAAATGGTGGCCACGTTTGTCTCCAAAACCGGCCATGTTACGACTACTCCTCTTGAGGGACAAAGAACGGTTAATGGAGAATGGTATGCTAGCATTTGTTTGCCACAGGTCGTTTCTGAACTCCGTAAAGAGAACTGCAACCACCGCATCATCCTCCATCACGACAATGCGAGTTCCGGTGTAAGCTGTGGACGCCTACAAAACGGCCATTTTGGAGACCCCAACTTCCGAATGGAATGGTTGCTACAATGAATGGTTCCATCGTATGGAAAAATGTGTCAAATTTCGCGGAGAATACTTCGAAAAGCAATAAATACATTTTTAAATAGTAATGTTGTGTCACTTCCTTGATTCCCGAAATTTTCAGTGCCGCCCTCGTATGTAGTGTAGTCAGTTTTCTTTAAGTAAGAAAGAAGTTTATTTTTCGAAGTGTTCCTAATTATTGCCAAAGTTTGTTTGCTATTTTGTTCTAAAAATATTAGTTGTTGTGTACGATATTGTTTTTTTGTCCCTGTCCTCCTAGTCTAGTCCTTGTCCTCCTAGTTTTGGTTCTATAGGGTGGCAAACCTTGGGGTGACTATATTACCCTCACGTACCTACCTTATTGAAAAAACTCCTATCTTTGGTTTTATCACGTTTTACTACCAATGTTAGAAGCGGTTTACAGCACCAATGGTTCCAAATTGTTGCTATTCAATGTGAAGAATTCGTGTAAATATAAGAAATCATAAATGTTGATATGTCTCACAGTAGCCCGAATAATGGGGTTGCCGACCTTGCCGTTTCAACCTATCGAAAGCATTATATTATTATATTTTTATAGGATAGTGTAATAAACGAGCACACAGTCCACCTAATGGTAAGGGGTTGCTGTGGCCCATAGACATCTACATCTATCCTCAACCACGAATCAAAAAGTAGATGCGTTGTGAGGACAAAGATGGAATGCCTCGTCTCCAGTAAAAAGGGTCTCCGGTTCTCAACACTCACCACACGAAACATATCAGCATTAAGCTACTATTTCACGCTTGTATTCTGTTAAAGCGTGGCCCCGGTCGAGACGACCCATTCATGTTATAACTATACTACTAATAGCATGGCTCTACCATGTAAAGCACAGGCGTCCTCCATGTCGTCCCGTGGGTTTTTTTTTATAGGATAGGGTGACAAACGAGCACACAGTCCACCTGATGGTAAGTGGTTGCTGTGGCCCATAGACATCCACATCTATCCTCGATTACGAATCAAAATGCAGATGCGTTGTCACCCGTGAGGACTAAGATGGAATGCCTCGTTTCCAGTAAAAAAGGTCTCCGGTTCTCTACACTCACCATACGAAATACAGCAGCATTAAGCTACTATTTCACGCTGGTATTCTGTGAGAGCGTGGTCCTTCCCCGGTCGAGCCGACCCATTTGTGCTACAACTATACTTCTAATATAACTGCAGCATGGCTCTACCACGTATGGGTGTCGTAAGAGTCGGCTAGGGAAATCAAACCAGATGAGCAGCAACGTTTTTGTAATCACAACAATAGAAACTGCACTGACAGGATTATATAGTGCCCAGTGTACGCGCAAGCACAGGTGCACTCTCTATTCCCTCACTCGCGTTGTCCGATGGGACGGTAATTCTGTCAAAAACGCAATGATATACTAATAACAATAATAATATACCAATACAAGCTTACGTGGTAGGTGGTAGAGGCACGCTGCAACTATATTATGGTCGTAGCACGGGCACCTTGGTCAGCCGGGGAAGGACAACGGTCTCACAAAATACCAGCGTAAAATATGTAGCAGCTTGATGCTGCTGTGTTTCATATGGTGAGTGTTGAGAATCAAAAACACTTTTTACTAGAAACGTATAATTTCATCTTATTTCTCACGGGTGATAACTGATATACTCAAAAAATTATTTAAAAAATATCAACATCAAATTCGTAAATGAAGTCATCGGATTGATTTTTTTTAACTCTTTTTATATTAAGAGGAAGGATACTCGACGGGTAAATAAAATTCAGCTATCCGGCGAACTAACGTCGCATAGATATGTCATGTTATTACATTAATAACATAGTCCAATTAATAAATAGCCTGTCCTTTTTTGAAGTTGCTCAAAAAGCGGATTCACTACAATAAAAATGTATTAAAAAGAACCTGAAGTTAATCTATATACCTACCTAAATAAATATATACATTGTTTTTACTGTCGCGTGTTCTATGTTTAAGTATTGAATAATGAACTCGTTATTATAATACATTTGAAAAGTTAGCAAACCAAATGTACATTTAATAGCAGTCGTCGAGTTGTACTAAAATAAATTATTTTAAATAAATAAAGTCGCTATTGGCACAACTATATGCTTTCATAAATTCATAATAAATGTGTAGCCCACGCATGACGTACAACTTCTTTGTGAAAGTGGAAGAATTTTTTTAACTATCGAAATAAGGCGGCAAAATTATTGACAGATGTCAAATAAAATTTAAAAGTTTAAGTACTATCCATTAGCATTTATAAGCAAGTACATAACGTCTCGTGCGCCTTTTAAAAGAAAGAATTGCTTTTGCCACATTCACCATTGCCAACCTTCCACTGTGGCTAGATTGAGACGTCTGCTAGCACATTCTTAAAAATGTCTTTTACCATCTATACCTTAAAAAGGCCAACGATTTTTACAAATTCGAGGTGACACACGAACTATAATCCACCTGGTAGTAAGTAGGTACTGCAACCTCTGGGCATCTGCAGGCAAATTCAAACAAAACGCTTCAGACGCGTTGTCGCCTCGGAGGACTAACATTCGTAAAGATATTTTCAGCTCTGATGTGACGAATTTGACATTCAGCATTCAAGTACACATCCTGACCTACTTTTGTAGTATTAATAAGAAGTTTATGAGAGTATGGACGCCTGCATGAATTAAGCAATGTAATATATGTTAATGTTTACTTATATTCCACTGGGATTATAATGTACACATACGTACACCTCACTACTCTATGTTTTTTTTGTGCGAAGTGTCGCGCATTAATAAACTATTTAAGCAAATAATTTTTTATTGCTTTTAATTTATCAGAAGTTGACAGCCAACACAAATAATAATTGGTCCCTATTATAAAAAATAGACATCTTTAAAGTTCGTTTTTAAAAGCTTCTACAATACATGTAAAACGTTATACTTGTCCTCTTGTGTTGTAGGTACTCTGAATGCATATGTAGAACGTTTGAAATTGATTAATATTGTCAAACTATCTCTAACCTCATTTCTATATCTTTTTATGAACAAACTTTTATGACAAGTGAACATTTGTAATGAAATATTCACGCCAATGTCTATATTTATTCGACATTCCGCGGATATAGCGAAATAGTTTTCAGCACTAATTATCTAGTGTAATTTTTCATGTGTCATAATTTTCTGTATTCTGTGGTCATAAAGAAGCAGACGTCAACCGCCATAAACAAATCGAGATTAAAAAAGCAAACATATTTTTTTACTACATGAATAAAATATCTATTATTATAGTCTACCAGATGATAAGTGGCTAGATCCCACAAAATATATTTCACAGGACATCCCATTTCTGATATCCAAAATATCTGAAAAGGTCCATTGTTAAAAATACTAAAAATGTGAGAGCGCATGTTTACCTTGCTCTCTTGCTTACGCAATTAATCATTATCAGTAATAAGACAGCGTAACGCACTATACATTCAGTATAGAGTAAGGCGAGAACGTAAGTACATGATAACACCAAAGTAGGTATGCAAGCCAACTGCGACAATCTTAGTGTAACACAGAGCAACCCTTCAGCACCATGATCCTCCTTGCCTGCACCAGAAGAACCACCATCACGAACAGAACCATGTTAGCACTACTACTACGTAGAATGGCTGAATCCTACGCACACAGCACCTACAGTGAACTTTATACTACACTAACGAGTGGGGTGTTTCTCGATATACCCTCAGTTCCACCTCGCCACCATCGATATGACGCTCCACTAGAGTGACGCAACCACTTGTTCCCTCTCGATCCAACCGGTATTTTAAAGACTAGCACCAACCTATATTATAGCTCATAATATAGCTATGCTGGGACCCGATAGAAAGCATAGTCAAATTGTTAATGAATTCTATATTACTGATTAAAATGACTAATTTCCAAATCGTTGGCTCCCGTAACCACCGACCACTGCTGAACATAGACCTCCCCAAAGATTGCCTCATAAGGAAAATACTTGCCATAGTAGCCAGGCTAGGAGGGCGGGTTTTTTTTTATTTTCTCGTTGTTATTTGGTAGACGCTGCTTCTCACCTCCCGGTTTGTTTACCTGTCTTGTCACCTCTTACGTCACTCACAGGACGTATAGAGTAGCTAGGATCTTCTCCTTCTGTATAATTTAATTAATTGGTTTTCTTATATTATTCTTCAATTTACGAAATGTTGATTTTCTCATAGCCAATAAAATGAAAATAATGATGGCTTCAATATACTATAAAAACGTGTAATTCAAGATGTACAATCCGTGAGGAGGGACCTGGTGACCTATAGAACAGGTATTGTTTAATACCTTTATTAGAAACCAGTCCCTTACAAACTAGGGTTCAATACGTTTATAGTTTAACATGTTTGTCATCAATAATACTGTACCTGTTTGTGATGAGAAAATAAATATAGTTTCTATTCTTTTCTAATTTCTCCCCAGGATTCTATCACATAATACTATCGATGGAAAAATAAGCAATTAAATAATATAAAATAAAATAAAATGTTTATTGTTCGTACAACAAAGATCCAAAGTGGTTAGTAGATACAATAGAAGCTTAATGTATATGTTAGTATTTAATAACTAAGAAGGCGCAAGTTATAGCACACATATGAGCTAAAAGTGGACAGTCCCCATTTTCAGCAATGGTTTTCAGAATGATATTACGGCTGCCACGGATTCTACGCAATAGGGAACCTGCTTTTTTACGCAAAATAGCCGGTAAACTGTCGACTTGCGCATCCGCAAACATACCCGACGCACTACAAAAACGCAGCAGCCGTAAAAGCAGCCTGAACGCGTTATTATATTGAATACGAATGGGACCGTATGATTTCTGTGTATATGTGACCCACAGACTACTCGAATAAAATTATGTTCAGTAGGCTTTGAAAAGCGTAATTTTTACTGTGTCGGAACAACGATAAAACCTGCGGGTCAACGTGTTCACCCTAATCGACAGCGGCCTTCGCACCCTTTCCATGTCAGCATCATCTTTGAGATCATCAGTAACAATATGCCCCAGATACTTAAACCGATATACCTTACTAAGAGGTAAGCTATACATCCAAATAGGGTGGTACGTTACCAGGACATTTGCTATCCACCTTAAACACCATGTACTCACTCTTACTAGTGTTGAACAGTAATCCATGCATTTTACATATTCCTAGCAGTTGTCTCAGTGCACTGACCGAAGGGGCCAGCAGCACTATGTCATTCGCGTAGCTAATGTTGTTTACGCAAACTTTTCCGATGGGGCAACCGACACGTGCCTCACCAAGCTTCTCACTCAGTGCATTTATGTACAAGTTAAAAAGACATGGAGATGCTAAACCGCCCTGTCTTACACCACTGTCCATTCTGTAAGCCTCAGAATATACACCTGCCCATTTGACCCAATTTGTTTGATTACCACACCAAAACTTAAATACCTAGGCTTAATATGTCGGGAGGCACCCACCTGTAGTGCCTTTTCCCACAGGATATCATAATCGACAAGGTAAGGCTTTGGACAGGTCTAGGAAAAAAGCATACACAGGTGTATGCCTGTCCGTATAGTACCTGACGGTATGCTTAAGGCTCAGTATAACATTTTCGGTTGATAGTCCTCGTTTGAAACCAACTGAGAGTTAAGCACACCGTCAAACACTTTTGCCACTATCGTCGCTAACGAGATAGGTCTGTAATTGGACCCAGCTGATACGACACCCATCTTGTTTTTGACAATGGGAACGATCTCTTCTCATCTTCTTTCTTCTTCCCTCTTCTGATCTTCAATGATTCATGCGGGAGATATGAATGCGCTAGACAAATTTTAAAAAAGCGTGCTCAGTAACCTAGGACGGTGCGACCCGCATTTTGTAAGTGCTCAATGGTGAAGGTCGTGTCCGGGTGATTTTCCTCTCTTCATGGAACTAATAATACTTGATACTCGTACAGTCCTAACTGGAATTACTTTTACAGTATTAAAGCATTTTTGACTTCCCTCAGCATCGATTTTCTTGGATGATTTCAGTGGAGGTTTAACACTAAAAAGATCCTTGCAATTATTAGTTATTAACTGAGGGTCACTTGCACCATCAACTGATGTTGATCAACACCGGGAGGCCAGATACAGGACTTAATTTGTTGGTTGATTACCAAAACTTCTTAAAATCACCATTTGCGTAGTGAGTTGCCAATATGTCCATATGAATTTGATCTTGGTGGTTTTGACACCACCCTAGCTTGCTTTTGATTATTTTACAACTAAATCAATATATATATATATATATATATATATATATATATATATATATATATATATATATATATATATATATATATATATATATATATAAATATATATTGATTTAGTTGTGTAGACTTAGCCACACTTAGGCTTCCCGTAGGGTACTCACTCATTAAACTTGGATCTAGCCTCCCTACGAGCATCTTTGACATGTTTATTCCAGCCTAGGATACTTCCTGACCTAGGTCTACGCATATGATATTATTAGTTTATAAATATCATCAATAACACATATATATATTTTATATCATTACAGTAGTTATAACAAAACTTTGTAAATTTTCTAAAATTTCGAATAGGCAAATCAATATTTTAAATTTTTCATTACACAATCTACGTAGGACACTCAATAAGTTTTGAGATGCTTGAAATTTAAAAATGGAACGCACCCGTGTTATATGTTTCTAAAAAACAAATTTATTTAAAAATAAAACTCCATAAGCCAATTGTTCAATATTAAAAAAATAACAAAGTTCTATTAATTTTCCTGTAAAGCTTCCCGCGCTTTTCATTTAAAACGATGGATCTTAACCGTAAACATTTGCGCGCTATGATCTATTATGATTTAAATTTGGTTTTACCGAACAATTAAGTTTACAGCGGTTACAATTAGAATCACTCTGCTCTCTGACTCAGCTCCATCACGCGCAACAATATTTAGGTGGTTTGCTGAATTCAAAAGTGAAATTAAAAATAACCTTAAAGACGAACAAAGAACTGGGGCCCCGCAAACAGCAGTAACGGCAGAAAATGTATGAACTACCGAAATTTTGGTGCGAAAAGACCCAAGAATCATATATTATACGGACATCGAAAAGATTGTAGGTATTAATTAGGGAAGCATTCATATTATCCTACATCAACTGCTCTCTGAAAGAGAAAAACAGACTCGTGTGGATGGGTGCCATGAAATGCGTCTACTTTTTGAAAACAGGGCATCTAGACGTGTTTCAGAAATCGTTATTAATGACGAAATATGGATCTGTCAACATGATCCGGAAAATAAAAGGCAATCATCGGTATGGATCTACTCAGGACAGTTACCGACAAAACGGCAAAGACCTCGCAACGTCGGCAAAAAAATGGTAGCTAGTTTTAGTAGTCATGTAGGTCAGTCAACTCTAAATGGTATACTACAGTTGCATTACCCAAAGCTTTTCATGCTGTGCGGGAGAGAAGACCAAAGACCGGGCTTCGGAGAATCATGCTGCATCACGATAACGCCCCTTCACATTCCTCCCTTAGAACAAAAGCATTTATTGAGGAATCCGGTGTTGAAACTCGAAGTCACCTACCCTACAGACCTGACTTAGCTCCTTGTGATTTCTTTTCGTTCCCAAGAGTCAAAGAAAAAATAAAAGGCGAAAGAGCCGTGGCTGCCTACGAAGAAGCGATTTCCGGTACCTGTTAGATCAAGACTGACAAAAGTGTTCGGAGTTGGTTTAGACGAATGGAACTTTGTTTAGAGCATGATGGAGAATATTTTGAAAACATGTAAAATAAATGTTAATAGTATCTAGAATACTTTTTGTATATCTCAAAACTTATTGAGTGTCCCACGTATGTATAATAATCATTTAATTGACAAAGAGAACAATCACTCCATAATACTTTATTAGGAACAAAATCATTTGCAATCGTTTTAGGTACAACCATTTTTAGGTTACAATAAATAAACAACGGAGAGTAATCTGACCAGTATACGTCATATTTAACTTTAGCACTAGTAACACAACGCCACGCTGCGTCTGTTACAAGACAATGGTCCAACCAACTCTCGGTGCCATGAACCTTACTTATGTAGGTATAGGTCTGCGTTAAAGTACCTAACTTACTTACATCTCTACAGAAGTACAGAAGGTTCGCAACTCTTTTTTTATAGAAGAGGGGGCAAACGAGCATGCGGCTCACCTGATGTTAAGTGACTACCGCCGCCCATGATCAACCGCAACACAGGGGAATTGTAGGTGCGTTGCCGGCCCTTTAGAAAGGAGTAAGCTCTTTTCTTGAAGGTCCCCAGGTCGTATCGGTTCGGAAAAATCTCCAGTGGTAAACTACTCCACAGAGAGGTCGTACGCGGAAGAAAACTCCTTGTGAAACGTACAGTGGTGGACCGCCAAGCATTCAGATGGTGTGGATGGTATCGGAACGTTTGCCGCGTAGTGCGTTCACGAAATTTGGCGGCTGAGATTAATCCGAACAATTCCTCAGAGCACTCCCCGTGGTATATATGCGAAAGAAAATTTAAAGAGATGCAACATCTCTTCGCAGCGCCGGTGAATCGAGCCGATCGGAAAGCACTCGGTCGTCGGCGATTCGAGCCGCTCTGCGCTGGATGCGATCAAGTGGAAGGAGCTAGTACAGGGGAGCTCCAGCCCAGAGATGGGAACAGTATTCCACGTGCGGCCGAACCTCCGCCTTGTAAAGTTGCAGGCGGTGTGCCGGCATGAAATACTGTCCAGCTCTGCTGAGCACGCAAAGCTTTTTAGAGGCCAGTTTGACCTTCTCTTCCAAGTGACCACGAAACTGCACGTCACTCGATATGTCGACGCCGAGGATTCCGATACTGGCTGAGGCAACAAGGGGAGTGCCTTGAAACTGAGAAGAGGAGATACGACAAAGGGGTTCTTTTTAGCGGTTAACACGTAAACTTGTGTCTTCTGAGGGTTAAGCTGGACTAGATTTAGTCGCCCCCAATCCGAGACTCTGTTCAGTAAGGACTCTACTTTAGACACAAGTTTGTCCCGGTACTCGGAGACGTTTTCCCGAGAAATATTGGCACGGCCGGTGTACAGAGCATCACCAGTGCTGTCATCTGAATTGTAATAAATGTTACGGGTATGCAACATATCATTGATGTGCAGAAGAAACAGCGTTGGCGATAGCATGTAGCCTTGTAGAACACCAGCATTTGTAATCGGAGCTTGCATCGTCTACAACGACCTTGATGCTCCGATCTGGAAGAAAGCTGGTGATCCATTTGCAACTCACTATAAAATAACTCCTAAGAGTCCGCGTTAAAGTCACCAAGGATGAATGCCGTCCCGACACCACTTTCGTCAATTATAGCATTCAGTGAACTTAGACAATCCGTGAACTTAGACAGTCCGTGAACTTAGCTAAGTTTTCGCGGCTGTTGATAGGCATATATAATAATTATGTTAACAATAATAATAAAATGCAAATCAGAAGTCAAATGCAGAAGGTGGTGCTCCTCGATACCGCCCGTATCATCCGCCGGTTTCTCTACCTTTCGCCCTAACCTCCATCTGTTTGGGCTTTTATTTATTTGTTATTATTTATTTATTTATGTTAGAATCTATTACCCTATATCATCCCATGGATATCGTAAACTGTGATAGAGGGAAATAAAACAGGGTATGGAGCTGTCCATAGCCTGTTTAATTTCCCTCTATCACACTGCTGAGCATCTTTCTGATTGCAACTCAATATACAACTGCGTTTGACAACTATAGCAAACTGCGTAGAAACTATAGCAAATATACATATATCCCCCAATAAGTCAGTAGATCAGCATTGGACTTTTGATAGGCAGAATGAGTGATTGAATAATATATGTGTATATCTTATCGCTGTCAAGATTACATTCCGTTTTCCCATTTATAAACAAAAATGTAAAGACGTTTCACACACTCTCGTTTATATACCGCTTCAAATTAAACAACAAAGTAACTAACAGCAGTTCCTCAGCTACCATCAACACTCTTTTCTCATTAACGACTTAGCACTAAGCTCAAAGAATTCACGGTAGACCACCCACGTGTGCTCTGACAGACACCAGAGCACGGTAGCCGACAAACTTCGCTGTACACGTTTATCTTGGCACCTTGTTTTTATACCTAATTAATCGTCAACGTCATACACACCACGCTATCTGTATCTAAAATGTTAAAAAGTAATAGATTTTATTTGACTATAAATCTTCTAAGCTTTTTTTGTTATTTAGATATTTGAACTTTTCATTGTTCTTGTATTACTTGTTTTTGTTATAAGGAACACATAAACATGTAACCCCACTAAATTATTGATCTTGGACTTAAGATTTCAATAAGATAATAATCCAAAAAAATGCAGGTCTCTTAGAAGTAATTTACCATAATGCTTACGCCAAAGAAAGGAAAACACAAATAATGAGTGCAGGTTGGATAAAAGGTAATAATCAAGCGTCACCTTCCTATCCAGCGCAAAAATATCTAGCACTGAGGATGATGAATGAGGCCTAAGTACATGTCATGATTTTTATAGGCACATGGATGGATAAACTTGCACGTATGTGAGCACTGAGAGACCATGCCGGGAATTTGCGAAATGAATTGTTAAGGATTTACGAGTGGTAAGCAGTAGTCTTAAAACAATTGTAGAACATATCCTAGAATTTGTAAAAGGATATATAAAATGTTAAAGTGTGGTTACACAGTCTATTAGTCAGATCTCGGTCTCGGAAAGTATCTTAAAATGAAGTTATTATTGAAGCTATTAACACGTTCCCTGTCCGCATATAAAATCATGATTACACCCACATGTCCACTTTAGATTTCGGTTATAATAGTTTAATATAGATCCCAGTAATACAGTTTAGATGTTATTTATTTTTCATTTCTTTTGCGTTTTTTTTAATAGGCCAAAAATCCAAAAGGCCAACCCCGACCTCATGGACGTGTAAGTTGAAATATATATAAATATTTATAGCGTAGACAGAGAACCCTATAGACAAATTGATGCCTTCTTTCGCATTCGCACACGAAAAAGATAGATTTATGCATACGTCTTGCATAGAAATGAGACAGAGCGGTGTGATTGTTTGTCCCTTTCTCCGAGCCGGTTTTTTTGATTAGCAAACTGCACTTTGCTAAATAACTTTGACAGTTCGTAGTAATCTTAGGAGTTTACAAGTTGGTTTAAGTGAGAAAAAAGCGTTTAGTGAGCTTAAGATTGGTAAATCTCGTTCAGTTCAGTTCTTAGAACAATTAAATATTTAATCTAAATATGTTTAAAAGTCATAAAGATTATTGTATAACCTAAAACTACGTTATTGTCCTTTCTCACTCGAGGCCACCCTAATCATTAGTCTATAGGTTTCTTTGTCTACGTTTTAGCAAGGCTCGTGAGGTAAGAGTGACCTCATGAACGTGTCAGTAGAAGTCTCCAATGAGGTCAGGGCTTATCTCATGGACAGGGAACGTGTTAAGTTAGACAGTTATTTAGTTAAGAATTTGCAAAGCTTATTTTAAGTAACAAGATTAGTGTTAACGATAATTGAAACAAATGTCTAAACTGTGGTCCCTTGGTCCACATAATTTTTTAAATCTGATCTGACTGATAGACTGTGTGAAATGCGGGAGCACGCTTTAAGGGTTGTACATTTTCTATATTCTTTTACAAATTCCAGCACTCGTTATACTATTGCTTAAGCCTATTACTAAATCCTTAGCAATTCATTTCACGAATTCCCGGCATGGTTCCTCAGTGCTTACATTTTCTAAACTTTGACGACTAAGCCTCGGGCCTAAATTAAATTACCTTTTTTATAGTCATGAGTCATGATCTACGGTTTTTATAATAGAGACGTTTCATAAACCTTTTATTTATTACCCTAGCTTTATTAAAATGACGTCTCCAATATTTTTATGCTTTCGGGAATATAATAGGTATTATATACCGATCAATTGTATGATTGACCCTTCTTACCGCAAAGGTTGGAATACGAGCCGGAGTCAACATTTTCACTCCGTTATCGTTACAAAACACTATAAAGTTCACTGGTGAACATTGGCCTCCCCCATTGACTGCCTCATAGGTGATAATATTTGCCATAATTGCCACGCTCGACGAGTTGGCAACCGCAGTTTATTTTTGTTTCTAGTCGTTATTAAGAAGACACTGCTGCTCATGTCCTGATTTGTTTCCCTCTGTCGCCTCTTACGACACCCATGGGATGATGTGGGTTTGTTTCAATGATGTATAAACTTATAGATACGTTGTCCGCACTCTAAAATGTCAAGATGAAATGAAGCCAATTGGCCACATCGCGCTTAGTCACGCACAAACCTGTCGCGCGACGCTACGTTTGTTTTTAATTTATTATATCGTGATTCGTGTGTGTAAACCTGTGCAAAGCATAAAGAAAACATGCCGTCGTGTGTTTTCAGACGATGTACAAATTATACCCCAAAAGTTAGACAAAAATGTGTCATTTCATGCGTAAGTTCACAAAACTACCTATTTTCATTTCATTTTATTCGACGACGCCGTCTAATGGCGGCCGGCGCATGCAGCTAGCAGCTAGTAGTCAAGCAACAGTCATCCCGCCGTACGGTGTCATATTTTCTTTCTCTTTCTTCACGCGTATAAGCAGTTCTAGTATTTTCGCCATTTTTAAGCGCCGCGATGTTCGTTCATGACGTGTCTATATATAATACGTCATTGGTTTGTTCACTTTACCTCGCCTATTGACGGGCCTAGTTGATACATAAATGTTCTAGTATCTCTTATTCTATCCTTAGCCACCCCATAGATTGCCTGATGGAGGGGAACTTGCAATAATTGCCACGCTTTGCAAGCGCGTTGTCAGCCGCAGTTTTTTATTATTATTTTGAGTTATCAGGAATATACTACTGCCCATACTCTGTTTCAGTTTCTCTCTATCCCACGAGACATTGCGGTGTCGGATATTTTTACAACGCTACACGGTTATTCGATATTAACTTTATGCGAAACGATGAGTATGACGAGAATAGTTCAATATTATGTACTTTGTAATAGGAAATATAAACCCGAAACTTACGCCTTAATGCGTAGAGATGGTTATACCACCATCAAGCGGACGAAGCCGTTAGCTTATTCTAACCATTTCTTTGAATATTCAACCAAAACTATTCCCACAGTCGCCTCTTACGTTTCTCGTTATCTTTATACTTATAATTTTTCTGTACGTGTGTTTTTCACTAAACACCTCTTAAGCGCCCGGACTAATTTTGATAATTTTTTGTGTGCGTTTGTCTCCGGACGGTTTAGAATTACAATTGTACCCAGTGGTTGGCGCTGCTGTCGAGATCCAAAAATTACCTGTAGGAAGTTGGGAAGCCGGGGTGGATTGCGTGTTCCTAATAAAGTGTTAACATGAAATAACTGAAGTGGTCATTTCGGAGACGAGGTATATTACAAAGAATGAACACGTCGGTTTTTGCGCTTGCATTTGTCTTTAAACATGTCCTTCGAAGTTGATAGCCACAGAAATATTATTTAATAAGAATATAACAAGCAAACAAAATGTTATGAGTACACAATAGTAGCAGACAATGAACGGTACCTGTACCTGAGATAGGCTGATAGGCCAGTTTCTTTTCACCAGATGCCCCAGAGAGAGGGTAATGTTTTTCAGGATATGTATGTAGGTACATATGTATGTATGTATATCTATTTTTTGACATCTGTAGCCTTAACGGCTTAGTGAAATTTAACATATGAGGTGTCGTAAGATTTGTCTTAGTGGTGGGTAGGGTTGCAAGGTCTTAAAACCGAAAAGCCGGACAGACCAGAGAGCTTAGCCGGACAATTTAGTACAAAAATCGACACCGTTACAACACAATGCTTTTTACCATAAAGGTACCGTAAAATCTTCTTAAGTTCTAACAAAATAACAACAATTGAATAAACCAGTCTTCTTTATTATTAATTATTCAATATTCATTACAATATTAATTTTTAATAATTGCAATAGTACGTATTATGAAAAATGTATATATTTGAAAAATAAAAAGAAACGGTAAAATTTTAAAGCCTAACAAAAGCCGGACACCGTCTAATTTGGCCGGATACGCAACCAAAAAGCCTGACTGTGTCCGGCTTTATCCGGACATCTGGCAACGATAGTTGTGGGAGTGACATAGGGTATACAATTCTATTTATCTTGCATTGTAGAGGCATTTACAAACACAAATTGAACATGTTAGAAACATCCAAACTAGAAACAGTTACTTGTAGGCTAGAGGTACAAGCACTAGCACAGAGTAAGTAATAGTACTACGTCTAGTTACTCGAGGATTCGAGCGCGACAGCAACACGTTTAGTTTAGCACTGCCGGGCCGCCAAATATCATCATTATCACATATTTAAGTACGTTTTTTGTTAAATGCCATTCAACGAATAAGTCGGCCGGCGTACATTTATGAAAAGAGTTGCTCATACTCGGCACGTTTGTAGTGAAGAAGTGTTGGAGCGCAGAGCTGGTGTCCCTGTACTTGTAATTATGGTATTGTTGCTTTCGGTTACCATTTTGTGAATTTTTAATTCGGCATAAAGTTACAGTAACGCTACAGCCTTTATACGTCCTAATGCTGGACGCACGCTTCCTCTTGTTTCTGACAGATAGAGAGAGAGAGAGAGAGAGAGAGAGAGAGCTCTACTTCACTTCACTTGTCCTCAAAATATTTTATTCTTAGAATGCACGTTTTGCTACAATGTTTCCTTCACCGCCGAGCACGTGGTAAATCAGCACTTAAAATTGTAGTATTTGTAGAAAGAAAAAATTGCTGTGTTTCTCTTTTTATAGTACCCATAACTCTTGAGTTTCATGTGATGACGAGATGTGAAAGTCGAAGTACTGACGATATCTTAGCAAAGAATATACTTATATACACTACGCGAAATCTTAGTCCTACGAAATAAGAATGCACATGCTCCTGATTTACAAGTGAATAACAACGATTTATAGATGTGGCCCAAAACTAGCGCGGCAATCATATCGACTAAAATTCTAAAATTTTGATTTCCGATTTTATTTTTTGTTGACTCATGTTAAAATTGTAAAACTCACATCGACATTTTATAATTCAAAGATCAAAGTATTTCTGGAGTACACATATTTTCTTAAAATAAATTTTATTTTATTAATTGATAAAAGAATTAAAAATTTAGATTTTGAGTGAAATAATCGTCGTGCGGTTGTGGCGTAAAAGAAATCATCACTCAATCACATCTGGATCTCTACACTAACCAAACGAAAGACAGAAGTATTGAGCTGCTATTTTATGCAGGTATACTTTTTTTAATACTGTGAGCGTGGTCCTTCCCCGGTCGAGCTACAACCATAATATAACTGCAGCTTAGCTCTATATTAGGCCGTGGAACGTCGAAAAGTGTGGACCTTAAATCCGCATACTTTTTCTATTTAAGTTGCTAAAAAACTTTTTCAAGCTTACTGCTTCGGAGGTGGCCGTTGTTGTCGTATGCTAGTGTTTCAGCTTCCCGCCACCTACTACTAGCCTTGCAGGGCTTCCAATAAAATGTAGTATTTGCTTACTTGGCGCATTTTTAAATCAAAAGTCTATGGACCATCCTAATACTAACTTAATGTTGACAGATTTTGCATAATTTAATTTAGTCTCAATGCGGCTTACCTGACAATGAAATAAATTACTGACCTACGTGACTACCACCGCCCATGAACAGCTGCAACACCAGAGAAGTTGTAGGGGGGTTACAGAACTTGTAAAAATTAAATTCCTTTCTTAAATGTCCAGATCCTCTAAGAAAGTATAGCTCTGGAAAAATCGCTGATAGTAGCCGATCCTACAAAGAGTCGTGCGAAGAAGAATACTCCTGGTAAATCATAAGAATAATAACAAGAATCCTGATGGTGTGGATGATATCGTAAAATTATGTCGCTTTGTGCGATGGTCGTGGCTTTGAACACTCCCGTGTTAAATGCAATAAAAAATGCGTGAGGGATACAATATTTGTCGCAGCACCAGTGAATCGAGCCAATGAGGTTGGTTTCAGGTTGCTCTTCGCTAAATGTCAAGTGGAAGGGTCTTGCAATTAAGTGATTCGGCGGAGGTGATAATACCATGTGAGGCCGAACTTGCACCTTTTAAAGTTGCAAGCGATGTGCCGGCATGATATACAGTCCCGCTTTACTAAGCAGTCCAAACTTTTAAAGATCCCTTCCAAGTGACTGCGGAACTTAAACGTCAGTCAATATGTTGACGCCGAGGATTCCAATAAAAGCTGTCTTAAAATTGAGAAGATGGGATAAAGGGGTTCTCTTTAAAATTAATGTATTGCCAAAGTATATAGTCATAATATCTTTAACACAACACGCAGTAAATTGAATTTGAATAAAATTCAGATTAAGTAACTCTCCAGAAACTAGTTCACTAACGTCTTATAAAACAATCGCCATGCCTTATTTATAAATGTGTGGCGCAAACTGATGAATTTATCCGTGTTTAGGGATGCCGGTTAATCAATTAAGGTGATACCTCGAAAATTTGGTGGTTTTTCTATTTAACATATTTTTTTAAGTTTTATAGATTACAAACCAAAATTTTGGTATATGATTTTTGACTACAGGACCTTGAATTGCATAAAAGGAAAACACGATATCAAGAAATTTTCTCGATAGAAAAAAATTGTAAAATAGGCTCTAATTATTTACATTTTTCCATGACACCACAATATTCTAACGAATAATTTCATGGAATTATTTTAAGGCATAGTAAATAATCATATCTAAGTTTTCATAAACCAGTTTTTTAATCCATAACGAAGTTTTGTTAAAATAAATAAAAATGTTGTTAGGTGCTTACGTAGTTTTTTCCGAGCGCTTGCTCGGTATGGCTATCTCATAATTTGCGTACTATGAAGTCATTGCATCACTTTTATTTTGACACTCCCTCAGTCGTCCGTTAGCTTCACGGACAAAGGAATAAGCCACGCCCACAAAACTTCGATTCATTTTCAAGGTATCCTCTTAATCAGTTTAAATCGAAATCACGATAAAACACAGACGGAGCTGTTCGAAGTCAAATAAAACGCAATCGAATCGTAACTATGAGCGACTTATTTATTTAAGTGCTACAAACAACACCACACGCAGCCAACTATTTCCAGAGACCACACATAAAATTTGACCTCCAGTGTTACCGCCTTCTCGACACTTATAATTGGATTTTATGGGATTTCAATTGTTTTAAAGTAAAGAAACGGCGAGAGAGAGTTTTATGTAAAGTTTTATGTGGTGTTTTAGTATAACGTAGCAAGAATTCTTCTACATAAATACCTACCGTTATACCTAAATCCAAAAAAGGAATAAAGTGCCAAGAACAAGTAACGTTTCGGGGTATTGTAAAATCATAGCACGTCGATTCACACGTATAAATATCAATACGAGATGTGTTTTAACGTTACAATCGTTTCCAAATTTAAACCGAAATCACGATTACATTATTTAGAAAATGCCAAATTGCATGCTATTTACAAATAAATATTGTT
Organism: Parnassius smintheus behrii; assembly: GCA_036936625.1. Classification (NCBI taxonomy): domain Eukaryota; kingdom Metazoa; phylum Arthropoda; class Insecta; order Lepidoptera; family Papilionidae; genus Parnassius; species Parnassius smintheus. The sequence goes on along the minus strand of JAUPFT010000026.1, from coordinate 23,720,247 downwards.
GCGCGGCTAAGTTGACATCTGGTACTAGCGCCATCTAGTGTCGGGTAACAGAGCGAGAAGAGAGCTTTCCAGAAAATGACATGACTAATCTTTCAACCGACAGCGCCATCTAACATCGAATTGATGAACTAAACTTTCTAGATGCTCTACACTCGAAATTTCGGCGCCTGGTCGGTTGGCGCGCGTATTTCGTCTACAACGACCTTGGTGCTCCGATCTGCAAGAAAGCTGGTGATCCAATCGCACAATTTCTCGGGAAGCCCATAGGAAGGGAGCTTCGAAAGAAGCGCTTTGTGCCAAAACCGATCGAAGGCCTTCGCAATGTCCAAACTAACGGCCAATGCCTCCCCCTTGAACTCTACTGCCTCCGCCCATCTGTGAGTGAGGTAGACCAGAAGATCACCAGCTGACCGACCACGCCGAAAACCGTATTGGCGGTCACTAATCAGCTGGTGATCCTCAAGGTACCTCATGAGCTTGCAGTTTACAATGGACTCCATTGTTTTGGAGAACAAGGAGGTGATGGCGATTGGCCGGTAGTTGGACGGGTCTGAGCGGTCGCCTTTTTTAGGGATCGGGTGGACGAGAGCCGTCTTCCATGATTTTGGGACTACGCCTAGGGAGTAGGAGTACCGGAAAAGACGCGTTAAAACCGGTGCCAACTCTGGAGCACACGTCCTCAGCACAATTGGGGGGATTCCGTCAGGCCCACTCGACTTGTGGATGTCCAGGGAGAGGAGTGCTTTGCGAACCGAGCGCTGTGTGAACTGCACTTCCAGCATGGAGCACTCACACCGCGGGATGGTCGGCGGCGTACTCCCCCCATCATCGAGAGTCGAGTTGGACGCAAAGAAAGAGCCTAGAAGATCGGCTTTCTCCTTTGCAGTATCTTGTTTAACGATTCCTTTGTAGTGCTCCCAATCTTAAGCAACTCTGGAGGCACATCGTTTTCGTTTTCATATTACATATGTTCTTTATTATATTCCAGGTTTTTTTGATATTTTTTCACTTTTTAGTAGTTCCTTTTGATAATACTGCTGCTTCAAAGATTTTAATATTTTATTGCAAGTGTTCCTATATTTTTTATATGTGTTGATAGTGTCATCATTCGGTCGTAGTTTGGCCCTTCTATGCAACTTATCTCTTTTACGAATTGACCTTACAACGCCTATCGTGATCCAAGGCTTAAGAGGTGCTTTCTTTTTGGGTATGTACTTAGTGCTAGTACACTCGTTAATGATATTCGTAACAATATTAACAAGATGTTCCGCAGTTTGGTTTACATCACGCAACTTAAAATAATGTGACCAGTCCATGGCACTTAGATTATTTAATGCCCGGGCGTAGCGCGCGTACGTACTTGAATATTCTGGATGTTTCGGTGATAATATGTATTTAAAGGCGCTGCAATACGCGATCGGGGAAGTATTGAATTTGGCGAGACAAGCCAAGCTTCGGAGCGAAATAAAGTGAATCAGTGTGATTAATTATTAATGTTTTAAGTTTCAATTGGTGTAAAGAAAATTAAAGTGTTAATTCAGGTAATTCTATCGGCAATTTTTATTGTCACGAACCTCAAGCTCGTAACAATTGGTGTCAGAAGTGGGATAAAATCATGCCAATTTACCTAAGGAGGAAACGGAGGGTGTCCGTACCCGAAAACAACGCCAGCAGGAGACAGACCAAGGAAGATTTGGTGGTGCAACGCCGCAGACGTCGGAGGGCCAGCCGCCGGCTGCAGGCCCGTCAGTAGCTCCTACATCTGCAGCACCTAATTTAGGTGCTCTGATGGTGACGCTGCAGGAACAGGCTCGCCGACAGGAAGAACAGGTTAGTCAGTTGGAAGAGCAGCTGCAGGGCGGACAGGATGAACAGGCCCGCTGACAGGAGGAACAGGTCCGTCGTTTGGAAGATCAGCTGCGGGGCGGACAAGAGGAACAGGCCCGTCGGTTGGAAGAGCTAATGCTCCTCATGAAGGATCTTCACGCTACCTTCGGGAAGGATAAAAAGGAGGTGAATGATAGGGTTGCTCAGCATGACAACCGCCTGTTGGAAGCTGAAACCCAAATTGCGAAGGCTGAAACCCAAATCAGGGAAGCTAAAACCCAAATCGACCAAGTGAACAATCGGGTAGACAACGTGGTGGCTGATGTGAAGAAAACGCTGGACGTTCTCAAACTGGGGGATGGAACTACACCTCCTGTAGTAACTACAACACCTTCAGTACGTGGATTCGAAGTGCCGCCGTTCAACGGGACTTCTTCCTGGGCGGCCTACAAAATCCAGTTCGAGGCTGTTATGAAGGCAAACGGCTGGAATAAAAGTCAGGCCATGACTGCTCTCACACTAGGCCTGCGCGACCAGGCCTTAACTGTTCTAGAACTGCGTCGTCGGTATTCGTACTGAGCGGGCGTTTCGAAGCGCTCTCGCGTGACCACGTGTAGATATTTTTAATTGTTTTTTGGTGTTTTATAGAAATATTTCGTTATAATAGTTGACTTTGTTATTATTTAAACTTTATTTTGTAGTGTTAAAATAAACTGTGTAGTGCATGTAATCTTTTAAACATTTTTGAACATTTTTATTAGCTGTAAACACGTTTTATTAGCTTTAGGTTAAGTATTCTTATTTTTATTGGTGATTGTATTATTTTGTGCTCATTTGGATTTTAAACTGTAAGTATTTATTATATTTAGTGTTAGATTAATTTAAAGAACCGAATTCGAATTGAGGTTAGGTTGTGCCGTTGTTGTTGAAGACACTGACAGTGACGTTGGCAGACGTCATTGTGGCTGACGTTTCTATAGACATTGACGTTGACAGGGTGACCTGTCATTGTTTTTATAAGGTTGCGTTCCATTAAAAATTTTCATTTAGTGGATTTTCTTAAATTAAAATGGCGGGCGATGACGAGGGCTTTACGCCCATCAAGTCTTTGTCCAGGACCCCGCCGCTCAGCCGGCCGGTCGCGGTACCACCCCCCCACCGCCAGTAGTGCCGGAGAAGCGGCCACTGGCGTCTCCGGAAGAAACGCAGGCATCTTCCCAGCGGCCAAGGGTGGGCAAGTGCACTGAGTCGCGCCGGAGTGTGGCACCGGTGGCAGGTTTACTGACAAGAAATGTTGAGGAGTCTGCTCCTGAAACCGAAGAAGAAGACTGCTCCAGGGAGGCAACTTGGGGTGCGAGTGGGAGCCTCAAAGCTACCACCGCTTCGAAGCTGGAGGTCATTGACCAGGTGCGGGAGACAGTGAGGAGGATTATGACCATCATAACAGGGCCCGGCTCCAAGCTGAACAAGGCGGAGGTGAACAAAGTTTCAGCATACGGTCATGACCTCATCGCCATGGTGGCGACTATGGAAGTCCACATCTCCGAGTAGGAGCTGGCCAGACTTCAAGCGGAGAAGGAGAAGCTCGTAGCAGAAGGGAGACTGACGCAGGTCGAGGCCGGAACAGTTCCTTGCCACACGACGGACCCGGCACCGCAACGCTCGTACTCGGCTGCATTGAGGCTACCTAAGGGAGCAGACCAGGTGCTGATGCCTGTCAGCAAGGGCCCGGTGGTTGCTTTTTATCCGGCTGAAGCTGAGGGGCCAATCAAGACTGCGGAGTACACGAAGTCAGAGTTGAAGAAGGCAGTGAACCCGAAGACCAGCGGCCTGCAAATAGACCGGTTGAGAAAGGTGGGGAATGCAGGTGTTGTGGTCCAGACCACATCCCAGGAGGCGGCCGAAAAATTGAAAACTGCAGCCCCTCCATCATTGAGGGTGTCTGAGCCCAGGCAGCACCTTCTCCTAGTTGCCCTCAGGGGTTTTGAGGAGGACCCCAAGAGTGAGAAGGTTTTAAGCGGCCTTTACGGGCAAAATCTTGCTGCTTGTAGCTGGAGTGAGAATAAGGTGAAGGAAGAGTGTAAGGTGGCCTTCAAGAAATCGTGGAGAGGAAGCAAGCGCACCACTGTTATACTTCAATGCTCGGCTGCATTAAGAGACGTGCTGGTGGGTCATAATCGCCTCTACATTGGCTGGAACGTGGTGTAGCCCTGCGACTACGTAGATGTCACGTGCTGCCAGAGGTGCCAGCAATACGGGCATCCAGCAAAGTACTGCAGGTCCAAGGAAACTGTGTGTGTGGTAAGTGTGGGGAGACGGGACACGAGCGTGGGGCCTGCAAAGCAAAAGAAGAAAAGTGCACTACCTGCAAGCGATTTGGCCGGCCCGACTCTGGTACGCACGTGACCATGGCAAGGAACTGCCTAGCAAGATCGTATGCAGAGCAACGCTCCGTGGCTACCACACAATACTGCCGATAAGGGCATGTCCAGTGACTTACAAGAAGAAACCATCAAAATGGGGCAGATCAACTTGGGTCGGGGGAGCTTGTCACGGCTGAGTTGCCTATTCTGGTGCGTGAACTGCACCTGGACATTGTTCCTGTACAAAAACAGTACTCCCAGGCTGCAGGAATCGTCCAGGTGGGTGGTCACCCGTGGGCTGGCATTTATCTTGGCGACCCAAGAATTGGAGTAGCTTTGCTGAGCCACCTCAGCAACGAGTTCTGTGTGGTGTGCCACGTAAGCCGATGGGACCTCTATGTGGTGTCAGCGTACTTTAAATACAGTGACACCATCGATGACCACCTGCACCTCTTGGAGGTCACCCTGAGTTGCCTAAAGGGCAGAAAGGTCATCGTCGGCCTCGACGCAAATGCGCACTCGCCACTTTGGCACTGCGATCGCCAACAATACGTGAGACGAGGACACACTGTAGAACACCGGAGGCAGCAAGTGGAGGCGTTCATACTCTCATAGGCACTCACGTTGGCGAACCAGCCTGACCAGCTCTATACCTTCTCTGGGCCAGGTGGAGAGTCTAATGTGGACCCCACATTATCTACTGGGGACATATACCTTGCCGAGTGTCGAATACATGAGGGAGTCTGTGCCAGCGACCATTATTTAATCACATACACGGCCACTACCAGCAGGCCGACTACCTGCGCTGCAACCGTCAGGGATCCGCCACGTTTTCGTGACTGGGGGGTGAATTGGGACAGGTTCCGGGCGATCATCAAATTAAGAATGGGATGGTTGCATGTGGACAAACCCGCGGCCCTCCTGGCGGAGGAGTTCTCAGGGGTCATCATCCGCTCCGCGGAGGAAGGCCTAGGGGAGCGTCGCCCTAGTGGTTCCGGGGGGGTATGAATGGTGGAGTTCTGAACTGGATAAAACTCGGAAGTTGCAATGTAAGATCAGGCGTATATGGCAGAGTAAAAGGCGTCTGGGAGGTAGATCAGAGGAGATAGCCAGAATGGCTTTTCATAGCGTGCGTGCGAGATAAAGGAAGATGATGGTGGAGGTGCAGCAGTCGCATCACACGAGAGTCGCCAATACTGGCAATGAGGACCCTTGGGGCCTGGCATACAGGTTGGCCAGCGGGAGGGTGCGTCCGCCTGCGAATGTGGTCAATGGGATTGCATTCGCGGGTGGGCACCCAGATAGTCTGTCCGGATGACGACCCTGGCTGTGACAAGCCTTACTTAGGTTCGAATGCTGGCGGCGTTTATGCCCTCTGGTAGAGCTGCACCTCCAATTGCGGTTGAGGACCTGGGAGGCATAGTCAGGGCCTTGCCCAACACGGCTCCGGGTCTCGATGGTGCGAGTGCGAGAATCGTGAGGAATGCTTGGATGGCTGCACCGAGGGAATTTCACTCGGTGTATGCCAAGTGTGTAATAGAGGGGGTTTTCCCCCAGGTATGGAAGGACGGTAGATTGATTGTCATTCCTAAGGGTAATGACAAGCCACTCACTGACGCCAAGGCGTATCGTCCTATTACGCTCCTGCCTGTTTTGGGAAAGTTACTTGAACGTGTACTTCTAAGGTGTGCTCCTGTGATTAGTCACGGGATATCCGAGCACCAGCACGGATTTTCTCCGGGGCGATCTACGGTAACAGCGCTGCGAGTATTGCTCAGCACGGCAAAGTATTCTCGGGCATGCTATGTGCAAGCTATCTTTTTGGATATTTCCGGTACCTTCGACAATGCCTGGTGGCCGATGATGTTGGTCAAAGCTAAGAGGGGTGGATTTTATAAAATGTTGCTGGAATACTTCACCTCTAGGCGTGTGGGCCTCTACATCGGGGACCGGGTAGAGTGGAAGACCTCGACCATGGGATGTCCTCAACGCTCCTTGCTGGGCCCAACATTGTGGAACGCGCTGATGGATGATTTGCTCCGACTCCCTCTGCCTGAGGGAGTTGCCATGACTGCCTATGCCGATGATGTCACAATCTTGGTTGAATCGTAAACGAGAGCAGGTATTGAATCCAGGGCCAGGGTCACTCTGGACCTTTTACGGGAGTGGGGGCTGAGGAATCGACTGAAGTTCTCCTCCTCAAAGTCAACCACCGTGACGGTTAGAGGGAAACTTCAGCGCCCCCCCCCCCCCGTTATTAAACTTGGTGGGGAATCTATCAAGGCTGTGACTACCGCTAAGGTACTAGGCGTGGTTTTGGACTCTCATGTCTCATGTGGTTAAGGACTATCATTTGTGCAACACGCTTCTGATATATCTGAAAGAGCGACTAAGGGATTTGGCAAAATGACTCGCGTATCGACATCGTCATGGGGCATGCGATACCCGAGCTTAAAAATTATTTACAGAAGAGTGTTTGTGTCCACGCTCACGTATGCAGCAGAGTGCTGGTACGAGCGGGCGAAAATGTACATAGTCAGTAGCGTACTACTGAGATCGCAACGATCTGCACTTGTCTTGTTGACCAAGGCGTACCGGTCCACTAGCACGGCGGCCTTACCGGTGCTGGCTGGCGTTCTCCCTGCTGACCTGGAGGTCATTCATGCTGGTAGTATGGGTATGGAACGCTTGACCGCGCCCAAAGAGGAGTTGAGCAGACGAAAGCGCGAAATCTGGACTGAGGTGATTGGCGTATGGCAGAATCGATGGAAGAACGAAACGAAAGGACGTGAGTTAAATCGATTTTTCCCGGAGGTGGCGTTGAGACCTAGGTATACCTGGGTCTCATCGGACTATCAAACATCCCAGATTCTCACTGGACATGGATGTTTTCGGAAGAGACTGCATGACATGCGACTGTGTGAAACCAGTATGTGTGAGTGTGGTACGGCAGAGGAGGATGTTCACCGTGTCCTATGAGAATGTCCTCTGTATGACGATCTAAGAGCGAAAGCGTTGTTTGGGCTGGTTCGAACGGTTCAGGGATGATTTACTACTCGGATCTCGTCAGCGATGGGGTGAACTACCGGTTGTCGCGTGAGTTTGCGCATAGGTGGCTCGATCGCAGGACAAGGCAGGATACGATGCTGGTAGGAAGGCCCGACGACGTAGGCGTTATTGTGCCGTCAGCCCATTTGTAGGGAGTCAAGAAAGTACTCGCGGGAAAGAGCAAGGTGCAAGTACCGCGCGCATCTCCTGAGATTAGGCCCGTATAACCTGAGGGTCGGTGGGGCCATGGGAGGTGGTGGGTTGTTCTAGAAGCTCTCGGTAAAGAAGTGACTTACGAGCTGCTCCTTGAGGCATTGGAGGCTAGATATGGCGACGCTCACCTGGAACACGTCTTTCGAGCATAGCTTAGAGATCGCGTGCAACGCAGCAACAAAAAGTTTGCAGCAGTGGGCTCTAGAGGTGGAGAAGCTGGTGCGAAAAGCATACCAGTCTGTACCTGCGCTCATTGAAGGGAACCTGGTGCAGACATTTATCGACGGCATCCGCGACCTTGAATTCAGACTTGATGTGAGGCTCGGGCACCACGAGACGCTTAAGGACGCCTTGGCCCATGCACTGGAGGTGGAAGCCGTGCGGCAGGATCATCGTTCCCATCGCGTCAGGGAGGTTGCAGCAGCTACAGTTCGCAATCGCAATAAAGGATACAGCCCTAGGTGCTATGGCTGTGGGGAAAGGGGCCATCATCAATACAGCTGCCCTAAGCGAACCCTAGAAAGGGAAGGTGAACGATCTCAGGAGGGTAGTGCGGCCAACAGTACTGTTACGAGCTTGAGGTTCGTGACAATAAAAATTGCCGATAGAATTACCTAAATTGACACTTTAATTCACTTTACACTAATGAAAGTTAAAAACACTAATAATTAATCACACTGATTCACTTTATTCCGCTCCGAAGCTTCGCTTGTCTCGCCACTTCAATTCTTCCTCGATCGCATCTTGCAGCGCCTATTTATATAAATTAGCAGCGAAATATCCAGAGTATTCAAGTAACCGTATTCAAGTACCGAGAATTCGTGTTTCAACTTCAAGAAGTTTAGTTCTTCGGTTCGAGACTAGATGGCGCTAGTGCCGTCGAATTGAGCGCGTAACACTGCCCCCTCCTAAGACATGCTCGTCCCGAGCATTATCGGCCCCATAAAAAGCGCCAGGCGATCCACATGGACGATCTTAGGAGTCCCTCTTGCGCCTTTCTGTATCCGGTAGGTTAAATCGTTGATCCTGGTCACAATCCGGTACAGGCCGTCCCATTTAGCTTGAAGCTTAGGAGATTTCCCTTTGCTGCGGACGAGATTATGCAACCACACTAGTGAACCTTCGTCGAACGCTTTGTTGTTCATTTTGCGGTCGTACCGGGTTTTCATCTTTTCAGACATTTGCTGGCCCGATTGTCTGACGTGCTCATAAACGTCATTCATTTTGTTCCGCAAGTCATTTGCATAATCGGTTATACTACGTGGAGCATCAGGTGGTATCCTGGTGATCAGGTCTGCAGGCAGCCGTAATTCTCTTCCAAAGTTTGCGAAAGCTGGTGTCACTGCTGTACTTTCGTGAACAGCGCTTCGATATGACAACAAAAACGGGTGTATGTGCTTGTCCCAATCTCGTTGCCGATTGTCTACAACTTTTGCTAGGTACCTCTCCAATGTCTCCTCGACCATTGTCCCATTTACGGCACAGGACTCCATCCTGAATCAGCAAGCTGTCCCATTGGGCCCAATAGCTTTTCGTGGTTGAACTCATCGCTGAAACGTCCCTCCACTTAGGCTTGGTAGCCCGGGCCTTCATCTCTTCCAGAATCGGCTTGATGTCCGGATCTTCTTGCTGTGCATGTCGTAGGCTGTCCTTCCACCCGTTGCTTAGGTGGTCTGTTCTGAGCATCCTCACGGATACCACTTCCTTACTCTCTTGCCTACTACAATGGTTGCAATCTTCAGGAAAAGGTCTTGACAATGCATCTGCGTTGCCGTGAGATCGCGCTGCAGTGTCTGATAGTAAAGTCGTATTCCTGGTGCTGCTGGGCGGTGCTGTTAGCCGCACTTCTGAGACCGTTCATCTTCCCTTCCTAGGGTATGCTTAGGGCAGCTAGACCGAAGATGGCCCCTTTCCCCACAGCCATAGCACCTAGGGCTGTATCCATTATTGTGGTCGCGAACCGTAACTGCTGCAACCTCCCTAGCGTGAGGTGAACGACGATCCTGTCGCCGCCAGGCAGTGCCGTTAGCTGCACTACCCTCCTGATATCGTTCACTTTCCCTTTCTGCGCTTCGCTTAGGGCAGCTGGATCGAAGATGGCCCCTGTCCCACAGCCATAGCACCTAGGGCTGTATCCTTTGTTGCGGTCGCGAAATGTAGCTGCTGCAACCTCCCTGACGCGATGGGAGCGAAGATCCCGCCGCACGGCTTCCACCTCCAGTGCATGGGCCAAGGCGTCCTTAAGCGTCTCGTGGTGCCCGAGCCTCACAGCAGCTCTGACTTCCAGGTCGCGGATGCCGTCGATGAATGTCTGCACCAGGTTCTCTTCTATGAGTGCAGGTACAGACCGGTATGCTTTTCGCACCAGCTTCTCCACCTCTAGAACCCACTGCTGCAGGTTTTCGTTGATGCGCTGCGCGCGATCTTTAAGCTGCGCACGAAAGACGTGTTCCAGGTGATCGTCGCCATACCTCGCCTCCAATGCATCAAAGAGTTGCTCATAAGACACTTCCTCACCGAGAGCTTCCAGAACCGTTAAGGTCTGGTCACGCAGGCCTAGTGTGAGAGCAGTCATGGCCTGACTTTTATTCCAGCCGTTCGCCTTCATAACAGCCTCGAACTGGATTTAGTAGGCTGACCAGGAAGAAGTCCCGTCGAACGGTGGCGTGGTTTGAACCCACGTAGCGAAGGTGTAGTAGCTACTACGGGAGCTGTAGTTCCATCACCCAGTTTGAGGTCATCCAGCGTTTTCTTCACGTCAGCCACCACGTAATCAACCCGATTGTCCACTTGGTCGATTTGGGTTTTAGCTTCCTTGATTTGGGTTTCAGCTTCCGACAGGCGGTTGTCATGTTGAGCAACCCTATCCTTCACCTCCTTTATCTCTTTCCCAAAGGTAGCATGAAAGTCCTTAATGAGGAGCATCTGCTCTTCCGACCGACGGGCCTGTTCCTCTTGTCGGTGGGTCTGTTCATCCTGTCCGCCCCGCAGCTGCTCTTCCAACCGACGGACCTGTTCCTCCTGCCGGCGAGCCTGTTCCTCCTGTCGGCGAGCCTGTTCCTCCTGTCGGCGAGCCTGCTCCTGCAGCATCACCATCAGAGCACCTCAGTCAGGTGCTGCAGATGTAGGAGCTACTGACGGGCCTACAGCCGTCGGCTGTCCCTCCGAAGACTGCGATGTTGCACCACCAAATCTTCTTTGGTCCGTCTCCTGCTGGCGTTGACTTCGGGTACGGACACCCTCCGTTTCCTCCTTAGGTAAAATCGGCATGATTTTATCCCACTTATGACACCAATTGTTACGCGCTTGAGGTTCGTGACAATAAAAATTGCCGATAGATTACCTAAATTAACACTTTAATTAACTTTACACTAATTAAAGTTAAAAACACCAATAATTAATCACACTGATTCACTTTATTCCGCTCCGAAGCTTCGCTTGTCTCGCCACTTCAATACTTCCTCGATCGCATCTTGCAGCGCCTATTTATATAAATTAGCAGCGAAATATCCAGAATATTCAAGTAAACACGCACCAGGTACCGAGAATTCGTGTTGAAACATGACACTTCAAGAAGTTTAGTTCTTCGGTTTGAGACTAGATGGCGCTAGTACCGTCGACTTGAGCGCGTAACAGTACCAACCAGCAGCAGCAGGGAAACGAGTAAAAGCCAGAACTGCGGAGCGGGTGCTGGCTGATGTTAGTGTAAGAGCCCCAAGGATCTCGATCTCACAAACCCATGATGGGAACAGCCTAATTATCAAGGGCGAGGTCAACGGAATGCCGTGTAAACTGACCATAGACACTGGAGCCTCTCGTACGGTTGTTAGTTCCCAACTTATAAGTTAGTTCCTTGGGGACTCCGCATACAACCGAGAACGCATTAATTTGGTAACAGCCACCGGTCAGCGTATACCCGTCCGTGGAGAGAAGGAGATGGAGTTGAAGCTAGGCAACGTGATCTACCTGCATAATGTCATTGTGGCTGATATAATGGAGGACTGCATCCTGGGCCTAGACTTTATGAGGAATAACTGTTGTGAGATCGACGTTAAGCAAGGTGTTTTGAAATGTGGACAGGAGGACATTTTTATGGAAGGTAATGTGTACAGTACAGTACCAGGGAATGTGTACAGCATTAAGAAGATTGTTCTTCCGTCGAGATCGGAAACGATTGTTCCGGTTAGTCTTCCTCGAACGAAAGTAACTCGAACCTTGGTCAGAATCACTGGCATCTCAGGAGTACGTGTGCTGAACCTTTGTGACCGGGAACAGATTATAGAAAAAGGCACGGGCATTGTTGGTACTTGTGAGGAAGTGGATTGGTTACGTCGGTGCCAATATCTATCGAGTGAGACCCCCAGCAAGGATGCACAAACGAGAGTGACCACACTTTTGGAGGACTGTCGCAGCGTTCTCTCCCCGAACGAAATGGTCAAGGCGTAGAAGTTGTTAATCAAGTATGCCGATGTATTCTCATCAAACGATGCTGACATAGGAAAGACTAGCTTAGTTCAACACAAAATAAACACAGAAGAAGAATTGCCTATCCGTCAGCGGCCAAGAAGATTGCCGGTAGCACGTGAAAAGGAAGTGGAAACCATGATTGAAGGAATGGTGAAGGATGGTGTAATTGAACCTTCCTCTAGTCCATGGTGTTCACCGGTGGTGCTGGTAAAGAAGAAGGATGGAAGCATGCGGTTTTGTGTTGACTTCCGCCGTCTGAACGACGTTACGAAGAAGGATAGCTATCCCTTGCCAAGAATTGATGACACGCTGGACACGCTTACAGGAGTAAAGTTGTTTAGCACACTGGATCTAAAAAGTGGCTACTGGCAAGTTGAAATTGACCCTAAGGACAAGGAACAAGCTGCGTTCTCGACAGGAAAGGGTCTGTGGCAATTTAAAGTAATGCTCCAGCAGCGTTTGAAAGGCTGATGGAACTTGTACTTACCGGGCTAATTGGCGATGCCTGTCTGGTCTACTTGGCTGACATCATCATCGTAGGCCGTACGTTTGAGCAACAATTTCAAAACCTGGGACGCGTGCTCATGAAGATTCAGAGTGCCAACCTCAAGTTGAGTCCGAAGAAATGTTCACTATCCAAACGGCAAGTTAACTATTTGGGGTATGTAGTATCGGAAGAAGGTATCCGCAGGATCCAGAGAAAATCGCCGCTGTCAAGGATTGGCTGGTTCCAAAAGGCAAGACGCAGGTTAGAGCATTTTTGGGTTTGTGCTCCTATTACCGGCGATTTGTGAAGAACTTTGCAGATATAGCCAAACCCCTTCATAAGCTAACCGAGGAGAAGCGACATTTCTGCTGGGATGAAAGTTGCAATATCGCATTCCAGGAGCTCAAGGACCGTCTGTGTAAAACACCTATTATGGGATACCCTGATGCAAGAAAATAATTTATAGTTGACACAGACGCAAGTGATACCGGACTCGGCGATGTGTTGTCTCAGAAAGTCGTTGTCAAAACCGGAAAGGAACTATTGTGCCACAAGACGCGAATTGCTAGCTGTGGTAAAGTCGTTGCAGCATTTTAGCAAATATCTTCTGGGGCGAAAATTTCACTTACGAACCGACCATGCTGCATTAAAATGGTTATTGCAGTTTGAAAATCCAAAAGGACAAGTTGCGAGGTGGATTGAACTACTGCATGAATACGACTTTGAGATCGAACATCGCAGCGGGAAATCTCATGACAACGCAGATGCATTGTCAAGAAGACCTTGTCCTGAAGATTGCAAACATTGTACTAGGCAAGAGAGTAAGGAAGTGGTATCCGTGAGGATGCTCAGGACAGACCACCTCAACAACGAGTGGAAGGACAGCTTACAACATGCACAGCAGGAAGATCCGGACATCAAGCCGATTCTGGAATGGATGAAGGCCAGTGCTCCCAAGCCCAAGTGGAGCGACGTCTCAGCGATGAGTTCGACCACCAAAAGCTATTGGGCCCAATGGGACAGCTTGCTGCTTCAGCATGGAGTTCTGTGCCGTAAATGGGAAAATGTTCAGGGAGACAGCTGTCATTTGCAAATGGTTGTCCCTAAAGCTAAAGTACCGGATATTCTACAGCTGTACCATAATGATTGTTCAGGAGCCCATTTGGGAGTTAAACGAACTCTACTGAAGATCCGAGAACGGTTTTACTGGGTCCACCGTCGAAACGATGTCGAGGACTGGTGTCGCAAATGTAAAAGTTGTGCGGCTGTAAAGGGACCTCAGACTCGTAGTAGATGTGCATTGAAGTTGTGCAATGTTGGTGCACCATGGGAGAGATCACGAAAACATACACATTTCTATACTCTCTGATATGTATATCAATTACAAGTGTACGTAACATTCACAGATTGAGTCATGCAATTTAGGGTTAATTTGGAGTACTAAATATAAGAAAAACAGGTTTAATTTTTAAAAGGGAATGTGGTGGATATTATACACTCTTCAGGAGTATGTATATTTTTAATTAAAGTATAGATATATTATATTGCAGATGTAATTTGTATCAGGAACTAGACGATAAATAATTTGTAAGTTTAATTTTGTATGCAATATAAGAATCGCTAAATATGTCAATGCCAGGTATGGTTTTAAAATATTCGTTATATTTTCTACATATACGCACGATAGGAGCGTGACTCCCGAGATGAGTTTTCGCGAAAGGAATATGAAATGTTTTTTGGACGCGACAACGGGGATATTTACGCGGAACAGCAAATGAAATGCGGTTAAGGAGCTCACTGCACTTAACTTTATTACGTACTTTTTTTTTATGTAGAAAACATAAATCTAGAATAGCTCGTCTATTTCGGAGAGACATCATTTTAAACTTATCCAGTCGCTGATAGTAAGGCTGCCTATGTGAGATACCACTGGCATAAAAGGCAAGATGTCGAGTAAAGGCTCGCTGTATACTTTCAACGCGTTGGGAGTGCACACTAGAAGATGGATTCCATATGACACTAGCGAATTCATGGAGACTTCTTACAAAAGCATTATATAAAATAATTTTAGTCCCAGATGAAAATCCCTTTGTATTGCACTTAATAAATCCTAACAACTTCGCGGCTTTATTAACAATAGTGTTTATATGAGATTTAAAGGTTAGCTTTCTGTCAATAGTTACTCCTAAGTCTTTAATCTCCGGTATCTCTTGCAAAACTACATTACCAATTGAATAACTAGAGACAAGCGGTTTTACTTTTCTGGTGCATTTTACATGGAAGCATTTGTTAGCATTAAGAGTCATACTATTGATGTCACACCGATGGGATATTCTATTCAGATCTTCCTGTATGAGATTTATATCATCCACTGATTTTATTGGTTTATAAATTTTCAAATCATCAGCAAATAACGAGCAACGACAATTTTTGATTACAGTGGTGATGTCGTTAATATAAGCCAAGAATAATAGAGGGCCCAGATGCGAACCTTGACGCACCCCAGATTGAGCTTGATACTGTTTGGATTCAAATCCATTGACAACTACAATTTGAGATCTCTTTTCCAAATAAGATCTAAACCATCCAATCAAGGAAGGACCAATACCAGACAGAGAAAGTTTGTTAATGAGTTGCTTGTGGTCAACCTTGTCGAATGCACTGCTAAAGTCTGTGTATATGGCGTCAATTTCTTGGCCTTTGTCTACCTCTTTTAGAAGATCAGAAGTAAAATTACACAAATTAGTTTGAACTGACAATCCACTTCTGAATCCATGCTGCGAGCTGGTAAGAAAATTATCAAGGTGCTTGGCAAAAACTGGGTGCACAAGACTTTCAAATAGTTTGGAAAAGCAAGAAAGAATTGATATAGGGCGATAATTCTTTACATCCATGCGATCACCCTTTTTAAAAACTGGGACTATTCGGGCCTTTTTCCATTCTTCAGGGAAGATACCATCTTCTAGGGAACGATTAAAAATAAGGGTCAATGGAAAAGCGATTTTTGGGCCACAAAGTTTAACAAAAATGGCAGGGATACTATCTGAACCCGCACCCTTTTCAGCATCTAATGTTTTAATTTTTTTTACGACATCTGTTTCATTAATCTTCAATTTACTCAAATGTGTAATATTGCTGTTTTGCATAAAGTATGCCGCTTTATTGTTAGATGTTTTGGTGTAAACGGATGCGAAATGGTTTGCAAATAAATTGGCTATTTCCGTTCCAGAGTTTGCCACCTTGTTATGCAATTTCATGGACGCGGGTAGAGTTGACTCACCTTTCTTTTTATGTTAAAATATTTCCAAAGGTGTTTTGGGTTTTTCGAAATATCAGATTCTGCATTGTGTTTAAAATTATTAAAACATGAAACAAAGAGTTTGTGACACCGACTGAGAAGTATTTGAAATTCAAAGTGATCTCTGGGGTTATTATATTTGCGATATTTTTTGTGGAGTTTTTCTTTCTCTGATAATAACTTAACCAAGCTATGTTTGAACCAATTAGGATACTTTGCTAAAATAATCTTACGTTTAGGTACAGATAAATCGATGACTTCAAAGAGACGATTATAAAATACTTCGACCATAGCATTGACATATTTGCATTCATAAAATTCGTGCAACCAATCAATATTTTTAATTTTATCAATAATAGTTATATAATCAGCCCTAAAGTAATTATAATCTATACGAAGTTTGGGACGAAGGAAGGAAATATGACCGTATTCTATACTTATTAACAAACAGGATGGTATGAATCCAATTTACTAAGTATTTCAGGAGGCTATGTAACTATAATGTTTGTTAAATTACTTAGCACTAAGTCCAAGAGTCTACTGTCACAGTTACTTATACAGTTATATTGGTATAAATCATTAAGAGACATAAAGTCAACTAATGAGTGTCCGAGTGCATTGTTATAATTATATGGTGTCATGTATGAACATTCTTCACTAGCAGACCACTCAATAAAACCCATATTAAAGTCACCTATCACAATTAAGACATCAACGTGGTTAGCAACATTATCCACGCTATCTAAAAATTTATTTGGGTTTTCTAGTTTAACTGGTGGTGGCAAATAGACTACACAAAGTCCAATACTTTTTGTGACATGGTTGTTATTGAATTTTAGCACTACCCACATATTTTCTTCATCGGTTTCCCAACTTACAATACGAGAGGATGATATCACAAGTGAAATGGCAATGAGAACAACTCCACCATCCTCTTTAGATGCGTCTAGACATACACGATCTTTTCTATAAACTACATAACAGGAATCAAATAGTTCATTGTCAAAGATACTAGGCTTAAGCCAAGTCTCAGTAAATATGATAATTTTATAATTTGAAATCAAGATATTCTAAAGCACATCGGAGGTCTTAGTTCTCAAACCTCGCACATTCTGATAGTAGACTTCTAACACTGTAAAAATTTGAGGGCCATATCATTCATATATTTTTTAAATTTAAATTATGAGCTTAAGACTATCTTCATTTTTTATTATTATTGCTTGACTAAATTCATCTTTGTGTACGTAAATTTTTCCATTCCTAATCCATATGAAGCGATATTTCATTTCTTTGGATTTTATGCGCGCAGCGGCATGAAGGGATTTATTTCCTGGAGTTAAATGTTCTGAAACATATATTGGAACTCTAGATCCTCCAATTCCTAGATGGTGAGAGTTTAGTTTATCATCAGGATTTTTCTTGTTAAATAAAGCAACAGCCGCTAGGAGAGCATCTCTGTGTTTCATGGTAAGAAGCTTAACAATGACAGAACGTGGCTTGTTGGCATTTTTATTCAGCTTAAGACGAGCTATTAGCACGATTTCAAATTCGTTTTTCACCCGCGCGTCCCGCAGTGGGCGGAGCGCAAACGGCAGTCGGAGAGCGCAGTGTAAACACAGTATGCGCCATAGATATACCTAAGCTGTTTTTAACAATTGTGTGTTTGACGACTCCGTGGCGTAGTGGCTTAGCAATGAGTGGCTGCGCTGGGAGTTGCGGGTTCGAATCCCGCACGGAACAAGTATTTTGTATAGCCTACAAATAATTGTTCCGGGTCTGGATGTTTGTCCTTCTGCAATTTATGTTTGTAAACCGCCCCCGCGAAACAGGAGAAAATCCTAGTGTAGGGGTAACGTTTTTTAAATAAAAAAAAAAACTTTTTAATATTCCTATGGTATGCGCAAAGCAAGCAGATAATTCACCTCCAAACAAAAACTTTTCCGTGAGGTCTCCCGTTCGCAACACTACTAGGTATTATAGTAATAATATTTTGAGTACCTACTCACTAATATCAAAACTGTTTACGAGGTCTGGAGTCTGGACATCACACTATATTTTAATCATCAATATTTTTTTAAAGTCAGTTTTATGATATGAGCAGGTACTTAGTCCACTATTTACATACATATATATACATTTAAAACGCCAAGTCACAAATTTAAAAAAAAACCAAGTTTCGTTGGCAAAATAGCTAAAATAACAGAAAAAGAATAGTTTCAAATAAAACCACTTGAAAATTCGAATTTATTTTACTGTTTTGTATTACCTTACCTCCGGACTTGATGGAGTGACCTGAAAGTGTACTTTTGTAATCGCTATTGGAACTGGTCACCTAGTACTACTAGGTGTTCCAAGTTTGGGCTCGTTTTGTTAGGTATGATGAGTCCTTACCTCCGGACTTGACGGAGTGACCTGAAGGTGTACTTTAGGAATGGCTATTGCAACTGGTCGCCGAATACTACTAGATGTGCCGAGTTTGGGCTCGTTTTGTTAGGTATGATGAGTCCTTACCCCCGGTCACTCCGTCCAGTCCGGAGGTAAGAACTCATCATACCTAACAAAACGAGCCCAAACTCGGCACACCTGGTAGTACTCGGGGACCAGTTCCAATACCGATTACCAAAGTACACCTTCAGGTCACTCCGTTAAGTCCAGAGGTAAATCATACCTAACAAAACGAATCCAAACTCGGCACACTTAGCTCTACTAGTCCAGGTGTTCCAGTATTAGTTACTGAAGTTCACCTACTGGTCACTCCATCAAGTCCGGAGGTAAGGTCTTATCATAACTGACAAAACCAGCCTGAAGTCCACAGCTAACATCTCACTGCTAGTAGAGCGCTCCCAGTGCCAAGCAGTCTCTAGAGTAGGTATTCGTAATTCGTATCTAAATCTAATTACTCTATGTATCTAAGTAGATTTTTGAGGTGTAAGAAATCAAAAGCAAATTCGATCTTTCAAATTATTAAAATAATTTTATTTGACTACGATTCCCGCCATTGATTTATTGTATAACTCAATGATTCCCGCAGCCAGCCGTGCGTACACTTGTGTGCGTGTTACCGTGTCAATGTAATAGTTCGATTCTATACCTATATCAATTTTGTAAACGCGTCCTTAAAAAATCTTAACGTAAATATTGCGGCAAAAAGAGCGACACGTCTCTACAGCACCAGGCCTCGGCCGGCAGTGACCATAGATAATACCTATATACCAGAGATAGATGTGCCACTCACATTTCAGTTTTTGAAATAGTGTACCCTGCACGCTAGATGACGCTTTAGACTTTAGTAAAACGCGTCTTGCGGTAGGTATCTCTAGATGGCGTATTTTATACAATAACTAGGCTGATTATTTACGAAATGTACAATTTTATTATCAATGTTTATGTTATTTACTAGATAATTATTGGATATAAAAGTAGGTTACAAAAAAAGCACCGCACCACCGAGCACGTGGTAAATCACCAGATTTCCAATCGATCGATTTCATTGATGGCGGCGGGGATCGAACCATGGATACACGCGTACCGTGGAATTTACAGTGAGAACTATCCAATTAAGCTACATCCGATCTTTTCACTTCGACAAAAATGTCTTATTATTGGATATCTCCAATAATAATCCCAAATCTCCAAAAGGAAATTTTGTAGATAATATTAACACTAATAAAACTCTGCCTATTTCACATAAGTTTTTTTATATATCAAAGACGAAGAAAACGACGAAAAAATTATAAATAATCATAAGACATCTTATTATGATTTTCACAGGAGAGGAATGTAAGTCGCAAAATATTTTTGTTTTCTGAGTCATTGTATTTTTAATATTCTTTATTTGTGGTTCTTCAATCAATTGATTTTGAATTATTAAACAATCTTCATCTATAAACGAACACAACACCGATGGATATTCACTGCACCTTTTTAATAGTCTCTTCTCTTTCTAAAATATAATTAAGTAGTTGTATAGTATACAATGTAGTATTTTACACATGTCATTTCTTATATATTTTATACACTTATGAACTAAATACTCAGCAACATAACTTTTAATTAAATTTTAATTACATTTGAAAGAACTGTGAACGAATTTTATAAAAAATTGCTATGATGAATTGTCAATTCAAATTTTATGTTGTTGTGGATTCTGGATCATTAGGTAAGAACCCCAGTTTTATCTAACGAACGCCACCTTTACTACGCTTAAGAAAACTATTCTACAAGTTTATGTACCCCGCTCACTGGAGGGCAGAACTTTCTATGCATATTTTATTCTTGTGAATTTGTATGGAAGTTTCATCCCCCTGGCAGTGACTGCACAGGCGTTTAAGCACACATCCGTACGTTTTATTTTAGAAATAAGAATATACGATTAAAAAAAAAAACTATTAGCTGGACTAAAAAATTAAAACATTATTACGTTAATATGTTTAATGTATAAAAATCTGACAAAAAATCAGAATGATTGCATGTATACTAGTATGGTTTTTACTCGTTAAAAGAAATTTTTAGAGGTATGTTTGTGATTTTTTTCTATCGTATTAAATTAGTGGTATCATGTTTTCAACACACTATCTAACTAGCATATATCCTGGACAATATCATATATTTTTCTGGATTTGTTTACTACAGTGGATCATATACTTTGAGGCATTATAAAACTTGCATTTAGCATCATGCCTCGTCTTAACTACTCGAGTAACATATTGGATGTCATCAACTGACAGCGAATTTTTAACAGCTTGTCCTAACTGCACGATAGTGTTTGCCAAATTTTTCGCTTTATGTTCGGGAATACTCTCATATGTGATTCTACGATGTTTAACCGGGTTTTAAGGTCCTTGACTGATGCTTGAAGTTGAGTATTTTCTTTTTTTAAGTTGTTAATAATAGCGGATTTTTCGTCAATTACAGTTTTCATCTCTTCGAATTGCGCATTTATGAACGACATCGATTCACAAAATCCCGCTATTTGTTCATTAATTGTATTAAGCTGTGCCGTAACAAGTTTTTGAATGGTTGTAGAAAGTTCTTGTTTAATAATATCACGAAGAGTATTTTCTGTCAAGAAGTTACTACCATCATTGCTTTTCATCGATGCTGGGGCTGGTGACTCGCTGGTTGGTTGGATGGTTGTAATGGATTACTTCACTAAGTGGCCAGAAGTCTTCGCCATTCCAAACCAAGAAGCTTCAACAGTTGCAGATAAACTAGTTCATGAAGTCTTCTGTCATTTTGGAGTACCTTTAGAGATTCACAGCGACTAAGGAAAGAATTTTGAGTCTCAAATATTCCAGGAAACTTGCCGAGTTATGGGTACTCATAAAACAAGAACGACTTCTTATCACCCGCAATCTGATGGAATGGCAGAACGATTTAATCAGGAATTGGAGAGGTACCTAGCAAAAGTTGTAGACAATCGGCAACGAGATTGGGACAAGCACATACAACCGTTTTTGTTGTCATATCGAAGCGTTGTTCACAAAAGTACATCAGTTACACCAGCTTTCGCAAACTTTGGGAGAGAATTACGGCTGCCTGCAGACCTGATTATCGGGATACCACCTGATGCCCCACGCAGTATAACCGATTATGCAAATGACTTGCGGAACAAAATGAATGACATTTATGAGCACGTCAGACAATCGGGCCAACAAATGTCTGAAAAGATGAAAACCCGGTACGACCGCAAAATGAACAACAAAGCGTTCGACGAAGGTTCACTAGTGTGGTTGCACAATCCAGTCCTCAGCAAAGGGAAATCTCCTAAGCTTCAAGCTAAATGGGACGGCCCGTACCGGATTGTGACTAGGGGTCGCAAACCGGGATCCCGAATCTCAAAAATACCGGAATACCGGACTGAAACAAAAGCTTTAAAATACCGGGATTGAGTGAACGGAAACCGATATTTACGACTTTTTCGGTATTTCATTATAAATCTATGTTAAATAATATTATGTCAAAAAAATTAAATAGCCCACGCTTTTTGCGTGGTGGATGCTATGGCAACGCGGCTCGACTATGCTACGCAAGTCGCGCGACTGCACTCTGGAGTGAGTGAGAGAGAGAGTACCTACTCCCGAGTCCTGAGCTGATGACGAATCCGCCCGCTCGCCTATACAACTAATGACGTTGCCAGTGTAATGATCACATTTGAAAGAGAAGCAGCACTTTTCCACTAACAATACCTTGATCATGGTATACAGTTAGCGATATTAGACGTGCTCTATAAAAAAGAAAATGGTTCCCAAACTCAACTAAGAGAACTGGAAGATGACTAGTCTTATGACTCTGCTTTGGAATGTTATGGAGAAGATTACTATGACGAGGGAATGGCTGGGTGTTACCATCTGCTTGGGATCTTATAATTAATAAAATTAAATCCCAAAACAAGCATACAATTGCAAGCCTTCAAGATACGCACATTCTGCGTACATCGGACCAAAAACTAATGATTGTTTACTGAAGGTAAACAAGCATACATTTGCAAGCCTTCAAGATATGCCCATTCTGCGTACATCGGACCAAAAACTAATAATTGTTAACTGAAGGTAGTCGTGTGTGGTAGCTATGACACCGGGACGGGAATATAAAATAAGTTAAAATACTAACGCAATAAAATTCGTAAAATTTAGTTTCATTTAAGAGGATAGAGTAAGTCAGCTCAAATTCTAATTTCGCCCCCACTTCCCCGCGCGTCGTATGCTATGTACCGATATGTTTGTAATCACTAATAATGTAAGTAGAAAGGTCGTTAGACACTTATTTCATTAGGTTTATCATATTTATGCCTGTTTCTTAACGCCAAGCCAGCCGCTTCTTATTTTTATCACGGTTATTTCCCATTTTAATTTTACGTCGTACTGTTGCGTAATGTATATTCTGATCGTAAGCGACAAAACTTCTCCCTTCAAAAGTCTAAGCGATACTAACGGGGCTAGAGATGGGTAGCTATTCAAGTAACTAACTAAATAGCGGCTATTCACAAAATAGCCACGGCTATGATATTCGTCAACACGATAACTAGCTATTGGCTACTTTAGCTAGAGGCGCTTCGGTTATCCGACAAGCTACGGCGCAGCGGGTAGCTGCTAGCTGCTACTGAGGACGCTACGTTATACAGCCTACAGATCGCACGTTTAACATACAGTTAAACGTGCGATCGATGCATCGAATTGAATCTTAATTCGCATTTCACATCGCCCTTATCTTTTATACATTCACGATATAACAAGAAAGTTAGGTTTATTATTTGTAATATCTACATAATAATTGTATTTTTATCCGTTGTCTTAATTAAAATGAACTTCCCTTCATACTTTCTTCAGGCTTAGGACTGACGATGAAACATTAGAGTACAAAATGAAAGTATAATGAAATATCATACAGTATAAAATGTTACATCGGCTTATTTCAAAGTTCATTTGATTTTATGTACAAATTTGAACTTTAGTCTATTTACACTTATTTTGTTTATATACAGTCTTAGATGCTATAATATTATACACTTTTTTTTAATTCAGCGTAAGCAGCAATGTGTTTAGATTTTAAATGGGCGGTTAGATTGCCTGTTGAACTATTATAACTAAAAAATCTTCTACATATATTACATTGTCCTTTATGAGTAATATTATTTTTCTGAAAATAAGTCCAAATACTACCTGGCATTTTTACTAAATTAAATTATATCGAAGTTCTAGAAAGTTCTTATTATTTACACTAATTATTTCTAATATTTACATAGTACGTACACAGCACTCAAGTTCCATAGTGTCAGGGCATAAATTCGATAAGCAGAACAAATAAAGCGAACACACTTTTGAATAAATAAACACAACCAAAGCAAAAGTACCTATTCGTCTGATGTTAAATTCAAATTAGGTCTACTGAGTGAAATGCAAGAGCAAAATGATATTGTTTTAAATTTCATTTAAAGCTTTGAATCAACATAAGTGAATTATCAACTACACGATTTAAAACATTATCGAGTATAAAATAAGGTTTACAATTACAACGATAACATCATTATAAATAAAAAATGGAGTAGCGCGACATCTATGGCATATCTTTTAATTTACTTGTACTGTTGAATGTTGTATAACATAATTAAATCTGAAACTACAGCAGTTTCTTCATTTACAGATATAGATGGAACTTTAAAATATAGATGGATATAATATTTCGACAGTTTTTAATAATTTAATTTAATAATATGTACGGCATAGTTATGAGGGAAAATCATTAATTTTCAAGAAAATATAAAATTAATAAGAAAATAAAAACAAAAGTCATTATTTTTTATTTATCTAAATATAAGTTCCGCGGCGAGATTCGAACGTAAATCACAGGGCAGTTGAGCATTGAATTCCTAGCCTAGCTACACTACAGTGGCACGCTAATGGTATCAACTATCGGTTGGTTAGTGTAATTTATCCAAATAGCTGAATAGCTGGTTATCTAGCTGACTATTCCACCACAAATAACTGGCTAGCTAGGTTATTGCAATTTTGGCTAGTTACCCATCGCTAAACGGGGCGACAGGAATGAAACTCAAGACGCCGATAGTTTAGGTAATTTCTTTTTACAGTGAAAATAATGGTATTTTAAAAAAAGTAAATAACATAAGCACTGCTTTATAGTTAGTTTAGTTAATATGCAAAGTTTCATGATCTTATTTAAAGTATTTTATGAATAACAGCGGTTTATTGTTTATTTTAGAGGTAACTTTGGAACGAAATCGTGTTTTCGTCTAACACAATCATTAACATTAATCCTCAACTTTACCATATATTTATTTCAAAATTAATGCTGCAATATTTTCGGCATAACGAAGGATCTTGCTAAGCCATTTGACATTATATTTCCCCTTAAGGTGACACCTACGGACTGTTACCAGCCATTCTCCCGCAAGATGGCGCTGAAGTTAACATTTTTAGTTTATTTGGATTTTGCGTAATTGGAAAATTATTAAGTCGTAGGAGTAGACCTTGCGGTTATCGGATATTACATTTTATTGGAATGGGTCATATCATTGCCTCAAAATCCACCCAATTCGACACAAATTTTGATTATAACATCTGTCATTGGGTGCGTTTGGCAGAAAAAAGCGCTAGCAAGCGCTTGTAAGCAAAATGGCGATCGTAAGCGGTAAGCGCTGTCAAATCGTAAGTAGCTATTTTCCTCCAGGACACGATGTTAGTTTTAACCGGGAATCTAACCTAATTTAAATATATGTTTGTAAAGTATTCATATTAAAAATTTACCAATCATGAATTTTGAATAGCATAGTATATGTTTATTCATGTCATTATATTACTTAAAACTAATATTGCACAAAACAACTTATAAACTCTACTTCAAAACAAATAAATTAAATAAGCAAAATGGCGGATTGTGTCAGCGCTACTAAAGTAGCAATCGTGTCCTGGCCGAAAACTATTTAAGCGCTTATAAGCGCTTGCTAGCGCTTTTTTCTGCCAAACGCACCCATTGAATATTGTGTCGTTTACACACACAGACGTATCTCTAAGTTTACGAAGATAGAACACTAGATGGCGTGTATGTAAAAAAATCAAGTTTTTAATTTTTCTGTATGTGTAGATTGGGTAGGCAGAAAGAACTACAAAACGCTATGTACGATTGTTATAAAAATAAAAGTTATATTTGTTGGCGTAAACTATTTAATTGATTTATAACTTTGGAAAATAAATTATGTCAACATTGATTACAATATAACGCAGTTTTATTTTATTACATTACACCGTTGAATTTTTTTCATTCAATTCTACGTGTGTGAATTTAAAAATTTATGTGTATATTTTACCTTTTAATGAATTTAAAAGAGCCGTGGTAGCTCAGTGGTTAACGCTCGCTGGAAATATAACAGAACGCGAGTAACCCGGGTTCGATCTCCGCCGGCACCAATGAAATTGTTAATTGCAATTTTAAGTGCTGATTTATCACGTGCTCGGCGGTGAAGGAAAACATCGTGAGGAAACCTGCATGTCTGAGGAATAAGAAAAAAATATTTCGAAGACATGTGAAGTTCGTCAACACGCATTTGGGCAGCGCGGCGGACACTTCCTTGCCCTAAACCCTCTCAGAAATGAGGGGAGGCCTGAGCCCAGCCGTGGGACGTATATAGGCTGTAACTTTAACTTTTAACACCATTGAATTTTTTATCAAAACAGAAGTACCTATTTGAAGCAACATAATTATGCTGATACATGCCTATTCATTCAAAATTAATAACACTGATGATTTGTAACAGTACCAATTATTACAATAATTAGACATTTCATAACCAACACGTAAGAAACTATAATTCATAAACAAGAGATAACAAAAAATCTATAACACGATTTATTTTGTGATAATAACCAGGAAGTTTGAAAGTAATATTTCCTAATTTCGAAGCACTCAACAAAAGCTTTTAGTAAAAAAAAATATAAATCCTATACCTACGAGCAATTCTTGTATATAATGATTTCTTATATTTACGCGAACACTACAATTGAAATAACACTAGTTTTTACGGAATTTATCGCGCATGTTTAACTTTTTAAATACCCGACGTTTCGAGAGCTTTACAGCACCCATGGTCACGGGAAGGACCGAGATGTTCAACGTCCAGATGTCATAGTTAACCGCGGTTACCATAGATTAAAATTTAACTTTTGTTCCGATCTACACAGTATGAAATTATGGTATCATGAAGTCTTGCAGTTGTATGCTTGGGTTGGGATTTAATTTTATTTATTATAGGATCCCAAGCAGATGGTGCCGTTGCCGGTGGAGCCAAACAACTAGTGACCTCATAAAGAAACACTCCGAAAAATTGGCTGCCGAGCTCCAACACGTCAAGCAAGTTTTGCATAACAACAAGCTTCGGGTCCCACGCCTACGTCACAGAGAACGAGTGAAGCCGGCCACAGTCGAGCGTGTACCTGCTGTACTGCCATATGTTAGAGGAGTCACTGACAAGATTGGCTACATCTTGTAGCCAATCTTGTCAGTGACTCCTGAACTAGTATTATTCAATTCTTGTATATATATATATATATATATATATATATATATATATATATATGTATTATCGGAATCTCGGAAACGGCTTCAACGATTTTCATAGAATTTAGTGTCCAGGGGTTTTTGAGGGCAATAGGCAATGAAAAACTGCTACAATATAAGAAGGTAAATTTTGACACTATATTAATGATCGTAATAGCTCAAGTGGATATCGCACTGTCGCGAAATCGTAGTGCCCTGGTTCGCGTCTTGTCTTAGATTTGAATTTTTTCCCTTTTTTTTTAAGTTCCCTTCCTTTGTGAGAAAGTCTATTATTTCGAGCCCTTTTTGTAGTATTTTTTAAAAATACGAAATTTTTATTGCACTCATGATTTTTCACTCCAATAACCAGTTCAGTTTTTTTCTATTATGTCGGTAAGATCCAAAAATATTCTTCATATTTTATCAGTATGTATTTTTTATTTAAATATCACTTCCAAAACACATGATTTCCAAAAAAAAAACCGAGAAATGCTCGGTCATCCAGGTACTATATAATATAACTATAAAATATATCAAGAAAACTAATAACAAGAATTATTTTAAAAGACTAGTTCGAGAGTACTGTCGTAAGAATAATACCACCTGACTATCCGACTATTGTTTTTGTGTTTTTTTTTTTCTCTTTCACTTTATAATTAATATTTTGTATAATGTATTTTAATATGTATTGTGTTATTTTATTTTTGTCTCATAATATTTTATTTACTTATAGTTTTGTATGGAAGTACCCGTTTATATATTTATTATTTATCCTATATTATATATTAAGTAAGTATGTATATTTTACTAACTGTATATCTATTCTATTCATTTTGTTTTATATCATTATTATTTATTTATGAAGTGATTGATTACACCTGCCACAGTTTCTCAAATCATCCAGGGTTGACTGGCAGAGAATGCCATAAGGCATTAAGTCCGCCCTTTATATCCCTTAGTATATAAGGTTTATAATGAAGATTAAATAAATAAAATAAAATATAATATATACAAATCTTCCTTCAATTCTACAGTTTAGTTCCATTCTACGCAACTTGGCACCACCGTCGCAATTTGTACTCTGCTTAAGGACGCCATTTTGAGACGCCATATTGTGTTAATGTCAAATGATCAAATCAAAATCATATTGTCAAAAATCAAAACTATCGGTGGTATTGATTGCCGCCATTATTTATCCAAATTTTCCTCAATGAGGGTTTTCTGAAATGTTCCCCGTGAGATGGCAGCGCTGTAGTGTCAGGTCCAACTACCTGTCAAAACACTTACACGATTTATATTTTTCGATCATTTTTTTGGTTTATTTATCCTTAAAAACGTTACAAACAGAATATTGTTTTCCAAAATGCCACAGTGTTGTGCAGTGCCTATGTGTGCAAATAAAAAAGGAGGGCATAAGTTCCCTACAGAAGATAAAAACCGATTAAAACAGTGGCTTGTAGCCATTCGCAGAGATAAATTTACTCCAACGAAAAATAGCCTCGTTTGCAAAAGCCACTTCACAAAGGATGATTACCAGCTACCGAAGGACTCAGTATTAGAAAAACGTAAGAATATTTTGTACTTATTTATAATGATAAGCTTCAGTTAAGTCACCTTGATTATATCTGTGCGCGACTAACCTTCAATGATGTAGTGTAAACGTTTTTTAGTACTTGCCTTATCAAAAATGATTTCATTATGACATTATATTTATTGAATTATTATTCCAGCCAGGCCTGTGTTGAAAAAATGTGCAGTGCCAAGTCGATTCCCATGGATTGACCAAAATTCTAGTTTGCATCAAAAAAAGAAGGAGCGGCATCAAAGGCGTTTGGCGCGAAATGAAAGGAAAATTAGTGTCCAAGTACACATAAACAATGAAAAAGAGAAGGATGACACCTTCCTCATGGAAACTACAAACTTTTTCGAAGTAGAAATTGAATTCGAGAAGAAACAGAATGATGTTGGTATCCAATGTGATTTATGTGGAAGTGATAATCTCAAAACACTTAAAGAATGTCTTCAAAATGAAAATAAAAATAAAAAATCTTCAATTGCAAATGTGCTAGATATAACCAATGCGGCCGAAGTACAGTTTTATACTGGTTTCCAAGATTATGAACATATCAAATTCATATTTAGTATTTTTGGAGATGAAGTAAATTGTTTAAAATATTATCCTCAACTGAAAACATTGAAGGTGCCGTTTCTAAACCCTTGTGATCAATTCCTTCTAGTGTTAATTAAATTACGCCGGAACATGCTATTTACAGAACTCGCCTTTCGATCGAAGATTAATAAAACGGTACTAAGTAACATTTTCATAACATGGATCAATTACTTATATTGTAAATTGAAAGAGTTAAATGTTTGGGTGCCAAAACAATGCATAGATAAAAATATGAAATACTATGGCAAGATTAATCCATGCACTGTGATAGTAGATTGCACGGAAATAAAAATAGAGAAGCCCAAAAATCCACTTACACAACAGCTTACATATTCCACTTACAAATCAGCAAATACTCTAAAAGTTTTAATTGGGATTTCAGCATCAGGCTGCGTTACATTTGTATCCGATGCATATGGTGGATCTACGAGTGATCGTGAATTGTATGAAAAATGTGGACTTATTGATAAACTTGAACCTAATGATATCATTTTTAGTGACCGTGGCTTTAATGTACAAGACCTAGTGTGCCATAAAGATGTTACAGTTAATGTGCCAGAATTTTTAAAAAATACTGATGGACAATTTGAGACTTCTCAACTGACAAGGTCAAAAAATATATCTTCAGAACGGATACACGTTGAAAGGGTCATTGGTTTGGCTAAAACTTTTAAGATCTTAAGCGGCAAGTTGGATTCAAAATTGGTGCCTTTAGCAGATAGAATAATATTTGTATGTTTTATGTTAACCAATTTCAAAAATAATATTATAAAGTAAAATATGTTTTTTTCAATTTTATTTAATTGATGTCGCTTTTAACAGTACTGTATTAAACATACTTTATTAAATAATAACAAGAATACAAAATTAAACTTTGTTCTAATTTCTATCACATAGAATCTTACAATATACTATAAAAATATATTAACAATCATACATATTTTTTGCTATCTTTGGCAACATAAATTGAAAAAAGAAAGCTTTTACTCGAGGGATTATAATATTTTGTATAAATGAATCATTTTTTTTAACATTTATTATTTTTTCATCAACATTAGTCCATATAAATAAATCACAACAATCTCTTCCTGTGACAAGTAACTGCGTTTGGATTTGGTAATAATAGTTGCTTGTTTCTTTCAGTTGCAAATCATGCTCTAAATGGAAATAATTGTTGGATCCAATCATTTCATCCTTTATGGAATATGGACATTTAACTTCTAAAATTTTGTTATCTCCAATTAATCCATCAGGAGAAGCGCCAATGAAAGGGTACTGCACAGAAACATATAAACCACAGCGTTCTACTTTTTTTCCAGTTTTCCCCTCATATGCTTCAATTGCTGTGGTTTCCATAGACTTGCCCCATTCTAAGGCCGTGCTTACTATTTTCTTATTACATATAAGGCTTTGTGCATACTTTTCTTGGTCCTTTTTAGCAGTAAATTTACAAATCTCACCGACTCTTGAAGCAGTCACTCGAAAAGATCGTTCTGTATGCCATAACTTTGTCTTCGTCTGATTTTTAGTTTTCTTTTCAATTTCCTTTGCTGAGTCAGGTGTAACCTGTTAGGGGCAAAGGATAAGGAAAGTATGAAAGTATAAACCTAAACAAACATCTACAATCCCTATGCAAGTGCAATTAATATTGATGATTACATAATATACTAAATAATAAAAAAATATAGTAGCTACAACTTCTCATGATTCACCACCTCGCTTGCTACAGTACAGTCAATAAGATTGTACAAGTCGTAGCTACTATAATAAATAAATTCATCTGGAATAAATGGCTTACAGATATTTTATTAAGAATAAGTTGATGATGTAAAGGAAAAGGTAGGTAATCATGGTCATGTATCACATCTTGCATGTTTGCACTGTCCAAAATTCCACATAATCCTATTCTTTTTTGTGACAATGAGCAGTAGTTAATGACTTTATTTCTAACTGTTGTAGCCCATTCTTTTCCCTGACTGATAAAGGACTGTGGTCTTGGATCATAGCACACACTTCTTTTCTTTTTTTTGCAAACATTATATTCTGCTATTTCATATGAAAGGTTCTCTGCTTTTTTCGGCGAAACATCAAGTTTATTTTTTTTAGGTACATGCCATACTTGTTTTTTTTTGTGTTGGAGTCATTTTAATTAACCATATATTCTGCTCTCGGAATTTGAGTATAGCATAGCACAAAACTGACACATGCTTGCAAATGGCTTTTGGTCCTTTCCCTGCTACACATTCACACACCGATTGTATAATAGATCCACTTCCATTACATATGGCAATGGAAGCAAAATAAGTGAGGGCTTTTGTATTTTCAGAATGGACTTGACCTTTGAAAAATATATGTGTACTAGTATTTGCGGTCACTAATGCGAGTAGGTAGTTATTTTGCAGCATATTATAACCTCTTCTGTGCACTGCAGAATAATCTGACATTCCTATGCCGTCTTTATACAATTCAAGGAAATACGTATTTATGTTAATAATGTCAAAATTGGGTAAAACTGTTTTTGAATCTACACTTTTGTATAACTTTTCTTCTGGCCATTCTATTACATAATTAATCTCACTTAAGAGATGAGAATTATCATTTTCATTTGATTTGAAGTTGTTGTTTCTGTCATAGTCATTTAGCCTGGAATATATAATATACATTAATCAACAACAACTCACTAAAACACAAATAACTTCAATTTAGTAGTTAAAAAAAAACAATCAAATTGTGGAAACAAATAGAAGTAGATTATGTTTACATTTCAATGAGCTTTTCTTTAGTACCAGTGACTTTTGCGCCTCTCTTTTTGAGCTCAATTTTCAGTTCGGCAACCTTTCTTTGGCCGTAATCCATAATAAAATCAATAACTCTTCCAAATACATAAAATTTCACTAAAAAAATAATACGTTCGGTAGGAATCTGTGCTATCTGACAGCTGTTTGGACCTGACGCATACGAAGCACCGCCTGGCGGCAAAAAAAGTATCGGAAACCCTGATTATTACAATGTACTGTTTTTGTGCTGCTCGTGTAAATATTGCATATACCATCATAATGGTATACGAAAAGTGTTGTGTTGGTGGTTGCAATACAACACGTGAAACGCACCGGCTTTTCAGATTCCCTAGGAACAATAATTTAAGAAACTTGTGGATGTCTTTCATAGTGCCGACAAATCTTCAGCTCATTGTACTTTCCAAAGAACAGTTACTTTACAAACGTGTCTGTGAAAAGCATTTTGATATATTTCAGTTCGGCAATGAAGGCAGAAGACTTCGATACTCTTACGCGTCCTTGCTTACTGACAATGAAATAGCTTAAGGTGTGCCTCTGACTGCAACAGGTGAGTCATTTTATTACTTTCAACCATGGTACTTAAAGGAGAAGGAGACGTCTCTATACATTGTTGGGCCCAAGTATTAACAAGATTTGTCAATGTAAGAACTGAGTAATTGTAGAGTAGTATTTTTCACCATAATTACTTAAATATTATATAAATGCAGGATCAGTAAAAAATCA
This sequence comes from Parnassius smintheus behrii, assembly GCA_036936625.1. NCBI lineage: Eukaryota > Metazoa > Arthropoda > Insecta > Lepidoptera > Papilionidae > Parnassius > Parnassius smintheus. Next base: position 23,687,804 of record JAUPFT010000026.1, on the reverse strand, counting down.
CCAAAAAAGCTATGGTTAATAATAAAACGGATTGGTGAAACAATTAATGAAAGTTAAAACAACAACTAAGTGAAGTGAATATTAGGGATTTTTTATATAATAAGGGTGACAAACGAGCACACAGTCCAACTGATGGTAAGTGGTTGCTGTGGCCTATGGACATCTACATCTATCTTCGATTATGAATCAAAATGCAGATGCGTTGTCACCCGTGAGGACTAAGATGGAATGCCTCGTTTCCAGTTAAAAGGGGTCTCCTGTTCTCTACACTCACCATACGAAACACAGCGGCGTTAAGCTGCTATTTTATGCTGGTATTCTCTGAGAGTGTGGTCCCTCCCCGGTCGAGCCGACCCATTCGTGCTACAACTATACCAGTAATATACCTGCAGCATGGCTCTACCACATAATAATAATAATAATAATCAACATTATTAATAAATACATAGAACTATTAGAAAGTTCTTCTTGTTTTATGTAGTCCCTCTTGGGTAAAAGCCTCCTCCAATTTGAGCCATTCTTCACGGTTTTTAGCAATTTGCATCCATTCTTCTCCTGCTATGTTAATGATGTCATCCACCCATCTTTTCCTTTGCCGACCCACACTTCTCTTGCCTAATGGGCCCTTCCATTTTGTTGTTTGGTAGGTCCATCTTTTGTCCTGGTATCTAGCTATGTGTCCTGCCCATTTCCATTTTTGTGTTTGACTATGCTGAAGTGCATCCGTTAATTTCGTTTTCTTTCGAATATCTATGTTTCTCGTTTTTTGTATTTTCCTTAGTTTAAGGATGCTCCTCTCCATGGGATGTTGGCAAGACAAAATTTTGTTTTTCACTCTTTCAGTGTACACCCATGTTTGGCTTGCATATATAGACTTGGGAGGATACACAAGTCCATTATGACCTTTTTCGATCTTAGGCTGTAATTTCCGTTGAGAATTTCTTTTTGAGCCCAATATTTTTTCCACACTATATTTATTCTTCTGTCTATTTCTTTTTCAGTGTTGTTTAGTTCGAAAGATATCAATTTGCCTAAATATACATAATCATCAATATATTCAATGGATTTTCCTTCTATTTTGATTGGTTTTTTGGAGCTGTTTGTAATTATTTTTGTTTTAGCTGTATTCATTTGAAGTCCTGCTTTTTGGCTTTGGGTGTTCAGGCTCTGAAGCATGCTTTCTAATTCAGTCGCAGATTCACTAAATAGAGCTATGTCATCAGCAAATCGTAAATGTGTTAATCTTCTATTTAGTATCCATATACCTTTGTTTTTCCATTCTAGGTTTTGAAATATGTCTTCTAGGATGGCTATAAATAGTATGGGTGAAAGAGGGTCACCTTGCCTCACTCCTTTCCCAATGTCAAACTCTTCTCCGTGTCGTTCTAGTTTTATTTTGCTTGTACTCTTAGCATATATGTTCTTTAGCACACTTATGTATTTTTCGTTTATTTTGTTTTTTCTCCTTCCATATACAAGAGTGTGATATGCTGTCAAAAGCCTTAGCATAATCTACAAATGCTATGTATAACGGCATGTTATATTCTTTGTATTTTTCTATCATTTGTTCCATAGCGTGTATGTGATCCATTGTTGAGTAGCGTGGTCGGAAGTCTGCTTGCTCTATTGGTTGGTTTCTGTCTATGTCTGGGGCTATTCTACTTAGGATTATCGAAGAGAACAATTTATAGATTGAAGATAGTAAACTAATTGGTCTATAATTGTTGATGTCAAGTGGATTTCCTTTTTTATAGAGCAGTATTATGTTTGAGCTGCACCATTGTTTTGGTATTTGTTCTTGTTGTATGATTAAGTTGAATAGTTTCGTCAGGTAGCTTACTAGAATAGGTGACCCAAGTTTTAGAGCTTCATTTGTGATTTTATCTGGCCCTGGGCTTTTTTCAGACTTTAGTCTTTTTATATGCCTTTCTATTTCCCCTTCAGTTATAGGAGTTAAAGTTGCTTCTTCCAGTTGGGATTCTCTTTTATGTTTACTTTCCAGTTGTTCATCCTGAGTTTCATCTTGAGATGTTCTTCTGTAAAGCTCTGAGTAGAAAGTTGTTGCACGCTTTACTATGTCTTCTCTGTTTCTTGTTTCCTCTTTTCCATCTTGTAGACCTTGTATCCAAGTTTTATGCGTTGACAGCTCTTTAAGAGCTCTCTTTGAACTTTTATATGTTGCTATATTTCTCTCTATGATTATTCTTCTATGTCTTTCGTAGTCTTGCCTGATTGCTCTGTTTGTTTTCTTATATAGTTCTTTTAATTCGTGTCTCATTTGTTTGGATTTTTCTCTTTTAGATAGGAGTTCCGTACGTTTAGAAATCAGTTCTTGTGTTTGTTCGGTAATAATTTTAGGTTTTTTGTTACTGGTTTTAAATGCTTTATCCTGTTCTAGACTATTTGTGATGGTTTTTTCCAGCTCGCTGCTCAGAGTTTGTACATTTTCTGTGTTCTTCATTATTTCTTCTAGTCTTGTTGTATTTTCTTTTAGCTTTTCTAGATAAGTTTCTTTTTCTTTTGGAGTCTTTAGCATATTATGTGGGGCTTTAAATGATTTCCTGTTCATTTTTGGGGTCCGGAGATTCAGTGAACATCTGACCATTTTATGATCCGATGGGAAGTTTATATTGTTTAAAACCTCAAGATTTGTGATTACTTTGGGGTTGTAACTTAGTATGAAATCAATTTCATTTTTTGTGTTGTTGTCTGGAGAAATCCAGGTCCATTTGCGAGAGTTTCTCTTTTTGAAATATGTATTCATCAATGATAGTTTGTTTTCATATGGGTATTGAATTAATCGTTCCCCACATGGATTTCGTTGACCATATCCGTACCGTCCCATTATCATATGTTCTTCATGTTTTGGGTACCCAATTTTTGCATTTAAGTCTCCAATCACTAGTAATGTCTTATCTGCTTGTTCTTGCGCTTTTTGTAAATCCATGTAGAAACTTTCAATTTCTTCCTCACTGGAGCTCTCAGTGGGGGCATAAACTTGAATAATAGACGGTGATACCTTGTTGAAGCTCATTTTTAACAAAGCAACTCTTTCTGATATGCCTACAAAGCTCACAATATTTTGTTTCAATGTTTTCTTTACTAAGAAGCCTACGCCATGGAGTCCCAATGTCTCACCAATGTAACAGAAAATATATTTGTTATGTTCTTCTATACTGTACCCTAGTCGTTTAATTTCGGCGAGCCCTATGATGTCCCAGTTAATTTTGGCTATTGCATTATCTAATTCTAATAGTCTTGTCATTGATGATAGTGATCTTACGTTATAGGTGCATATTTTTAAGTTGTGTAATTCTTCGGATTCATAGTTTAGATTTTCAGATTTTTCTGCTCTTATAATTATTGGTTTTATTCAATGGAGGGTTGTGGTCTTCTTCCCCCACGGTGACCAGCCGGCTTGGGGTTCTGATTGTTTTATTTTTATTTTGTTGTGTTGTTTGATTTGTCTTATCCAGGTTCCAGTTGAAGGAGGCAGTTTTTAGTTTTTTGAAGTTTTTGGTTCAGACACCGATGATGCGCTACCTCGTGCTGCATAATTGAGTATGCTTGGTTTTACTAATCCTTGTGTATTATTTGCCAACGGCTCCTCAATATGTTTGTCAGTAAACTGTTTCTTCTTGGTGTTTTGTGCCATTGTTTCTGGTGAATCTACCTTTTCTCTTTTCCTTTTCTCGCGGTTAGAATCTTTTGGGTTTTTTACTACTAACTTATCGTATTTCAGATATGCTAAATTTCCCTTCTTTCTTTCTTCTTCCAGCATTGGTTGGAGATTTTTGCGAGTTTTTAGAACCTCTTTAGGAAAGTCTTCTTTAAGATAGATGCCTTTGGGCAGGTTAGATTTGTTCTTCTGGATAAGATGTTTTTTCCATGTTGTTGTCAATGACACCACTACCAGTCGATTTTTATTTGAACGTTGCCCAATTCTATAGACTTTGGCTATCTCTTGACTGTCTAGGTGTACACCCGTCTCCACTGTTATTTCTTTCAAATAGTCTACTAATTCACACTCTGTTTTTTGTTTCTCTTCTATTCCGAAAAATACTAAATTGTTCTTTCTCTTTTCCTTTTCCATGAACTCTATTTTCTGTTCAAGGTTTGTTATTTTCGTTTTTAAGGTTTTGTTTTCTTCCAAGAGTGCTTTCATTTTTTCGTTGAGTGCTTGCATGACATTATTGGTGACATTGGCGGTTATTGTCAAAATTTGTTGGTTTAGCTTCTCGTCAAGTTTAGTTAGCAACAATTTCATACTTTGATCCATATTTATTTTGGTAGAATTTTAAATTTTTTCTACTGACAACACTAGAACTATCAAAATACAGTTCCTTCATATACAGAGTAATCTATGGATCCTTCGTTCATTCAATATTGTCAGGTTGGCACCATAGATAAGATGTTTATATGGGAAGTTGGCACTACGTTTGTGACAATGTCAGATGGACGCACTTTTTTCTTTTTGTAGGTTATCTTTATAATAAATGTTCTTGATTTCACTATATACACTATTTTCCACTGAGATTTCTTCGTAATTTGGAGTTATAGTGGGTTTCTTCGGATATTTTCGCAGTTTTATGGTTAATTAACTAGTTTTAATAGCAATTGTGTATTATTTTCGACGGAGCTGATTTTATACGTGTTTACGTCTACAATACCGGAACCGGAAAAAACAACCCACCACCACATACAATTGCCAAATAACTTAGTAATATGATAATATAGATCACTTTTCAATTACGATTATATTACTAAACTGTCATTAACAGTAGCCATACAGCGTTAATACATACAATACAGAAGTATACATTATTTATTTATTCCTTAATTTTGGGTTTATGTATAAGAATAAAATCACAAATATTGTTGGTTTTCAGGAGTAGAAATCTAATGCTGATGTAGTGAGACAAATGTTGACAGAAGATACAAAATGTACACATTGGCAAAAAGGTATGATAAATTTGGTTTATTCTTAGACATAATTAGGTAAGTTTCAACTATCTATTATATCTATATTCAGTATATCTATCCTCAAATCACGATAAGAGTTCTTTGTTCTTCATCTAATCTAAAGATTACAGTTCCACTACACTTCAATGGTTTTATCATCAACTCCTTTAGTATTGAGGTTACACTTATTTGGAACTCCGTGCCTGAAGACATTGAGAAAGCTCCTGATAATTGATGTATACCATGTTAATATTTATATGTTTTTTATTTCTTGTTTACTGCATCTAGTACTTTATTTTCACCACAACATGGGTTGACTGATGCCTGCCGTGAACTGCCGTGAAGCCACCCTTTGTTACCTTAATGTAAATAATATAGAGTTTATGATTATCATTAAGTCATAAAATATGAATATTGGACTTTATTTTTATTTATTTGTTTTCAGGTTATGTGGTGTAGAAAATGAAATTAAAGAAGAGATGTTTTTTTAATTTTTGTAAAAGAATGGCCAGGTTTTTACCCCTGATGAAAAATAAATAGCATTGCTTCTAATAAAAAATAACTTGAAAAGTAAAATATTAAGCACTTAAATATGATTCCTGTGGTTTAATTTGCTTTATCTAATGAATTATAAATATTGCTCTGTTTCTCGTCAAATTGTACTTATATATGTAAAATGTTATGTACAATTTTCTAATTTGTTTATAAAACTTAATGTGCCTTTAATTTAATCCTAAGGTTACATGTGTATGTATATGATGTTGGTGTGGTTGAATAAAAAATAAATAAGGTAGATGTATTATAATTGTTTCATTAAGTAATATTATTCCTGTATAAGGCACTTATGTCGATATCGAGAAAATAAGAACACCACTAAACATCGATATCGATAATTTGAAGGATGTGTGATTGCAATCCCTAAGCTATACATAGCTATACTAAATTGTATAGTCATTACTCATCTGTCAAAATGGGCGACTGCAGCGCCAAAAGGCGTAGTTGGGAAACTTGACTAAAAGTTACTGTCGTATCTGTAGCTTGCTACATATTTATTTATCTATAATTCTATATGAATTGGGTTGCGTTCGGAACACAAGATCTAGAACACTAAAATGTACAAAAAACTTAAGTACCTCTTTATTTCAATGTTATCTTTATATTCCTGGTAGGATTGGCCGACAAATAAGAAAAATATAACTCAGATTAGAATAAGCTATTTATTTATTAAACAATAAAGCACGGAACGGAAAAAAGGATTTTATGTAACTGAATTATATTTGTTTCTGAACGCACGATAACCGTGAACTTGAGCTCTCCAAATATAACAAACTAATAATGTGCGTCTGTCTGAAACTGTTTGCAAAATGCGTAAAGGGTGTTTAATGTAACCCGGCAAAACCATATTTAGCAAATGTTTGCAAGTTTAATTTTGTGACTACTTTGGTAGTTTACCGATTTATAATAATTCTATTATTGTTCACCAAAAACATATTCAAACGCATTCATATATGAAACACTGACACGTATAACGTAGGTAATCTGTATTGCGACGATATTTCAGAAAAATCACGGTCCAGCCTGCTATTAATAATACTACCGAAAACATATTTGCGTTTTTAGAATTATTAATTACTGTTACGAGCTTGAGGTTCGTGACAATAAAAACTGCCGATTGAATTACCAAAATTTACACTTTTATTACCTAACACCAATTAAAATTTAAAACACTAATAATTAATCACACTGATTCACTTTATTTCGCTCCGAAGCTTCGCTTGTCTCGCCAAATTCAATACTGCTCCGATCGCGGCATTCAGCGGGTTTAAATACACTTTTACGCCGAAACATCCAGAAAATTCAAGTAAATACGCGCGCCAACCGACCAGGCGCCGAAAGTTCGAGTGTAGGGCTTCTAGAACGTATAGTTCTTCAATTCGATACTAGATGGCGCTGTCGGTTGAAAGATTAGTCATGTCATTTTCTGGAAAGCTCTCCTCGCTCTGTTACCCGACACTAGATGGCGCTAGTGCCAGACGTCAAATAGGTGCGCTACACTGCCCCCTCCTAAGAAAGACATGCTCGTCTCGAACATTATCGGCTCCATAATAACGCGCCAGGCGATCCACATGGACGATCTTAGAAGTCCCTCTTGCGCCTTTCTGTATCCGGTAGGTTAAATCGTTGATCCTGGTCACAATCCGGTACGGGTCGTCCCATTTAGCTTTAAGCTTAGGAGATTTCCATTTGCTGCGGAATGGATTATGCATCAACACTAATGAACCTTCGTCGAACCCTTTGTTGTTCATTTTGCGGTCGTACCGGGTTTTCATCTTTTCAGATATTTGCTGGCCGATTGTCTGACGTGCTCATAAATGTCATTCATTTTGTTCCGCAAGTCATTTGCATAATCGGTTATACTGCGTGGGGCATCAGGTGGTATCCCGGTGATCAGGTCTGCAGGCAGCCGTAATTCTCTTCCAAAGTTTGCGAAAGCTGGTGTCACTGATGTACTTTCGTGTACAGCGCTTCGATATGACAACAAAAACGGTTGTATGTGCTTGTCCCAATCTCGTTGCCGATTGTGTACAACTTTAGCTAGGTTACTTACTTACTTACTTATCGTCACGCACAATCCCTAACGGGGTAGCCAGAGAAAACAGATCGCCAAGTGTCACGGTCCTTACATACTTCTTTCGCTTCTTTCAGGTTCATTAACTTCCTCATACATGCACGTCTAGGTATCCGAGTACTCTTGACCCTCCCCTCTTCGAGCAATTTGCTCACATGGTCTTCGAAAGTTAGTCTCGGTCTACCTCGACACCTTTTAATATTTACTTTCGCTCTATATATTTTCTTCACCATTCGGTCTTCACTCATTCGTTCAACGTGCCCAAACCATTGGAGTACGCCCCTATCAATTTTTGTGATAAGGTCATCTTTCAATCCTGCCATATTGCGAATCTCTTCGTTTCGCTTTCGGTCGGCTATGGTAACGCCACACATTTTACAAAGAGATCGCATCTCCACTGCATTCAACTTGCTTTTATGCTTCTTCTGGCATACCCAGGTTTCGCTGCCATATAACAAAGTCGGTACCAACACTGCGTTATGTATTGCAAGGCGTGCACTCTTCACCACGCCTTGCCTTTTTACTAATGCATTCAGGGCACCATTGACTTTGTTTCCGGCAGCGACACGCCTATCCACATCTAAATCACATCTTCCATCCCGGCTGAAAGCACTCCCCAAGTATACAATTTCATTTACCTGTTCTAGACATTACCTGTTCTAGACATTTAGCTAGGTACCTCACCAATGTCTGATTAAATCGTTCTACCATTCCATCAGATTGCGGGTGATAAGAAGTCGTTCTTGTTTTATGAGTACCCAACTCGGCAAGTTTCCTGGAATATTTGAGACTCAAAATTCCTTCCTTGATCGCTGTGAATCTCTAAAGGTACTCCGAAACGACAGAAGACTTCATGATTTCATTTATCTGCAACTGTTGAAGCTTCTTGATTTGGAATGGCGAAGACTTCTGGCCACTTAGTGAAGTAACCCATCACAACCATGAAATACTTGTTACCGCTTTCACTCTTCGGAAACAGCCCCGCCACGTCAATGGCTATTCTCTCCCATAGTGCACAAACATTGTACAACTTCAATGCACCTCTACTACGAGTCTGAGGTCCCTTTACAGCCGCACAACTTGTACAGTTGCGACACCAGTCCTCGACATCGTTTCGACAGTGGACCCAGTAAAACCGTTCTCGGATCTTCAGTAGAGTTCGTTTAACTCCCAGATGGCCTCCTGAACAATCATTATGGTACAGCTGTAGAACATCCGGTACTTTAGCTTTAGGGACAACCATTTGCAAATGACAGCTGTCTCCCTGAACATTTTCCCATTTACGGCACAGAACTCCATCCTGAAGCAGCAAGCTGTCCCACTGGGCCCAATAGCTTTTAGTGGTCGAACTCATCGCTGAGACGTGGCTCCACTTGGGCTTGTGAGCACTGGCCTTCATCCATTTCAGAATTGGCTTCATGTCCGGATCTTCCTGCTGTGCATGTTGTAAGCTGTCCTGCCATTCGTTGCTGAGGTGGTCTGTCTTGAGCATCCTTACGGATACCACTTCCTTACCCTCTTGCCTAGTACTGTTCTTGCAATCATCAGGATGAGGTCTTTTTGAAAATGCCTCGCCATTTCCCGCTGCAGTGTCCGATAGTAAAGTCGTATTCCTGCTTCTACTGGACGGTGCTGTAAGCCGCACTACAATCTCGAGATCGATCACCTTACCTTTTTACAGATTGCTTATAGGGCGGCTGGGTCGAAGATGGCCCTTTTCCCCACAACCATAGCACCTAGGGCTGTATCCTTTGTTGCGTTGTAGCTGCTGCAACCTCCCTGACTCGATGGGAACGATGATCCTGCCGCACGGCTTCCACCTCCAGTGCATGGGCCAAGGCGTCCTTAAGCGTCTCGTGGTGCCCGAGCCTCACAGCAGCTCTGACTTCCAGGTCGCGGATGCCGTCGATGAATGTCTACACCAGGTGCCCTTCCACCAGGTACAGACCGGTATGCTTTTCGCACTAGCTTCTCCACCTCTAGAGCCCACTGCTGCAGGTTTTCGTTAATGCGCTGCACGTGATCTTTAAGCTGCGCACGAAAGATGTGTTCCAGGTGAGCGCTGCCATATCTCGCCTCAAATGCCTCAAGGATTTGCTCATAAGTCACTTCCTCACCGAGAGCTTTCAGAGCTGTTAAGGCCTGGTCGCGCAAGCCTAGTGTGAGAGCAGTCATGGCCTGACTTTTATTCCAGCCGTTCGCCTTCATAACAGCCTTTTGCCAGCCTTCATAAAAGAATTTTGTAGGCTGACCAGGAAGAAGTCCAATCGAACGGTGGCACCTTGAACCCACGTAGCGAAGGTGTTGTAGCTACTACGGGAGCTGTAGTCCCATCTCCAAGTTTGAGTTCGTCCAGTGATTTCTTCATGTCAGCCATTACGTTGTCAACCCGATTGTTTACTTGGTCGATTCGGGTTTCAGCTTCTGATAGGCGGTTGTCATATTGAGCAACCTTATCCTTCACCTCTCGTATCTCTTTTCCGAAGGTAGCGTGAAGGTCCTTCACGATGAGCATCTGCTCTTCCAACCGACGGGCCTGTTCCTCTTGTCGGCGAGCCTGTTCATCCTGTCCGCCCCGCAGCTGCTCTTCCAAACGACGGACCTGTTCCTCTTGTCCGCTCTGCAGCTGCTCTTTCAACTGACGGACCTGTTCCTCCTGTCAACGATGTAACCTACCGGATACAGAAAGGCGCAAGAGGGACTCCTAAGATCGTCCATGTGGATCGCCGGGCGCGTAATTATAGGGCCGATAATGCTCGGGACGAGCATGTCTTAGGAGGGGGCAGTGTTGCGCGGCTAAATTGACATCTGGCACTAGCGCCATCTAGTGTCGGGTAACAGAGCGAGCAGAGAGCTTTCCAGAAAATGACATGACTAATCTTTCAACCGACATCGCCATCTAGTATCGAATTGAAGAACTAAACTTTTTAGAAGCTCTACACTCAAACTTTCGGTGTCTGGTCGGTTGGCGCGCGTATTTACTTGAATATTCTGGATGTTTCGGTGATAATGTGTATTTAAAGGCGCTACAATACGCGATCGGGGAAGTATTGAATTTGGCGAGACAAGTGAAGCTTCGGAGCGAAATAAAGAATAAAATAAAGAAAATTAGAGTGTTAATTTAGGTAATTCTATCGGCAATTTTTATTGTGACGAACCTCAAGCTCGTAACAATATGTATTAAAATGCGTCTGTCAACACAGCGAATCGGGTTTGTAGTAGTGATTAACTGATAATACGACGTAATTGCCTGTATGTGTGCTCCCGGCGACGCCGAATCTCGTACAAAAATAGTGTTACGAGCTTGAGGTTCGTGACAATAAAAATTGCCGATAAAATTACCTAAATTAACACTTTAATTTACTTTACACAAATTAAAACTTAAAACACTAATAATTAAACACACTAATTCACTTTATTCCGCTCCGAAGCCTCGCTTGTTTCGCCACTTCAATACTGCCTCGATCGCATCTTGCAGCGCCTATTTATTTAAATTAGCAAAGAAGCATCCGGAATATTCAAGTAAATGCGCGCAAAGGGACGAGTGTGCGAGTGTAGATTTTCTAGAAACTTAGTTCTTCGGATGGCGCTGTCGGTTGAAAGATTTGTGATGTCATCTTCTGCAACGCTCCCCTCGCTCTCGTTCCTGACACTAGATGGCGCTAGTGTATCGTCGACTTGAGCGCGTAACACTGCCCCCTCCTAAGACATGCTCGTCCCGAGCATTATCGGCCCCATAATAACGCGCCAAGCGATCCACATGGACGATCTAAGGAGTCCCCTTTGCGCCTTTCTGTAACGGCTCCGCAATGTCAAGGGATGTCCTATCCCGTGGTGCACCAACATTGTACAATTTCAATGCTCCTCTACTCCGTGTCCCGGGTCTCCTCACAGCCGCACAACTTGTACATGTACGACACCAATCCTCGACATCGTCACGATAATGGACCCAGTAAAACTGTTGTCGGACCTTCAGTAGAGTTCGTTTAACTCCCAGATGGACTCTTGAACGACCATTATGGCATAGCTGTAGAACATTCGGCACTTTAGCTTTAGGGACCACCATTTGCAAACGACAGCTGTTTCCTCGACCATTGTCCCATTTACGGCACAGGACTCCATCCTGAATCAGCAAGCTGTCCCACTGGGCCCAATAGCTTTTCGTGGTTGAACTCATCGCTGAGACGTCCCTCCACTTAGGCTTGGTAGCAAGGGCCTTCATCCATCCCAGAATCGGCTTGATGTCCGGATCTTCCTGCTGTGCATGACGTAGGCTATCCTTCCACCCGTTGCTGAGGTGGTCTGTCCTGAGCATCCTCACGGATACCACTTCCTTACTCTCTTGCCTACTACAATGGTTGCAATCTTCAGGACAAGGTCTTCTTGACAATGCATCTGCGTTGCCGTGAGATTTCCCGCTGCAGTGTTGGATAGTAGTCGTATTCCTGCTGCTGCTGGGCGGTGCTGTAAGCCGCACTTCCTGGAGGTGGGCAAAGTGTATCATTTTTGCGATTGGAACATTTGCATCTCGATCACTGAAATGTTCCGAAGCACTGATATGTTTCATTTGGATCATCGACTCAAAAGATATAAAATACAGAATGTTACGAATACATTAAGTTGCGTCGCGGGCGTTTATTACTGACTGATTCAGTGAAATGTTATGTGGCAACAATGCTGAATGATATAAGTGCTTAGGTTATTTTTATCATATATTCAGTTATTGTGATTTATTGTGTACATACCGTAATAAGGTTGTATATAAAATCGATCCTCCTTTATATTTTATTAAGACTTAGGACTGCCGGCTAGTCCTTAATTTATGGCAAGCTGGCGTATTATTTATGATGAAAAGGAAGAAAGTAAGTCACAATAATCACTACGCAAAGAAATCTTAAACAGAACTCAGTATGTTTTCGTAAACAGGCGCAAACGAACACAAACAATTTGACAAGTTAGTGCCGGATCAACGTAAAAGGACAACTTGATAATGTAAACATTATATGCAAAAGACGACCGTATAGTATTTGATACGTAATGCTCTCGCTTGTGGCTCAGTCGCCTTGCGAGCGAGACGCGTCGCACTAAATGAGCAAAGTAATGTTCCAGTTCCAGATCCAAATGATGCATTTGAAACATTGTTACTGAACCAATCTTTTGAAACACTTTAGTGATTCGAATCAGTGAGTCAGTTCCGTAAAGAGTTACACACGCCTAGCACTTCCTTTCTGAGACCGTTCACCTTCTCTTCCTAGGGTGTGCTTAGGGCAGCTGGACCGAAGATGGCCGCTTTCCCCACAGCCATAGCCCCTAGGGCTGTATCTTTTATTGTGGTCGCGAACCGTAACTGCTGTAACCTCCCTAGCGTGAGGTGAACGATGATCCCGTCGCCGCCAGGCAGTGCCGTTAGCTGCACTACCCTCTAGAGATCGATCAACTATCCTTTCCACGGTTCGCTTAGGGCAGCTGGATCGAAGATGGCCCTTTTCCCCACAGCCATAGCACCTTGGGCTGTATCCTTTGTTGCGGTCGCGAACTGTAGCTGCTGCAACCTCCCTGACGCGATGGGAACGATGATCCTGCCGCACGGCTTCCACTTCCAGTGCATGGGCCAAGGCGTCCTTAAGCGTCTCGTGGTGCCCGAGCCTCATAGCAGCTCTGACTTCCAGGTCGCGGATGCCGTCGATGAACGTCTGCACCAGGTTCCCTTCAATGAGCGCAGGTACAGACCGGTATGCTTTTCGCACCAGCTTCTCCACTTCTAGAGCCCACTGCTGCAGGTTTTCGTTGATGCGCTGCACACGATCTTTAAGCTGCGCACGAAAGACGTGTTCCAGGTGAGCGTCGCCATATCTCGCCTCCAATGCCTCAAGGAGTTGCTCATAAGTCACTTCCTCACCGAAAGCTTCCAGAACTGTCAAGGCCTGGTCGTGCAGGCCTAGTGTGAGAGCAGTCATGGCCTGATTTTTATTAAAGCCGTTCGCCTTCATAACAGCTTCGAACTGAATTTTGTAGGCTGACCAGGAAGAGGTACCGTCGAACGGTGGCACCTTGAACCCACGTAGCGAAGGTGTTGTAGCTACTGCGGGAGCTGTAGCTCCATCTCCAAGTTTGAGTTCGTCCAGTGATTTCTTCATGTCAGCCATTACGTTGTCAACCCGATTGTTTACTTGGTCGATTCGGGTTTCAGCTTTCTCGATTCGGTTTTCAGCTTTCGCTATTTGGGTTTCAGCTTCCGACAGGCGGTTGTCATGTTTAGTAACTGCCAATAAGTGCACGAGGAAGCTCAAGATCGCTCAACGAGCTATAGAAAGGGCTATGCTATATGAGGTATATGCTATTGTTACGAGCTTTAGGTTCGTTACAATAAAAACCGCCGATTGAATTACCAAAATTTACACTTTTATTACTGAACACCAATTAAACTTAAAAACACTAATAATTAATCACACTGATTCACTTTATTTCGCTCCGAAGCTTCGCTTGTCTCGCCAAATTCAATACTGCTCCGATCGCGGCATGCAGCGGGTTTAAATACACTTTTACGCCGAAACATCCAGAATATTCACGTAGATACGGGCGCCGACCGACCAAACGCAGAAAGTTCGAGTGTGAGGCTTCCAGAAAGCCTAATTCTTCGGTTCGATACTAGATGGCGCTGTTGGTCGAAAGTTAGTCGTGTCATTTTCTGGAAAGCTCTCCTCGCTTTGTTACCCGACACTAGATGGCGCTAGTGCCAGATGTCAACTTAGGCGCGCAACACTGCCCCCTCCTAAGACATGCTCGTTCCGAGCATTATCAGCCCCATAATAGCGCGCCAGGTGATCCACATGGACGATCTTAGGAGTCCCTCTTGCGCCTTTCCGAAACGGCTCCGCAATGTCAAGGGCTGTCCTCCTATCCCATGGTGCACCAACATTGTACAATTTCGATGCTCCTCTACTACGAGTCTGAGGTTCCTTCACAGCCGCACAAGCACAACTTGTACATGTGCGACACCAATCCTCGACATCGTCACGATAATGGACCCAGTAAAACTGTTCTCGGATCTTCAGTAGAGTTCGTTTAACTCCCAGATGGACTCCTGAACAACCATTATGGTACAGCTGTAGAACATTCGGCACTTTAGCTTTAGGGACAACCATTTGCAAACGACAGCTGTCTCCTCGACCATTGTCCCATTTACGGCACAGGACTCCATCCTGAATCAGCAAGCGGTCCCACTGGGCCCAATAGCTTTTAGTGGTCGAACTCATCGCTGAGACGTCGCTCCACTTGGGCTTGTGAGCACTGGCCTTCATACCTTTCAGAATCAGCTTGATGTCCGGATCTTCCTGCTGTGCACGTTGTAAGCTGTCCTTCCACTCGTTACTGAGGTGGTCTGTCCTGAGCATCCTCACGGATACCACTACCATACCCTCTTGCCTAGTACTGTTCTCACAATCATCAGGATGCGGTCTTCTTGACAATGCATCTGTGTTGCCTCGCCATTTCCCGCTGCAGTGTCCGATAGTAAAGTCGTATTCCTGCTGTTGCTGGGCGGTGCTGTAAGCCGCACTACCCCCCTCGAGATCGATAACTTTCGCTTTTTACAGATCGCTTAGGGCAGCTGAATCGAAGATGGCCCCTTTCCCCACAGCCATAGAACCTTGGGCTGTAATTTTTATTGTGGTCGCGAACCGTAACTGCTGCTACCTCCCTAACGCGAGGGGAGCAATGATCCTGCCGCCGCCAGGTGGTGCCGTTAGCTGCACTACCCTCTCGAGATCGATCAACTTCTTTTTCTACAGTTCGCTTACGGCAGCTGGACGGAAGATGGCCCCTTTCCCCACAACCATAGCACCTAGGGCTGTATCCTTTATTGCGTTCGCGAACTGTAGCTGCTGCAACCTCTCTGACGCGATGGGAACGATGATCCTGCCGCACGGCTTCCACTTCCAGTGCATGGGCCAAGGCGTCCTTAAGCATCTCGTGGTGCCCAAGCCTCACAGCAGCTCTGACTTCAAGGTTGAGGAT
This sequence comes from Parnassius smintheus behrii, assembly GCA_036936625.1. NCBI lineage: Eukaryota > Metazoa > Arthropoda > Insecta > Lepidoptera > Papilionidae > Parnassius > Parnassius smintheus. Next base: position 23,672,197 of record JAUPFT010000026.1, on the reverse strand, counting down.
GCTGTCGATGAATGTCTGCACCAGATTCTATTCAATGAGCGCAGGTACAGACTGGTATGCTTTTCGAACCATATTCTTCACCTCAAGGGCCCACTGCTGAAGGTTTTCGTTGCTGCGTTGCACGCGATCTCTAAGCTGCGCGCGAAAGACGCGTTCCAGGTGAGCGTCGCCATATCTCGCCTCCATTGCCTCAAGGAGCTGCTCGTAGGTCACTTTCCTACCGAGAGCTTCCAACACAGTTAAGGCTTGGTCGCGCAAGCCTAGGGTGAGTGCAGTCATGGCCTGGCTTTTATTCCAGCCGTTCGCCTCCATGACGGCCTCGAACTGGATTTTGTAAGCCGACCAGTAAGAAGTCTCGTCGAACGGCGGCACTTTGAATCCACGTAGCGAAGGTGTTGTAGCTACTACGGGAGCTGTAGTTCCATCCCCAAGTATGAGGTCGTTCAGCGTTTTCTTCACGTCAGCCATCACGTTGTCAACCTGATTGTTCACTTGGTCGATTCGGGTGTCAGCTTCCGACAGGCGGTTGTCATGCTGAGCAACCCTATCCTTCACCTCCTTTCCGAAGATAGAGTGAAGGTCCTTCATGAGGAGCATTTGCTCTTCCAACCGACGGGCCTGTTCCTCCTGTCGGCGGGCCTGTTCATCTTGTCCGCCCCGCAGCTGCTCTTTCAACCGACGGACCTGTTCCTCCTGTCGGCGAGCCTGTTCGTCTTGTCGGCGAGCCTGTTCCTCCTGCTTCTCTTTCAACCAACGGGCCTGTTCCTCCTGTGGGTGGGCCTGCTTCTCCTGTCGGCGAGCCTGCTCCTGCAGCATCACCATCAGAGCACCTAAGTCAGGTGCTGCAGATGTTGGAGCTACTGACGGGCCTGCAGCCGGTGGCTGGCCCTCTGACGTCTTCGGCGTTTCACCACCAAATCGTCTCTGGTCCGTCTCCTGCTGGCGTTGACTTCAGGTACGGACACCCTCCGTTTCCTACTTAGGTAAAATCGGCATGATTTTATCCCACTTCTGACACCAATTTTTACGAGCTTGAGGTTCGTTACAGTAAAAAACGCCGATTTAATTACCAAAATTTACACTTTTATTACCGAACACCAATTACAACTTAAAACACTAATAATTAATCACACTGATTCACTTTATTTTGCTCCGAAATTTAATACTGCTCCGATCGCGGCATTCAGCGGGTTTAAATACACTTTTACGCCGAAACATCTAGAACATTCCCGTAGATACGGGCGCCGACCGACCAGACGCAGAAAGTTCGAGTGTGAGGCTTCCAGAAAGCTTAATTCTTTGGTTCGATACTAGATGGCGCTGTTGGTCGAAAGATTAGTCATGTCATTTTCTGGAAAGCTCTCCTCGCTTTGTTACCCGACACTAGATGGCGCTAGTGCCAGACGTCAACTTAGGCGCGCAACACTATATTTCTTCCGCGTACGATCTCTCTGTGGAACAGTTTATCACCGGCGATTTTTCCGGACAGATACGACCTAGGGACCTTCAAGAAAAGAGCTTATACTCCTTTCTAAAGGGCCGGCAACGCACCTGCAATTCCCCTGGTGTTGCGGTTGATCATGGGTGGGCGGTAGTCACTTAACATCAGGTCAGCCGCATGCTCGTTTGCCCCATCTTCTATAAAAAAAAATTCTCTGCGCGATAGACTTAAATACGAAAATATCCGCAGCAAAACCAGAGTAACCGACATAATATTACCAAACGGAATATAACTTTTATTTTTATAACAATCGGTCGGCTGGAGTGGCAGCCTCGTACTGGCTGGTGAGGTGTAGTGCGTCCCCCCACTAGATGGAGTGACGACCTGATAAGGCTTACGGGAAGTCAATGGATGCAGGTGGCTCAGGACCGTGCCTTGTGGCATTCCTTGGGGGAGGCCTATGTTCAGCCGTAGACTTATGAAGAGTCAAAAAGTTATGTAGAGAACAAGTGATGAAGGTACTTCTGCAAGTTTGTAAAAGTGAATATAAAGTATATATCAAGTATGAATATCATTTAGCTGCGAGTAACCTACTTGACTATCCTCTATCCACAATAGTCTGATTCTGCTCCTGCAAGTCAGCTTAGCTTTACAATGTTCATCGCAGCGTTGAAATAGCGCTTCCTCTCTACAATTTACTCTCTGCGCTACAGTGTTGAGCACAACTCTGAGCTCATATTGTCCGCCTATATTACATGACACTCTCGCAGGTCACTTGACTTCTTCACAACTCACTGCAGACTACAGGACATTTCCTGGGACTAACAGCTTCGTTCCAAAACGTACTGCGCCATCAAACTCCGATCTAAGCAGGGTCCGTACTACCGAACGTAACATCGACAACTTTTAGACAACATTGGAATGGCTAAAACATGGAAAAGAAAACTGAGATTGAAACTTTAAAAAAATTTACTTTTTTGTAGAAATCCATGCCTAGCAGGCACATTAATTACTATCAATAGGTTGCAGCTAGGTACATGTCACATTGTAATCGCCTTGCGAGCACGACGACCTTGGACGACAACCTTTAGTGTAAAGATCACATAAGTAAAGAGATTTATTTCGTCGACTTCAGAAATCCAGAATAACTTTTGACTAATTATAAAGTTTTGGTTTGTCTTTGGCTGGGGACACTCTTGCGCCCCCTACTCCTTTGATTGGGGCGTTGTTGGAAAAACTGAATACCGTAAATTTCTTAATCATAAATGTATACATGTTGTAGATTAATAACTATAACATGTATACATTTATGAATTCTCTATAAAATTTCTTTTATCATGATATATAAATTTAATAATAAAGTCTCTAAGTAAATAATGCAAGTCTGAACAAAAGTAAAAAAGTACAAAAAGTAAAAAATGTTGAGTAAAGTCAAAATTGTCATATTTCTCAATGAAACAAAGTTTCTTAATAGTTCAATTTTGTTTAATTTTATAACCTTAAATCTATTATTTAAGTACAATATTTTATGTAAAAATCAGTCAGCAATTTTTTTAATAAGTATTTTGTGTTCAATTGTTTAAAGTACTGAAATAAATTTAGAAATAAAATTTACTTTTAAAAAAATGATTTATAAAATGATGATTCACACATGAACGAAACAAAGTTGACAATTTACAGAACCCAACACACATAAAAACATAACATACTAAAACAGCTTTATAAAAAAAATTGTGTTTGTGAGGTGACCTTAAAAATACTATAAATCTTAATATATATAAATTACGCCTTCAGTTAACAGATATATTTTTCATCTAAGAAATATACGTCCCCAGTTGAAAGGTTATTATTTGTCATGAAAACATAAATTTCAAGGCTATGATTGAGAACTTAAAAGCAACAAAAAACTGTGGATAATAAAATAATAAAATTATGCAGAACTATGGTACTAAAAATTGAAGTTATAAATAGGTTTAGGTTCGGACCCACTGCAACGAAAATTTTTTTTCGTTGCAGTGGGTCCGAAGAGAGAGAGAAGGTCTCGCGGTCGTATATACCATTCGAGGCTAACATTCTCATGTTGCACAAGACTTTGTACAGTTCGTTGATCGCAACGTTGGCGGAGTGTTTAGCGTTGGCGGAGTATTTAGCGTCATTTGCGTCAAAATTTCCTGCCGTGCCTTTCTCAGTAGCCCTATCTGGAAAATCCAGGGCTTGGAAAAGCTGGACCAACCAGCAACCAATAGCTTCGTTGTCTATGTGTACATAGACAAGGTCGGCTTTAAACCTTACATACCGCGAAAATGGTGCGGCAGTCGGAATCGCAGCAAACGCTTTGCGTATGCGATCATGGTTTGCCCTGACGTTAAATTGTATGAATTGGTGCGCCGAGACAAAGTTGAACAGGGTCCCGTATTCAATGAAGCGTTGCTTAACCAGGATCATCTTCTGGATGTCCCATGGCGTGTACCGGCCCCCGGACATCTCAATGCCGTGTCACGTGTGTTAGAGAGCGAGGTGGAAGAACCGTGGTGTTCTTAACGGCTGTTCACCGTGTCGGTGCTGGCAACGTTGACTCTAGTTCTGGATCTCTAGTCGAACGCGTCTTCTTCCTAGCAGCCGATCGAGTTGTTTGTGTCAGTAAATGGATCGGAAACAGTGTCTGGTGTCGAATTGCAAAGTTTCAGCTCAACCAGTCAAGTCAGCAATATCTATCTAGTGCCCTCCACGACGGCTTCAGTAAAATTCCTACAAAACAGAAAAAATTTAAGCCGAAAATATTTTTTAATTTAAAATAAAATTCAATCATATCAACACGTGAAGTGGTGTGCGCCTATTTATATTTATTATAAATTTAACAGTATGTGTTAAGTGTTATAGATGAATTAATTGGTTATTAAGCTCATCTACGCTCACTACTACAACATTAGAAAATATTTTTATACCACCTGATATAGATATGCAGCTGGCTAATAATCATACGGGGTAGAGCCACGCCGCAGCAATATTATTGTTGGTGCACGATTGGGTCAGCTTGACCAGGGAAGGACCACACTCTCACAGAATACCAATGTAATATAGCAGCTTAATACTGCTGTGTTTTGCCTGTTGAGTGTAGAGATCCGAAGACTCTTTTTTACTGGAAACAAGATGTGACAACGCATGTGCCTTTTGATTGAATTGTATATGTCTATGGGCCATGGCATCCACTTACCATCAGGTGGACTGTCTGCTCATTTGTCACCCTTATTCTATAAAGGACAAATAAAAAATCTTAGTGACTAAACGTCAATACCGAGAGCAGTTCATCAAATCCTGGCATATCTTCATTATTTCGTGACTCCTCTGAGTTTAAATCATTTGTTTGGCAAACTCTTTCTACAATTAAACACAAATAAATTTACTATACCCCGGCCTTGACAGACATGAAACGGTGATGCAAAATAAAGTTCTATTGTTCCATGGCATTGTTGAAGAGCAAAATTAAAACCACCGTGAAGTTATTTTAAATATAATATCTAAACAATTACAGCCGACAGAAATACAAAAGGCTTGTGTTAAAGTTTGCCATTGGCTTGGATCATCTCAAAGTAAGACAAGTTAGTTCGGTTTTTTGATACTGAGCATAGGCGGTTTATTTGGGATAACAAAGCCAATTTAAAAGGCTCCAGTATTACCATTTCAGAGTTTTTAATGAAATCCAGGCATCACATATTTACAACATCACGTAAGAACTTTGGAATTAAGCACTGCCGGTCTTCTGGCGGAAAAATTGTAAAACCTGACAAAAAATTGAAACGTTGGCTGGATTGGAACTACTCATCGTGAAATATCCTTCTAGCTCTGCTAGTAACGATAACGCATCACAGTCCGCTATTAGAACATCGATAACTGATAACGCCCCGAAGAAATCACGATACACATAAATAATTTAATATAGCTGTATTGTTTTCTTCAAAATATTGAATTGTACTTACAAAGTTGACTAAACTAATTATTATTTTTTAAAACTGAAGAGAACTAACTTACACGGAACGCATATACGTTTTAAGTTTTAATGCAATTAACCCAAATAAAACTAACTTATTAAAGATTTTACTGGGTATCTACCTCCTTAATTAAAATTTATTTGTAATTATGGAGTGTACTTCTATAGTCTATACTCCATGTTTGTAATGGTTACTTATACTCTATGGTTTAAAACAGTTTAAAATAACGTTCCGTTTTTACTTTGTTAATTTTGTATTAGTATTTTTGTTTTTTTCTTCTTCTAGTTTTAATATAATGTGTACAGATAGACTTAGTTAAAAATAATTCCATTACGCTAGTGAGCTGAGCAGAGTTGTTTTTATTATCATTTTTTTTTTAAATTTATTTTGGCAACAAACAGTCGTATACTAAAGAAATAAAATACTAAAACTTATCTATTATAAATTGACCTACAGTGCCGAAAACTTAAACAAAATTTAAAATAAAGTTACATGGTAACACTACATAGTGACTATTAACATAACAAAAAAAAAACTAAGTACATAAACATAATTAAAATTAGAATATCAATTCAAAAAAAAATGCAACTCACTAGCAAACCTTACTTAAATTATTTTTTAATGTCTGTTTTAAGGAATTGAGAGATGAATTAAAAAGGTCGATATTAGTAAATTGCTTATTATATATGTCAGTGGAACGGTATAAGAATGAATTACGAGTATATCTTTTACGTAACTGCGGAGGAACAAAAAGTGGTGTTTTACGTGAGGATCGCACCGGAAGACAAACACGAGCAATAAGTGACACCTTTGAGAGAAGTTGAGAAGAGTCAATTCAATTATTCAAAATTTTATATAAAAAGATTATATCAAACAATTTGCGTCTATCGCAAAGGGATAATAATTTATACCTACGCAAAGATTCATCATATGATTCGTTAGTAATATTATTACGATAGTTAAGTGACCTAAGGAATGTCTTTTGTACTCTTTCAATTCTATTCCTATGTATATGATAACAGGGACTCCATACAGTACTACAAAAATCTAAGATTGACCGAATAAAAGAAAAGTATAGAGTTTTTAGCGTTATGGTTTTGTTAAAGGGTTTGCTAATCCTGAGAATAAATCCCAAGCTACGAAATGCATTGCTTAATATATAATCAATATGTAGATTGAATGACAATTTTGAATCCATTATTATACCCAGATCTCTAATACTATCTACTCTTTTAATGGTAATATCATTCAAGCTGTAATCAAATATTATACTGTTGACTTTACGTGTGTAAGATATGATATGGCATTTATCAATATTGAGATATAGTTGGTTATTTGAACAGTAATCAAATAGAGAAGTTACGTCTTTTTGCAGCTTTACACAGTCATCAACTGTTTCGATAACTCGAAATAACTTTGTATCGTCGGCATAAAGTAAGTAATCGCTATTCTTTAGTGCAAGTCCTATATCATTAATATATAACAAAAACAGCAAAGGGCCTAAGTGTGATCCTTGAGGCACGCCTGAAGTTACGGGTAGAAATAGTGAAGAGTATCCCTTTACACAAACTGCTTGACATCTATTTTCAATATAGGATCGAATCCACCTGAGAAGGCTGCCGTGAATGCCAGCCCTTGTAAGCTTCTCAATAAGAAGATCGTGATTTAGCTTATCAAACGCCTTGGAAAAATCTGTGTATACAACATCCACTTGTAAGTTATTATCCATGGCCTTCGACAAATAATCAGTAAAAGTTACCATATTGGTATCAACACTACGGTGTTTAAAGAAACCATGTTGTTGTTGACATATGTAATTACGAACTGAAAACGAAATATAGGATGTGACAATTTTTTCAAGAACCTTTCCCAAAACACATAATTTGGAAATCGGTCTATACTCAGTAATTATATCTTTTCTGTTATTTTTTGGAATAGGAGTTATTAAAGATTTTTTCCACTTACTAGGATAAACACCGGTTTCAATAGAAGTTCGAAAAATTATGGTTATAGGTTTTGCGAGTTCTTTGGCACATTTGGAGATTAAAATGGGATGAATGTTATCAGAACCTGCGCCCTTACGAACGTTGATATTTTTTAATTCTTTAAGAACAATATCATAGTCAATATTAACAGAGTTTATATCTAACGTTGAGAGGGGATAAGAGCTAATAGAATGATTTTTAATAAGAGAATCATTTCTGGATAAAAAAACGGAATGAAAATATTGATTGAACGCATCGCAAATCTCACTGCCACTAGATAAAAGTTTACCTTTGTATAACATTCTATCTGGAATGTCGTTTGTAGAATTTTTAGATTTTACAAAAGACCAAAAATATTTTGGATTCTCTTTAATTTTCTCTTCAGCAATTTCAATAAACCTTTTGTAACAATTTTTCTCCATTTTCTTAAAACGATGTCTCAGAATAGAGAAAGTTTGATAATCGCACAAGTTACCATATCGTTTCCATTTCTTATGAAATTTATATTTTTCTTTTGATAATTTAATTAGAGGTTTATTAAACCACGGAGGAAATTTATTTTTGGTAGTAAGACAATGCGTCGGTACGTGTTTGTCCACAAGCCCATCAAGCACATCATAAAAGTACGAAGTCATTGATTCTACGTCGGACTTCATAGTGCTAAAAGTTGCCTCCCAGTCAATCGAATTTAAGGAAGTATTAATTGAGTCAAAGTCGGCTTTGTAGAAAAGTTTTTTCTTAATATTAGCAACGTTAAGCATAGCAGAAGAAAATAATTTTAAATCTATTTCTAAAGCTTTATGATGATTATCTTGCGGCACTAATGGGTATACGCTAGAAGCCACTGAACAGTTTTTATTACAAAAAACTAAGTCTAGAAGTCTATTATTTACATTAAATTGAGAGTTGAATTGTGATAGTAACGATAAATGCATAAAGTCGGCAGTGAGACAAGCTAATCTGTCATTGTTTGTTTGAACATCCATGGTATTAGTGGTTATATTATAATGCCAACAAGCATTAGTCACATTAAAGTCACCGAGAATAAGAAAAATATCATTAGAATTACAGTTCATAAATTCGTTTACCCTATCATAGAAAGAAGTCAATAATAGCTCATGATTATTGCCGTGTGCTATATATGTGGATATTAAATGCAGATAGCGAGGTGTGTTCCTAAACTGAACGGACGAAGTAGGAACGGTAATCGCGTTCCAGTGTTTCCACTTTTAGGGATTTTTCCCTTTTTTAGGGAAAACTAAGTGAAATTGTACATGACTAGGGATTATTTTAATAAGACAGGGATTTAGGGAAATTCGGGGAAAATCAAAACTTATGATGGTAACCCTGTTGTAGTATGTACAAACTCTATGGTGCCACCGCCCGCGGTTTATTTTTGAAAGGGGAATCCCCCGTACTATTAATGAATGTAATCCGTCCAATTTTAATTTGTCATTTATAATATCAGTTCCGTTGTTTTAGATGTAGTCGGAACTTAGTCATATTATGTATACCTACCAAGGCTTGCTTGATTTGATTAGTTTTGTTTCATTTACATACTGAACTCCGAATTGCACCTTGGAATATAAAAAAAAAATTTTCTTTTCGATTAAATTGTAAGTAATTTAAAATGGAAGAAGATAATGAAACACCATCCTCTTCGACTTTAAAGTCAGCAAGTAAGGAAAGAAAATACGTGCAAAAATTTAAAACTTCTTGGCTGGAGCATCCTGATTTTAAGACTTGGCTGAAGAAATCTGATAAAGGTGAGACAAAAGCTTACTGTAAAATATGCGATTGTGATCTTGTATGTGGAATGTCCGAATTACTTAAACATAAAAACAGTGCTAAACACACCAAAAAGATGGCTGTTATTTCGCAATGTGGAAGAATGTCAACTTTTTTGAACAAAAATCAGACGCACGCTACTAATGTATTAAAAATGGAATTAAAAATGTGCGGCTTTCTTGCGAAACATGATCTACCAATTTCTTTAGTCGATGATTTGGTATCGCTGTTGCGAAACTTGTTTCCGGAATCGAAATGTTTAGATGACGTGCATCTAGGAAAACAAAAAGCAACAAATATTTTACGTCAAGTCACAGGAGCTACATATAAACAAGAAGTGATTGATATCATGAAGAATAGCTATTTTAATATAATAATAGATGAAACAACAGATCTGTCTGTGAAAAAACAGTTGGCTATTATTATAACATTTTTTAATAGTTTGACAAAAAAAGTAGAATACAGATTTTTTGATTTGATAGATATGATTGATGGAACGGCAAAAGGTATCCTCCAAACAATAAAAGGAAGTTTTTCAAAACATGATGTACCTCTTGATCATGTCTTCGGACTTACATCAGATACGACGAACGTAATGATGGGAAAGCACAATTCAGTTCAGGCTTTACTAAAAACCGAAATTCCACATCTGGTCGTTATAGAGTGCTCATGCCATTTAATACATCTCGCCACATCATATGCCTCCCGTAAACTACCTAAAAATTTAGAAGATTTGTGCCGTAATATACCTGCATATTTTCATATGAGCCCTAAGCGAACAGAAGCACTCAAACAGTTTCAGGATTTTCTAAAAATTGACCAACATAAATTACTTTCTGCAGCAAATACAAGATGGTTGTCACTTCAAGCTTGTGTCGACAGGATATTAGAGCAGTATGATGCATTGAAATTATTTTTTACGGGGGCAGTTTTTGAGGATCCCTCTAATACAAATGATTCCATCTTGAACAGTCTTAACAACCCATTTAATAAAGCTTTATTACACTTCATGAGTTACGTCTTCTCTATAACTAACGATTTTAATACATTTTTTCAAACAAAATCACCACAATTATTTATACTGCCAGTGATGGTTCGGAAAATGTTGAACACTTTTTTGTGCAACTTTGTCAAAAAGGAGCACCTGAATCTGAGCTCGGATCTAAAGAGCCTTAAGCAAATTGACGTCACTAAAACAGAAATTCACCTCAATAATGATCATATATACGTTGGTATGGAAGCACATGCGATACTTGAAGATTTAAAGACAAAAGCCCCAATAGAAGAAGTGAACAAATTTTATGCTAGTTGTCGTGAATTTTATGTGGAAATAGTATTGCAAATCCAAAAGCGGTTCGACTTGAATGAGAAACTTTTCGACATATTGAAGTATGTGGATCCAAAAATAGCAAGAAATCTGGAGAAACAATCAGTGAAAGATGTTTTTGATAAATTTAACTTTTTAACGACAAAATGCAACATGCAAAAAGCAGATAACGAATGGAGAAATCAAGCTCTTATAGACTTAAAGCATTTTGGAGTTGAAAGCGAAGAAGAATTAAAAAACATGCCAGCTGACATTTATTGGAATAAGGTTCTAAGCACGAAAGATTATCATGGTAATTTCATTTACGAAAATCTTGAAGTAGTTATTTCAGTTTTACTAGCAGTTCCATCTTCAAATACTGAGGTAGAAAGATTATTTAGTATTCTAAAAAATGTAAAAACAGATAAAAGAAATAGACTTTCTAACGAAACTCTGAACGGCTTGTTTCACACAAAGTTCGGAATGCAAGCAAACAATTGCTCAATTTTAGAACCCAACAGTGCCATGATAAGTGCAGCAAAATATTACAAAAGTAATGATTCAGCTTCTAAATCTTCTGTCTGATCTGGTTTTTGGTGATTGATCTTTTGTTGATTTATTAATAAATATTCAAAATAATAAATTATTGTATAATTTCTCGAATAAAAATATGCTCCTTAAAAATAGGAATTTTTAAGATCGTTTAGGGAATTTTAGGGATAAATCCTAAAAAAAATAGGGACAAACCAAAATTGTAAGTGGAAACTCTGTCGCGTTCAGCGGCACCGACACCCATACCTCCTCCGACGGTGGCGCAGCGCGCATGTCTACGCGGTGTTGAGGACACAACTCACGGCGAACCGCAATTAACACACCACCACCACGCTCGTGCCCACTTAATGCAACACTACGATCACAACGGTATACCAGATAACGGTTGTCAAAGTATTCTGAGTTGTAAAAGTTATCGTTAAGCCAAGTTTCGGTTAAACAAATCGCATCGTAATTGTTGCACAATATTGCATTAAGAAAGTTATGTGATTTAGTGCGTAAACCCCTCACATTTTGATAATAAATAGCAAAGTTTGTGTTATCGTATTTTAAAAATTGTAATTAACACCGTTCCACCAACATGTAAGAATATAAATACGTAATATAAACTTCTTATCTTAGACCAAATTAACAAAGACATTATTTTAGTGAGATTAAAATTAAAACTTGATATATATGAATAGTTACATAGAATATTTGAATGGTTTAAATTAAATATACAAAGTAAGCATAGTCAATTAATTCTAATAAGGTCGACTTCACTAGTTACCAGTAATGCTTTGGACTCGTCATTTTTACGTACAAATATCTTACAATCTGACAACCAAACATATTTGTAGCTTTTTTCTTTAGCAATTAGACGCACTTGCTTATATAATAATTTATTACGTGGCGATAAATGATCACTAATAAAAATAGGCTTAGACGGGCCGTCCACACCAGCGTCCACTGTTGTCAACCCTCGTCGGGCACGCACAGCCGCAAGCATATCAGATTTCCGCTTTCTTTGTGTAAACCTAACGATTATATTAGGAGTCAGGGAGAAGTTTCGCGATCTGCCATCAGCAATGTTTGTATTATCGCTACTTTTGGAGTTAAAACGTCGAACACGGTGGATGTAATCGATATCCGATGACTCCAAAGGGAAACCAATCTTTGTTGCGATGTTGTGAACAATAGTTAGTAAATTTTCACTCTTAGTAAAAGGTACTCCTGATATTTCTAAATTATTGATCCTTCCTTGTTGTTCCCTCGCTTGTTGCTGTTCTGATAAGTTATTGACGGTAGATTGTAAGGCATATATATCCTTTGAGATTGATTCAAATTTAAGGTTATTTTGGTCAGTAGAAGATTTCAATAAGGAAATATCATTTTTGAGGACAGTTTGTTCATTTGATAATTTCTCGGTGGTGAACTTCATATCATGCAATTGCTGTTTAAACTCACTTAAATCGTCACGGAGAGCATTCAAAGAAGACTTTATGTTGTTATTATGGCTCTCAAGCACATTATTTATTGAGGCAGTAATTTTATTTTGAAAATCTATCATCATCTCTTGAAAGTCACATTGGCAATCCGGTAATTTTCTCTTCCTTTGTACGAAATGAGCATCTTCGCTGAGCTTTGATACATCAGGATATGATCCCGATCCTTTTGGCGGGCTTCTATGAACACTCATTTTTAGCTGAAATTATTTTATAAACAGATGTAATCGAAGGTAGCAGTGTTATCACGATAGCTATTGCAATTTGCGTGAGATATAAGCGATTAACACGGCGGCGGTATAAGCAGGGCGCAGCAAAGAACACGTTGGCTATCCTTTACTCGCAAACTAGTGATTAATGAGTCTTAGCACTACCGAATCTCTAACTTTCCCGTACGCGCTCGATCGTTGTCGCTGACAAAATTTAAAGCAAACACACCCGAAATGCACTGTTGATTAAAAACAAAATGCTATGAGTTAACTGAACACAACAGAGGAATAATTTTGTACACGTGCAACCATGTAGAAATACGGAACAAGACTGACTTCTAGTTTTAATATAATGTGTACAGATAGACTTAGTTAAAAATAATTCCATTACGCTAGTGAGCTGAGCAGAGTTGTTTTTATTATCATTTATTTACGTTGTGTTTTTTATTTTAAGTTAGGTATATGTAGGCGCATCTATAAAATGCCGGTTGGATCTCATCACTTTTAGGAATTGAGGGTATATCGAGAAACCCTCCCACTTGTTTGTGCAGTATAAAAATCTCACTCGTAGACGTTTTCCCGAGAAATATTGGCTCGGCAGGTGTAAAGAGCATCACCAGTGCTGTCATCTGCATAGCAATGAATGTTACGGGCTTGCAACATATCATTGATATGCAGAAGAAACAACGTTGACGACAGCACGCATCCTTGTGGAAAATCAGCATTAATAGGCTTGCAATCGGAGCTTGCACCGTCTACAACGACTTTGATGCTCCGATCTGAAAGAAAGCTGGTGATCCAATCGCAGAATTTCTCGGGAAGCCCATAGGAAGGAAGCTTCGAAAGAAGCGCTTTTGTGCCAAACCCGATCGAAGGCCTTCGCAATGTCCAAACTAACGGCCAATGCCTCCTCCTTGGACTCTACTGACTCCGCCCATCTGTGAGTTAGGTAGACCAGAAGATCACCAGCTGACCAACCATGGCGAAAACCGTATTGGCGGTGACTAATCAGCTGATGATCCTCAAGGTACCTTATGAGCTGGCAGTTTACAATGGACTCCATTGTTTCGGAGAACAGAGGTGATGGCGATAGGCCAGTAGTTGGACGGATCTGAGCGGTCGCCTTTTTTAGGGATCGGGTGGACGAAAGCCGTCTACCATGATTTTGGGACTACGCCTAGGGAGTAGGAGTACCGGAAAAGACGCGTTAAAACCGGTGCCAACTCTGGAGCACACATCCTCAGCACAACTGGGGGGATTCCGTCGGGCCCACTCGGCTTGTTGATGTCCAGGGAGAGGACTGCTTTGCGAACCGAGCGCTGTGTAAACTGCACTTCCGGCATGGAGCACTCACACCGCGGCATGGTCGGCGGCGTACTCCCCCCGTGATCGAGAGTCGAGTTGGACGCAAAGAAAGAGCCTAGAAGATCGGCTTTCTCCTTTGCGGTATGGGCCAGTGAGTCGTCCTCCCTGTGCAGAGATGGAAGAGATGGCTGACAGAAATTCCCCTGGACAGCCTTGGTGAGAGACCAGAATGCATGAGTTTCAAAAGGAAGGCGAACTATTTACACTACCCTACCACAATCATTTTGGCGTTGCCCATATCAACGCACAAAGTGTTTCTGCCCATTGTCCTGACCTTCTTGCATCCATTAGCAGTAATCTAATCAACGCACTTATTACATCTGAAATTTTTTTCAAGCATTCTCTCCCTTCTTTTTAGTTTTCACTTCGTAGTTAGGTTTTGATACGTAATGATAGGATTGGTAGCTATTTACTTGCGTTCCGAAATCCCATACAAACATATCTCTGCTTCCCCGTCAATTTATTCTGAATCTGTCGAGAACCTTTTTCTTGAAGTTACACTTCATCATACAAAAAAACTTCTTGATGTGATATACAACTAACATGCAGATTCATTATTTTTATGTATTTGAAAATCTATTTATTTACAGACTTCTGTCCTATATTTACAGTCATATGATCGTGATGGGAGATTTCGACACGTACTCAAGCACGATTCACGTGCATATAAGGTGAAGTCTATTGTGTCCTATATACAAACATAATCTACAAATTTTACCCCTCTATGCAACCCATCGTTTTCCCAACTGCACTCCGTCTTTACTTGACCTTATCATAGTTTCATCTTTAAATAACAATGCAAATCATGGACAAATAACAGCTTCTTTTTCGTACCGTGACCTCATTTACATATCGTACTTTATTCGTCCACCTAAGCACTAATCACATTTTCGATTTCTTCGTAGCTATAAGGGTATTGACTTAAAAGCCATAAGACGAGATGCAAGAAAAATGGATAGGTCTTCCGTAAAGGATTGTGATAATATTGATGATATGGTTAACAACTTTACCACTTTAATTCTTAGATTTTATGATTGCCATGTACCTCTGGAAGGTATAAAAATAAAACATTGTCCTGCGCCCTGGATTACGACTAAGATAAAGAGCTTATGGCGCATAGGGATAAAATCTTAAGTCGATATAAAAAATGTCCCTTGGAAAGTAATCTAATAAATTTTAAGAGCCTGCGCCACCGCTGCAATCGTTTGTGTAGAGATGTTAAAGGGAGCTGCTTTTATGACTCACTTCCAAATTGCGATTCAGAAAAAGCCTGGAGTTTCTTAAAACAGTCGGCATATATTTTTCTCTTCCACTTGTTTCCTTATCGTCATTTATAAAAGCTTAGACCCTGCTAGAATTATCCAGATGCCCATTGCAACATTTCAGCCTGTTGGAATTTGTATCAGTGTCAGAAGATGAAGTAAAGTGATCACTGCGTCGAGAAACGATAAATTTTTTTCCACAGTGATAATGTTTTTACCTTGTATTCTCCTAGTTCTTACTCAAATATTTAATTTTTTACTATCTTTCTCCTGTTTTTCGTATTCGTGAAAGTTAGCACAAATTATTCCTATAGCCAAGGTTGCTGACCCTTTTTTATCATGGGGAAATCCTCATGAATACCTTCTGCTGAGGGGGCAACAGAAAGATTATGCCGGACTCATGCCGGCCAAAACCCCACGGTGGTAACCATCAGCGTATATATGAGTGGTCCCAGGATTCCCGTTCGGATCGCAACCGGGGCCCCTCTCTCGCTTTGCTATATTGGAAGTACGTCTTGAGGGCAGTTCTTTCTGCCCCCAGCACTCTCGCAGTGTTAACAAGATGTCTCGGGACCATTTCCAAGACATCATCTTCCTCAAGGGTTACATTTCTAGGCATTCGGGGCCCCCGCCCCGAGTGTCTGCAACCCCAGAGGCCTTATTTCTGGTAGGTGGACACCTACCAGAAATAGGCCCTATAAGAGGGCCGTGACGAACGCCTTGGCGACGTCGTCTCCGAGCGGGATCCGCCTTCTCCCGATCCCACTCAGCAGCCTCTTTCTGGACCATAACGGATTCACAGAAAGTAGCTACGGCCCTCCACGCCGTGTCCCTGCTCAGCATCGCCGACACGACTGCCAGCAGAGAGACGTTCTGACCGGTCCGGCTAATCAGGACCGTTCGCTCGGGCTCCCACGCTGGACATGTTGCCAGCATATGGGATACGGATTCCTGGTCTTGTCCGTCGCAGTGGAAACAGTTCGCCATCGTTTCGCGTCCGATCTTACACAAATAATCACCGAAGCACCCGTGCCCGGTTATTATCTGTGTAAGTCTGTAAGAGAGTTTCCTGCTCTTCGATGCATCCAGGCTTGGAAGTGTGGCAGGGTTGCTTAAACGCGTTTGTGCGCATAACGCTCTTCACAGAGACGAGCGCGCCTTTCCTGCTGCTTAAATCTTTCAAACACCTCATCTGGCTCACCCCACCGCTCTGGCGGAGGACACGTGTCCGTTCGTACACCCTCGCATCCATGTCTGCCAGTATGTCAAGAGGTGGAAAGCGAGCCGGGACTGTCGCCGCCTCAAAGGATATCGTACGGTATCGTCGCACGATCCGTATGGCCATCGTCCGTTGCACACTATAGATTTCAGTTCTACAGCGTCGGATGGCCAGCCTTTTTGCCCAAACAAGCGCCCCGTAAAATGCTACAGTCCGTTTAACTCATGCATAGAGGCGACGCACTTCTTTCCTTGGTCCCCCTAGATCGGGCAGCAGTCTATGCATAGCACCCGCTATCCTTTCAATCCGGGAGACTGGGCGCTCAAAGTGTTCTTCGAAGCCCCATCGACTGTCCAGGTGGAGGCCCAGTTACCTCATGTATCGCCCCACTCTGACTTCAGATACACACGCGGATGCACGAGTCGGGTGGTTCCATGCCGCGTCGTATTTTATGGAACCATAGGGCCTCGGTCTTATGAAACGCTATTTCTAATCCCAACTCGGGAATTTTAGCGACGACGACATCCGCCCCAAGTTTGGCGAGCTCCTTGAAGGTGACCCTGCTAGCAACCACCTACGTGTCGGCATAGCAAACTATGTCTATACCAGCTGGAAGTTCAACTCACAGGACCGCATCACAGGCGAGGTTCCACAGTAGTGGCCCAAGCACCAATATTATAATAACCAATAAGCACCAAATTGTAATAAAGCTCTTAAAATGTTTAGGTTTGTAATGAGAGCCTGTAAGGATTTCACCAACCAAGCAACATATATCTTTTTGTATAATTCACTGATACGCTTTCACTTGGAATACGCTGCTGCTTTGTGGAATCCCTTTTATAATGTCTATACCGATCAGATTGAGAGGGTACAAAAAAGTTTTTTAAGACGACACATCGAAAAAGCTATCGCCGTACTGATCCGAGTGAATACATAATTTCTATAAAAACTTGAAAAAACGCCGTCATAAGGTCTAAAATAGCGTAGCGCCCGCGACGCTTAAAAGCGCTTAGAAATTGTCAGAATCTTAAAATATATTTTTAAAAAATTACTTATTTAAGTAATCAAAATAATGAGCAAGTAAATTATGAATATTGATGTTATGAATATATTTGAGTGATTCTCAAACATATAGATTAAGTAATTTTGTTATAATTTCAACTATAGTGATTTTTAGAGATGTTTTCGCAAATAATTATGATCGAGTCAAAATTATACAATCGTGTTTTTGAACAATCAAATTCAAGATAAAGGCATGAATTTACCTATATCAAAATTCCACTTTTATTACGTTAGTTGTGTCATAGTCCTATACTATTCGATGAAAGGAGATGCTTTTTTTCACGGTGTCGCCTTAAGTCAATGTACTATAGATGTAAGTATAAATATTGTTCGTATAATGTTATATTCAATAAATACAAAATGTTAACTTTAAAGCTCAGACGACAACAATTAGTAGCAATGTTATTATTTGACCTTTGTCAAAATAGATATGATTGCATTCCTGTAACAAATAAATTGCGATATCGGGTATATATACTAGGTCACATGTAAGATCAACATGCTCACGTCAAACATTCGCCCTTCCCTTGTGTAGAACCACAAACTAATAAGAGTACTAACGTGTAGAACCAATGATGGCAAAAGAGCGCCGTTGTATCGCTTAATGCAAAATTATAATGATGATAAACACTTTTGGGACATTGACATTTTTAATAACCATGCTTACTCCTATAGAAGCAAAGTGATTAATAAGCTTATGAGTCGTGTTAACTAAAAACTAAATAAAATAAATCAAAACATAATTTAAATTATATAATTGTTTGAAATCAAAACTAAAATGTGAACAGTTTTTTTGTTTAGTTGTTTGTACCAGATTGTAGTGTTTTTAAATATTCAATATTGCTGATCTCTCTAAGTAATTCCAACTAATGTCATTTTGTAATATTGCGTATTATGTAGTAAGTCTTCCTTCACATCTCTCACTTTTGTAATTTATCCTATAAATTATTATCTGAGGCTGGTGGTGTTAGCTTCACTAAATTCTAATTTTAGGATTAAGATTAGTTATTAAGCCTCTGTTGAAGTTGTTTACTGGTCCTTAAATAAATTAAAAAAAGCACCGAGCCTTGCTATCCCACGTCTGATCTCCCTCTGAATCTTCCTACCATTTTGCCCCATTTACTAAATGTACCTGTCGCGTAAGTAGTCCGCAATAACCCCTTGCAGGTAGGAGGTACCTGATGGTGTAGCAGTGCACTCCTGATTGCGACCTGGGATAGAGAGTTAAAGGCGTTGACGAGACTTACCGCCAACATCACACCACCCTCGCATACTGCTTGTTCCGACAGGGAGCGGACGCGCATGATGGCATTTACTGTGGATCGCTCCAGTCGGAATCCAAACTGGCTATCAGCCAAATGTCTATAAACTCGGCTTAATAGACATTTGTCGCGCGTGGCAACTATCCTCTCGAACAATGTGCCAATCTTGTCCAACGGGCATATGTGGCGGTACGCAGAGGTAGAATCAACGGCCCTGCTCTTCTTCTTCAAGAGGACCAGCCTTGCCTCTTTCCAGGCTGTGGGGAACTTGGCACACCGCAGACTGCTGGTAAATAGCTACCTGAACCTATCCCCCAGGGCAGCCAAATTCAGCATTAGGGCCCGGCCCATGATTCCGTCGACCCCCGGTGCTGTGTTCCGGACTTACAAGCATCTAACGGCTTATTCCAGCTTCTTAACGGTCACCCCATCTAATCTTGCCACTGCCATGGAGATGGCAGGTGACCTGAGGGACTTGACCGGTCCTCTGGGAAGAGCGTGCCGATTTCCCTTCCCAGAAGATCTGTATCTAGAGTCTCCGTCAAGGGGGGGCGACCAGGGCCGGAGTTTACCCAGCACCATTCTGGATGGGCGCCCCCAGGGATCTTCGTTGAGTCCCTCTAGGAGCTCGTTCCAGGACCGAGACCTGGTGAGTTGCAACGCCTTTCTAGCCCTGCGGTAAGGTTGCTGACCCCCCATTACCTTCTAAATTTCGAACTATATCTATATTACCATTATTCTCTAAAGTACTTGAACATATTGTTCAAGTACTTTTGTTCAAGTACTTTAGAGAAGTTGTCTTCTCTCAGTTGTCTTCTTATCTTAATTCCAACAATATTTTAAGTATATTTTAATCTGGATTCCGGCCCGGTTATAGTACAACTGCTCTTTTTCAGGTATACCCGTCGAGCCATAGATCGTAAACAATTAACAGCACTTGTTTTATTAGATTTTAGCAGTGCCTTTAATTCTGTTGACTTTGATATTCTTTTGAAAATTCTCCAGTCTATTAAGGTTTTCCTTCGACCTTCCTCTGGTTTGATTCCTACCTTCGGGGACGCTCACAATGTATCCGCCCCAATGACACTTATTAAAACTGGTGTAATCTTTCCCCAGGGCGGCGTGTTGTCTCCTTTACTCTTCACCGTTTTTTCCAATTTTATAACAAAAATAATATCCTTCAACTTCCATCTTTATGCAGACGATTTGCAGCTTTACCGTCACTTTGTGGCATCTGAGGCTAAATTGGCGATAGAAGCACTGAATGATGACTTGGAGAGAATAATTCGTTGGTTCAGATCCCATGGTTTAAATACAAATCCAAGTAAGCCTCAAGCGATAATAACTGCATAATTGATAAATGATTGCTTATTCTGAATCTGCGATGAACTTGGGTTTAATTATGTATTGACATTGGTTATCATGAGTTCCTTATATAACGAACTTAAGCTATCGCAATATATTACTGGCGTACATACGTACTACGTAGTAGTAATACCTCAATGACTTATGCGGAAAACTTTATTATGCTTTCCACTTGTTAAAATGACTTCAAAGTTTTTTAAATTAAAATCAACTAAAATCTCTCTTGTTCAAACTCTCATTTTGCCTAAAGTTTGACCACGTCTCTAAATACAGAAAGCAGTTCAAGTGGCTTACGATCCGATTTCGCAGGAACACTCGTATCCTTTGCCTCCTTTTTAACATAACTACATAGTCAAAATTTCCCTACATACCTCCAAAATCGATTTATCATTCTTAAATTCCCAGATGTAGTTTGTAGATCTCACCTTAAAACCCTCTTAAAATTAAAGTTTTAAGTTGAGAATGAACGGGATTATGAATGAGCTTTAAAGCTCATTCATAATCCCGTTCATTCCTCTCCCACTCGAGAAACCAATCGTTGTCTTCTATGTCTTCTAAGTCTCAAATCTTTGATATTTACTATATATATATATATATATATATATATATATATATATATATATATATATATATATATATATATATATATATATACAGCAATTAATGCAAGTTGATAAACGTCTGTTGAAATAATATAATAAACAATGAACTATAATACGAAATAAACCATCCTGTTATTAATAATATAAAATAATAATATTAGTTTACTGACCTGTAAAAGCGGCAAAGTCGCGGCGACATAGCGCTATTGACAAAGGTAATTATAAAACCTACACTTGCCCATACATAGGCAATTAGGCACGCGTAAGGCGATGCTAATGCAATGTAAAAGTACACCATGTTAGGCCGAATTTGCGCCTTGTGAAGTTGCAAGCAATGTGCCGGCATGATATACAGTCCCGCTTTACTAAGTACTCCAAACTTTTAAAAATCGATTTAGTAGAATTATTCCCTTCCAAGTGGTAGCTCAGATGGTTAGCGGTCGCTGTAAATATAACAGAACGCGAGTAAACCGGGTTCGATCCCCGCTGGCACCAATGAAATTGTTAATTGCAATTTTAAGTGCTTATTTACCACGTGCTCGGCGGTGAAGGAAAACATCGTGAGGAAACCTGTATGTCTGAGGAATAAGAGAAAAAAAATATTTCGAAGACATGTGAAGTTCGCCAACACGCATTGGGGCAGCGCGGCGGACACTTCCTTGCCCTAAAACCCTCTCAGAAATGAGGGGAGGCCTGTGCCCAGCAGTGGGACGTATATAGGCCGTAACTTATTCCCTTCCAAGTGACATGCGGAACCGAACGTCAGTCAATATGTCGACGCCGAGGATTTCAATCTGGATTTTATCCTATCTTCTCAATTTCAAGAAGCTGCCTTGAAATTGAGAAGATAGGATAAAGGGGTTCTCTTTAAAATTAATGTATTGCCAAAGTATATAGTCATAATATCTTTAACTTAAACAACACGCAGTAAATTAAAATTAAATGAAGTTCAGATTAAGTAAACTGTCAAGAAACTAGTTCACTAGCGTCTTATAAAACAATCGCTATGCCTTATTTATAAATGTGTGGCGCAAACTGATGAATTTATCTGTGTTTAGGGATGCCAGTTAATCAATTAAACAGTTTAAATCCAAATCACGATAAAACACAGACGGAGCTGTTCGAAGTCAAATAAAACGCAATCGAATCGTAACTATGAGCGACTTATTTATTTAAGTGCTACAAACAACACCACACGCAGCCAACTATTTCCAGAGACCACACATAAAATTTGACCTCCAGTGTTACCGCCTTCTCGACACTTATAATTGGATTTTATGGGATTTCAATTGTTTTAAAGTAAAGAAACGGCGAGAGAGAGTTTTATGTAAAGTTTTACGTGGTGTTTTAGTTTAACGTAGCAAGAATTCTTCTACATAAATACCTACCGTTATACCTAAATCGAAAAAAGGAATAAAGTGCTATGAACAAGTAACGTTTCCGGGTATTGTAAAAATCATAGCACGTCGATTCACACGTATAAATGTCAACACGAGATGTGTTTTGACGTTACGGTCGTTTCCAAATTTAAACCGAAATCACGATTACATTATTTAGAAAATGCCAAATTGCGTGCTATTTACAAATAAATATGTATTAAAATCTGTCTGCCAACACAGCGAATCGGGTTTGTAGTAGTAATTAACTGATAATACGACGTAATTGCCTGTATGTGTGGTCCCGGCGACGCCGAATCTCGTACAAAATTAGGTTGACAACCATTCTATTGTGTAATATAGTATCCTATGGTAAAAATACATTATTTGGTAAAAATAGGGAATTATTTTAAAGTTTTTTTTTAATTTCTTGATGATCACGCCGGCACCAAATAAATTGTTGATTGCAGTTTAACTTTAAGTGCCGATTTACAAAGTTTTGGGCGATTAAATCTGCCTGTTTAAGAATTTATAAATAGAGAACATGTGAAATCCGACAGCACATATTGGAGGACCGCGGCGCAGTGGAATCTCACTTTCTCCAAAACCCTCTTGAAGAGGAGGCTCTGTTACTACACTTTTTAAAATAAATTTAAAAATACAAAACTTTACAAGATGTGAGTTATGAGGAAGTACCTATCCAGTTTGTTCTGACATCCATTTGTTTTGCCTGCTTACCTCTGGAATTCACGAGATCAAGCTTTCATCATCATCCGAAAGAATAAAGATGAAAGGTATGGTGATATCGCAGGATACCGGTACCGGTATGTATTCGACGGGCTCTTGGCGTTGGCCAACTATTGCTGTTCATTTCACAACTTGTATTAAACAGCTAGGGTAAGGCTCATATTTAGCGCAAGTTATAATCACGGCAAGATGTGATCGTTCATAAAAAATCTAAGTAGTTCGATGAACAGTGACCATCCTTGCCATTTTTATTTGCTTATACTCGTATTGCTTATAATCCTTTATTTAATTCATAACATAATGAATCCAATAAAGGATTATAAACAATACAATGAAAGATAATTAAATAATAACTGACGCCATCCGCTTGTCAGCTTCCGGCGAACCTAACATGTTGTTGAAATATTAATTGACAGTTATTTTATGATTTATGATGAAATATTTATAGTATTAAGAGTAAATAATGTTCAATATTGGGTTACTATTTGAAATCACTACAATTATATAAAAGCCCGCTGTGATGAATAGATCAGTAAGTTGTTTAGTAACTGCCAATAAGTACGAATGAAGAAGCTCAAGGTCGCTCAGCGAGCTATGGAGAGTACTATGCTATATTTCTCTGCACGATAGCCTTAAAAACGAGAATATCCGCAGCAAAACCAGAGTAACCGACATAGCTCAACGGATTACTAAGCGGAAGTGGCAATGGGACGGCCATATAGCGCGAAAAACTGACAATCGATAGGAAAGGAAGGTTCTAGAGTGGCGGCCTCGTACCGGCAGGCGAAGTGTAGTGCGTCCCCCCACTAGATGGAGTGACGACCTGATAAGGCTTACGGGAAGTCGATGGATGCAGGTGGCTCAGGACCGTGCTTTGTGGCATACCTTGGGGGAGGCCTATGTTCAGCAGTGGACTTGTGAAGGGCTGTAAGCTTTGAGTATTCAACTAACTGGAGAGGCCATGCGCGTTAATTCCTAAACAAAAATTCTGTCAACATCAGGGGGACGCAAGAAAACACACAACTGTAAACTTAACTACAAATGCAAAGTTAAATCGTGTCACTATAAACGCACACTACAACATTTGTGTTTGTGTTCATCGCGTTTACGCATACCATCAAAGTGTACACGTGTCGATACACTGATGGCGCTTGCTAAATGCGTAAGCAACGTAAGGCGTGGACTATGTCCATGTTTTTTTATCGATAAACAAATCACCATAGTCCGCATAAGTTTTTATTTGATTATAAGTAATATAGATATATAGACATAGATAAATAATACAAAGGTTTTATTTGAAATCCTTTTTTTAAAGTATTTAGAAATGTTCTTCGGAAAAAAACTTAGAAATTATTGAAAATAAGTTTATTATTTTGCTACAGGTTTATTTTACATTATGCAGGATAAAATTTTAAACATTTAACAAATCGAAATAGGTTTAGTTAACTTATTTTAAAAATCAGATTTTTTGAAAAGAAAAGTCCTATCAGTTTATCGTCTTAGATGGTGTTAACCAAGTTTTTGTTTTTATTATAAAGCTTCAATCACAAAACCGCTAATTGAAAATAGTTGTTCATTTTCAAGAGTTATTAAACGAACTGTCTGGAAAATATTTAATAAATTAGGAAAACAAAAAAGGTTTACACTATATAATAGTTTAACAAAATAAACTTTAAGCAGACAGCTGCTTAAAAATAAAACGTGACATCTACCTAGGGCTAAGTATTCCCCAGAAAGATGTTTTGCTTTAACTTTACATTACTATTCACCGAAAGCTTAACAATATGTGCGAAACATCAAAAGTTTTGAAATTGGTCTGCCTTCATCACATACGATAACAAAGTGGTACAGTACAATTTATGGCCGACTTGGCTACACAAAAAAAGCGTTAACTGTTTTAAAACTTAGACTAGAGAGTAACCCTGATAAGAAATTATATTGTATATTAGTGATAGATGAAATGAAAATAAAACAATTGACGGAGTACCATGCAAGTTCTTTGTTTATATACGTAATGCCTTTGGCTACTAGCATGGTATTCTGTCAATTGCTTAATTTTTATTTCATCCATTACCAAGGTACAATAAAAAAATTATCAGGGTTACTCTCCGCTCTCAATTTTAATGCCGTCAGCGCTTCTTGAGTAAACCCTGGTTGGCGATCGATGGTAGTGTACCACTTAGTCAATGTACGGGTGCAGGCAAACATGTTCCAAAAGTTTAACGTACACAGCGATAGTATGTAATAGCTAAGTGTATAGTAAGTGCATAGTATTTCTTGCAAACTTGTGAAGCCTGTTTATGCTGTTGTTTTTATGTCAAGGCATTTTTTCATGCTAATTTTCCTTGGCCTAAGTGTTGGCTCGTACTCGCAGTGGGAGTAGGACTAGTTCGGGCTATATAAGGATTTTTTTCGAATTGTGACTTTCGAGACAACATGGAATTTCGCCGGAACATCCAGCTTTCTTTTTTCGATGTAGACGATATTGTGCAATCACTGCGATCACCCTAAAATAAATAATTTTATTTTAGTCAGAAGATTCAAGCTATATATATATATATATATATATATATATATATATATATATATATATATATATATACATATATATACACACATATGATTTACATAAAGATATTTATTTTGACTAACATGAGTAAATAAAATACAAGTGTTAAGGGGAAATATAACCTCAAGTGGCTTAACAAGATCCTCCGTTATGCCGAAAATATTACAGCATTAATTTTGAAATAAATATATGGTAAAGTTGAGAATTAATGTTAAGGACTATGTTAGACGAAAACGCGATTTCGTAAAATTTTCTCGATAGAAAAAAATCCAAAGTTACCTCCAAAATAAACAATAAACCGCTGTTATTCATAAAATACTTTAAATAAGATCATCAAACTGCATACTAATTGAACTAACTATGAAGCAGTGTTTATGTTATTTACCTTTTTTTTAAATACCATTATTTTCACTGTAAAAAGAAATTACCTAAACTTTCGGCGTCATGAAGCTTGATTCCTGCCGCCCGGTCAGTTCCGCTTCAGCCTTTGAAGGGGGAAGTTGTGTCGCTTACGACCAGAATACACATTACGCAACAGGACGACGTAAAATTAAAATGGGAAATAACCGTAATAAAAATAAGAAGCGACTGGCTTGGCGTTAAGAAACAGGTATACATATGATGAACCTAATGAAATAAGTGTCTATCGACCTTTCTACTTACAGTATTAGCGATTACAAACATGTCGGTACATAGCATACGACGCGCGGGGAAGTGGGGGCGAAATTAGAATTTGAGCTGACTTACTATATCCCCTTAAATAACTTAAAACGAGCTACATGTTTTGCCATTTATGGCGTACAAAAATTATACTACATTAAGTTTACAATTACAATAATAGGTATTATATATGAATTAAATTTGATAGGTTAGTGCTTTTGTAAACTTAATAAAATATTTTCAAGTACAATAATATTGGTGTCAAAGGTAATAATAAAAATATTTAATCTAAATATAATTACAGCCCAACATTACCCCCCACAAGTTCACGGTCGGTACTGCAGTGTCAGATTAATGGTTTCTACAAGCTACAATCCAAGTGTGCCGCCTAAGAGGATTTCTTGGAAATCTGTATTAACAAACCAATAATAGAAAAATTTACTGCTTTTTGTAATACTTTATTATAAAATCTAAATAAAAACTACAAACTGGTTCGGCAGACAAACCCGCATGGTTAATTAACTTATCGATAGCTAAAGTTGCGGCGTTCATCACTATAGTGCAATACTTTCGGTTGCAGTGATACCAGTTTATTTTTATAAAAATTGGACACTTTTTCTGCGAGGTAGCAAGTTTCGATATGACTTATTTGGCCTGTATTTTGTATAATATTTTAATAAATATACTAGTTATCGATTATATTTAATTATATAATATTCAGTATCGTCTTAAAATTGAGCTGAATATATAAATCATTTAACAAAATCCACTACGCATCTATATGTAATGATTATTATTCATTACAAACTGATTTAGTTATTAGGAAATATATTTTCGTTAATATATATAACTTGTGTAGTAAATTATATTTTTTTAAAAATAGATTATTTTTCACTTTATGAACTATGATGGCCACACTCGGTATTGGACGATAATATTCACAAAGTACGAGTTTCAATGATAAAATTACTTTAATATTATGTTCAAAATACTCACAGATGAAAAGTCACATTGTCCTTTTGTATACTTGACGTTTTTGATTGTTTTTTTTTCATGTAAATACACTGCAATTCGGGATTTTGTCGGAGCTCAATTTACTGGCACGATCACGTCGAAATGACGCACGACGCGGAGCAACTAGTTTTATATAACGAGTATGAGTCGGACTCTCGTACCTTTTACAGAGGGGTATGCCTTGCGATGCCGCCTCCTTTGGTTTAATACTCAAAGGCTGTAAGGTATATATGTATGTATGTAACAAGTGAACAATTGATGAAGGTACTTCTGCCAGTTTGTAAAAGTGAATATAAATGGTATATCAAGTGTCGTTTAGCTGTAAGTAACCTCCTTGACTATCCTCCATCTACAATCGTCTGTAGTATTCCGCCCCTGCAAGTCAGCTTAGCTGTACAATGTTCATCGCAGCGTTGAAACAATACTTGATTGTAATCAAATTACTCTCTGCGCTACAGTGTTGAGCACAACTCTGAGCTCATATTGTCCGCCTATATTACATGACACTCTCGCAGGTCACTTGACTTCTTCACAACTCACTGCAGACTACAGGACATTTCCTGGGACTAACAGCTTCGTTCCAAAACGTACTGCGCCATCAAACTCCGATCTAAGCAGGGTCCGTACTACCGAACGTAACATTGACAACTTTTAGACAACATTGGAATGACTAAAACATGGAAAAGAAAACTGAGATCAGAACTTTTAAAAAATTTACTTTTTTGTAGAAATCTATGCCTAGCAGGCACATTAATTACTATCAATAGGTTGAAGCTAGGTGCGAATACATGTCTCATTGGAATCGCCTTGCGAGAGCGACGACCTTGGACGACAACTTTTAGTGAAAAGATCACATAAGTAAAGAGATCTATTTCGTCGACTTCAGAAATCCAGAATAACCTTCGACTAATTATAAAGTTTTGGTTTATCTTTGGCTGGGGACACTCTTGAGCCCCCTACTCCTTTGATTGGGTAGTTGTTGGAAAAACTGAATACCGTAAATTTCTTAATTATGATAGATTAATAACTATAACACGTATACATTTATGAATTCTCTATAAAATTTCCTTTATCATGATATAAATTTAATAATAAAGTCCCTAAGTAAATAATGTAAGTAAATGTTGAGTAAAGTCAAAATTGTCATATTTCTCAATGGAACAAAGTTTCTTAATAGATCAATTTTGTTTAATTTTATAACCTTAAATCTATTATTTAAGTACAATATTTTATGTAAAAATCAGTCAGCAATTTTTTTTTAAATAAGTGTATTGTGTTCAATTGTTTAAAGTACTGAAATAAATTTAGAAATGAAATTTACTTTTTAAAAAATGATTATAAAAAGATGATTCACACATGAAGGAAACAAAAATTTCTTAAATGCTTTTTGATTAACGAATTTTTCAAAGTTGACAATACAAAAACAAAAAAGAGTTGGGTTCTGCCAACACACATAAAAACATATCATACTTAAAAACAGCTTTATAAAAACATTGCGTTTGTGAGGTGACCTTAAAAATACTATATTTAAATATCTTATATATTTATATATATTATATCTAAATATATATAAATTACGACCTCAGTCAACAGATTTATTTTTCGTCTAAGAAGTAGACATCCCCAGTTGTAAGTTTATTATTTGTCATGAAAATATAAATTTCAAGGATGAGATTGAGAACTTAAAAGAATCAGAGCACTGTGGATTATAAAATAATAAAATTATGCAGAACTACAGTATCAAAAATTAAAGTAATATTAGGTTTGGGTTGGTGTTAAGATTGTGATACCCACTGCAATGAAAATTTTTTTTCGAAGGTATCGCGGTCGTATATACCATTCGAGGCCAACATTCTCGTGTTGCACAAGACTCTGTGCAGTTCGTTGATCGCAACGTTGGCGGAGCGTTTGGCGTCATTTGCATCAAAATTTCTTGCCGAGCCTCTCTCAATAGCCCTATCCGGAAAATCCAGGGCTTGTAAAAACTGAGCCAACCAGCAATCAATAGCGTAGTCGTCTATGTGTACGTAGACACGGTCGGCGCGAAACCTTACATACCGCGAAAATGGTGCAGCAGTCGGCATCGCAACAAACGCACTGCGTATGCGATCACGGTTTGCCCTGACGTTAAATTGTATGAATCGGTGCGTCGAGACGAAGTTCAACAGGATCTCGTATTCAACGAACCGTTGCTTAGCTAGGATCACCTTTTCGATGTCCCATGGCTTATACTGTTCACGGACCACGGACATCTCAATGCCGTGTCTCGGTGATGGCGTCATTAGAGATCGAGGTGAAAGAACCACCGTGTTCTTAACGGCTGTTCACCGTGTCGGTGACAGCAACGTTGACTCTAGTTTTGGATCTCTAGTTGAACCCGCACGCGTCTTCTTCCTCACAGCCGATCAAGTCGTTTGTGTCAGTAAGTGGATTGGAAGCCGTGTCTGGTGTCGATTTGCAAAGTTTCAGCTCAACCAAAGTCAAGTCAGGAATATCGCTAGTGCCCTCCACGACGGCTTCAGTAAAATTCCTACAAAACAGGAAAAACATTAGCCGAAAATGTTTTTTAATTTAAAATAAAACCCAATCATATCACAACACGTGAATTGGTGTGCGCCTATTTATATTTATAATAATAATAATAATAATATTTCACAACTATCACACAACGCCATCTAGTCCCAAGCTAAGCAGAGCTTGTGTTATGGGTACTAGACAACAGATAAACATACTTATATATTTCTAAATACATAAATATTATAGATAAATTACACCCAGACACAGAACAAATGATCGTGCTCATCACACAAACATTTGTCCTGGGTGGGAATCGAGCCCATGACCTCCGGCTTAGCAGTCAGGGTCACTAACCACTAGACCAACAGGCCTGTCAATTAGTAAATTTAACAATGTGTGTTAAGTGTTATAGATGAATTAATTGGTTATTAAACTCATCTACGCTCACTACTCACAACATTAGAAAATATTTTTATACCACCTAATATAGATATCCAGCTGGCTAATAATCATACGGGGTAGAGCCACGCTGCAGCAATATTATTGTTGGTGCACGATTGGGTCAGCTTGACCAGGGAAGGACCACACTCTCACAGAATACCAATGTAATATAGCAGCTTAATACTGCTGTGTTTTGCCTGTTGAGTGTAGAGATCCGAAGACTCTTTTTTACTGGAAACAAGATGTGACAACGCATGTGCCTTTTGATTGAAATGTATATGTCTATGGACCATAGCATCCACTTGCCATCAGGTGGACTGTGTGCTCATTTGTCACACTTATGCGACTAAACGTCAATACCGAGAGCAGTTCATCAAATCCTGGCATATCTTCATTGTCTCGTGACTTCTCTGAGTTTAAATCATTTGTTTGGCAAACTCTTTCTACAATTAAAACACAAATAAATTTACCTTGCCTCGGCCTTGACAGACATGGAACGGTGATGCAAAATAAAGTTCTATTGTTTCATGGCATTGTTGAAGAGCAAAATTAAAACCGCTGTGAAGTTATTTTAAATATAATATCTATACAATTAAAGCTGACAGATATAGAAAAGAATTGTGTTAAAGTTTGCCATTGACTTGGATCATCTCAAAGTAAGACACAATCAGTTTTAGTTCGGTTTTTTGATACTGAGCATAGGCGGTTTATTTGGGATAACAAAGCCAATTTAAAAGGCTCCAGTATCACCATTTCAGAGTTTTTAATGGAATCCAGGCATCACATATTTACAACAGCACGTAAGAACTTTGGGATTAAGCACTGCTGGTCTTCTGGAGGAAAAATTGTAAAACCTGACAAAAAATTGAAACGTTGGCTGGATTGGAACTACTCATTGTGAAATATCCTTCTTGCTCCGCTAGTAACGATAACGCATCACAGTCCGCTATTAGAACATCGATAACTGTTAACGCCCCGAAGAAATCACGCCGACACATAAATACTTTAATATAGCAGTATTGTTTTCTTCAAAATATTGAATTGTACTTACAAAGTTGACTAAACTAATTATTATTTTTTAAAAGTGAAGAAAATTAACTTAGACGGAACGCATATACGTCACAAACAATACACGTTTACTTTTAATGTTAATGAGGATAGTTTTAATGCAATTAACCCAAATAAAACTAACTTATTAAAGATTTTACTATGGTATTGGTACCTACCTCTATTAAAATTTATTTGTAATTATGGAGTGTACTTCTATAGTCTATACTCCATGTTTGTAATGTTTACTTATACTCTATGGTTTAAAACAGTTTAAAAAACGTTCCGTTTTTACTTTGTTAATTTTGTATTGCAATTAGTATTTTAGTTTTTTTCTTCTTCTAGTTTTAATATAATGTGTATACATAGACTTAGTTAAAAATAATTCCATTACGCTAGTGAGCTGAGCAGAGTTGTTTTTATTTTTATTTATTTACGTTTTATTTTTTTAATTTTAAGTTAGGTGTATTTTCTTTTTGAAATTTGTTTATTTTTATTGTTGGATATTGTTTCATTCTTTATAATTATGGAAAGTCCATCTGACTTCAATGGTAGTTTCTTGAATCATCTCAACATCTCGGACTGCATGATCATATTTCTGCTATTTTTTCTCCCTACCACAATCATTTTGGCGTTGCCCATATCAACGCACAAAGTGTTTCTGCCCACAGCCTGACCTTCTTGCATCCATTAGCAGTAATCTAATCAACGCACTTCTTATATTTGAAACTTTTTTCAAGCATTCTCTCCCTTCTTTTTAGTTTTCACTTCCTAGTTACGTTTTGATACATAATGATAGGATTGGTAGCTATTTACTTGCTTTCTGAAATCCCATACAAACATATCTCTGCTTCCCCGTCAATTTATTCAGAATCTGTCGAGTACCTTTTTCTTGAAGTTTCATAATACAAAAAACCTTCTTTGTGTGATATACAACTCTAACATGCAGATTCATTATTTTTATGTATTCGAAAATCTATTTATTTACAGACTTCTGTCCTATATTTATAGTCATATGATAGAAAGCACAATTGCAATCAAATATTAAATTACAATATTGAAGACATGAATGGGGCTTCAGTATTCTTTACTTACTTCTTGCCTGTTGAGAACATGAAGGGGTCTCATGCAGGTGAATATTGAAGACATGAATGGGGCTTCAGTATTCTATACTTCCTTCTTACCTGTTGAGAACATGAAGGGGTCTCATGCGGGTGAATATTGAAGACATGAATGGGGCTTCAGTATTCTATACTTCCTTCTTACCTGTTGAGAACATGAAGGGGTCTCATGCAGGTGAATATTGAAGACATGAATGGGGCTTCAGTTTTCTATTCTCCCATTCTTACCTGTTGAGAACATGAAGGGGTCTCATGCAGGTGAATATTGAAGACATGAATTGGGCTTCAATATTATTTGCATTGTAATTTCATTAATTTAAAATAAACTGTAAAATTACAAATAATATTAACTTAATATGACAATACATTTTATACTTACTTCTTACCTGTTGTGAACATGAAGGGGTCTCATGCAGGTGAATATTGAAGACATGAATGGGGCTTCAGTATTCTATACTTCCTTCTTACCTGTTGAGAACATGAAGGGGTCTCATGCAGGTGAATATTGAAGACATGAATGGGGCTTCAGTATTCTATTCTCCCATTCTTACCTGTTGAGAACATGAAGGGGTCTCATGCAGGTGAATATTGAAGACATGAATTGGGCTTCAATATTATTTGCATTGTAATTTCATTAATTTAAAATAAACTGTAAAATTACAAATAATATTAACTCGATATGATAATACATTTTATACTTACCTCTTACCTGTTGAGAACATGAAGGGGTTTCATGCAGGTGAATATTGAAGACATGAATGGGGCTTCAATATTATTTGCATTGTAATTTCATTAATTTAAAATAAACTGTAAAATTACAAATAATATTAACTTAATATGATAATACATTTTATACTTACCTGTTACCTGTTGAGAGCATGAAGGGGTCTCATGCAGGTGAATATTGAAGACATGAATGGGGCTTCAATATTATTTGCATTGTAATTTCATTAATTTAAAATAAACTGTAAAATTACAAATAATATTAACTTAATATGACAATACATTTTATACTTACTTCTTACCTGTTGAGAACATGAAGGGGTCTCATGCAGGTGAATATTGAAGACATGAATGGGGCTTCAATATTATTTGCATTGTAATTTCATTAATTTAAAATAAACTGTAAAATTACAAATAATATTAACTTGATATGATAATACATTTTATACTTACTTCTTACCTGTTGATAACATGAAGGGGTCTCATGCAGGTGAATATTGAAGACATGAATTGGGCTTCAATATTATTTGCATTGTAATTTCATTAATTTAAAATAAACTGTAAAATTACAAATAATATTAACTTAATATGATAATACATTTTAAACTTTCCTTTCACGGGACGTGAAAATGTCAGGAAAGGCCGATTGTTAGCAATTAAGTATAAAGAACAATTAAGCATAACATATTGAATGATCCTAATTTTAAATGTAGTAAATGTAAATCGGATTTCCGCTTCTGTGGCTTTGAATTTCCGGTAAGATTTTTATTGTAATAGTTTCGGATTTGACTCCTAAACAAAAGAGTATAAATATGGCCGTCACGACCCAAGCGGGTCACACCCCTCCGATACGTATGCTAGGGACCCCTGTCCCCTGGCATACGACAGCCAAATATTTAGGTGTCACTCTAGACACAGGGCTCACTTTTAGGCCCCACGTCAAACGAGTCACCCGTCACGCACGGTTTTACCTGAGTAGGCTCAACAGTATGTTGGGCAGACACAGTAAAATGTCCCTTCGAAACAAGCGAACCCTTTATAAGGTCTGTATACGACCCGTCATGTCCTACGCGGGCCCCGTCTTTGCCCACGCAAACCCTAACATTTTAAATGAACTCCAAATAGTTCAGAACCTCTTCTGTCGTCGAGCTGCGAACGCACCTTGGTACGTCCGTAATGCCGACCTTTATCGGGACTTAGAGCTCCCAACAATTCAACAATTCCTTAAAAAACTCTCTGAGAACTTCTTCAAAGCCTCAGAGTCGCACCCAAACAATTTAATTCGTGAGGCGGCTTCTTATGCAGCCCCACCCCCCTCTCGCTATCGTGTCCGCAGGCCGAGAAACTCTCTCTCGGACCCGCCAAATAAACTGTCAAACGACCTGAACTGCCTCCTGGCGGCTCAGGCCAGTTCTAATTAAATTAATTATTATTATATTAACTAATATTATTTTGCCTTCGTAGGCACTCCCTCAGCGGCTCTTAGCCGCCTGCGCCCTCTTTTCCCAAAAGAGGGTCGCTCATGATAAGGCACAATAGAGCTTAATCAGCCAACTGCCTCCCCAAAGGCGGTTTTTAGGGGGTATCACTTAGGGTCCCCGGTAGGACAGTGAGTCCCCCATAACCACGATAGACCGGCTATCGTGGTATGCGTAATGCATTTTCCGCCTCCCTACGTACAGGGTAGCCCTTTAATTGCTTCGGGCGCAAAAAAAAAAAAAAACCCAAGCGGGGCATTCAGTTCTATTCAGTCCTAAGTGAAGGTACTAAGTAACAGTGATTATTTGTACGATAAATAAATTGTGAGTTATAAACGGATAAAATAAAAGTGATGTGCTGTAACATAAATTGTATTATTAGCTAACACATATATATATATATATATATATATATATATATATATATATATATATATATATATATATATATATATATATATATATATATATATAGTATACGAATTACATTTGATAGATTAATGCTTTTGTACACTTAATAAAATATTTTATCTAAATCTAATTACAGCCAAACATTACCTCCCACAAGTTTATGGTTGGTACTGCAGTGTCAGCTAACCTTCTTTTATTGTATGCTTGGGGTATGAAATATGATTTTTTAAAATGTTTGGAGCAAATGGTGCCAGTCCGTTTAGGTATCCAACATTCATGGTTTCTACAAGCTACAATCCAAGTTTGTCGCCTAAAAGGATCTTTTGGAAATCTGTAAAAACAAACCAATAATAGAAAAATTTACTACATTTTGTGATACTTTGTTATAAAAGTTAAATAAAAACTACAAACCGGCTTGGCAAACAAACCCGTATGGTTAATTAACTTATCGATAACTAAAGTTGTGGCGTTCATCACTATAGTTCAATACTTTCGGTTGCAGTGATACCAGTTTATTTTTATAAAAATTGCACACTTTTGCTGCGAAGTAGCAAGTTTCGATTTGACTTATTTGGCCTTTATTTTGTATAATATTTTGATAAATACTAGTTATCGATTATATTAATTATATAATATTCGGTATCGTGTTGAAATTGTGCTGAATATATAAACCATTTAACAAATTCCACTACACATCTATATGTAGTGATTATTATTCATCACAAACTGATTTAGTTAATATATTTTCGTTAATATATTTAACTTGTGTAGTAAATTATATTTATATAAAAATGGATTATTTTTCACTTTATGAACTATGATGGCCACACTTGGTATTGGACGAAAATATTCACAAAGTACGAGTTTTAATGATAAAATTGCTTTAATATTATGTTAAAATACTCACAGATGAAAATTCACATTGTCCTTTTGTATACTTATGGTTTTTATTGTTTTTTTTTTCATGTAAATACACTGCAATTCAGCATTTTGTCGGAGCTCGATTTACTGGCACGATCATTTCGGAATGACGCACGACGCAGAGCAACTAGTTTTATATAACGAGTATGAGTCGGACTCTCGTACCATTTACAGAGGGGTATGCTTTGCGATGCCGTCTCCTTTGGTTTAATACTCAAAGTCATGAACGTTAGAGAACAGGAGAAAGATCGCCGTAGAAAATAGTGTCCCAGAAATATCGACACAATAAGTGAGGCAATGCGATTGCAAAGTTCGGTCAATAAAAGTTATTTTCAGTCTATTTTTCCGATCAGATGCTAAACCACTTGCACATCCACGCACAATAAAATATTTCTACATTTTTTAATATTTATTTTTGTCAAAAATGACAAAATTACGGAGCATGAAAATTTTCTCTCCAATGCCACGGCGAACTAACTTCATCTACTTGTACTCATAAACAAACATAATAGTAGACAAAGGTTATATGAAATTTACAATGAAAGGTTATATAATCCTAGCGTCGAATTTAGGGAACATGTAAAAAAATATTCCAAAATATTTAAAAGAGTGTG
This sequence comes from Parnassius smintheus behrii, assembly GCA_036936625.1. Taxonomy (NCBI): domain Eukaryota; kingdom Metazoa; phylum Arthropoda; class Insecta; order Lepidoptera; family Papilionidae; genus Parnassius; species Parnassius smintheus. The sequence continues at coordinate 23,635,667 of JAUPFT010000026.1, read as the reverse complement.
CTCCTTAGCCAAGTCATTGTATTTAAGCAACAAAATAAAGACTGCTTCTAATAAAATTAAAATGACATGGAGTATAATTAATAGTGAAACTGGTAAGGTCAACTCTCACAATTCAAACTACCAGTTAAGTTTTAACAATAAATTAACTAAATCAGATCAGGACGTTGCAATGGTTTTTGAGAAATATTTTACTGATATTCCGATCTTAACCACTAAGTCACTGAATTCTTCTCCTACCGTCGCCGAATCATTACTTAAACAAAATGTAAATGTGTGTACAAAGAATTTTACATTTCATAAAGTTTCATCAAAAGATATTGTAAAATATTTTAAGACTATTGATATTAAGAGAACCGCCGATCTGTGGGGGATTTCTGTTAAAGTTATTGCGTCTATAATAGATACAATCGCACCTTAACTATCTATTATTTTTAATAGTAGTATCAAATCTGGTGTGTTTTCTGATTTAATGAAGCATAGTAAAGTAATACCTTTATTTAAATCTGGTAGTACATTGGACCCCGCTAATTTTAGACCTATTTCTGTAGTGCCAACACTTGGTATAATTATTGAAAAAATTATTCTTGATCAATTGTTAATTTTTTTTAATGTAAATAAATTACTTCATAAAAATCAATTTGGTTTCACAAGGGGTCGCTCGACAACTGATGCTGATTAAATATATATTTAATGCATGGGAGAATTCACAGGATGCTTTGGGTGTGTTCTGTGACCTATCCAAAGCCTTCGATTGTGTTCACAATGAAACATTAATCAGGAAACTTTAACACTACGGTGTAAGAAATGATGCTCTTAAATTAATTATTTCATATTTAAGTGACAGAACACAAAAAGTCGTTATTAATAGTATGAGTTCTTCCGGGTCGATTGTACAAATGGGCGTGCCTCAGGGCTCAATTCTAGGCCCTAATTCTGTTTCTTGTATATATTAATGACTTACCTTATGTATGCGCAGAAATGAATATTTTATTTCTTTTAGGTAAATGCGACTTTAGTTTGTTTATTAACAAATTAAGAGTTTTACATGCGTGGTGACAAGACGAACTCTGCGTGAGCTATGTATAACAGAGAGAGGGGACGAAAGATGACGTGATGCCACTGCGCCGGCTCGCGATGACGTCGACCAATCACAGCCTCTCCATCTTGACGTGATACTTTAATGCGCGTACATGCTCCCGGCCTTGAAAGCACCATGTGTTTTCAACAAACAGTCATTACATCTCTTCTGAAAACAACGGGCAGATTTTTGGAAATGCCCGTCGTACAGTACCATTCACTGTTCTAATGTCTGCAACTCTGGAGACACCATCGTTTCCAGGGAACGTTTTGATAATTCTTCCCATTCTCCATTTTAAAGGTGGTTGATTGTCATCCTTTATAAGTACGAGAGTGTTCTCCTGTAGATCGCTTTTATGCTCAGTCCACTTGGTCCTCACTTGCAGCTCAGATATATACTCCTTAGACCATCTGCTCCAGAAGTGCTGGCGTATCTGCTCGACTCTTTGATAACGTGTAAGACGATGCTCTGGAACAGTATTCAGGTCAACAGACACAGGTGAAGTTAATGGACGGCCTACCAAGAAATGAGAGGGGCTCAGTGGGTGATAATCGTGCGGATCCGTGGACATAGGTGTGAGAGGACGGGAGTTGAGCACAGCCTCAATCTCAACCAGGACTGTGCACAGCTCCTCGAAAGTTAAATGCGCGTTACCTATCACACGGCGCAAGTGTTGCTTACAACTCTTGATTCCAGCTTCCCATAAACCACCAAAATGACTAACAGGAGGACCCATTTTAAATTTTATACTTTGAGATGTCGCGTATTCTTCTAAGTCTTTAGATATTTGAGATAATAATTTAGCAAAATCATGAATTAAACCAACAAAATTCCTTCCATTATCACTATATATTTCTATTGGTTTACCTCTGCGTGAAATAAACAGCTTAAGTGCCAACAAATAAGCATCTGACGAGAGATCACTCATGAGCTCCAAATGAACAGCGCGCGTTGTGAAGCATATAAATATACATATAAAAGATTTTATAGTCTTTGCCCCCCTACCCCTACGGTTCAGTATGAGCACTGGACCAGCATAGTCTACGCCACATCGTAAGAAAGGAAAACCAGGATCTAACCGAGCCTGAGGTAAATTTCCCATAATAGGCTTAACGGTTTGACCTCGCATACGCGTACACTTTACACAACTATGTACTACCTTTTTTGAAAGATTTCTTCCACCTACTGGATTTTCCACACCACATTTCCCTAACAGTATATAGTAATAACTGCGGCCCAGCATGCATTAACAGCTTGTGTTCATACTTAAATAATAAATGTGTAAAGTGATGTTTAGAAGACAATAAAATAGGATGTTTCTTATTAAAATCAAAATTAAATGATTGTAAAATACTAGTAATTTAATATTTGATTGCAATTGTGCTTTCTTTTCATTAACATCATCATTTAATTTGTTTAATTGATTATTAAGTGCATTTTCTGATTCCTTTACTTTATCTTCCATAGTCGACTTTAAATCATTTTTATCTCTGAGGTCTTTTGTAACGGCTTCAGTTCTGACAATCAAGTCCTTAGTCCCCTCTTTAGACTTTTGTTTAATATCGTCCTTCTCCTTTTCGAGCTTATCCAAACAATCTATCTCAAGTTTTTCATTTGCCGTAAAATTGATTTGTTCAACCCTATCAATCAAATTGGAAGTTTCATCGTGTCGGTGTTTTAATTTGTTTTCGATAGCCTTCGTTAATTATTGCTTTTTGCCATCAACGACGGCATTAGCTTCTTTTGTCTTATCAATAATAGCTTTCTCTGCTTCATCTTTCTTTTGTTTTACTTCATGTTCCACATCAGCCGTTTTATCTTTAGTAGTTTGTATAGCATGTTCAATATCTTCGCTTAATTCGTCCTTCTTTCCTTTAAGATTTTCTTCAATTTGATCCTTTTTACATGATGCCTTTTGTATTAACTGATTAGCTGATTCCTTCATTTCTGAAGACTTTTCTTTGACGTTATCTTTTTCTTCCTGTGCTTTCCTTTCAGCAGCTTTCTTCCCGTCTTCTAATTTGTCACATATTTTATCTTTCTTGTCCGAAGTTTGTTTTATAAGTTGATCTGCATATTCTTGTGTTTCAGATGACTTTTCTTTTACTTCGTTTTCAATTTTGTCTTTCTCTTATCCATAATCGGTTCCTTCTATCCTCCATCAATCTTTCTCTCCTTACACCTTTGCACTCTTCTTCCTTTTTCAAGAGATCCTTCACCGTAACCGCTGTGCGATTGTGGAACTCCTTACCTCTCCATATTCGTCGTGCTAAATCTCTTCACTCTTTCAAAATTCTTGTTAAATCGTATTATTTAGAACGCTATTAGATAAATTACTTTACCTTTCTCTTACTCTTTTCATTTAATCTATTATATGATATTCTATATATAACTTTCACTTACTTTTATTTGTATGTGTTATTGTATATTTTTTTATTATTATTTTGTATCCATAAGTTTTCTTCTTCGTGTCCTTTTGTTTCCAATTCCTTAATTTGTTCCTCTGTGTCCTGTATTTCACATTCGATTTTCTCCAAGTCATATTCATATACCATCTCTTGTATTATCACTTTCTATTCTCAAGTTTTTTTTTATCTCATACTCTTTTTTTTTAATTCTTTCATTTGTCATCTAGCATCTCGTTTTCTATCCATACATCACTTTCCGTTCTCAATCTTTCTGTCTCATGTCCACATAACAGCATTCTTTGAAAACCTACTTCAATGTCTACCCATAAACATTCCCAAGAGTCATACTTCGTATTATACTGACTATTTCGCTTTGATGTCATATATATAATATTGTTCAATACATAAATAGCGACTCCTCCACTCCGTTTATCATTACGATCGTCTCTGTATAAGTCGTAACCCGGAATCTTTTTCCGAGTTTGGAGTAGCGATATGTAGATTGGTTGTTTGCTGTGGTGACAGTGGCGATAAAGATAGTGGTCTCTTATTTGGGTGTACATCATTTCTTTCCTTTATTATGAGTTTGTCCTATTTTATGTAAGCAACGTTCTCTTTTTCTATTTCTTGTTGTAGTTGTGCTTTTAGATTTTTTTTCTAATTTTAATACTCTTTCTGTATATATACTTCGTTGACGTACTTTTCGATTCTGTAAGCTGTTTTATATTTTGCAATATTTTAATTCTTTACCTAGCGTAGTTACGACTACAGCAACAGGACTGATATTAATTCCTCTTTTACCAAGTCTTCTTACTGATCCAAGTTCGAAGTCTTGTATATCAATATTCGTTTGATTTTTTATTACATGCATAATTTTTTCTTGTAACTAAAAGTATGTTAATTCCCCCTCCTCAACTCCAAAAACTACTAAATTTCTTTGTTTATTTGCTTTTCCGAATGCGAATATTTTTTCTTGATCTAAAACCTGTGCTTGTAAATTATCGTATTTGTTGCTCAGCTCTTGGAATTTTTCATTTATATTTTAATTAATTTTTGTGGTCATTCTTTCTTCTAATTGAGAAAACTGTGATTCTATTGAATTTAATTTTTTTTTTACTAAAATCTGTTTTAATTTCTCTCATAAGTCTGCAGATCATTCATTTTATTTTTATTCGTATGTTTGTTATGAGGGAGATTCGCGGCCTCTAGGGTCAAACGAAAGGTTATTGTGAAGTTAGGTTATTGTGAAGTTAGTAATAGACGGGTGCCGATTATTCAATATGGTTGTGAACTTGAGACGTAGTATTAATTTATACCGCTAGATGGTGGTAGCAGAAGGCGATGTATTTTTTTTATCCACTTTCTATTTATTAATTATTGTTAATGTGATTAATAGTCAATTATTTTATGAATATATTGTCATTACCTAATTTTCCGCAAACTCACAAATGTAAACCATTTGCTTCATTTATTACTAGATATTATTTTTTTTTTCACTCACCGTCATTACCATCAATAGATTGTTGAATATTACACTTTTTTCACCTTATTTATCTAATTTATATTTTGTCATATCACTATTTTAGTCTTATTTAGCGATCTTAAATCATTGACATTCATTTTACACTTACTCACTGAAGGTTTCTTTTCTTTGTTTATAGGTGAAGTCACATATTATTTTGAGTACCGTCACTAGATTTTTACTTTAAGTCTTTAGGTATTAAAATTTTTTTGTTTACTATAATACGGAAATTATTATGTCACTGTTATTGTCACATGTGTTATTATGTCGAGATATTTAAATTTGCTTTCTTTAGCAGATCTAGTACCGTACGCTGCGCAATCGCGCCCTCTCTTTGTAAGGATAACAGATAATATTGTTAGCTCACTTAGTGCGCTCAGCCAATTCTTGTATTGCTCCTTCAGTTACCAGCATGTTTTGACGTAATCGCAAGTGGTGTACTTCTTTAGTAAGTTCCTCCAGTTGTTTCATTATATTTGGTATTTGTGCCATTAGTGACAAGTACAATCGACACATAAGAAAGAAACCACTCGAGCTATTGTCTTTAACTCGAACACTCTTACTTCAGCTGGTGACATTCCATGACAATCACCACATAAAATGCTCTTGCAGGAGTCACAACTTACTGATAGCTTCTTATCGTTTGTGGTTTTGCTACATTTAGAACATTTAAAGCCTTTTGGACTCATTTTTTTTTAACTGATTTAGTAGAAAATTTCTTGTAACGGCAACACTATTGTCTATAGGTCGCTTTCATTGACACAACCGGAAATCAATGATGTAAAAGAAATATAAAATTATGAAGGTAGATTTTAAAAGTTCGTAATTCACGCGAATAGTTTCTTTTCAAAGTTTTGCACTTTAAGTTTATAATTACAGTGAGAACACACCACTAAATATCTTTAGCCTGCCTCATATCTTGATTGTACTTTTATAACATGGAACACACTATTTGAATTTATTGGTACTAAATCATCAACAGCACTTGTGCACACAACCACTTCAATTTGACACTTCAAATTATTCATCAACACTTCAATTATTTGTAATCATATACTTATTCATTCATCGGTATTACTATTTGGACTGTTGAAGGAATCTCTTTCTCTCTATTCTAACCAAATCACCTACAACGAACTTTAAGATTTTCCGCTTCTTTTATTTTGTTTAATGCCCGAAAATCTATTCAAAGACGATAATCTCGTGTTTTCTTCTTAATAAGGATAATAGGTGACGCGAATTCTGAAGTAGACTGATATTTCCACAGTTTTCCAATTCTTCTACCATAGCTCTAACACGCTCGCGTTCTATTTATGTTTTGCCCAATGAGTCCGAAATACAGAGTTATCTTAGCTCGATATAATCCCACTTCTGATTTGTTAGCTAATAATACAATTTATGTTACAGCACATCACTTTTATTTTATCCGTTTATAACTCACAATTTATTTATCGTACAAATAATCACTTCGTACAAATAATCACTGTTACTTAGTACCTTCACTTAGGACTGAATAGAACTGAATGCCCCGCTTGGGTCGTGACGGCCATATTTATACTCTTTTGTTTAGGAGTCAAATCCGAAACTATTACAATAAAAATCTTACCGGAAATTCAAAGCCACAGAAGCGGAAATCCGATTTACATTTACTACATTTAAAATTAGGATCATTCAATATGTTATGCTTAATTGTACATGTTTGCTTGCACCACGGACATTGACTAAGTGATACACTACCATCGATCGCCGACCAGGGTTTACTCAAGAAGCGCTGACGGCATTAAAATTGAGAGCATACCCATCTGTAATACCCAGCTGTTCTGTTTAAAGTTCACTTTGTTCAACTGTTATATACTTTTTTATTTTCCTAATTTATTAAATATTTTCCAGATAGTTCATTTAATTACTCTTCAAAATCAACAACTTTTTATAAATAGCGGTTTTGTGATTGAAGCCTTATAATAAAAACATAAACTTGATTAGCACCATCTCAGATGATAAACTGATAGGATTTTTCTTTTCATAATAGGATTTTTCTTTTCATAAATCTGATTTTTAAAATAAGTTATCTAAACCTCCTATTTCGATTTGTTAAACATTTTAAATTTTATCCTGCATAATTTAAAATAAATCTATAGCAAAATAATAAAGTTTCTTTCAATAATTTATAAGCTTTTTTCTGAAGATCATTTTTAAATACGTTAAAAAAAGAATTTCAAATAACACCCTGGTATTATTTATCTATGTATTACTTATAATCAAATAAAAACTTATGCGACTATGGTGATTTGATTATCGATAAAAATATCGACATAGTCCACGCCTTACGTTGCTTACGCATTCAGCCAGCGCTATCAGTGTATCGACACGTGTACAATTTGATGGTATGCGTAAATGCGATGAACAGAAACACAAATGTTGTAGTGTGCGTTTATAGTGACTAAAGTTGTTCAAAACGTCTATAAATCTATAGCACGCTACATACTATAAACGATAAATTTCTAGCGCGCAATTAAATACGCTATGTTATAGCGCGCTATAAGAAAGCGTGTAGGAGGCCGGTAAGCGCGTTAAGTTTTGCAGCACGTTATATCTCTTAGCACGTTACATTATATGTCGTTCATTGGATAGATCGCGTGCTATATAAGAACATTATTTCGTAATAATAAATAATAAAATAAAAATAAACTTTTCAGGATTACTACGTTCTATAATCCTAAAAATATTTTTAAGTCATGTACGTTTTAAAATAGAATTAATTTTATTTTTACAATCAAAATAAAATTAATTATTTTTTATTATAATTGATGTAAACATTATTTTAACCTTAATATAAATTATAAATCAAAAAAAGGTGTACCTATTTAAAAGTTAATTTATTGTATTTATAAAAATCAATTATTTACATAGACCATTATATACACTTTTGTATCTATTTCTATTTACATTTAAAAACATTAGTTAGGCTTCTTTTATCACAACTGTGTCCTTTGATCACTTTTAAATATACAGTAGACACTAACTAAAGAACGTCTAGCATTTAAATTAGGTCACGCGCGATGAATAGCGCGCTACGAGATCAAATTTGCGTCACACGTCCTCTCCCCACAGCGCTGCTGCTAGAACTAACTAATTGCTGCTAGATATTAATACTTAATAGCGCCAAAGCGCAATAGCGACATGACAACTACTTACATAACACGCGCTATGTGTTATGAAGAGATAGCGCGCTATAATATGGCGCTATGCGCTATATTAACCACCATTAATGGTGACACGATTTAATTTTGCATTTGTTGTTAAGTATACAGTTGTGTATTTTTCTTGCGCCCCCCTGATGTTGACAGAATTTTTGTTTAGGAATTAACGCGCATGTCCTCTCCAGTTGGTTGAATACTCAAATGTTCATGAGTACAATACGGCCGACGTATCTTGGCGAGTCTGAATATAGGCTCTGCGAAGTTTAGCGCATGAACACTCGTGAAGAAAACTGTTATTGTCATTTTTTTATATATACCAATGTACAAATAAAATTTCCCTAATACAGTGACCAAAAATATCAAAACACTTTGGAGACATTATAAATTAAAGATTCAATTTTGATACCTCACCTTTCGATAGGGGCAGATTTTATCACAAACACATACAATATTATTTACATTTAATACTTTTTATTTATTTACACTTATTATTATTTAATCACTGTCGCTGAGGGGGGAAATTCCTAACATAAAGTCGTCGGCCCCTTGTGTACCATGTGAGGTACTTGGCATAGGTTCATCTTCGTAATCGTCGCTCTCACTTTCAGACTCACTTTCTGAATCTGAAGCTGTATTAATGATGAATAATTGATCCGTCATTTCGTCAATAATATGGTCGCTCTTCCTATAGTCATGTTCGACCTCTTGCACTTTTCTGCATAAAGCACTCCATTCATTCTGACCCATTAAATTTACTTTTTCTTGTATGAGCTCCATTGTCCGGGTTACGTTCCAGTCGACGTTTTTAGCGGCTACGTGCCCTTTAATGGCAGCCCACACCATCTCGATGGGGTTTAAATCGGGATGATATGGGGGTAAACGAAGGACATCGTGGTTGTTTTGTTTAAACATTTCATCTATTACGTATTTTTTATTCACGTCTTTGTTTTTTTTTATTAGATCGTAAAGTTGTGGTTTACGCATGTCCTTTTCATATGGTATACCCTTTTCTAATAACCACGATTCCATTTTTGCCTTCTTGTCATTAGATGTAGGGGCAGGATCCATTAATTTGTTGTGCTACGGAGCATTATCGATAACCACCACCGAGTTAGGGCTCAAATTTGGAATCAGTTGGGTCCGTAACCATTTCTCATAATTTTTGAAATTCATGTCATCATGATAGTCTCCGGTTTTGCTGCCAGATTTGAACATTAGTAGAGCGTTCGGAACAAACCCTGCTTCTGACCCAGCGTGTACCATCACTATCCGCTGACCTTTTGATATCGGGCGCTTTAGTCCTTGAGCGGAACCATCTGACCACGCCTTACCTTTTGTATGTGATGAGTGGGCATACGACTCGTCAGTGAATACAATTGGTCGCCCTTCGTCCCTGTATTTTTTCATTGCCTTCAAGTACAAGATCCTTTTCAGGCGAATGTCGGTCTTCTCTATAAGAACCATTCTATTGGTTTCGGTCTTTCGCCACTTGAAACCCAAGTTTTTGATAATTGTCTTTAAGCTCGTTTTACCACCTTGAAAATTTATATCCCGTTTGAGTTTCGCTAGTAATTTGTTTATCGTCGGCATTTCTTTTTCAGTTTTGTGGAAGTTGTGTATGCATCTTTTTACTACTCCCTGGTCAAAATTATCCATATCAGTAATAGGTTTTGATCTAGACCTTTTTTTACCAGGCGTGCGGAATACTGAAAGTAAGCCCGAAATATTGCCTTCAGTTGCGATCCGCTGTACTGTGCGTTGGGACACACCAGTTGCGTTAGCAACTCTTAAATAAACTTTATCGACATCTTTTACGCCTTCTTCTTTTTCTTTTTTCATATATTGCGTTAAATCGTAAATAATTTTTCTCGCCTGGCGATTTAACACACTGTTATGTTTTGGTGGCATGTTTGGCGAATAATATAAGTGCTAACTGACACTTGCAAATAAAACAAATAAAACAAACAAAACAAACTTAACACTATTAATAAAAACAAACAACAATAACAACGAAAACTTTTGTAACCGACTGTGCTCAAGACAGAGATAGCGACACGAACACGACACCAATGCTAACGTGTGACTGAGAAATATTACCGTGTACCGAGCATTGCCGAATAAGCACGAAGCTTTACGAAGTAACCAGAAAGGGATGTCCAACACGCGTGCCTGAGGGTGTTGTTTAATCGATTTTTATTCAAATCGATTAAAATTAAGACATAAAAATATATTTATTTGCAATTTATAAGGAGGTTCTAAATTTTCTCAAATAGTCGTTACTCAAGAAGACGTTAATAGATAATTGATATTTAAGTACATTATGTCTTTCAGCTGAGAAAATAATATGTTTTTAGTTTTTTTTTTTTATTTAAGTCGAAATCTTGTTTATTATCAACAAAATTCACTATATTTGTAAATCTATTTCGTTTAATATCTTATATAAACAAAAATCAATAACTTCTAAATAAAACTAATCGATTGCGATATTTTATGACTAAAGGGTCGATTGTGTTTACTTATGGTCAATCTCTAGCCTAGACCACCGCCCCCCGTACGTCGCCTCATGCCACCATTTTGTTCCTTAAAAAAGCTATTGCGCAACCTTCTGCGCGAAGGTCGGACTCGCCAAGATACGTCGGCCGTATTGTACTATATCGTAGACAGAGAAGGTTTCTCTGTCTACGCTCCCGATTTACGTTAGTACTCTTATTAGTTTGTGCTCCCGATTATACTGGTTTATCTATGGTTTTGCTCTGCAGTAAAAACAAGTAAAAAATTAAAAATGACGTTTTCTGACAGTTGCGCATTGTTATCGTGCAGATTAATTTCAACTTATATTAGGAGAACAAAATTCTTGTTTAATACTGCTGGTAGATTTCATATGGATATAAGAGATGCAGCAAAGTCCACAATGGAAATTGTTAATGTTCCACCAATTGTATCTACTTACCGACACGCATTGCACACTTTCGATGACAAGTTCAGAAAAGATCTAAACAAAAACTTAGATAAGTTGAAAACAATGATGGATAATTTAAGAGCGGAAGACTTAGGATTGGATAAGAATCTTAGTGATCCGGCTATATGGAGAAAACCAAACAAGGCACCATGCACATATGTGGAAGTTTTTCAAAATAGTCTTGTAAACATGAGTATATTTGTATTGAAACCGGGTTTTAAAATGCCCCTTCATGACCATCCGCATATGCACGGCCTGCTAAAAGTGATTTCCGGAGCAGTTCGAATACGGAGCTTTACCGAATATCCTTTAAAAGAAGCAATAAATAACATAGACTTTGCCGTTCGTGCGAAACATGAAGCTGCGCGTCTCGCCCAGGGCTTTCACAAACGTAGAAGATTATTTGCAAAAGTGTCTCAAAACTCAATATGCAGAGAAAATTCCCAGACTTGTATTTTAACACCTACAATTTCAAATTATCATGAAATAGAGGCATTGCATATGCCCGCTGCATTTTTTGATATTCTTTCCCCACCATATGATACTTTAATAGAAGACATTGGACCTAGACGTTGTCGATATTATTATGTAGCTAATGAAATAAGCACCAATGTAGTAGAATTGCAAGAAACAAATGTGCCAGACTGTTTTTATTGTGATCAATTACCATATTTAGGACCATTTCTTGGGTAAATAAGAACAAAACACTAGTGTCTGTGAATTCAGATATTAGATTGGATTATGATTACATTGGAATATAATTCCTGAGTTACCATTAGAACTTGACTAAAACATATAATAATGAATTAATATAGTGCAAATTGTTTTGTGCCTTCATTTACAACTTAACCAAAATAAATTAGTCTTTTATCAAGATGGCATTTGGTAAGAAAAATTAATAATCACAATGAAGTTAACATAAATGTAGGGAATATTATATGAATATTCACTTGTATTTTATGCAAATGGACTTAAAACTATCACATTTTAGCAAAATTTATCAGCCTGTTTAATTATTAGCTAAAATATCAGATTTAATTCAATAAATTACTTTCCCTATTTTTAATCTTCTAATCAAATATGCTTAATTAACTTATGTATGACTTTATACTAGAAGAGTTCAAGCTATGTAAAGACAGTAAAAATGTTAAAAGTAGCCAAATTATTTAATATTTTTATGAATTAAAAAAATGTTTTATTTACATTTTGGTGTGCGTTTGTGAAGATTAGTTACGATATTGATAGGGTAACATGCATGACATACTATACTTTTCCTGTTAGAATGAAAGTTATATATATATATATATATATATATATATATATATATATATATATATATATATATATATATATATATATACAAACATTTTCATGCTTTCAAAATCACAACAATATTTTCCTAATTTATAGTGTAAGCTTATCTAGGAAGAAATGTACAAGACAATTGATTTTGTAGATTGGTGCCTTTTGTGAAGGGAATTGGAAACCCTAAGTTTTGACAGAAAAATAAAACAGTTTTGTATTTATTACATACTGACAAGCATTTCCCAGAGTGAAAGAGCAAGGAAAAGAAAAGGTAAGGGCATAGACGGCAACATTGAGAGATATAAATGATGCCCAGATTTTCCATAATATGCTTTTGTATTTTTGGCAAAGCAAATGATTATTTGAATTATTATTCAGACAAGAGCAAATGGTTGCACTTACCTATGGCTAAATCTAAGAATAATTATAAATTACATATTAGATATTAGTGAAACTAATGTATGTATCATAATTACAAAAGCATTTATGTTGTAAAGTGCCACAAGTGTGTTTTAAATCTAAAAATTTATTAATTTCATGTTAGTAATGTAATAATTTTTACGAAATTAATATGCCTAAACTACAGATGGGCTGAACATGGAATCCACCAAATACAAATATTCGGCCGAAAGCTCAGTAAAACTTTTATTGAACCAAATATTCAATGGAGCATTATTCGGCAGGATCACCTCGGTACCTAACCAATTTGTCGGAACTTGTTATCGTAAAGCGCACGGGATTAAGCTAGACCCTGCCTCTTCCTCTGCCACACCTGACAGGTTATTACATCATCTAGTACTGAGAAAATTGCCGGCACATGCTTATGTTTTGACTATTTTTGTGAGAAAAAAAGTATATTGTTGTGTTATTCTTAGTAAAAATTAATAATTATATGATAAAAATGAATGGCAGGTGATCTACTATTTGGACTTATTTTAATGAAACTGACGACCAAAGTAAAGTGAAATGTACTAATGTAATGTTTCTTTGTTTGATTCCAAAAACATTTTAGCTAGCTTTCTATTTGCTATAATTGGAAATAAATCTAGTTTAGTTTAGTAAATCCATAGTGCCTCAAAAACATAACGCTGTACAGGTAGATTTAACCCATAAATAAAATATACTTTCAAAAGTAAAATTATGGAAGACATGGCATTACTCAATTCGTACATTTCAATACAGTGGACACTACGTACCACTTTAACCAATATTCGGTGATTTAGCCAAATATTGGGCCGAATATTAATATGCCGAATACCGCATATGAAACGACTATTCAACCCATATAATATTTTAGTACTAAATTAACAAAAATAACATATATCCCTCATCAAATTTGAACCTTGAACTTGATTGTAGGTTTTATATGATGTCATACATTTTTTCAACCTGTTTTTTAAGCAGTGGAAAATAATTAGTTTCTAATTCATGAGCTATTTTAAAAAGCTATTTGTTGATTCAATGCCAACACTAGTCTGTTTCCTAACTTCTATTAACTATTCAAAAATTGAGTTAATGTACTAAGTACATGTCCAAATAATTGATAATGATGTTCCACTGACTAATTTTTATTGCCACAATAACTTCTAAATGGTGTAATAAGTTATCTATGTAACAAAATAAGCCATAGTGTATGTAGGTAATCTTGACATTCTGATTCAGATGTAACACTCATCACCACAAGTTGCAAGTTCAACAAGTCTTACAGTAGTGTACACAAACACAGAGTGTCTGGTGCAAATTCCTACATGCAATTGGTCTCTTGTTATTGTCTGTTGTCAATTGCTTTTGATTAAATTTCCTTTCTTCCTTTAAATTTGTATATAGCAGAAATTTATGGTGCTGCACAAAATTTTAATCACCTTTAAAATCTTTAGTCAGTTTTTCTGAATACTAAGGCATGTGGTAGTCAAAATATGTACACTTCAAATACTATACAAACTTTTTACTGTCTTTACTGATTTATTTCTATGTTTGATTTGTTATGCCGTTATACGTCAGTATCACTGCAGGCTCCTGTTGTTCACATTTGGAAGTCAGAGCAAGCGCAGAGTCAACCTTATGGCAGGTGGCATCTGCAATCTGCATTTGTTCTTGCAATTGAGAATCACAGATAAATATAAATCTTTCAATACCTACTCCATGTGGAAGATTTTTTGTTTAACTATATTGCGGAATATACTATGTATATCGACAAATCGATCGAATTATCGACATTGTTTGATGTAAGACAAGTTAGTATGTTTCTTTATGCAGCATATCATATATAATATGAGGTGCAAAATGTTGTCATGGGTAAAGTGCTTGCTTAGTATGGTTATTTAATTATTCCATTTAGTGAGCTTGTTTGCATTTTGCACATTTAAATTTGTTTGTTGCATCTCCATCACATGTTAAGTCTGATATCTTGACTTTTTAGAATCGAATGTTGTGCTTGATGTAAAGCAATCATCAGTGATGAAGTACCCCTGCCAATGCTAGCCGTTTATTCTTCTTGTAGAAGTCGTCCGCTCTGATTCCTAGAGATTCAATTCTAGTGATGCGAATCTTTCCCTTTAGAGCTCCTGTGTAACCTGCAAGGTTGCCAGTTGCTTTGGTTCCTGACGAACTACACTCTGAAGTTTGAGATTGGGTTGGCCCCTTCTGTTTATGCAATCAAGATGTCTAGAAGTCTGGCTTACACCATTGACATACAATATTTATTTAATTAGCTTGTTTGTTGACACAGACCTAAGATTTTTATCATCTCCTATAGCGGTATCTCTATCTAAACCTCATTGACAATGGAGTCCATTCGGCTTAGATTTGGTGTAACCTCTTGGTTTATGTTCAACTCCCTGATGGCAACCTGTTTTCGAAAATCAAATTGGTCTACATTAGAGTGTTCTTTTGCAGTGTAGGTGACCATAGTTTATTTTAAGACGTTGCTGGTGTTTGCGAGTCACTTTGTCCTAACTGTTTCTTGGCTACTGAATACTTTTAACATTTGGATGGATCGCTATGAGGATTTTTCGGGATAACACTTCACACACAAAGATACAATATTATTTGTATATGTAAGCCAATCTCGTCTTAAAATTACAGCAATTGATAAATGTAATATTATCATTGTTATGATCTTAGTTTTGATCACTTTATTTCAATCAATTTTAAGTGTCCCATGCCAAATTCAACAAAATCTAAATGGAATCACCTTGTTGTCTGTCTGTCTCCGAGGTTTGCCTCAAAATGTGTTATGTAGATGATTAACATTTGGCATAATTGTAAAATGCAATTGCTAACACACAATTGCAAACACACAATTAATTGCAAACACAGACTTAGTTTAAAATTCAAATTTTCTTTAAGTCTTATGGAATAAAAAGAGCAGTTGAAAATTTTTTTTACAAACACTGGACTGGCAACATATAACACTAATTTTACAAATCACACACTTAACAGTTTTTTTGTGTTTAAACCCAGTCAGTAGTGAATTGTGGTCTGTGTGATATAAGCAGTGTCATAGATTATTTTAAGGAATTGTATAATTTATACAAAAAACTATTTGCTATTTTGTTAAAACATCACAGTGTTATAAAAACCTATAATTCCCAGAAAACTATATTATTGCCCCATAAAAAGTATTATTTACAGCATTTAAGCCACAGTATTACGTAATCCAAACAAAATAATGTCACTTGTGGGGAGCAAAAATTATATAAAACAATTTTAATCGTTTTTTTCCATTTACTAATATTGCCAATTTATGTAACAATCAAGTATCACAATTAGTCTAATTTACTTAGTTTTGCTGGCAGCTATAAATACAATACTCAAAATTGTTATTATATTGTAATATTTGATTATAAGCAATCTTTCTTTTTTGCCCTAAATTTAATCCTAACACAAAATTTAGAATAAACAGTCTAATCTCTCTTCTTACTAATTAGCATCTCTTAGAATCCATCATAATATACATTCCTATCATTAATTGAAACGATTTTTGTAACTAATAAATGTTTAAAAATATAACACAAGATTTTAAAAAATCACCAAATATTCACAATTATAATTTTTTTTTTTTAGTAATTTACAAGTTGAACATAAATAAAATAAATTAATGTAAAATTACCTGATCTCTAAAATCGTTAAAAACTACGTAATTCAGTCTAGGGTTTTTGATATTAATATTAAAAAAATATTAAGATTAAGATTTTTATATAAGTTATAATTAGACTAAGTTTCGTTTTCTGTACACGGTATTCACGTTTCGTTAAATAAATCTTAAATTTGTTACTGACAAAGGTCTTTTATTTCTTAAGTAAAATCTTATTCAACATAATATGTCTCTCCAATTGAATGGAGAATTCCCTCTTGAAGATCGTGCTGTACCAGACGTCTCACACTTTTGACGGTGTCAGCTATGTTATGCGGAACACGCGCGTGAAAACTGGCGCGCATGTCTGTTTCTTCAAAATTCAAGAGCTGCTTCCACAAGTTCCTTCTGCGGGAGCCTGTGAGAAGCGGCAAGAAACTCACAAGCAGATTATTTTACTCCCAACAGTTATAATTTAACCTTATAAAAATATACAAACGTACCTGAGAAAGAAAATCAAAGAAAGCTTATTGTAGCTAAGCATTCTTATTTTTTTAAATAATTTAATTTATAACTTTTTTTCATTAGAACACTTTTTATATGCCCCTTTAATTTATGCAATGTCAATCGAATCTTGTTAATTTATGTTATCTATCTAGGTATATATCTCTCAAAGGTGTATATATGTATATATAATACAATCCTTTCCGAGTTTCGAACATAATATTAACCAGTACAATTGTGACTTGACATAAAACTGAGACTGAACTGTGAAGCTATAGGTCAAGAGGGTAATTCTTAATCGAGAATAGATCTAATAATATATATGTATATATATATGTATATTGCCCACCATGTGCAGTTTGGTCCAACTTGAGAGATAGGATAGTTTTTTTTGCCCATGCCCCACCCACAATTTATTTTTTGCGAATTTAAGGATTCTCAATAGGACATGACAGGGTCGTAGAAAAGGGCAGAACAACGTCTGCCTGGCAGGCTAGTATATATATATATATATAGAATCGAGTCTATTGGCAAGAACATTCACTTACCATCAGGTGGACTGTGTGTCTATTGTGGTGTTTGTCGTCATGATTCTTGGCTCATCTTCGAAAGTGATTTTTATATTTACGGTTATGGTTCGCAGTTTGCTATTTGTAAATGCTCAATTTCACTTGACATCTAATATGATCTCATAATATTTAGCGTGTCTGATGCTCCGAGTTCGAATCTCAACTTGAAGCAATATTTGTGCAATAAAAATGGTTTTCGTGTCCGAATGTATTGTAACCGCTCTCATTTTTCGAATACTGCCATACCCTAGTCTAATAGTAATGTGGATAGACTTATAAATTAGAACATGTCGCCAAAATCGTTTTGGAGCCTACAATATGCTTGAAATATTAAACGATGCCAGACATATGAAACTAAATACAGGGATTTTTACATTATACAACACAATTAAAATAAAGTTATAAATATGTCTATAATTTTAAGTAAAAAGTGTGGACGACTCAATCTCTCTTCCTAAAAACCTTCCTAAAATGTACACAAATTATCTTTCACATCCATGATGAATTTAATCTAACATGGCGTGAACTCTTGAGTATTATCTTTAGATAAAAATAAAACAAAAATATCATGATCAGAAATATTTTATTACGTAATCTGTACAATACAGCATAAACCAAATAATACGCAGATATTCAACAATAGCACGCAAAAAAAAAGTTGATAAAGAAAATAATGAAATCTGCAAAAATATGTAGCACCTTCATTATTTCAACTTTATAATTAAGATTTTTCGATTAAAAACAATTTGGTTCAGGAATTGTATCTTGATACAAATTGATAAAATTTTGACAAATATCAGCAAATTGCCTAAGTCACGGACTTTTTCTAATTTGAATGAGTTATTTCGTTCTTTTTTTTTAAATTACATAACGGCGCATGAAATTATAGATTCATTGTCTTTTAGTCATTTTAAGCAGGCTATATAATATGTGTTATCAAATATATTTGACGTCATTATTTTGGTAATCGGAATTTGTATAAATGGGGAGTTAAGATTTCTCCATTACAAGATTATTTTGTTGGTTCAGTTTGTTAACTCTCTTCTTTCCAGATTTATTTTATGATTATTTTGATAATCTTAAATGCAATCATAAAATTGTTTTTTACATTTTCGTCAAATCTATCAAAACGATTTATCAATATTACCCATGTCTATATACTTATAAATAGAACATAAGACATTAAGTGACAAACCTTTATCAAGGAAATAGATAAAATGAATAATTCGATATATATTTTGAACATTTTAGCTTTTTGGATATAATTACACATACATTTTCAAAAAGACATCCAATTATAACTAAAGTAGAATGTTTATTATAAATGCAAAGCAATTTCAGTTCAGTACAAAATGGAATAACGATAATCATAACAAAAGATATTTAAAATCACTTCACCTTCACATACAACTTAAAATTATTAAAATTCAGTTTACAACATAGTCTCATCTAATTTAGTAACCAAATAGTCAATTATAACAACAAAATATTTCACTTTAATGATGTTTAAAACATTGTATTTTATTTTTTCATCCACGAGTTAAAAAAAATTACTGCTTAAAACTTAACATCAAAGTTTTCTGGCCTATATGTAATAAATAAAAACAAATTGCAATACGATATAATATGTTTGCGGTCTTGATAACCAATATTCAGTGTTAGCTGTAGGATTTATGGCATTTTACAGTCAAGTCAGTTTACAGTCAAAGCAAATCTTTGCATGATTTTGAAATGGTAGCGAATCTTCAAAAACAAGTGATGATACACTCAAGTTTACATTCGAATTTAAGTAAAATTTTATTTTGTAAGCCTTTCATAATATAATAAAAAGCAATAATATAAATTATTTTTACTACAGATAAAGAAGTAAAACGAAAAATATAACAAAAATACTCGTTTTAATAGTTAAAATGCACATAAACGAAAAATAAATAAAATCTTAATAATTTGATGTCCGTCTTTTTAATTGCAATATTTGGTATGGTAAGCCCGAATATATATATATATATATATATATATATATATATATATATATATATATATATGTATATATATATATATATATATATTATATATTATATGCGTAGAATAATATTTTAACTCAACGAGGGACATGGGATGAAAATGTTAGGTCAACTGCAATTTTCGTTTGTTCTTTTCTTACAAAAATGTTTACCATACTCTAACAAATATTTTTTTAACTAAAACCAACCTAATAATAAAGTTACTCAAGCATTAACAAATTAAAACGGTAGAATTTAAATACAGTACCCGGTTGACCGAGCTTTGCTCGGTATTTTTCGCTCGATTTTTTTAATTCGTGTGTTTTGGAAATTATATTTAGATACAAATTACATACTGATGAATTACAAATAATATTTTTTGATCTTAGCGACATAACAGAAAAAACTGAACTGGTTATTTGAATAAAAAATCATGAGTGCAATTATTTTTATTTAAATTTTCGTGTTTTTAAAAAATACTAAAAAAAGGGCTCGAAAAAAATATATTTTCTCAAAAAAGAAAGAAACTTGAAAAAAAAAAATAAAAAAGTCGGTCGGTCGGTCTGGGCTCAAACCGGGGTTTTACGATTTTGTGACCGCCCATTATACCAATAAGCTATTTATAATCATTACCAAACTGTCAAAATTTACCTTCTTATTCTAACTATATTGTAGCAGTTTTTAATTGCCTAAAAACACGGACAAAAAGACATTTTCTAAAAATAAATCTTAGCTAGATCGATTTATTATCCCCGAAACTCCCTGGACACTAAATTTTATGAAAATCGTTGGAGCCGTTTCCGAGATCCCGATTATATATATATATATACATATATACAAGAATTGCTCGTTTAATAGTATAGGATAAATTGATTACATCCCTTTAAGCTCCTTTTAACCCTCTCTAGAGCAGCCCAGCAGCAGGTCGTATGTACTTTACTTTTACTGTATCGTTTAATGGCAATCACAACCGATTATGTCTGAATAACATTTGGCCTGGCCAACAGTACGCGCTACTCTTCAGACTAGACATGTGTCAATCGTGAATGAAACGTTCATTTGACCTGGGTCGCATCAAAGTATTAATGATTGCAATTACATTTTTGAACCTTCCTTTTTTGAAATTGTGACATTATCGAGCGGGTTTCACTAAGCACTGAAACTCGAAATGACCCGATTCGTAAGACGAATCAATACTTGAATGATCGGGTCACTAGAAATAAATGAATGACACATGTAAATTCAGATATTTCGTTGATTTGATAACCTAAGTACTCGTTGGCTTATATTTAGTACTTTCTTTCAAATGTATCTACACATAATATTGTTAGACATTTACTGGCTATATTAATGTAGTGTACACGTTAATTAGGGTAGTATATATTTTTAGAGAGAGTTTAGTAGGGTAGTATATATTTTTAAAGGCAAAAGAAATGAACTTACGTTTTTCTCTTCCTTTGCACATTTTTATGACAATAGTTAACAATTAATAAAGTGTTACACTCTTTTTTTAATAATTATCTTTTATTTCATTAGGCATTTAACAGTTTGCTTTAACTTGAGTCAGAGACTCCCGCTCTTCCATAGCGATACAAACGTCATACTACTTTACGCGAAAATTTTACTTTTAATTTATTTTGACTAACGAAATCATTTTAACAGAAGACTTGAATTGAATGAGCTCCCCTTTGACTTGAAAGAAATTCGGTTTGATTCACCATTTTTTCCACTTATTCGCTGATCCCATAAAATAGATTTTGCATGCGCTCATTTTCATTTCTGCTAAATATTTAACATGCACAAGAAACGTCAACCTAAGGATATGAGAAAGGTATATTGTTAAATATAGGTTTAGTTTGAGATAAAAAATAATAATAATAAACTGTTAAAAAGGGCTTGCACAGCATTTAATTTTTAATTTTATTTAGCTAATCGCATGTATTTAATACTGAAATATCCAATTTGTGTTCTTCCATCCAAATTTCACATTTAATAATAATATTTATATGTTAATCTAATTTCAATAATTCAGAAACAAAACAGATGCATTTTTAAGTCTAACAACAATTTGAGCTTGTTATCCCTATTCAAAGTTAATAAAGAAACGTCGTATATAAGGTATTAACTATGTTTTAATTCTGATTTTATTAACTAAGAGTATTAACGCTAGGTGCTAGATTATATTGAGTTTATAATCTCAAAAGACTAGTATTTGAAAGTCGAATTGATATTGGTACAAAATATATATTTACACTCTTAATATAACATAGTTAATAAATATGTCACAACGGCAGTTTTAGTTTCAGATTCACATTACAATCTACAAAGTGTAACAAAACCCCCGTGGTTGGTCAGTATTCAAACGTATAGATTTTTTTTTTGCAGAAAATATGACCATTAAATAATTTATTTTAAATAAATTTCAATTTGAAAATTGTAACTTGTTTTATTACCTCTGCATTGGCCGGGGAGTAAAAGTATTGTCAAAGACGCCGCTTTGCCGATGCGCGTGTCACTTAGAGGTAATAAACCACACATGTACAATTTGCTAATAAAAAAAAATTTTTGATGGTCGATTTTTCTGAAAAAAAGTTGTTTCTATTACGTCTGAATACTGATTCTGATAACGCACTTAACGTGAACCACGGGGTTTTAGTTACGTTAAATTAAAAAATATTAAAGTTATTAACGAAAATAACTTGTATTAATATTTTAAATGAAGAAAACCGGCCGTAACTATATTTGAGATATAACTTTTATTAAACTGAAAAATATAGACTTGACAGGAGATTCTTCTAAGTGTTTTTCAATGAACTTTGACTTTATTAGTATATGTAATAAGAATTATGGTATTTATATTTATTAGATAGGTATTGTTGTATCTAAGACTCAAAGCTCTAACTTGGACGGGGTTATCTTACATAATATTATCAAAACACCTATAATGCTACACAAATGAAAGTTATTTTTTATATTCTTCGGTATATATATATATTTGTAATAAACATGAGAATTAGTATGTATTATAATAACATGATAATTATAGTATCATAATGATGTGTAAATTTTTGAAGTTTTGTTTTCTTATTTTTTTTTTATTTTACTAGTTTAAAAATATTCGCAATATTATACAATAGGGTATATCATCTCGTTATTATGTTGGTCCATTTACCTAAGCAGGCAACTTTGGTCTTTCTCCCACACCTCCGGCTAAATCGAACACTGCTTGTGCAACTTCTGCAGCCAATTTGTCTGCCGACTGAAATAAGTGCAAGTTTATTTGATATTAGTCAACTTATTAATCAAATTAACTTAATAAATAACTTATAAATTATTTAGTCAACTTATAAATTTTTAAATGTGGTAGAGCCATGCTGCTGTTATATTAGTAGTATAGTTGTAGCACGAATGGGTCGGCTCGACCGCGGGGGACCACGCTCTCACAGAATACCAGCAAGAAATAGTAGTTTAATGCTGCTGTGTTTCGTATGGTGAGTGTAGAAATACGGAGACCCTTTTTACTGGAAACGAGGCATTCCACCTCAGTTTTCACGGGTGACAACGCATCTGCATTTTGATCTGTAATCGAGGATAGATGTAGATGTCTATGGGCCGCAGCAACCACTTACCATCAGGTGGACTGTGTGCTCGTTTGTCACCCTATCCTATAAAAAAAACAGGAAGCATTTGATTACTCATGTATAATGCTCGGAAAGAAAAGATTAAAAATGGCAATTCCATTTCGGTAAACCGAGATTACTGCAACCTCCACTAGATGAAGTTACAACCAGGTATGACATACAAGATGTCGATAATTACAAGTGGCTCAGAACCGTGTTTTGCGGTAGAGGCCTAGGTTCAGCATGGGCCTTTTAAGACTTTTATGAATTAATGAAGTTCTGCTAATAAAACGCTAAATTAAAGATATGATAAAATAATTTAGCACGTACTTCCTGCGTGTCAGCTTCCGCGTACACACGAACGACGTCCTCTGTCCCGGACGGACGGACAAACGAACGCCCGCTCTTGTATCCCGAAACTAGTTCATTGATCCTCGTTTGTAGCCCTTCAGGAGATGTGCAAACCCGCTCCGCGTCTGCTGTTGATATGGCGTTACGATCCTGAAAACCAAGGAATTTAGTATATGTATATTAGAGCTCCTTGTTAAGAGGATACCTTGAAAATGAATGGAGGTTTTGGGGGCGTGGCTTATTCCTTTGTCGGTGAAGCTAACGGACGACAGCGGGAGTGTCAAAATGAAAGTGATGCAATGACTTCATAGTACGCAAATTATGAGATAGCTATACCGAGCAAGCGCTCGGAATAAAACTACATAAGCGCCAAACAACATTTTTATTTATTTTAACAAAACTTCGTCATGGATTAAAAAAACTGATTTATGAGAACTTAGATATGATTATTTACTATGCCTTAAAAATAATTCCATGAAATTATTCGTAAGGATATTGTGGTGTCATCGAGAAATGTAACTAATTAGAGCCTACAATAGAAAAACCACCAAATTTTCGAGGTATCACCTTAACCGTGTAGTGGCGGTAGGAGAAGTTCCACTACTCCATATTGTCCCGTGGTATTATAAGAGGTGACAAGGAAACGGAAGCAGGAGATGGGCAGCCACTGCGGTTGACAACTCGCCTCCAACCGTGACAACTGTGGCAAAATCCCCCCAACGAGGCAATCTATGGGGGAGGCCAATGTTTAGCAGTGGATTTTAAAAGCTGTAATGGCCGGATGGATAGTTATATATAGATGTATAATCACTCAACTCGTATAAAGACAGTAATATTCAATTTCTTTATTGCTAAACTAAAATTTTTAATTATACAAAACTGTGTAAAAATTATTATAAAATGAATATTATAAGATTTATTTGTATTATATTCACACAAAAACTATCATTACAATTTTATAGTAAAACACTAGAAAAATCCAAAAATCAACACAATAACATTCACACGAAAATGGCGTACGAAATGAACGTAGATTACAAATATTATCCATAAACTTACAGACTTTTTATTCCACCAGAGCAGGGGTCGGCAACCTTTTAAGTCACAAGAGTCAAAAATTACAACTAACAAAATTTCAAAGTTTTTAAAGAGCCACAAATTTTTCTTGCCAACCGCAAATAGAACTTGCATATTTATACATAAACATATTGCATATATACGAGGTGTGTTCAAAAAGTAAGGTGACTTTATATTTTTATGAAAAATTATTTATTTATTCATCAATATTTATGTTGTCCCCTTCAAAGTAATCCCCCTCAGATATAATACACTTGTGCCAACGCTTTTTCCAATCGTCAAAACATTTCTGATAATCACTTTCTGGTATAGCCTTCAGCTCTTTCAGCGATGCAGTTTTTATCTCTTCAATCGTTGCAAATCTTCGTCCTTTCATAGGTCTCTTCAGTTTTGGGAACAGGAAAAAGTCACATGGGGCCAAATCCGGTGAATATGGTGGCTGAGGCATGATTGTAATGTTGTTTTTGGTCAAAAAACCTCTCACAAGCAACGATGAGTGAGCAGGTGCATTATCGTGATGCAAAAACCATGAATTGTTTACCCACAATTCGGGACGTTTCTTACGTATTGCTTCTCGCAAATGGCGCATAACTTCAAGGTAATACTCCTTATTGACCGTACGACCTTGTGGCAAGAACTCATGATGCACCACACCCCTACAGTCGAAGAAAACTGTAAGCAAAACCTTCACATTTGATCGAACTTGGCGTGCTTTTTTGGTCTTGGTGATTCAGTGTGCTTCCACTGGGACGATTGAGTCTTAGTTTCGACGTCATAACCGTATACCCATGTTTCGTCACCTGTTATGACCCTTTTGAGCAAATCTGGGTCGTTGTTGACATCATCCAATAGCTCTTGAGCGAGTGTCATGCGACGGTTCTTTTGGTCGAAATTGAGCAATTTTGGAACAAATTTCGCTGACACACGTTTCATGCCTAAAATATCCGAAAAAATTTCATGGCAAGAGCCAACCGATACGCCAACATCCTCCGCAACTTGTCTGATAGTGATTCGACGATTTTCCAAAACAATTTTCTTCACTATTTCAACGTTTTCATCGGTTGTTGACGTGCTGGGGCGTCCAGAGCGAGGTTCGTCATTGGCATCTTCTCGGCCATCTTGAAAGAGCTTGTACCACTTATAAACGTTTTTTTACTAGGAGTAGACTCACCGTATGCCACTGTCAACATTTCAAGTGTTTTGGAGCACGTAATTCCATTTTTTACACAAAATTTGATGCAAATTCTTTGATCCATTTTTTTTTTTGCTAGAATAAAATCGCCGAGCACACCAAAGTACGTCTGACCTTTGTAACTGTCAAAAATAAACTAAACATTGAAGTGTATAACTTCAAACTTGAAACATATGCTCAGGACATGTGTACCAACGCAACAAAATACAAAAATCGAAAATCGAATGTGCGTTACCCGCGAAATTCAAAAAGCCACCTTACTTCAAAAAGTAAGCTTTTTGAGCACACCTCGTATATGATACATCATATAAAAGTAGTGTTTTTTCGCAATAAATTAGAATGTAATTTCTATTATTTATTGATTTTATTGATTGAGATTTACTGATTATTATCTATTTATTAGATTATATTTATATATATATATATATATATATATATATATATATATATATATATATATATATATATATATATATATATATACGCATACACACATGTTTTTTTTAAATCGATCAATTACTTTTCTAGAAATATAGTATCAACTTCAAAGGGCCCAGTGTGGATTTCGTGTGTGGGTGCGGTGAAAAGCGAGTACAGTACCCGGCGATAAATATTGCACATCGACCTTTGAAAAGAGACAATCGGCAAATTTCTGCATCGTAGAGCGTTATCTCTGTCGCACACTGACTGACGGACTGTTTGTATTTCGTGCGACAGAGACAACGCTCTACGAAACTGAAATTAGCTGATTGTCTTTCCAAAGGTCGATGTGCAATATTTATCGCCGGGTATTGTACAAGTGGCTGAGAGATAGAAAATGGTGCCTAATACTCGTTAATCGACTCAGAACGATTCTTAAATGTTTTTTTTTTTATAAAATAATTAATATTTTGCATATGGAAGTAAAGAGCCACAGCTTCACATCCAAAAAGTTGCATGTGGCTCGCGAGCCGCAGGTTGCCGACCCCTGCACTAAAGGATAGAAAATTTTATATTGATTCTATAATGCCAAACTTCTTCATAGAAAAGTAGACTTTAAATATAAGTTTTAATGGTTTAAAGTGCTGGGGGTGGGTGCGGTCGCATGCGACCGCTCGGGATATGCCGGACGCATGTGACTGCATGGGATTTTTATCGGATAGGAATTGAAGGGTTAAATTCAATAATTATTTTGGTCGCGTGACAATCGAAAATTACTTCAGAATGTATTTTAATACAGTCAAACAAGAAAACGAAGTTTAGCAACGCTTTTTCTTCTTTCAACGTAGTGCATGTAGGTCAAGGTTAGGAAGAACGGCAACGTTGCGTAATACTTACCTACAGATAATGGTATTTATGTTGCCACACAACAATAATATGAAATAAAATTGTATACATTGCCGTCAATGGTCGTCAGTTTTATGTAATTTTTTTAATGAACAGTGGAAGAGGAAATAAATCAATTTTGTATATAATATTGACGACTCCGTGGCGTAGTGGCTTAGCAATGAGTGGCTGCGCTGGGAGTTGCGGGTTCGAATCCCGCACGGAACAAGTGTTTGTATGGCCTACAAATAATTGTTCCGGGTCTGGATGTTTGTCCTTGTGCAATTTATGTTTGTAAACTGCCCCCGCGATACAGGAGAAAATCCTAGTGTAGGGGTAGAGGTAGGGGTAACGTTTTAAAAAAAATATATTGATTTATAAGAATTATAATATCATCCGCACGCCATCTAGCGTGCCAATGTCAAAACTATGCTTTTGGCGCTTTTGCTTGTCAAGTCACTCACACTACTAAAGTGTCAAAATTTTCCTAGATTTCACTATTGTTTTTCTTATTACATACTGTAAGTTCTTTCCTATAAAGATCAACCGCGTGCACATTTCAGTGTAGAAATGTGATAAAGTTATTAGTTTTAAACAAAAAGTATCTGTGTTTAGCGTAAACGACGAGACAAATGTATGGGCGGGCTATCGGAGCATCCACCCTAAAGTGATAGAGATAGTAAGAGTATTTGGGCTATAGACAATTATCTATAGATGTTACAATAACGTACCTGGACGGTAACTTTCAGTTGTCGACAGGGTAAATCAGTGTAAGCTGTCATCCACTGCCTTACATTGTGTCCTCTCGCACATAGCACAGTTTCTACCAGAAACAGATCTGAGATGGCGTCCCCGACAGTTTCGTTTGTCATGTCTATGAAGTTAAAAAGAAGGCTGGCCGCTTTGCGTTGCTCGACATCACTGTAAGGATAGAAAATATGCAATGTATTTTTTTATAGAATAAGGGTGCTAAATGAGCACACAGTCCACCTGATGGTGGGTGGATGCTGTAGCTCTCTTCTTGATTAAGAATCAAAATGCAGATGCGTTGTCACCCGTAAGGACTAAGATGGAATGCTTTATTTCCAGTAATAGGGGCTACGGTTTTCAATCGAGCCCACCCATTAGTGCTACATCCATAATATAATTGTAGTGTGGCTGACCCTTTATAGTAGTGGTCTGTGAGTCAGCCCTTACAGATATTTACTACTTTTTGGGCTTTTTGTAAAATTATTATCACTCCAAGGCTTTCGACTGCGTTTACGATGCGACATTTAATCAGCTACACCATTATGGTGTAACAAATATAGCACCTAAACTCATTATATCTAAATAATAGACCGCAAACAGGTGTTATTAGTGGGAGCAGTTTTTCCGGATCAGTAAAATTATTGTTTTTAATATATCTAGTATAAGCTAAAAAAAACTTTAATAAAAATAGAACTCACCCTTCTTCTGCGATCTTCCTGATAGTTTTCTTCGCTAGCTCACTATAAACAACAGTTCCGTGGCCATTCGCCTCGAAATAAACCCCCACATCGTAGGATAAAGCTGCATGGTGTAGATGCTTCACGCCTGTTTTCACGCATGTCACTGGCACTTTCTATAAAAAAAAACGTATGACACATCAAGATTAGGTTATAATATGTCTTACTATGTCGTCACTCAATCTACTCAGGACAGCCCTAAGCTCCGCTTACCGTTGCAAGGCTGCCACTCGAGAATCTATCTTTCTTCTATCTATCTTTCCCATCAGTTTTCCTAGTCTGCTATATATCATTGCCACAAACTATAGTTCTGAGCCACCTGTATCTACCCACTACCAGCATGTTTCATCAGTTCATTACTCCATCTAGTTGCCCAAAAGACTTCCACTCAAGAACTTTCTACCCTATCAGTTCCTCGAGCTATGGCAATTGTAATGGGCCATTGCCACTTTAGCTTACTGACGAAGTATGCGAAATAAGACTTCTTTTATTTACTAGTGCTTATTAATTTATCCAAGATTAAAAGTAGAATATCTATTTTATTTCACAATTTTGTCTAATGGAAGAATATAAAAATCAGAAATTATAAAAGTAACAGAAGTTAGTTTTCTAAATTAACAAAAATTTTCATTTAGTTTTTGAAAACTGTGTTCTGTTCTTCATAAAGGTTTCACGGTTACGGCTCGTTTTCAATAAACGAGTTTGACACCTCCCCATTTTACTGCCACAATTTTAAATCAAAATCAAAGTTGTATCGAAAAGCTTTTAAGAGTCAACCCTCATGACCTTCTCATTGTGGTTCTGGTCATGGTATCGGTTTTAGGATACCAGTTTCAAAATACCGATTTACGTTGTTTCTTAGGTTCCAAGACCAGAATGGAAATCTTTAAGGCTTTCAAGTTTAGCTTTATATAATAACATCACCTAGTAATTTTATATCAAGATGATATAGCAAAGAGCCTAATTAGTACATACATACATAATACATAAACACTCACGCCTGTCACCCAAAGGGGTAGGCAGAGACTACGGACTTACATTTGACACGATCCTGATAACCTCTTTCGCCTCCTTTACATCCATATATCTACGCATACATGCTCGTCGATTAAGGGTACTTCTAACGTGGCCCATTTTCAAAATATCGCCAATTTGGTCGATAAACTTTTTTCTAGGGCGTCCCTTCCCGACTCTGCCGTTCACATCTACCATATAAATTTGCTTTGTCACTCTTTCCTCATTCATTCTTTCTACGTGACCAAACCACCGAAGCATTCCTTTCTTAATCCTGGTCACAACATCATCTTGCATACCACATTTATCTCTTATCACGCAATTTCTCACCCTGTCATTCAGATTCAACCCTAGCATACTCCTTAAAGACCGCATTTCTACAGCATTTATTCTACTTTCGCGCTTCTTCTGCCACACCCAGCTTTCACTACCATACATTAAAGTAGGGACTAACACATTATGAATTACCATACGGGCCTTTTTTGATACATTCTGGTTCTTCACAATAGAGTGTAGTGCCCCATTCACTCTATTCCCTGCATTTACTCGTCGTTCTATATCCCTATCATATCTACCATCCCTGCTAAATACACATCCCAAATACACAAACTCATCCACTTGCTCAATTAACTCTCCTTCTATTCTTATTTCACATACCGTTTTGCTTTCCTCTCTTTCAAAAACCATCACTTTCGTCTTACTTGCGTTCACTTTCATTTCCCTTTCTTTTAATGCCCAGTTCATTAATGTAACCATCATTTGCAATTCAGCCGCCGATGACGCAAATATGACTTGATCATTCTTAACCCATATTCTTCATCTTTCAAAGTTTGCAAACACCTTTCCATAAATAGGTTGAACAGCCAAGGGGAAGTCACACAGCCCTGTCTGACACCTTTTTGGATGCCAAACCAGTCCGAGTAGACCCCATTGATCCTGACACAAGCACTAGAATCCCTATAAAGAGACCTCAATGCCTGTATCAAACCAGCGCTCAACTCATATGAATTCAGTGTTTGCCATAACACATTCCTGTCCACTCAACTACAACATTAGTAAGAAATAATTTTCGTGTGATTGGCTATTTAGGCATAATAGAGAAAAGATTTATGTTACTCATCCTAAGCTTGAGTAAGAACCGAAAGTTCTTATACATAAGAGATCATATTTCTTTTAATCTAAAAAGTTTCCAGACCAAATGGGGAAATCGCGCAGTAATACCGCGACCAGTTCATACAAATAGAGATCACTTTGTCTGTTAATCCAAAAAGATTCTAAGATTGACAAACAAATTCTGCTACTCGACGCTAGATGTCGCAATAATCTCTTTACAATACTGTAGGCACACAGATCGGTTTTAATTCATCATCATCATCATCATTACAGTCCTTCACAAGTCCACTGCTGAACATAGGCCTCCCCCAAGTAATGCCAAAAAGCACGGTCCTAAGCCACCTGCATCCATCGACTTCCTGCATGTCTTACCAGGTCGTCACTCCATCTAGTGTGCGGTCGCCCTACACTACGCCTACCGGTACGAGGCTTCCACTCGAGAACCTTTCTTCCCCATCGGTTATCGGTTCTTCGAGCTATATGGCCGGCCCATTGACACTTCAGCTTACTAATCCGTTGGGCTATGTCGGTCACTCTGGTTTTACTGCGGATATCCTCATTTCTGAGTCTATCACGCAGAGAAACTCCGAGCATAGCCCTTTCCATTTTAATTGTTGGTTTTAATTGGACCATCGTAAATCACCTGCTAATTTAACAACTACATGACTGCCTACGTACAAACTAAACGTCAAGACAACCAAACTGCCTTGACGTAGTCTGACATATCGTTATTCAATAGATATTAAATTGTGGGTAAATTAGTAATAAAAGTAAATTTGTATTTTAACACTTTTTTTTGAAAATTTCATTAATGTATTACGAATGTTCCCTTAATTCATATAATTTATTATATAAAAGACATATTTGCGCATATATCCATAGATCAACTGTTTTATTACGTTCCGTTAAGTTGGCCACCCTTGTTTGTTCTATAAAAAGGAATATTAATAATCTTAATATATATAAATTACGTGTCACGTTGTTTGTCCGCGATGGACTCCTAAACTACTTTACCGATTTTAATCAAATTTGCACACCGTGTACAGTTTGGTCCAACTTGAGAGATAGGATAGTTTTTTTGCCCATGAGTGACCCACAATTTTTGCCAATTTAAGGATTTGTAATAGGACATGACAAAGGGTCGCCGAAAAGGGCAGAACAACGTCTGTCTGGCGAGCTAGTTAAATATATAACTTTAATTTAGAATTCCAAATCAAACCATCACTATTACAGATCAAAGTGATCACTTCAACAAAAAGGTAATTTCATAGGTAAAGACTTAATATAACAGAATAATTGTCTTTGCACTAGCAATATCACTTCACTTATAGGATAAAATAGCTTTCGCCCGTGTAACGGTTAAGGGGAAATATAATGTCAAATGGCTTAGCAAGATCCTTCGTTATGCCGAAAATATTGCAGCATTAATTTTGAAATAAATATATGGTAAAGTTGAGGATTAATGTTAGTGACTATGTTAGACGAAAACACGATTTCGTAAAATTTTCTCGATAGAAAAAAAATCCAAAGTTACCTCCAAAATAAACAATAAACCGCTGTTATTAATAAAATACTTTAAATAAGATCATGAAAATTTGCATACTAACTGAACTAACTATAAAGCAGTGCTTATGTTATTTACTTTTTTTAAAATACCATTATTTTCACTGTAAAAAGAAATTACCTAAACTATCGGCGTCTTGAGCTTGATTCTCGTCACCCCGTTAGTATCGCTTAGACTTTTGAAGGGAGAAGTTGTGTCGCTTACGATCAGAATATACATTACGCAACAGTACGACGTAAAATTAAAATGGGAAATAACCGTAATAAAAATAAGAAGCGGCTGGCTTGGCGTTAAGAAACAGGCATAAATATGATAAACCTAATGAAATAAGTGTCTAACGACCTTTCTACTTACAGTATTAGTGATTACAAATATTTCGGTACATAGCATACGACGCGCGGGGAAGTGGGGGCGAAATTAGAATTTGAGCTGACTTACTCTAACCTCTTAAGTACAGGTAATTCTCATGACAGTTTCACTTTCAGTTCTGGTTCTAGTATCAGAACAGCTTAATTTTAGCAGCTTCTTACCGGTATTTTGAAAGAAAAGCTCTATAATTGCTGTATTTTAAATTAAAAATTAAATAATTTTACTGACCAGATCCTCTGTAATGTATTTTGTGGAGGCCCCATTCGCGTATGCAGTCTGCACGAGACCCAAACGCAGATCTTCAGCGTTGCAAGCCTTCAACAACTCGGTTATGTAGCTAGCAAGGAGGGTGGCGATCCGATCTCCGTCCAAAAGGTGCATTTTTTCTCTAAAAATAGTTATAAAAGAATGAAAAACTTTAAGTCAGAGGCAACGTTAATTCCATTGCTGGGTAAAGACTCCATTTTTATTTCCGCAGTTTTAACAGAAATAGCCCATAGCACTGTATCATCACTTTGTGTTGCGTATTGGCGAATGCACCGTCTATATTTGCAGGTTTCCTCACATCGACACAATATTTTAAGTACTGATTTGCCAGGTGTTCGGCGGTGAAGGAACATTTCGTGAGGAAATTTGTATATCCGAGGAATAAAAAATATCGAACAGCGTGGCGGATTTAGTGCTAATGATAAAACGTTAATTTTATAGTTAACCTGACAATCTCCTGTCTTGGGCCTCTCTCATTGTGAGAAGGATTAGCCATAATCGCTACGCTTCACAATCACAGTAACAACCGTCTCACACACTACTCCCGAACACCAGCCATTCGGCATATACGAGGCGGTATAGCGCCATCTATCGTTGGGTAGTCTTGAACTTTTCCTATTCTTCCCTATAGTCGTGAAGGTTAGAGAACAAGAAAACGATCACTACGTACTAAAGCATAGCCCGCCTGTCCTTGAAAATTGTAGAATGTATATCGGCGCTGACGTCGGTGAGTAGTGACTGCGAAGTTAGCTGTTTATGAGTACAAGTAGATGAAGTTAGTTCAATAATGTACAAATTTTCCTTTGATTTTTAATGACAAAATTTTCATGCTCCGTATTTTTGTAATTTTTGACAAAAAGAAACATTTAAAAAATGGAGAAATATTTTATTGTGCGTGGTTGAGCATCTGATCGGAAAAATAGACTGAAAATGACTTTTATTGACTGCACTTAATGATTGCAGCGCCACACTGAATGTGTCCATATTTCTGGGACACTATTTTCTATGGATATCGCTCTACTGTTCTTTAACGTCCATGCTCATAGACGTCCCATAAGACGGTATCGACGCTACAAGAAATTTTAAGAATAAATTTTTAACGATTGACCGAGTTAGGCAATTGAAAGGGACAACTGCAGCTGGGACTGATTATACCCATGTTTTATTGTATAATTTTACTTTGAAAAAAAGTCCCGCTGGGTTACTTGCCGGTTCTTTCCAGGACACAGATTTTTGCTGAACCAGCAGTTAAAGTAAAAAAAAAAAACTAAATCATATTTATACCGATATCATTCTGCAAGGTTTTCTTCTCATTAAAAATATATTAAAACATTTTGGTTATCTGTATTATCTAATAAAGCTGTTATAACGAGCAGTTTTAATTATTTAGAAAGGTCCTAATTTTTTAAATTATTATTATACTTATTAAAAAGACAAAGTTGTATCGTAAAAGATATTTGCTCTAGTTTTATTATTCAGGATTAAAAAAGAGGTATAAGTTGGTACGAACACCACTGGACGATTCTGTAACGCTGTCATAAAGTCTTCTTGATCCTTTTCTTTTTGAATTTATTAACTGGGCAGGAGGATTGATGTTTCCATGCAATTTTTAACCTGACTGGGATTCGCATAATGTACTCTAACCATTAAGCCATGCGGTCGTTTATAAAGTTGCTTACTTATCATCGAGATAGTAGTAGACAATTCTGTCGCCGTCACCATCCAGCGAGGCGACACGCTGGAAGGGCGCGTGTTCGACTCCCACCGGCGGCTTCTGTGACACTTTCACGAAGTCTGCACCACACTGAAAGTTGTCAGAAATGTCAACGCAATTACTCGAAGTTGTAAACTTTTCATCATCATATCGTTACAAATGTTTGGCATTATATTCTATACTAGGTTATTGCTCGCACTATTCGGGTATTGTTTTTTATATAGGATAGGGTTACAAACGAGCACACAGTCCACCTGATGGTAAGTGGTTGCTGTGGCCCATAGACATCTACATCTATCCTCGATTACGAATCAAAATGCAGATGCGTTGTCACCCGTGAGGACCAAGATGGAATGCCTCGTTTCCAATACACGATCCATTCCCGTTAGGGAGAAGCTTACAGAGTCTTGAAATCTTGCAATGGTGTGCTTGGGTTTGATTTTTATTTTATTAATTACTCCCGATCTGCCCCGGCTATACACGGGTGATTTTTGATTCCCGACAACAGTGCTACCTACCAGGTACAATTACGAACCTAAGCCATTCAGCGATCCGCTCAAATATACACAAAAAAAATTCATCGAAATCTTACTTACTTACTTACTTACTTATCGTCACGCACAATCCCTAACGGGGTAGCCAGAGAGAACAGATCGCCAAGTGTCACGATCCTTACATACCTCTTTCGCTTCTTTCAGGTTCATTAACTTCTTCATACATGCACGTCTAGATATCCGAGTACTCTTGACCCTCCCCTCTTCGAGCAATTTGCTCACATGGTCTTCGAAAGTTAGTCTCGGTCTACCTCGACACCTTTTAATATTTACTTTCGCTCTATATATTTTCTTCACCATTCGGTCTTCACTCATTCGTTCAACGTGCCCAAACCATTGGAGTACGCCCCTATCAATTTTTGTGATAAGGTCATCTTTCAATCCTGCCATATTGCGAATCTCTTCGTTTCGCTTTCGGTCGGTTATGGTAACGCCACACATTTTACGAAGAGATCGCATCTCCACTGCATTCAACTTGCTTTTATGCTTCTTCTGGCATACCCAGGTTTCGCTGCCATATAACAAAGTCGGTACCAACACTGCGTTATGTATTGCAAGGCGTGCACTCTTCACCACGCCTTGCCTTTTGACTAATGCATTCAGGGCACCATTGACTTTGTTTCCGGCAGCGACACGCCTATCCACATCTAAATCACATCTTCCATCCCGGCTGAAAGCACTCCCCAAGTATACAATTTCATTTAAATATAATGAAATCGGTCCAGATATTTAGGAGTTGTGACAAGCAAAAGTAAAGAAGAGTTTATTAAAGATGGTATCCCAAGCAGTTGCATTTAGTAACCTTCTCTATTGAAAATTGGATAATTTTCAATTTTAATAGCCTCACAAATAAGTTTTGGTAGGAATATCGGTGTTCCTTACAAGAGAACTGCTTGAAAATCCCCTTCTGCGAAGTTTGGATCAAAACTCATATTTAAAAGCTGTAGGTAGCCCGGGCGAACCATGGCACCCCGTGACCATGGGTACTGTAAAGCACCCGAAACCTCGGGAATAAAATAATTTAAATTAAACACGATAAAATCTGTAAAATTAGTTTTACTCAACGGATATGAACTGTCAAAAACCGAAAAAGCAAAAATTTTAATAACCAAGGTGAATCGCGTATGATAGGTAGGTATCACATGAAGTTTGTTAATTAGTATATTATACTGATGATGATAGATGCGTACACATCACAAAAATATATAATTCGTATATTGTATTAGTTTATTGATTATATTAGTTAAATAATTATATTAGATTCTTTGGTTTTTGATAACAATAATTTTATTGTTGTAAAGTAAGATTTAAATATAAATGTTTAAACCTACGTTTAAATTCAATTTTCCACCATTTCCGCCCAAATTATACAAGACTAGATCGAGCTCTCCATCCAGAGTTTTCTTTATGATATTCAACTTCTTCCCGCCAACGCCGTTAGCGCCATCTACATACAGCGTCGTATTGTACTCCCCAGTCACTGGTAACTTTTGACGTATATTTTTAAAAGCCCCCACTATTTTCTCATAATAACCTGAAACATATTATACAAAATAAGTAATCTTCTTTAATAAAAAATACTCGCAAATAAGATAAAAACATCTTGATAAGAGGGCTTATTATGGCAGAGTCAATCAAATTCGCTGGTGCGAACTGTTTTTGAAAAATGATATGTATGTATTTAGTTTGAGGGTAAAGAAGAAGAAACGCAACTAATATTTAGCAACTTGTTATTCCTAAGCACATCCTAAAATAACTTCAAAATGTTTAAATACCTTCTTCAGTGGGGGTTCCGTACGTGTTGTCATTTCGACATTTAACGCAGAAATGCAGCATGGGAGTGGTGACAATACCAAATTCCTTAGGCGTTCCCTTTAGTGCTATCACTCCGTGAACAGCGGCGGCTGCCAGTCGCGGGCTCGTGTATCTTAAAAAATTAAAAAAACATAATATTCCATTACATTTCGCTTTGTAGGGTTATTGTTAGACATATACCTATATTATTTGTGGTGGTTACATACAAGAACCCCATAATTTTTTGTTCCGTGGGAGTCAAAGCGGAGGCTATGAAAATGATAGAAGGATCCCATTATCTCGATCATTATTATTCATCCAGTTTATGCTAGACAAAACCGTGTAGGGATGGTGTAAACATATTCACTTCCCATAACGTAGTTTATCGTATCCCGTATCGCGGGAGGTTAAACAGGTGATAGCCAGCAGCATCTTCCCGATAAGCAACACAGTGGCAACTATTGCAATATCCCCCACGTATGACAATATGAGACAAGCTATGGGGGAGGCTCATGTTCCGCACATGGACTTTTATAGGCTGTAACGGATGGATGAACGGATATAAATTTCTCAAAGGCTGTGGATTCGAGTCCGCCATTCACCTACAGTCGTGAACGACTCCTACACAAGCCTTTTAATTTTTAGGCTTACCTGCAGTAGTAAACGGAAACATTAGAAATGTTAATAATGTTACGCGCTCCAGACGACGACACAACTAGCGCCATCTAGTGTCAGGAACAAGAGCGAGGGGAGCGTTGCAGTTTATGACATCACAAATCTTTCGACCGACAGCGCCACCCGAAGAACTAAGTTTCTAGAAAATCTATACTCGAACTCTCGGTACCTTGCGCGTGTTTACTTGAACATTCCGGATATTTTGCTAATTTAAATAAATAGGTGGCGCAAGATGCGATCGACTCAGAGTTGAACTCAGCGACACAAGCGAAGCTTCGGAGCGGAATTAAGTGAATTAGTGTGTTTAATTATTAGTGTTTTAACTTTAATTTGTGTAAAGTAAATTAAAGTGTTAATTTAGGTAATTTTATCGGCAATTTTTATTGTCACGAACCCTAAGCTCGTAACAATAACATTGATAGTATTAAAAAAAATTAAAAATATCTTTATTATGTTGGCAGTTTTTACATTCATTGTAATTAAACTGATAACAGTACAAAATAATAAAACAAAGCAGTTGCCAACTCGCTTGTCAAGCGTGGCAACTATGGAAAAATACCTACTACGACTGGTAATCTATATAAAATGTTATGTTTAGCAGTGGACTGTTCAAGTTTTAAGACAGGTTGTAATGAATGGATGCCAGACAAAAATAGCTAGAGCAGCAATGGAGAGCAGCACAAGGCCACAGTTGAATGAGGGCCTCACCAATAATGAGTAGTTGCAATAATGGTCGGCAGACAGATTTGTGATCGGAATGCCAGATTTCTTGCACCCGTTTTCTGGGTGGTAGGACACCATTTCTACCCAGCAGTCCGGTCTGGGTAGGTAACACCCATTTACCTATTCCTGCCACCAAAAAGCAGTGCTTACTTTGCTATCATCATCATCATCATTACAGCCCTTCACAAATCCACTGCTGAACATAGGCCTCCCCCAAGGTATGTCACAATGCACGGTCCTGAGCCACCTGCATCCATCGACTTCCTGCATGTCTTACACCATTTAGTGGGGGGTAGCATGACACTACGCCGACCGGTACAAGGCTGCCACTCGAGAACCTTTTTTTCTCCCAACGGTTGTTGGTTCTTCGAGCTATATGGCCGTCCCACTGCCACTTCAGCTTACTAATCCTGTAATCCGTAAAACTACTTTGCTTTATTACCGTCTAAATGGTGAAGAGAGTCAGTATAATTACAGGCTATGAAGCATTAAATCTTAGTCTTCAGGAGTGAGCAGCAGCCACTTACAATGAGGTGGACTGTGGGTTAGTCTGTCACTTCAATTCTATAAAATCTATGACGATGCTCTTCTATGCTGGTCTGGGTATTCTCCACCACAAAAAGAAACACTCTTTTATGCACTCTTAAGGTCCTTTTTTTAAATTAATTCTATAGTTTTGCAAAACAGCTTTCCGTAGAACCAAGAACCAAATATAGAAATATAGAACCAAGAATAGAAACCAAAACATAATAGAAAGGTATTTTTATAGAATAAAGATGAATAGCATTCAATTCACCTGATGTTAAGTGGATGTTGTGGTCCGTAGACATCTACATCTACTCAAGATTGAGAATCAAAATGCAGATGCGTTATCATCCCTGAGGACTAAGATGGAATGCCTTGTTTCCTGTTGCCATTTGAAATTTGTGGTCCCTCCCCGGTTAAGCCGACCCATTCGTGCTACAACCCTAATTAACAGAGCAGCAGTTTGACCCTAATGGCTATCACTAAGTCAAAGTGACCGTGACACCACGAGACTTAATGACATCTTAAAATTGAGTCCAGTTTGAGTTTTTTTTGGGCATAAGACGTAAAAATAAATCTGCAGTTAACTAAAATAGTTTTCTGTAGAATAAGTAGTTAACTAAAATAGTTTTCTGTAGAATAAAACCCTAATTAACAGAGCAGCAGTTTGACCCTAATGGCTATCACTAAGTCAAAGTGACCGTGACACCACGAGACTTAATGACATCTTAAAATTGAGTCCAGTTTGAGTTTTTTTTTTGCATAAGACGTAAAAATAAATCTGTAGTTAACTAAAATAGTTTTCTGTAGAATAAGTAGTTAACTAAAATAGTTTTCTGTAGAATAAAACCCTAATTAACAGAGCAGCAGTTTGACCCTAATGGCTATCACTAAGTCAAAGTGACCGTGACACCACGAGACTTAATGACATCTTAAAATTGAGTCCAGTTTGAGTTTTTTTTTTTTGCATAAGACGTAAAAATAAATCTGTAGTTAACTAAAATAGTTTTCTGTAGAATAAGTAGTTAACTAACATAGTTTTCTGTAGAATAAAACATAAGAGGGAAGTATTTTTATCTTTAATTTAAACACACATTTGATACGAAATGTACTAGTATATTTGTGACTGATATATGTTTAGAAAAGGTAACTAACAGACCGATTGAAGTCAATATATCTGATAGCATAAATGGGATTACATCTTACCTTGTGTCCATTCCAATGAAGACGGCCGCTTTGAGAGACATGTCCGCGTTGACTTCCTTTATAACTTGTGCCGTTGTTGATTCTAAGTCATTGTCACTGAAAATAACAAGATATTTCCGTTTGTGATAAGAAAATTAATTTATGACCTTACCTCATTTTGTTTATTAAAACACTTATCACTAATTAACGTCCCGCCCTGTCCATGCCTGGGCGCCATCTATTAATATGACGTCATTTAGTTTTTTTTTAAATAATCATCAATGACCATTTACGTTTTGATTTTTTCCACTTTACAAATAAAACTCCAAGTCCATGTGTTAAGGGCTTAGAAATAACCCACTGAGCACAATAAAAGGCAGGTTATTTTGATATCACATACAGACATTTTAACTTTATATATGTTATATGTTCAGAACGCGAGTAACCCGTGTTCGATCCCCGCCGGCACCAATGAAATTGTTAATTGCTATTTTAAATGCTGATTTACCACGTGCTCGGCGGTGAAGGAAAACATCGTGAGGAAACCTGCATGTCTGAGGTATAAGGATAAAAATATTTCGAAGAAATGTGAAGTTCGCCAACACGGATTGGGGCAGCGCGGCGGACACTTCCATGCCCTAAAACCCTCTCAGAAATGAGGGGAGGCCTGTGCCCAGCAGTGGGACATAAATAGGCTGTAACTTTTATATGTCATATGTTGTAAAGATTAAACAACATTAGTAATTGTAGTCATATCCGTTATGACTTGGCCGAATTGGATAAACATACCAGATACACCCACCATCAGTCTAGAATTTTACGGCTATTTTTAGTTGAATTATTTCCACATATGAATATTTTCGATATAATACACCGCATTGAACAAAACAAATTTTACTTACTACTTGTCGCGTTTATTTTAACTTATATTTATAGTCCTGACGTTTGGAGTAATTTGCAGCACCCATGGTCACAGAGGGACTGCGGGGTTAAGTTTTATTTAATGAATGCTTTTGTCATTAACGACACCACGGCTAGGGCAACATATACATATGGAATCCATTTATGTCCTTCAAAGCGCACGAGTATCGTGCGCAATCCTATTTGGTTTCTTCGAAGTCC
Source organism: Parnassius smintheus behrii (assembly GCA_036936625.1). NCBI lineage: Eukaryota > Metazoa > Arthropoda > Insecta > Lepidoptera > Papilionidae > Parnassius > Parnassius smintheus. Next base: position 23,594,393 of record JAUPFT010000026.1, on the reverse strand, counting down.
CTACTACACTCATTAAGATGGGTAGGAAGGACAAGGCTGCTTAGAAGACTCATGGATTTCCATTTTATTCATCTCAGTCATTTTGTTTTAGTTTTAAACTACTCTGGCCTTTCTTGTATCTTTGACACTAATACCTGATACTGCCTTAGATTATCTCGAAGTGTATATATTTCTTTTTTTTTTCACAGTCCACTGGTAACTAATGGTAAGATACTGTGGCCCATAGATTTCTACATCTATCCTTGATTAAGAATCAAAATGCAGATACGTTGTAACCCGTGAGGACTAAGATGGACGGCTCGTTTAGAGTAAAAAGGGTCTCCGGTTCTCTCATCATTCATCATCATTACAGCCCTTCACAAGTCCACTGCTGAACATAGGCCTTCCCCAAGTAATGACACAAAGTACGGTCCTGATCCACCTGCATCCATCGACTTCCTGCATGTCTTACCAGGTCGTCACTCCATCTAGTGGGTGGTCGCCCTACACTACGCCTACCGGTACGAGGCTGCCACTCGAGAGCCTTTCTTCCCCATCGGTTATCGGTTCTTCGAGCTATATGGCCGGCCCATTGCCACTTCAGCTTACTAATCCGTTGGGCTATGTCGGTCACTCTGGTTTTACTGCGGATATCCTCATTTCTGAGTCTATCACGCAGAGAAACTCCGAGCATAGCCCTCTCCATAGCTCGCTGAGCGACCTTGAGCGTCCTCATACGGCCAGCAGTGAAGGACCACGTCTCAGATCCGTAAGTCATCACTGGCAACAAGCACTGGTTGTACACTTCAGTTTTCAGAGATTGAGGTATACCTGACGAGAAGATGTGTCGTAATTTCCCGAACGCTGCCCAGCCGAGTTGAATCCGTCGATTGACCTCTCGGTCGAAGTTGGACTTACCTAGTCGGACTATTTGTCCCAGGTAAACGTACTCGTCAACAACTTCGAGCTCCGGTTCTCTACACTAACCAAATACAGCAGTATTGAGCTGGTATTCCAAAATGTCTTATATATATTTCTTCCTATTATCTCTATTCTCTTTTTTCTTTAATCTATAGTTAAAAGGAATCATTAGGAAGTACAGATTTCTCCTTTAACAGAATGACGTTTTACGCACAAATTGTGTTATAACCTCAGAACGAATACCGGTAAATTAAAACGAGTCAGTGTCTAAGGCTAACGCAATTCATAACTTCGATTGAATTCGGGTCTTTTTACTATGACCGTTGCTTGAAATCGATAAATCAAATATTATCGCCATTACTAACCTGACATTAGCGAGTCTCGTCGCGATCTCCTCCCAGCTTTGCTCAAGCATCTCGCCATCTGGATCGATAAGCTTCACTCCGTTATCTGGCTCCAGGTTATGCGACGCCGTTATCATCATGCCAATTGCTCGTCCTGAAATAATGAAAAAAGTAGGTCAAGTGCAGTTTATGCACAATTAGTTACCGTTAACAGCCTATTAAAGTCCAGTGCTAAAGGGAAGGTTTCCCACATAGATTGTCTCATAGAGGGGATATTTGCCACAGTTGCCACGCTTGGCAATCGATTTGACAATGGCTGTTTTTTTTTTAATTTTTAGTAGTTATTAGGAAGACATCGCTGCCCATCTTCTGATTTTTTATTTCATTTTATCGCATTTTACGACACGTATGTTATGATATGGGGTAGTGGATATCCGTACAACGCCACTACACGGAAATTTTTTTTTGCACGTGTAAGAAATCAAATTAGCTTTGATCAATATGTTCCACGACGTTTGACGTGGTCCTTCACTGCTGGCCATATGAGGACGCTCAAAGACGCTCAGCGAGCTATGAGAGGGCTATGCTCGGAGTTTCTCTGCGTGATAAACTTAGAAATTAGATAGATATCCGCAGTAGAACCAAAGTGACCGACATAGTCCAACGGATTAGTAAGCTTAAGTGGCAATGGGCCGGCCATATAGCTCGAAGAACCGACTACCGCTGGGGAAAAAAACGTTCTCGAGTGGCAGCCTCGTACCGGTAGGCGAAGTGAAGGGCGACCCCCACTAGATGGAGTGACGACCTGGTAAGACATGCAGGAAGTCGATGGATGCAGATGGCTCAGGACCGTGCTTTGTAGTTTACCTTGGGGGAGGCCTATGTTCAGCAGTAGACTTGTGAAGGGCTGTAATGATTAATGAATATGTTCCATCACAAAGATCAGCTTCATATAATATCGTAGGCTATATTCACGTGGTAGAGCCACGCTACAGCTCTATTACGACAGCAGCACGAATAGGTCAGTTCGAAAGAGAAAGAACTACGTTTAAACAAATTACCAGCCAGTAAAATAGCTGCCGTAGTGTTCATGCAGTGCTTCGTATGATGAGTGACGAGAACCGGCGACCCATTTTATTGCTAATGAGGCTTTCCATCTCAGTCCTGTCCGACAAGGCATCTGCATTTTGATTAGATGTATACCTGTTCAACGGCCACATCATTCATTTACCATCTCATGAACTCGTTGATGAGCATTTCTGATGATAACAATTTAACAAGGAACATTTGATTTAGGACTCCAACTCGTATACTTAACATTTTACTTTATATAATATATTCCACAACTATCACACAACGCCATCTAGTCCCAAGCTAAGCAGAGCTTGTGTTATGGGTACTAGAGACAACTGATACACATACTTATATAATTCTAAATACATAAATATTATAGATAAATTACACCCAGACACAGAACAAATGATCGTGCTCATCACACAAACATTTGTCCTGGGTGGGAATCGAACCCACGACCTCCGGCATAGCAGTCAGGGTCACTAACCACTAGACCAACAGGCCAGTCATACATTTTACAGTCAACATTTAACTTTAACCCTAAAATTACCATTGTAAAGAACGTAAGCGTACTTAAAGCTTTTTACCATTACGGTGACAGAAACAATTTTCCTAATAATACAACACTACTTACTAAAATGTACATCATTTTTTCGAGGAAATTATCAAACTCCCGTAAGCTTCCGACGCTTTAAATGTTTTAATGGGAGTTGTACACAACCTTTGATCATAGAAACTACACGATAGAAGATGAATTGCGAATCCGAATTTTAGTTTAGATGTTCAAGTTCAGGGATGACTGCAGTTTGTGATCATATCCTAGGCGGCCCCAACCATTACATCAGATTTGATAGATCACAAATCCTCGCGAAAGAACACGTGAGGCTATTTAAATTAAAAAACATCCTAATTTCAATAGAGAAGGAGGCTGGGTACTACCACCTGCTCGGGATCCTATAATCAATAAAATTAAAACTAAACCCAAGCATACCACTGCAAGACTTCACGACAGAGTAAGTTCATTCTGCATAGATCGGACCATAAACAATAATTAAAAAGCTGAAGGTACTCCAGGTTAACATTGACATCGGGGCGTTAGTTACCTCAGTCCCCCGTGACCATGGGTGCTGGAAAGCGCCCGAAACGTCAGAAATTAAAAATCAATTAAAATTAAACACGATAAAATCCGTAAAAGTAGTGTTAATCAATGTGTAGTGTTCGCGTAAATATGAGAAATCATGTAGAAGTTCAATTTAGCGGCCCCCCACTAAATGGAATGACGACCTGGCCAGACATACAGGAAGTCGATGGATTCAGATGGCTCAGGATCGCGATTGTGTCAATCCTTGAAGGAGGCCTATGTTCAGCAGTGGACTTATGAAGGGCTGTTGATGATGACAACGATGATGATGACGGTGACGACGATGAGTCCAATGAACCATTATAATATGCAACCATTATGCTACTGCAGTCGAGATACCCAAAATTATAACTTCATTCCAGCTAAAAACGATGATACCTTGACATCTTTTTAAGTTTTTAAGCCATATTAAATAATATCAGAAATTTTACTTTGATTTTAAAATTTATGTCAAGTATCTGGACAAAAAGCGAAGAGCTATCACGATACTCTGAAAAATTAATAGAATAGGGTTTAAAAATATGTTTTAAGCACTAAGATATTTATAAAGTAGGTACTCTAATCGCAACCTCGGAGTGAGATTATGAAAAATCTCTTCTCATGGTCATGGTCAAGTAACGAAGTACAGTTATTGATAATCTATATATATATATATATATATATATATATAGATTATCAATAATATAATCTATATAGCTTGTCAGGCAGACGTTGTTCTGCCCTTTTCGACGAAAATGACAAATTTTCGTTTCGTTTTCGTTTTGTCCTATTAAAAAACCTTAAATTCGAAAAAAAATTTCACTCATGGGCAAAAAAACTATCCTAGCTCTCAAGATGGACCAAACTGCACACGGTGTGCAAATTTGATCAAAAGCGGTTAAATAGTTCAGGAGTCCATCGCGGACAAACAACGTGACACGTATATATATATAAAGATATCAGTAATCAATATTGAATAAAAATCATTCATTTCATTTCATATACACATAAATAAAATTAAAGTTTATTTCTATAATATCGAAATAAGCTCAGAGGTTTACATGCAGGCCATGACCTCTATATACATGTCGCAGCCAACTAGTTGAACGGCGCTGTTTAGTAAAGAGGCTAGGCTGTTGATTGAACGGCTGGTTAAGCTAGTCAGCCGTTCAATCAACAGCCTAGCCTCTTTACTAAACAGTGCCGTTCAACTAGCGGCCTAAATGATACTCAGCCATTTGATCAAACAGCTCGGCAAATGACTTGGATGGATGACGTTTCATTACTTGCCTAGTCTGTTCATTTCAATTTATTTCCACTTTCGTTCCACTGAAACTTTCCAAACTGTCGATATGGCGTCGGCAAACAACAAATTTGATGGTGTTTTACAAAGTGCCTTTTTATGTTTATCTAGGGGCCTGAATGATATCAGCCGCTGCGTCTAATACAACATTAATTGCAACTATCTTGTAATATCAGCGCAGTAGGTTAGGGTGCAGCTGCCAAAGCCGCGTATATTTATATAATATAGCGCATAGTGCACAATTAGGCATGAAATATTGTACTAGAAGCATCGGCTGAAACGCATGGGCTGTATATTATTCAGGCCGCTGGTTGAACGGCGCTGTTTCACCCTATCGTACGAATGGCCTAAGAATTAGTCAGTCAGTTTATTAAATATTGTAACAAACGCTACGGCTGAATATCATTTAAGAAAGTAGTTAAACGGCACTTCGCTGTTTGGTTAACAGGCTGGGCTGTTAACTGAAAGGCCGATTAAGCTAGTTGGCTGCGACATATACAAGTACGCTGGACTAGCCTGGCCATACCCTACCCTACAAAATGTTTGTGCCGATTTGAAGCGCCGCCATTGTTCGCACCGGGAACTATAATTGACATCATATGTAAGTCTGTTGCGTTCTTTATATTGTATCTCTGTATTTTAAACGAAAGAATGAAAGTATTTTGTGAAGTTTGAATATATTTGATTTTAGTTCTAGGTATAAAAAGAATTATTTTAGTACCTAGTAATGAGAGTGTGGTATACCTCAAACTCTGAAAACTAGATTGTACAACCGGTACGTGTTGCCAGTGATGACTTACGGATCTGAGATGTGGTCCTTCACTGCTGGACGTATGAGGACGCTCAAGGTCGCTCAGCGAGCTATGGAGAGGGCTATACTCGGAGTTTCTCTGCGTGATAGACTCAGAAATGAGTATATCCGCAGTAAAACCAGAGTGACCGACATAGACCAACGGATTAGTAAGCTGAAGTGGCAATGGGCCGGCCATATAACTCGGAGAACCGATAACCGATGGGGAAGAAAGAATCTCGAGTGGCAGCCTCGTACCGGTAGGCGTAGTGTAGGGCGACCCGCCACTAGATGGAGTGACGACCTGGTAAGACATGCAGGAAGTCGATGGATGCAGGTGGCTCAAGACCGTACTTTGTGGCATTACTTGCGGAAAGCCTATGTTCAGCAGTGGACTTGTGAAGGGCTGTAATAATGATAATGATGATGAATGAGAGTGTGGGTCATTTGTAAAACTCGTTATCAAGAGGAAAGAGGGATAACATTACTATGGAGTGTAAAGGTAATAGGGTTGTCGAGTTCCCTGTCTATAATACTTATCGATGTTCTTTTCTACCCATATCTGTTAACAACCAAAGTCGCCAACAACAGATAATTATCAAATGTTACTGTTGTTATTGATTCACAAACTCTAGAGTAACAACGTGTTAGCACCTCCACTTTGTGTTGGAAAAACGCAAACGAAGTTATCTGAGAGCAAGACCTAAGAGTAAAATTATTCGATGGTTAGTTACTCAGGTGTAACATGGTATTTGGTCGAATCCACCCTTAATACCATATTTTTTTACACAGTTAAATTAACCGTGTAATAATAATATGTTATTCTTTATTGTAATGTTGTCCTTTTAAAGTTCTTTGAAAGATGTCATCTGAAGAGCTCGTGTCTCTATAAATATCCCCTTGGTTTTAGAGCATTACAGAATATGTAGAGACGATGGCAGGAGACCCACAGGTACGACTTTGGATGCTTGGGAGATAGATAAAGCTTTAGTGTGGGATACTACTTGCGACGATACTTTGGTAGCCTCTCATCTCAAGGGAACCTCATGTGAAGCAGGGGCGGCATCACAGAAAACAGAACTAAGTAAGTAGCCCAAATATTAATCTCTAAAAAACCGGCCAAGAGCGTGTCGGGCCACACTCAGTGTAGGGTTCCGTAGTTTCCCGTCCGTCACAATAAGTGTTCCCACTTATGAGTTTAAAGGTGGGTATCCATTAAGTTCGCGCTCCATCAGCGCTCCGCGCTCCTGCAACTGCTCCCGGTAGTGGGTACTGTTGTTTCCATCCAAGTTCAAAATGATTTTCCTAGAAAGTCCTTATAAAGTTCTACTTTTCAGATTTTTTTCATATTTTCTAAACTTATGGTTCAAAAGTTAGAGGGGGGGTGGACACATTGTTTTTTACTTTTGGCGCGATTATTTCCGAAATTATTGACATTATCAAAAAATGATTTAAGTAAACCACTATTCATTTTTAAATACCTTTCCAACAATATATCACACGTTAGGGGTTGAAATTAAAAAAAATCACTTCCCACTTTACATATAGGGGGGCTACCCTAATAAAACTTTTTTTTCAAATTTTTATTTCACCACTTTGTCGGCGTGATTGATACACATATTGGTACCAAATTTCAGCTTTCTAGTGCTAACGGTCACAGAGATTAAGCGAGGACGGACAGACGGACAGACAGACAGGTTCCTAGTTGACTACGGAACCCTAAAAATGAGTACATATTTGTGCTATTTGCCGTAGAGACCCTCGGTCCGTGGAGTTCACGTGCGGTGAAGTTCCTGGTGAAAAAAACTATCCTCTTACTCCTATTTTGTCGATAAACAGACCTTTAAATAATTAGAATAGGCGTTATTTTAGCAGATGATTTGTTTTCTATAATACTAACTGAACTGAACGAACAGTTGACAATAAATTCCTTGCGAAATTGTTTTCATTTTAGTTTTGTATAGTTACATATACACCAGTTGAATATTTTCCAGTACTAGTTGAATGGTTAAGCCTCGCGAATGAACCAACGTACCCAATGCTGAAACCCGGAGCAAAATCCGTTCTGTAGTTACGAATAAAAACGTAGACCAATGCAGCGTCAATTATATATGAATTATAAAGCTTGCGTCTTATTATATTAACATGACACATAAACTAAATACACATAAGTAAAATTGACCTTACGGGTAGGCCTGAATATCAAATTTTATCGACATATTTTATCACACTGTGTTATCTTAATTATTAGTTCCGTGGACGCTCACTTCTGCTGCCAGCGCCAAAATGGCGAAAATCAAATCGCCTCATTATGTCACGGTTTATAGCCAGTCCATATATAGAGGTCAGTGCTTGCATGTCATTAAGACATGAATAATCATTTGTCAAATTTTTGTCTGTATGTCTTTCGGCCCGAGCTTAATCATCGGAGTGGCTACGCCGATTGTGATAAAACTTCACAAATAGATAAAGAGCATTTCCAGAAATGCCATATTATACATCACCCAGACGAAGGCGAGGCGTTTCGCTAGTTTTCTATATATAAAAATCAATTGCTGTGCGTTAGTCTCGCAAAGCAAAATTTCGAAAATGGCAGGACCGGTTCCGATTAAAAAAAAATTGTGTGTTTGAGTAGATCTTTGGTTAGTTTAGATTCACATTTGGACCCGGTAGATGGCGCTGTTGGCCGAGATCCAGAAACCACCCGTGCGAAGCCGGGGAAGTTCACCAGTAAAAAATAAAACGAAAAAGTAGAAAAGCTATGAATTGGCACAGCAATCTTATTATACAAAACATTTTAGATACAATATTTACTCAAACTAATTATGTAGTTCCATACCAAATACGCCTTAAATGCAAATAAGTTAACCTAAGAAACATACAAACCTTGCCAAGTAGATCTGTGGCGTCCGTTCTTTCCGGAAGTATGAATAAGCTGTCCGTATATAATTCATGAATGTGAGCGCGAGTCAGAAGTGCTTTGGATCTTAAAAATTCATGGAATTTAAACATGTCTGTTTGCAATGTATGGAGGTGTCGATTATTTTTAGTTGAACGCAGTAGCAGTTCGCGGAATAAGCGCTAGTCAGTAAATTAATAGTACGCGAACAAACCGAGTTAGATATATCATAAAACGAAAAGTAGAAGTTAGAGTAATTATATATCCCACAGGCCTCCTGTCACTTCTGAGATGAATTAGGTGCAAGAAAATGAATTTGAGCAGAGCGCGGAAGGACTTTACGTCTGCTTGATAGAACGATATGGTTAACTGTAAATTTAAATCGAAGGACACATTCTAAGTAAATCCGCAAGTTTGACAAATAAAAAATATTCGAGGAAGTATGAAGACCGCTATCAGCGTACCTACTGGCAGTGTAAGAATATCCACTATCCTTTTTTTTATAGGATAGTGTGACAAACGAGCACACAGTTAACCTGATGGTAAGTGGTTGCTGCGGCCCATAGACATCTACATCTATCCTCTATCCTCAATTACGAATTAAACACTCACCATACGAAACACAGCAGCATTAAGCTACTATTTTACGCTGGTATTGTGTGAGAGCGTGGTCCTTCTCCGGTCGAGCCGACCCATTCGTGCTACAACCGTACTACTAATATAACTGCAGCATGGTTCTACCACGTACGCCGTCTCGTGGGTGTCGTAAAGGCGACAAAGCGATACGAACTAGAAGATTTGGCAGTCGCCAGAGGATATTTGCCATAATTACGGCAAATAGTACTAACAGCAATGAAATGAAGTGCGCTAACATATTAGAACGCGGACTCTTCCCTACAACAGTAAAAATATAGTGGAACGTACGTGAGTACTAATGAGCGTATCTTAGATAAAATACGCTTAATATTTAACCTCGGTTTCGGGTCCCGTGTTGTGATTCTCCCCTTGTCCTAAGGTCAATAATGTAATGATTTACATCCTGATTCTTCAACTAAATCGGTCATGTACTTTTGGCGTTAAGTAGACATATCAAAGGAGGACAACAAAGGACACACAAAAATTCCGAAAAATTTGTTTCTGTATATAGTTTCTAATTCGCCAAGTAATAATATTTTTAAATGTTATTCGATTTATAGGTTTTGGTTATTTACGATTTATTACAATATAAAAGGATAAAAAAGTATTTATACGGATATAATCGCGTTTAACTAACTTATTTTTAATTTCCGACGTTTCGGGTGCTTTACAACACTCATGGTCACGAGGGGAGTGAGATGTTGACGTACCAATGTCATAGTTATCCCGGCTACCTTCAGTTTTTGAAGATTAGTTTTGGTCCGATCTAAGCAGAACGTGCTTACAGTAACTTGAAGTCTTGCAGTGGTATTTGTTTAGGTTTGGATTTTATTTTGTTAATACATAGGATCCCAAGCAAATGGCAGCACCCATTAATCTTCTTTGTTAGAATTAGGATGCTTTTTGATTTCAATAGCCTCGCGTATCATCCTTGGTAGGAATTTGCGGTTTATCAAATCTGATATAATGGTGGGGATTATTTACATTACATCAAATTTGATAAACTACAAATCCTCGCAAAAGAACACCGATTCCTACCAAGGAAAAATTCCTACCAAATATATGTGAAATAGTAACGAAGCCGAAAGATGGTTTTATTTCCATCGAACGTCTAAACAAACACAATAAATATGCGTAGAGTAAAATACCAAAAAGCTTTCTTAATTGTTTATAAAATTTTGCGCAATATTTCACCTGGCGGCGTCGAATCCCGCTAAATAAACGGAACTATGCGACGGAAAGATAGCGGTAGGTTCCAAATTTAGCCCGGCCTGAATTGCGACGCACCGGGGACGGTTGATCGCTCACAGGTGCGATTTGCATGGCCCCATGAACAACTAAGTCTAACTAACAAATCTATACGCTGCTTGTAATGCGAAGTAAGGGATAAAAGAAAGAAATACTTATAATATACTAGCTTGCCAGGCAGACGTTGTTCTGCCCTTTTCGACGACCCTTTGTAATGTCCTATTAAAAATCCTTAAATTAGCAAAAATTGTGGGTCACTCATGGGCAAAAAAAAACTATCCTATCTTTCAAGTTGGACCACACTGCACACGGTGTGCAAATTTGATTAAAATCGGTTAAGTAGTTCAGGAGTCCATCGCGGACAAACAACGTGACACGTAATTGATTTTGGTAATAGTTGATGTGAGCATTAGGTTCGAAGTTGTTCTAGATCAAATTGTCCGACAAGGTAAGTCAAACTCCGACCGAGAGGTCCAATGAACGATCCAAGTCGGCCGGGCAGCGGGCGGGAGAATACCACATATGTTCTCGTCAAAAGTCAAAACACATCTTTGGGACCGTTCAAGTATTACGTAAGCAAACTTTCTACGATATTAGACCTCCCCCCGCTAGTTGCAGATAGAGCTACGCTGCAGCTATTGTATGGTTGTAGCCTGTAAGGGTCGGCTCGACCGGGGAAGAACCACGCTCTGACAGAATACCAGCGTAAAATAGCAGCTTGAGGCTGCCGTGTTTCGTATGGTGAGTGTAAAGAACCGGTGACCCGTTTTACTGGAATCGAGGCATTAAATCTTAGTCCTCATGGTCAGGGGTGATAATGCATCTGCATTTTGATCCTTAATTGAGGTTAAATGTTGATGTCTATGGGCCATAGAATTCACTTACCATCAAGTGGACTGTGTGCTCGTTTGTCACCCCAATTCTATAAAATTAAAAAAAGGTATTAACCGGTAGCATTGCCGACTTAATCAAGTAGTGGACTGCAAATTCATTTATCACCGTAACGGATCAAACAATTGCAGCAAATAACTAAGTTCACTTCTCACTTTTTAGCATCGAAGCCGTCATATCTCGCGATATCAAAACGTCATATTATGTAGATGTATAAAGTAACTACGACAAAGCCTTAGACAAAAATAGCAACAAATATTGATTTTACATAAGCGCACCTTCTGTGTATAGCTTTTTCTTCTTGTATTCTTCGTGTGCATAGTGCATCCTCATGGCCGATATCGTATGGTGGGTTATGCTTTTCGAATGTATGTACATATGTATGTGTATTTCTTTGGCACACTCCGTAGCCTAAACAGCTTGATGGGTTTTAACATATAGGGTGTCGTTAGATTCGTCTAAATTGTAGAAATGACACTGGCATAGCGCATAATTTTTTTCACTTTTCAATAAACTTTTCTACGTAGTCGGGTTATATGGTTACCACTTAGCTTGGTGCACTTATTCCTTTGAAATGAAATGCATGACTTTTATTCAATATAGATTATTACATAATACTTATTGAAAGTATTTTTTTATTAAGCACTAATTTATACTGACATTTTTATTTAATATAGATTAAAAATAATACTTATTGAAAGTCACTTTTTTTTAAATTACCACTGGTTCGGAAAAAAAACCTTTGTCCTAGGAAGAACCAGCAAGAAACCCAGCGGGACTTTTTTTTAAAAATACATTTCACTTTACAATAATTTTGTTTGTACAATTTTTAAATAAATTTTAATAGAACCAGCTTAGCTCATTCCCAGGGGTTATGTTCATTTATGTATTCTTTAATATTAAAATTTAAAATAACCCTTTTTATATATTTTTTTCTTTAATAAAACATTTAAACTTGTTTATTGACAAATGTTGTGCATTTTCTGGGATTTTTTGTAAAAGCGTATACATTGCCCCCATAAATGAATTAGTACCTAATTATGTAGAGTCTAGTAACTGGTATCACAAGTTTATGTTTGTTCCGAATGTTTAAAGTATGAACATCTTTATTCTTATCAAAGTTATTTATCTTTTTATGTACATACATTACATTTTCATAAATATATTTCGATGCCAAAGTTAATATGTTGATATTTTTAAATTTTTCTAAGAGGGACTCTTGACAATTTAAGTTATAAGTCGCCTGCACGGCACTCTTTTGCAAAACAATTTTTACAAAACAAACAGCCACGTTACCCCATAGCAAAATATATAAGACATTACGCTATGAAAGTAACTAAAATAAACTAATCTGTCTCAAAATCAACGAGACTTAATCTTTCTTACAGTATTTAGATATATGGGCACCCCATTAAAACTTCGCGTCAATAGTAATACCAAGAAAAACAGTGGTATCGACAAGACCCAACTCCTCATTTAAGAAGTCTTACAACCATTGGTTGTTACATATTTTTAGAGCCATAATGTCGGGCCTTTGGCATTTCAGCTTATAGTACCGTTGAACTATGTTGTGTTCTGGTTTTACTGCTGATATTTACGTTGTGTATTCTAACATACAGACAAACTCCGAGCGTAGCCCTAGTTGATGCTCCTAAATCATAAAAAACTAACACACTAAAGACCGGGGATATCTTGAACATAATATATATTTCAATGTCACGTTATGAAGTTTACAGTTCAGAAATCTACATCTTGACATCTAAGTCTACTGCTGAACATAGGCCTCCACCACAGATTGCCTCATATATCTACTGTACCTCATGTACTTTGCCACAGATGCCACCCTTGCCAGGCGGACTGGTAACTGCAGTTTTTTTAATTATTTTGAGATGTTATCGGGAAGATGCTACTGCCCATTCCTGTGTCACTTTTGTTAGTCTGACATCGCCGCAGCCAAAGCTCACGTTTTATTAAATTAGCCTACCCTTTTACCGCTTTTTATACGTGGTAGAGCCATGCTGCAGTTATATTAGTAGTATAGTTGTAGCACGACTGGGTCGGCTCGACCGGGGAAGGACCACGCTCCCACAGAATACCAGCGTGAAATAGTAGCTTAATGCTGCTGTATTTCGTATGGTGAGTGTAGAGAACCGGAGACCCTTTTTACTGAAAACGAGGCATTCCATCTCAGTCCTCACGGGTGACAACGCATCTGCATTTTGATTCGTAATCGAGGATAGATGTGGATGTCTATGGGCCACAGCAACCACTTACCATCAGGTGGACTGTGTGCTAGTTTGTCACCCTATCCTATATAAAAAAACCCTTTATCTCTATCGAAATCGTAGGGCATTGTGACGTCAGTCAGTAAAGCGTACTTTACTGCGCCCGCGCATATTAAGCAACGATATTTATTAAAATGTGGGTGTTTTTAGTGATTTTTATGTACGTTGGAGGTAAGTTTATTTAATTTATTTACACAGTGTTATTAATGTGTTCTTAATGAAATAAAACATGTCGAAAATAAGTGCCTAATTTTTCTCATCTGCCCATTTTTTATATTAATTAGTCAAAGTAAAGTAAATAATTATCATTTTATGAAATACCTTTATATTTTATTACTACTAGTTTTATTTTAGTACTATACTAACAGAGCAGGGTTAAATATTTTAAAAAATATGGCTTTTGTGGCCGCCATCTTGTTTTGTCCTATATTGACTGGCATTGGAATAAACTATGAGACATAAATTAAATATTATAAATTATATTAAGATTTCAATGACTATAAGTAATAATATATACGCGTATATATAAGTAGTAATAATAATACATTTATAAAAAATTGCTTTGCTTTACCAAGATAATTGTTCACGATTTGATTCAAAAAACCGGTTTCAACAATAACAATTTTTTTAGGAGTTGAAGCACAATCTGGTCCATCTAATTCTGGAACTGGTCTGAAAACAATTATTTCACAAAGAGGAACGCCAGTACTTCTTCGCGCGGGCCATAAATATAATTTACATAGGAAAAATAAAAGATCCTGTGTTTGGAGATGCTCCAAACGAAGTATATGCAAAGCAAAGCTTATTGTAAATACTGATAACTCTATCAATCAATCTTCAATCTTTGTGAAATATATCTAAAATTATGATATAATGACATTTTGTTTTATTTTAAAGTCCAACTATAAAACATTATACGTTTTTTTAGTTGACTGTACTAAGTTACCTCATATTTTTATGGTCAGACGAGTAAGATTTAATACAATGTCGTTTTATTTGATGTCGTTTTTAAAATTTTGTTTAAATTTTTATTTAATACAATGTCGTTTTATTTGAAGTCGTCTTTAAAATTTAGTTCAATTTTTTTTCTGGCTGTACGAACTTAGTACGAACGTGCGAGTTGACGACAGAAATATGTATTAGGTAAATTCGAAAGGTCGTCGGGCGAGATGACGAATAACTCAGATGTAGATGTCTATGGGCCACAGCAACCACTTACGATCAGGTGGACTGTGTGCTCGTTTGTCACCCTATCCTATAAAAAAAAAACCTTAAACGACCACTTACTCAAAATATCAAATAACACTTGCATTATTGTGAAAGCGTAAAATATTTAACGCGCAATAATAAAACCGCCAGGCGTGTGTTGAAACGTACCCCAGAAATCTAAATATTGCCTTATTATTTAGATTTCTGTGGAACATGCATATAATAGGGTTCCGTTTGAATATGTCAACGTTTTCAACAGAAGAATTGTTCAGATTGCGAACGCAAATTTTTATCCAAATATTTTTAACGTTATACAAGTATGTATGAGTGTTCTAATGTCAATCCAGGGATTCTAACCCGCAAACCTCAGCGCTGCAACCCAATGCTAGCTATTGTTGAGCGTAGCTTGTCTGCTGCCACCTTCTTTTCTATTTTTAAAATTTAAGTTTGAATTAGTTAATATACTTCATCATCATCATCATTACAACCCTTCCAAGTCCACTGCTGAACATAGACCACCCCCAAGTGATGCCACATACCACGGTCGTGATCCACCTGCATCCATCGAGCTCCTACATGTCTTACCAGGTCGTCACTCCATCTAGCTGTACTACACATCGCCTACCGGTGAGAGGCTGCCACTCGAGAACATTTCTTCTCCTTCGATTCTTCGAACGATTGGGCGGTCCATTGCCACTTCAGCTTACTAATTCGTTGGGCTATGTTGGTTACTCTGGTTCCACTGCGGATATCCTCATTTCTAAGTTTTATCACACAAAAACCCCGAGCACAGTCCTTTTAATTTACTAAACCACTACGTTCATATACTTAGTTAAATAAAAATTCAAACTTTCTTAAACTTTAATTAAATGCATAATTAATAAATAATACATAATTTATGACATTCTGAACTATTTTCATGAACCATTTTTAACGCCTAATTATATCCTAAAGGATATAATTAGGCGTTAAAAATAATAGGCCATAAAAATTAGCAAATAATATTTTCACCCCTGTTTACATTTTGAAGTGTTCATAAAATATATATTTTAATAACACTTTTAAGAACTCACAATTGAGATCTATATCTAAACAATATACCCTAATATTTTCGGTAAGTTAAATAAAAAACTATAAATGTTTCTTGAAAGTATGACAAGTGAACTCTAAAACCAATAAAATGTAACTGACCTACTACAGACATTACAACAAACTTCGGACACTAATTGCATCTATTTCAGTTTCGCGATAACGGCGGGCTATTTAATAGGTGTGTTTCATTACATGTAGGTCAGTGGTTAACGTAATTGCCCGGGTCAGAAGTTCGAAGTTCGAAATTCTACCGATCCCAATAGTACAAGTACCCAGATGGATTTCTAGGTAAACAAGAAGTCTAACCACTTAGCGCTGCTTCCAGTAAATAATCTAGTGTACAATATTATGGTAATGTGTTGGAAACCATGAAATCTGGACCCCTGTTCAGATATCCCAAAGTCGCCACTTCCATCCATCCATTAACTACAGTCCACTACTGAACACACGCCTCTCCCACAGATTGTCTCAAAGGGAGAATTTCGTCTTATTTTCCACTTTTTTTTAGAATAAGGGTGACCAACGAGCACACAGTCCACCTGATGGTAAGTGGATGCTGTGGCCCATAGACATCTACATCTATTTTCGATTAAGAATCAAAACGCATACGCGTTGTCACCCCAGAGGACTAAGATGGAATGCCTCGTTTCCAGTAAGAAAGGGTCTCCGAATCTCTACACTCACCATACGAAACACATCAGTATTAAGCTGCTATTTTACGCTGGTATTGCCGTGTAGTGGCGGTTAAGAATATCCACTACCCCATATCTTCCCGTGGGTGTCGTAAGAGGCGACAGAGGGAGACAGGCAGGAGATGGGCAGCAGCATCTTCCTGATGACAACTGTGACGTAATAAAAAAACTGCGGTTGCCAACCCGCTCGCCAAGCGTGGCAACTACGGCAAATACCCCCCAATGAACAAATACACAAAAAGACGGCCCCCAGTCCCCGGCGGCCCCGCTATTCCTGGCTACGGTGGCGACCATGGTAACGGCGGGGCAGGGGGTGCTAAGAATCTCCGGTGGAGGTTCGGTTGCCACCTACGACGACTCGACCTGGCAACATATAACGCACGCACCCTGAGGAGTGACGAGAAGATACTGGAGCTGGAAGAAGAGGTAGACAAGTTGCGCTGGCATATTATTGGATTATCCGAGGTCCGAAGAGAGGGGGAGGACACGGCAATCCTCGAGTCCGGCAACTTGTTCTATCACCGGGAGGGCGACCATCTGTCCCAAGGAGGTGTCGGATTTATCGTCCACAAGTCTCTCGTCAACAACGTTGTAAAGATTGGGAGTGTGTCGACGAGGGTCGCGTACCTGATACTCAGAATCACCAAACGGTATTCGCTGAAGGTCATTCAGGTTTACGCACCAACCTCGGCACACCCCGATGAGGAGGTGGAGGAAATGTATGAGGATATTTCCAGAGCCATACATTCCTCCAAAACCCACTACACGGTGTTGATGGGAGACTTCAACGCAAAACTAGGCACAAGAGAAAGCGGTGAGCTGAAGGTAGGGAAATTTGGTGTAGGGCAACGGAACCGAAGGGGCCAGCAGCTGGCCGACTTTATGGAGAAAGAGGGACTCTTTATGATGAACTCTTTCTTCCAGAAGCGGCCCCACAGGAAGTGGACCTGGTCGAGCCCCGACGGTTCGACAAAAAATGAGATTGACTTCATTATGACGACCAGACGCCAACTGTTCAGTGATGTCTCAGTGATCGCAAGGGTGAAAACTGGCAGCGATCACCGAATGGTTAGAGGCACACTGAACCTAAACGTTAAGTTGGAGAGGTCTCGTCTAATGAAGTCAACGCTCCGTCCCCCTCGTGCTCTAATCCAGAATCCCGAAACCTTTCAGCTCGAGTTACGTAACCGCTTCCAGTGCCTAGAAGATTGCAATGCAGTGGACGATATGAACGACAAGCTCGTGGAAACTGTCCATGCGGTCGGAGCTAAGTTCTGCAAGACCCGCCGCAGAAGAACACAAAAACTCTCCGATCACACTCTTAATCTCATGGCTGTTAGACGGGAGATGAGGCTGCAATCGTCAACAGATTTGACAGCATACAGGCAACTGAACAGACAGATCTCCAAATGCATGCGGCGAGACTTACGCAACTTTAATACTTCTCGTATTAAAGAAGCGATCGAGCGGAACCAGGGCTCCAAAGTCTTTGCCAGAGATCTGTCTGCCAGAAAGAGCCAACTGTCAAAGCTGAAGACTGAGTGTGGCAACATCGTTTCCGGGACACCTGAGATTTTGAGTGAGATTGAGAGGTTCTATGGGCAGCTGTACACATCATCGTTGGAGCCACACGCAAGTGTGAGTAACGATCCAAGAGCAAGTCTTATCCGACACTATTCCGATGATATCCCGGACGTCAGTCTAAGCGAGATTAGAATGGCTCTCCAGCACCTTAAAAACGGCAGGGCCCCAGGCGAGGATGGAATTACAGCGGAGCTTCTGAAAGCGGGTGGAACACCGGTACTTGTAGTCCTTCAGAAGCTCTTCAATTCCGTCCTCCATGGTGGCACTACTCCAGAGGCGTGGAGCAGAAGTGCGGTGGTCTTGTTCTTTAAGAAAGGCGACAACGCTCTCTTAAAGAACTACAGACCGATTTCCCTTCTGAGCCGCGTCTACGTGCTGTTTTCGAGAGTCATTACGAATCGTCTCGCACGCAGACTTGACGACTTCCAGCCTCCCGAACAAGCCGGTTTCCGAAAAGGCTTCAGTACCATAGACCACATACATACCCTGCGGCAGATTGTACAGAAGACTGAAGAGTACAATCTGCCACTTTGCCTGGCGTATGTGGACTATGAGAAAGCCTTTGATTCCGTCGAAATTTGGGCGGTGCTACAGTCCCTTCAGCGGTGCCAAGTTGACTGTCGGTATATCGAAGTGCTGAAGTGTTTGTACAGTAGGGCTACGATGGCTATCCGAGTACAGAACCAGAGCTCGAAACCTATCCAACTGCAGAGAGGTGTAAGACAGGGTGACGTTATATCCCCGAAACTCTTCACCGCTGCATTGGAAGACGTTTTCAAGCTACTGGACTGGAAAGGATACGGTATTGACATCAATGGCGAGTACATCACTCACCTTCGATTTGCCGACGATATAGTCCTTATGGCAGAATCGCTGGAGGACTTAAGCACTATGCTCAATGACCTCAATAGTGCCTCCCAACGGATAGGTCTTAAGATGAACATGGACAAAACAAAGATCATGTTCAATGTCCATGTCACACCTATGCCGGTAGTTGTTGGGAGCACTATGCTCGAAGTTGTTGACGAGTACGTTTACCTGGGACAAATAGTCCGACTAGGTAAGTCCAACTTCGACCGAGAGGTCAATCGACGGATTCAACTCGGCTGGGCAGCGTTCGGGAAATTACGACATATCTTTTCGTCAGGTATACCTCAATCTCTAAAAACTAGATTGTACAACCAGTGCGTGTTGCCAGTGATGACTTATGGATCTGAGACGTGGTCCTTCACTGCTGGCCGTATGAGGACGCTTAAGGTCGCTCAGCGAGCTATGGAGAGGGCTATGCTCGGAGTTTCTCTGCGTGATAGACTCAGAAATGAGGATATCCGCAGTAAAACCAGAGTGACCGACATAGCCCAACGGATTAGTAAGCTGAAGTGGCAATGGGCCGGCCATATAGCTCGAAGAACCGATAACCGATGGGGAAGAAAGGTTCTCGAGTGGCAGCCTCGTACCGGTAGGCGTAGTGTAGGGCGACCCCCCACTAGATGGAGTGACGACCTGGTAAGACATGCAGGAAGTCGATGGATACAGGTGGCTCAGGACCGTGCTTTGTGGCATTACTTGGGGGAGGCCTATGTTCAGCAGTGGACTTGTGAAAGGCTGTAATGATGATGATTACGCTGGTATTACGAGAGCGTAGGACTTCCCCGGTCAAGCCGACCTATTCGTGCTACAATCATAATATAGGTGCAGCGTGGCTCTACCACGCAGCCACGCTTGGCAGACGAGTTGCCAACCGCAGTTATTATTACTATTATTATTGAGTAGTTATCAGGAATATGCTGGTGTCCATCTATCGATTTGTTTCTCTCTGTGGCCTCTCACGACACCCACGGGATGATTAGGGTTAGTGGATATTTCTACACCGCCACTACACGGTTACGGCACTTACTACAGACAAATGATATACCTACTGTCAGATAAAAGGTCGGATACATTCAAAGGGTGCGTTTGGCAGAAAAAAGCGCTAGCAAGCGCTTGTAAGCAAAATGGCGATCGTAAGCGGTAAGCGCTGTCAAATCGTAAGTAGCTATTTTCCTCTAGGACACGATGTTAGTTTTAACCGGGGAACCTAACCTAATTTAAATATTCGTTTGTAAAGTATTCATATTAAAAACTTACCAATCCTGAATTTTTAATAACATGTATATGTCTATTCATGTTGTCATTATATTACTTAAAACTAATATTGCACAAAACAACTTATAAACTCTACTTCATAACAAACAAATTAAATAAGCAAAATGGCGGATTGTGTCAGCGCTACTGAAGTAGCAATCGTGTCCTGGCCGAAAACTATTTTAGCGCTTGTAAGCGCTTGCTAGCGCTTTTTTCTGCCAAACGCACCCAAACTAGTGATGCAACGAATACTACTTTTACGAATATCAAACCCACTATTCGGCGAACAGGAATACGAATACGAATATATCGACATGGTAATAAATAACTAATTCATTTGATGATTTTCTATTGCTCTAATAAATTTGAATTTACGATAGGCAAGTTTTTATTTAAAAAACATAAAATTTATAGATTTTCTGGTATTAGGCGATTTCCTTTTTTAGTCTAGATGTTCCCAGCCGTCGGAACAAGCCTTTCCGACGCGACTGTACATTGTTTCAGTGAAAAATATTTTTGGACGAGTTTTTTCAGCCTTGAAAAAGGGACCCTTGGATGGGAGCTCCGTTGTTACAGCTATTTTTTCGCGCTGGCGACTCGCATTTTCCAAGTCTGCCAGTAACTTTTAAATATTCGTGATTAGAATTCGACGAACACGATTATTATATTTGGCGATAACGAATATTCGTATTCGTATTCGTTTCATCACTAATACAAACCCAAAAACCTATCATCAGTTTCAAAAATATCTGCATCAGCAGAAATCCGAACCAGCACTCGATTCAGCCGCATTCAACTCACTCAGTTAGTTAGTACAAGTAAAACTTCAATGAACCACCAATTCTTGTCAAAATGTTATCCTCGGCCGAAAATACATTCGACCCGAATATCCAGAACATAGACGCGTATTGACAACTGCCCCATAAAAGCTGGATGCAAGGCAAATCGAGTACTCGACCGTAATACACAATGAAAGGACTACTGAAATAGGACAGCGGATGTTTTATAAAAGGTGATGAGAAGATCATGAGGGGTTTTATTTTAAACTAGAAACTCGCCTCGGCTGCGCATGGTTGGGCTCCGGATCTAGCAATGAGGTGTCCATTCAGACTTTTTTAATAGAATATACTTACTATTAATATTTAATATTTATATACGTGGTAGAGCCATGCTGCAGTTATATTATAAGTATAGTTATAGCACGAATGGGTCGGCTCGACCGGGGAACGACCATGCTCTCACAGAATACCAGCGTGAAATAGCAGCTTAATACTGCTGTGTTTCGTATGGTGATTGTAGAGATCTGGAGACCCTTTTTTACCGGAAACGAGGCATTCTATCTTAGTTCTGTGGGGTGACAATGCGACTGCATTTTAATTCTTAATTGAGGATAAATGTGGATGACTAAAGCTTTCGGCTGCGACGCTACGGTGCCGCGGGTTCGAATCCCGCGCGAAACAAGTTATTATTGCCTAGAAAAATTTGTTCCGAATATGGATGGTTCGTCCATGCGCAATTTATGATGTATAATACCTACGTCTCAACGATACCGTAGAAAATCCTAGTGTGGGTTGAGATTAAATAAAATAGTTATAAGTTATAAGCCATCGTTTTTGCCCAAACTTCGCTGATAATAAGTAATTTGATAGTGTGAACACGGCAAAAAAAGTTTTAATTCCAAATCAATACTGGATGTATCGCCTTTCCATCCATGACCTGTTAAAACTCATAATACCTTTATAGGTATTCTATTACTAGCACAAAACACTAGCGGTCCCTCCCGGCATCGCTCGGGTGATTTCTGGATTTCGCCACGAACACCGCCACCAACAGTCAATTGTGAATATAAACCATTCTCGAATCAACTTAATCATACACAATCAAAATTTCATCAAAATCAGTCCAGCCCTTTAGGAGTTCTGTTACACACACACACGGACAGAAGAATTATATGTAATAATAATAATGGGCTGGTCAGCCGACCGAATACACACAGCCTATATAGTATATACGTTCCCGGGGGCACCAATGAAATTGTTAATTGCAATTTTAAGTGCTGATTTACCGCGTGCTCGGCGGTGAAGGAAAACATCGTGAGGATACCGGCATGTCTGAGGAATAAGAAAAAAGTTTTTTTTGTAGACATGTGAAGTTCGCCAACACGCATTGGGACAGCGCGGCGGAAGCTTCCTTGCCCTGAAACCTTCTCAGAAATGAGAGGAAGCCTGTGCCCAGCAGTGGGACGTATATAGGCTGTAACTTTACCGCCGACCGAAATTAATCCTGTAGTCGTTCCTGCAATCGGGCTAATCCCAGTCAGCCTCTTGGGTCATCTGAGGCGGCTGGGAC
Organism: Parnassius smintheus behrii; assembly: GCA_036936625.1. Taxonomy (NCBI): domain Eukaryota; kingdom Metazoa; phylum Arthropoda; class Insecta; order Lepidoptera; family Papilionidae; genus Parnassius; species Parnassius smintheus. The sequence continues at coordinate 23,571,853 of JAUPFT010000026.1, read as the reverse complement.
TCCGTGACGGACCACTCCAGGCTCAAATGCAGAAGGCTGTGCTCCTCGATACCGCCCGCATCGTCCGCCGATTTCTTTCCCTTTCCCCCTAACCCTCGGCCGTTTGATCTTACCCGCCGAGGACTTCCATCTGATTGGGCTTTTATTTATTTATTTATGTTAGTATATTAAATATATATTTATTCATATTTATCATTTCCTTTTATATATTTATTCAGCCCAACCAGATGTGAATACTCTATGAACACCCCAGATAATAATAATAATAATAATAAATGAGCTGAGAAGATTATTCGCATGCTAAAATGTTTGTCTCTGTCTGTCTGTGTGGCTACTCTTCGAAACGGATGAAATGATGGTAATGAAACTTTACGAACAGATAGAAAACAGTGCCAGGAGTGATCTAGACTAAATTGTATCCAACTAACTTGAAAATTAAAAAAAGGACGATAAATTGATAAAATTAATCTAAAATCTAAATATAGATCATAGATTCTAACTAGGCGTAAACAAAGAGGGTCGCTAGTAATAGACAATGATTACAAAAGCCCGTGACGTGAGTGTAAATCAAAATATAAAGCATAATTTTAACATCTCAGACTAACTCGTCTGGTTGTATTGGAATGCATGATGCGAAAATAAAGCACAAGCTAAACTCGCCATTTTAATAAGTACGTGTCGATATCCTCCGAAATGAGAATAATTGAATAAATGGGTATTAAGGTGATACCCCGAAAATTTGGTGATTATCCTATGGCACATACTTTTTAAGTTTTATAGTTTACGAACCAAATTTTTAGTATATGATTTTTGACTATATGACCTTGGGTTTCATAAAAGGAAAACACCATAACATGTCGTTTTCACGGTAGAAAAAAATTGCAAAGTACGCTCTTATTAGTTACATTTCTCCATGACACCACAGTATTTTTACGAATAAGTTCATGGAATTATTTTAAGCCATAGTAAATAATCATATCAAAATTCTCTTAAACCATTTTTTTTAATCCATAACAAAGTTTTGTGAAAAAAAATGTTGTTTCGCACTTACTTAGTTTTTTCCGAGCGCGTGCTCGGTATACCAATAAACAATCTAGGCTAATAAATAATCTAGCTATCTCATAATTTGCGTAATATGAAGTCATTGCATCACTTTCATTTTGACAATCTCAGTCGTCCGTGAGCTTCACCGACAAAGGGATAAGCCACGACCCCGAAACTATGATTCATTTTCAAAATATCCTCTTAATTCCGACCCTGCCACCAGACAAAACACGCAATAAATAGATTTCTAATAGGTGCTTCACAGCGGCGATGCCGATGCACGCCGATCACTTCTTTTTTAGGGCAAACTGTAAGTCTAGCCACCTACATTATAAATAAGACATTGTCTATTTATAGTTAATAACAATGTATTACGTTATTTTAATTCAAGTTATTAGTAAAAAGTAAATATCAAACTCGTATTGCTCTAAACTTTTAAATCGAAATGAAAAAAACCTATACACGTAGTAGAGCCACGTTGCAGCTATGTATACTATATAATATATATGGTTGAAGCACGAATGGATCGGAGGCTCGACAAGAGGAGGCTCGAAATAGCAGCTTAAGACGGTTCCCCCAGCGAGAGACCTTGAGCGTTCGGTCCCATACAATCCACGCGCTCTCGCTACAATATATCACGGAAAAGTACGCCCGAATATTTGGAATTATTTCAATTAAAAGAGATAAGCGAACTTAAGAAATTAAATAAAACGTGTAAAATATAGATTTTTAAATTATCTATCCATTAGTGTAATTCTCAAATGATTAGAGCATTTACTTTAGCAACAGATGCATGTAATCAATAATTTTAGTCATTTTTTAAAAGTAGTGTAAAACGTGGAATGTGATGATAGGATATCGAACATTAATAATGTGCTTTTAGATTTAGCTTATTTCTCATAACGAATGAGATAATAGTCTCTGAAAAACGCACTTTTGCCAGGTTTTGGTCAGGGTAGCGCCTTAACACTGCTGTGTTCCGTATGGTGCGTGTGGAGATCCGGACACCCTTTTTTACTGGAAACGAGGCTTTCTATCTTAGTCCTCGAGGGTGAAAACGCATCTGCATTTTGATTCTTAATCGAGGATAAATGTAAATGTCTATGGGTCACAGCACCCACTTACCATCAGATGGACTGTGTGCTCGTTTGTCACTTTTATAATAACAATCAAAATATACTAATAGCGTCTGATATTGCAATACCGAATTTATTGTTCGCGCAGATCGGATCAAGAAGTAATAAGCTCGGGTTAACTATGCACTCAGGACGTTAATAAACACCTCAGGGCCCCATTTGATTTGACCATGGGTGCTGCTAAGCACTTGAGACGTGGGAAATATAAAATTAATTAAAAAAAGTAAATTCTGTAAAGATTTATATTTATTCAATGATACTTTCGGAAATAGTAAAGGATGAGTCAGTTTTACCAACTCTAAAGAACGTAATGACGTGGTAAAATCTTTTTTCCCGTTACCCTAGCCTTTATTTCGATTTAAATACCAAAAACATTTTTATAGACAAACAATAATATGAAAGTTTTTCCCCGAAAAAATAATAATTAAACTTTTAAAATAGCAACACCCACCTTCAAAGAAATAAAAAGAATAAAATAATGTTCATATAATTTAAAAGCTTTTGAAGTCGGTTCTATAGGTATTGAAGGATAAGAACCCAGACTTCATTCAATGGCAGGCTATCAAAGTCCAATGCTAAAAATACGCCTCCCCCATAGATTGCCTCACTCAAATTACAGCCCACTGTCAGCCCACAGTCACTTCCCACTCTTGGGCACAAGCCTCCTCTCATTTATGAGGTTTTTTAACGTAAAAAAGTGGTCCGTCGCGCTGTCCGAATGCGTCTGGACCTCACATGTCTTCGAGTAATTATTTTTTTATTCCTCAGACATGCAGATTCCTCACGACGTTATCCTTCAATGCCAAGCACGTGGTATCATCAATTCTTAAAATTTCAATTAACAACTTCATAGATGTCGGCGGGTATTCATCGAACCCGGGTTGCTCGCTTAATGTGAAATTCACAGAGAGCTGAGTTGAGCCTGAGCTTAGGCTTAGCCTAGCTTAGGATATAGACATAGAGATATTCAGCATAGTTGCCTATTTAATAACAAAAGAATGGTTCATAATCAACGATAATATTCCTTAACATACAGACAAATATAAAACAAAATATTGAGAACTTTCAGTTTTTAGGTCGGGTAAAAAATATAACAATCATAGTATCAAATACTTGGCCAGCAGTTATACTAGCTTAGCCCCATTAGAGTGCAACAAACTGTCCTATCAGCCAATTGAATACATCCTCGAAAGATATGCCCGATGCTTATCGAAGCTACGTGATTACAAATATAACATTTGAATAGGTACAGGGTACAGACACGTCGTGCGGCGGGTGTATGCTTTTATTATTCTTACATCTATACTAAACAAAACTTAAACGAAACAGTAGATAATTGTGCATATTTGGTATGCATTTGATTAGCCCAGTACAATTACCTGGAGACATGCAGTAAGTCGATGTAACATGTAGATGGCTCAGGCCCGTGTTTTGTGGCACTCCTTAGAGCGAGCCTGAGTTAAGCAGTGGGCTTGTGGAGGGATGTGATGATTATAATAAACCCATACTATGAATGTATCCCATATCGTGGTGGAAGGTAGTACATACATATACTGTACATGGACTTGGAGAACCATCGCTGTTGAATATTTTTTCTTGGTACTATTAGGTATACTGTGGGCAACGGTAATTGTACCAAGTCCTCCAGACAACGGGAGAGGCTCTGCCAGGGATAAGACTTATACAGGCTGATGTAGACAGAAGGATGATCAATTAAAACTACCTAGTAATATTATGAAGTGTCGGAATTTCGGTAGACATCGGTAGCGTCTAAGGGTCAGCGCACACCAAGAGCAGAGCATAGCAGAGCATTTTTTTAGAACACTAAAATATTAATTCTATGACTATTGACAGACAGTGCAAAATTATGTACACGTCCAAACTTGATGCTCGACCATGCTCGAGCTTGCAGGATACATGTTCGAGCATGCGCGAGCGCGCTCGCACCGCCGGTGCCCGCACTCAGTATTGCGCAGCGAAAAAACTGTTTGGATATGTGTTAAGTTTATACCTATAAGCGCGTCACATAAGTCGGAATCATGGACGAAGAAAATTTGATAAGTTTGGTGCAGCGTTTTAAGTGTCTGTACAATATATCAAGTAAAACATACAGCGATCGTACGTTAAAAGCCAATGCTTGGGAAACAATCTCCACGTTTCTTCTACCTATACTGTTTTTCTAATTTTCTGAATTCTGATTTCATTAATATGTTCTTCATGTTCCTCTTCCTCTGCCAAAAGGGCGGTAATCACCAAGTCTCAGTCGATCATGTTGAATACGTCTATCAATGTCGGATTTTGGCATCAAATTGGTAATGCACACCCCTCCCCCCCCTCCTAGCAACCCAGAGCACTTTCAATTGATCTTGCTCACGGAGGCGCGTGGATGCCGCCTGCATGGTCGAGTAGTCAAAATTTTGCTCGAGCATGCGCGAGCATTTTGCGGTTCGGTCTGCGCTTACCCTTAAGGAACGAAACAAGCGTGTATCGTAAAGTTTGTAAAGATGTTTGGATGTTTGTAACTCGTTATGAATATAAAAAAATCACACGTGCAGATAATTTTAAACAAAGGACGCTACAGCCACAAAATCTGGCTACAGATGAGTTGTCACCTCTGTGGACTAAGATGGAAAGCCAAACAATTTTTAATTGTACTTTTGTACTTGTTATCTATACCCTTCAGGTCGAAGCACAACAGTTCCAAGTATAGTACCTGAGGGTAATATGATCATCTGGTTAATATGGTCACTTTATTATAACTCAAAAACTACAGCCTTGTTTGCATAGATGGCTTTGTTATAAGCTTATAAGATAGCTCTTCATCGGTCAATCTAATAATAAATGGTGAAAAAGGCGATGCTTTATCGACGCCATTTTGACAGTTGATATAATATTTTAGTCGATTTTAGTATAGTGTAGTGTAGTTAGTTTTTTTTTAAGTAGATTCTTCGAAGTGTTCCTAATTATTGCCAAAGCTTGTTTGCTATTTCTTTCTTAATATAATAGTTATAGTATACGACTTTATGTTTTTGTCTCTGTCCTTCTGCTAGTTTTGGTTTTATAGCGCAACAAAACTTAAGGTGACCATAATATTCCCTCCACCTTACTGCTATTTGGTGAGAGAAAGACGTAAAAGGGACTAAAAAACTTCCCAGACGGGCTCAAAGGAAAGAAAAGGATACCTACCTTTGTGTATCTTTATTACTTTTTTACTTCCCGCCAAGAAAATTGAAAATTTTCAAAAATAGAGAAGTTATTGGTTTCACCCCGATTTTCGAAAATCAAGTTTTCATCAGATCTCGACGGTTTGAGATCCCAGGAAGCTATTCTGACTAATTTCACGTGGACGTATGTACATAGGTACGTACATCCGTACGGAAACGTAAAATCGTAAAATCGGTTCATTCGTTCGTGAGTTACCGAAGGAGAAAGAATTTGAAAAAAGTTTTTTTTAACATAACTTCGTGATTTTGCAACATACTCGTAGTTTGGTGAAATTTGGAGCGCTTTGCATTTGAAATTAGCGGGAAGTTCCGGGGATGACCTGCAGGGTGAACCAATTTTTTTTATAGAAGAAGGGTGACATTCGAGCGCACAGTCCACCTGATGGTAAGTGGATGCTGTGGCCCAAAGACATCTACATTTATCTTCAATTAAAAATCCAAAATGCAAATACGTTATCACCCCTCAGGACTAAGATCGAATGCCTCGTTTCCAGTAAAAATGGGTCTCTGGATCTCTACACTCACCATACGAAACACAACAGTAATAAGCTGCTATTTTACGCTGGTATTATGTGAGAGCGTGGTCCTTCCCCAAGTTGAGCTGACCCATTCGTGCTACAACCATAATATAGCTGCAACGTGGCTCCACCACGTATAATATATATATATATATATATATATATATATATATATATATATATATATATATATATATATATATATATATATATATATATGTACTTCATAAATTCTTACTACATAGCTACATATACGTCATAAACAATAAGAACACATCTTTATTTTTTATGATCTCATCACAAATACTTACCATTTTTGACACGAGAACGTATAACAGCCAATAGACCCATGCGGTAGACGACATGCTCCAGCAAAATGGCTCTGCAACAATGATAAAAATAATATCTTACAAATATAAACAACATATAAGTACAATTGACCATGCTGCTGCAGGGAAGAACCACCGTCTCATAGAATATTCTTGCTTAAAACCCAGATTAAAGCTATACTGTGATTTGTATGTTGTGCTGCCTGCATCATAGAATACTATAATACACAATAGAATGGCTGTCAACCTTATTTTTTGCGAGGATAGGCGTCGCCGGGAGCACACATACAAGCAATTACGTCGTGTTATCTCTACTACAAAACCTGATTTGCTGTGTTGACAGACAGATTTTAATACAATACATATTTGTAAAGCAGTTTTGGGACATGGTAAGGATGGTGTTGACAAAATGTAAGGAAAATGAAAATATTATTATGTTAGGAGACTTTAATGGAAGGGTTGGGGTGAAGAGGTCTGGTTATGAAAGGATATTGGGAACGTTTGGTGATGAAAGTATAAATGAGAATGGTGAAGACCTCCTCACCGTATGTGCGGAAAAGAATCTTTTTGTGACGAATACTTTTTTTCGTCATAAGAAGATTCACATGTATACATGGGAAAGAGGTGATGATAGAAGCATGATAGATTTCGTAATTGTGGATGAAAGAATGAGAAGCGCAGTCGTAGACACAAGGGTTTACCGGGGGTCCAACGTAGGGACGGATCATTACTTGGTCTTATGTCGAATTAATGGTCTTTTCAAGCGTTGGCGGCATCGGACCTCTGTGTCTACCAATGCGTTACAGCGTATAAGAATAGAGAAGTTTCAAGATGAAGATGTGAAAGAGAAGTATAAATGTAGACTGAGCGAAAAAATTAGATGTTTGAATGAGTTGTGTATGAATGATTTAGACTTGAATACTGTGTGGGATAATATTAAGAAAGGTTTGGTGGATACCGCCACCGAAGTATGTGGTGTAAGTAAGAGAACAAATGGAAGGAAAAGTAATACGTTATGGTGGGTTGATGAGGTACGGGTGGAAGTTGAATCAAAGAAGAAAGCATGGTTAGATTTACTAGCAACCAAAGCTGGTAATTCTTCTGGTATGAATGATGAGATTGAAAGAAAAAAGGCAGAATTTAGACGTCTAAATAAGAGAGTAAAAGAAGTTGTTGAAAGGAAAAAGAAAGAAAGAACGGATAAGAATGATAGAAGGATATCTGCTAATTTCCAGGCTAACATAAAAATGTTCTGGAAACTCGTAAGAACTGCCAGGGGAAATACAAAACAGCCTATAATAAATGCTATAAGAGATGAGAATGGATGTATTCTTAATGATGAAGTTTCGAATTTAAACAGATGGAAGGAATACTTTGAAAGCGTATTTATGAGTGAAGAGTCGTCTGAATTAAATGAACTAGAAATTCCGAAAGAAGTGGAAAGGGGTATGGAGATAAGTGTAGATGAAATAATGAAAGCAATGAAAAGCATGAAAGCAGGTAAGGCAGCTGGATATGATAGAGTATCACTCGAGATTCTCCATTGTAAACTGCCAGCTCATGAGGTACCTTGAGGATCACCAGCTGATTAGTGACCGCCAATACGGTTTTCGCCGTGGTCGGTCAGCTGGGGATCTTCTGGTCTACCTCACTCACAGATGGGCGGAGGCAGTAGAGTTCAAGGGGGAGGCATTGGCCGTTAGTTTGGACATTGCGAAGGCCTTCGATCGGGTTTGGCACAAAGCGCTTCTTTCGAAGCTCCCTTCCTATGGGCTTCCCGAGAAATTGTGCGATTGGATCACCAGCTTTCTTGCAGATCGGAGCATCAAGGTCGTTGTAGACGGTGCAAGCTCCGATTGCAAGCCTATTAGTGCTGGTGTTCCACAGGGCTGCGTGCTATCGCCAACGCTGTTTCTTCTGCATATCAATGATATGTTGCATACCCGTAACATTCATTGCTATGCAGATGACAGCACTGGTGATGCTCTTTACACCGGCCGAGCCAATACTTCTCGGGAAAACGTCTCCGAGTGCCGGGACAAACTTGTGTCTGAAGTCGAGTCTTTGCTGAACAGAGTCTCGGATCGGGGACGACTAAATCTAGTCCAGTTTAACCCCCAGAAGACACAAGTTTGCGCGTTAACCGCTAAAAAGAACCCCTTTGTCGTATCCCCTCAGTTTCAAGGCATTCCCTTTGTTGCCTCAGCCAGTATCGGAATCTTCGGCGTCGACATATCGAGTGACGTGCAGTTTCGTGGTCACTTGGAAGGGAAGACCAAATTGGCCTCTAAAAAGCTTGGCGTGCTCAGCAGAGCAGGACAGTATTTCATGCCGGCGCACCGCCTGCAACTTTACAAGGCGCAGGTTCGGCCGCACATGGAATACTGTTCCCATCTCTGGGCTCCCCAGTACCAGCTCCTTCCACTTGACCGCATCCAGCGCAGAGCGGCTCGAATCGTCGACGACCGAGTGCTTTCCGATCGGCTCGATTCACTGGCGCTGCGAAGAGATGTTGCATCTCTTTGCGTATTTTATCGCATCTATCACGGGGAGTGCTCTGAGGAATTGTTCGGATTAATCCCAGCCGCCAAATTTCGTGAACGCACTACACGGCAAACGTCCCGATACCATCCACACCATCTGGATGCTTGGCGGTCCACCACTGTACGTTTCACAAGGAGTTTTCTTGCACGTACAACCTCTCTGTGGAATAGTTTACCACCGGCGATTTTTCCGTACCGATACGACCTGGGGACCTTCAAGAAAAGAGCTTTCTCCTTTCTAAAGGGCCGGCAACGCACCCGCAATTCTCCTGGTGTTGCGGTTGATCATGGGCGGCGGTAGTCACTTAACATCAGGTGAGCCGCATGCTCGTTTGCCCCCTCTTCCATAAAAAAAAAGACAGGGCTGTGTAGCTTCCCCTTGGCTGTTCAACCTATTTATGGACCGGTGTTTGCAAACTTTGAAAGATGAAGAATGTGGATTAAGAATGGGCGAGTTAACCGTCAAATGCCCTTTGTATGCCGATGATCAAGTCATATTTGCGTCATCGGCGGCTGAGTTGCAAATGATGGTTACATTAATGAACTGGGAATTAAAAGAAAGGGGAAGAAAGGGAAAGTGAACGCATGTAAGACGAAAGTGATGGTTTTTGAAAGAGAAGAAAGCAAAACGTTATGTGAAATAAGAATAGAAGGAGAGTTAATTGAGCAAGTGGATGAGTTTGTGTATTTAGCAGGGATGGTAGATATGATAGGGATATAGAACGACGAGTAAATGCAGGGAATAGAGTGAATGAGGCACTACACTCTATTATGAAGAACCAGAATGTGTCAAAACAGACACGTATGGTAATTCATAATGCTGTGTTAGTCCCTACTTTAATGTATGGTACTGAAAGCTGGGTGTGGCAGAAGAAGCACGAAAGTAGAATAAATGCTGTAGAAATGCGGTCTTTAAGGAATATGCTAGGGTTGAATCTGAATGACAGGGTGAGAAATTGCGTGATAAGAGATAAATGTGGTATGCAAGATGATGTTGTGATCAGAATTAAGAAAGGAATGCTTCGGTGGTTTGGTCATGTGGAAAGAAAGAGTGACAAAGCAAATTTATATGGCAGATGTGAACGGCCGAGTCGGGTAGGGACGCCCTAGGAAAAAGTTTATCGACCAAATTGGCGATATTTTGAAAATGGGCCAGGTTAGAAGTACCCTTAACCGACGAGCATGTATGCGTAGATATATGGATGTAAAAGAGGCGAAAGAGGTATGTCAGGATCGTGCCAAATGGAAGTCCGTAGTCTCTGCCTACCCCTCTGGGTGACAGGCGTGAGTGTTTATGTCTATGTTATGTTATATTTGTAAATAGCGTGCAATTTGGCATTTTCTTAATAATTTGTATGCGAAATTTGGAAACGATTGTAACGTCAAAACACATCTCGTGTTGACATTTATATGTGTGAATTGACGTGTTTGTGACATTTTAGTGGCTATACGGGCTCCGCCCACTCCCCCGTTCTATTATGTATGTAATTATAGTATTCTATAGCCTGCATCAATCAGCATCCTCCTGATAACAGCTTAAAATAATTTTAAAAAAACTGTGGTTACCCACCCCCGCGCGCTATGAGGCCTTCTATGGAGGCATAGGTTCGGCAGGGGACATTTATAGGCTGTAATGATAAGGATAACGTTCTTGATGTACCGTGAGGTCTACCAGTGCTTACTGTTAGAATCCGAGTGATTATTGTATTGGACAAACTGAGCGTGTCCTGAACTTAGCCCTGTTGATTTTGCTATAGTTGCCAGTTGCCACGCATGCCAGGCGGTATTTTGAGTTGTTATCATAAAGATGCCGGTGCCCATCACCTTGTTTTGATCTGTCATTGCCCTCTGCCGCCTCTTACGATACTCACGGGATGAAATGGGGAGATGGATCACTTTATGCTAACAATAAGCATAATAGTGATTTTGAAAGTAATATTTTGTCAGTCATTTTCATCTGATTAAAAATGTAGATGTCTTCAAGGTATTCACTATGAATAGTCTTTTATTAAGTGTCAAGAGTGCTTCACTTTACCATCTTCGGCTACTTTACCAGTCACCACTACCATCAGGCATTGGCTTTTAGGTAAAAAATCGGAACTTTATAGTTTTGTATTACGTGTAGTTAATATAGTCATCATCTTCCTCTGCAAAGTCATAATTGTGTTGACGCATCAAGTTCTATGACGCAACTATTATGTACATATAGTTTTTACACGTTTCTCATGTCTCATAATGTGACTTTTGACCTCATCAAGATGACGCCTTTGCCTAATCAGGTCATAAGGCCACAGACTGTTTATGAAACAGTACATATATATGCACTGTTTTATAAACAATAAATATAAATATCTGTGTGTGTGTACACTATACAATAAAGAGTTCACTGTTTATAACATCTAACATCCTAAGTATTGACTCATAAAAGCCATGATTCTAACAAATTGATAATGTAATATTAATCAGATCTTCCTTGCCTAAAAGTTAAAAAATCTACATAAACTCTTTCTGAGAGGGTTTTGGAGCAGGGAAGTCTGCTACGCTACGCTATTAATTTGTGTTATCAAACTTTACCATGTCTTAGAAATACTTTGCGGACATACAGGTTGCCTAATGACAGTTTCGCAACTAAAACCTTTCGTCGGGTATGTCGGAGATCGAACTCGGTTAGCTTAAATACAGTGAAATTTTGAAAATCCATGCTTAATATATGACTTAAAATATTACAAAACTATTATTGATGGCCTTAGTTAGAAACTACAGTTTTTCTACTAGTAAATCGCGATGTAGGTCTAGATATCTTTCAAGTTTACTATTATACTATAATATTGCAGATCCATATGAATTTAGTATACAGTGTTAGTCTTAAATTACATACTACATGTGCGATCCGGGCAACTTGTGCAACTCGAAAAACCTATAACCAAAGGGGAGTAAAAAAGGTTCGTACTGACAAGAGTAGTAAGACAGTGAAGATCCCAAATGATGGATCAACGGGCTGATGAAACCCTCTGGGAGTCGATGAATATAAGGACCGAGCTTTATAGCAATTATGTGAGTGAAGCCTGTAATGAACTGTATTGATATTAATGATGCACAAATCTCAATATATCACAAGAGGCCTTAAAGGCTCTTGCAATTTTTAATAATTTTAAGTGCCGATTAAAGAAGACTGCAAAAAACCTACATTTCTATTATCTACAAATGTTTTTTTCTTATGGAAAGAAAGCATACAAGTCGAATGGCTCACCTGATGGTAAGTGATCACCATCGCCCATGAATATCTACATCAGGAGAACTGCTGGTGTATTACTATACTTTGTTATAGGCATGGGTCCTTTTCTTGAAAGTCTCTAATTCATATTAGTCTGAAAAACACCTGGTGATAGTAAATGCCATAGTGTGGTTGTGTGTGGGAAAAAAATGTTGAAGATTCTTCTGTATCTCCACTGGTAGACAGAGGTTTCGTCTTAAGATGTGACTTAATCGCCAAGCTTGGTAGATCAGCTATTGCAGTAATAGACAACTCTTTTCACAACTTTGACACTGCTCCCTACTGTTAGTGTGGGTGGGTACCTTACGTCTGGTGTTAATAAGATGGTTGTAGTGCCACCTATCAGTAGCCATAAGATATAAGTGGCACTTTCCACAGTCATCTACCCATTAAGCAGACCTATTTGTGCTGCAACCCATATAATGTTTCCCATTATTTATTTATTTATTTCAATCAACAAGGATGATAGGGTAAAATTACATTCATTCAAATCTATTCTAATACTAAAATTATAAATCATTACTAATATTAATTATATCAAATGCGTAAGTATTTATAATAATATCGAAAATAAAATAATAATTTAAGAATAATAATAAAATACCATAAATCGATTTCACCATTACATACACCATATCCAATTGAATTATATATTAACAAAACCACCAACAAAACTTACCATAATGATAAAATATAATAATTTTTGTTAAGAATACAAAGAAAAAGTTAAATATATGTAAGTAAAATTAGGTAATAAATTAAATAACATTAGTTCATATACGTGGGGTGCCTGTCCGAGGCAATGGGTACATGGACATGAACCCAGTGCCTCAAAAAAGCACACTCGGGTTTCTCACTAATTAAGTAAGCTGAAAATTTACACATTCACAACAGTAGTTGTATGTCAGACTAACTCAATTCTTTGGAAATAATATAAGTTTGGAGAATGTATTCTAACAGTAATGTAACCTCCAATTTAATCTCATTAGCTGTCAAATAATACCCCAGAAAGAAGCTCTGCAAAGCCACTACTTAACACAGCTAATTCTAGGGATATGTGGTACATTAAATACATTACTGTTTTTTTTTTTAGTATTGGCCATACTCAACAGCAACAGCTGGTGAACATGCAGGTTGGAAAACCCAGAACTAGTACCCAAACACTCAATCAGATAGCTTAAGACTGTGGTTTGTGGCAATCTTTAGAGGAGCCTTAAATTTAGAGGAAGCCTTGGGATGGGCAGAAATCATGATGACAACAGTAAAAATCAATTGATGTCCATTAGTCTCGGCTTATGTTAACAGTTGGACCCTGTAGGTAGCACTGCTACTATTTACTTTTTTAAAGTCAATTTTTTGATGAACTTAAGTGAACTTTGGAATATCACAAGCTCAAATGTCATCTAAAATGTTAAATTAAAAACTATATCCCTTATTTTCTACCCTTGTGGGTGGAATTTCTTTTAAATTTAAATACCATGGACCACCCCTGAAATATAAACTATTTAAAAAAAAAAGACTTATTAAAATCAATATCACATTACATGCATACAAAAATAGAATATACAGTAGAAGTAAGAACCCCTTCCTTATTAAGAAGTCTCTTTCTGTGTTTTCTCTTTACTTATTTAGACTTTTTTCTTAAACATATAGAAATGGCAACTGTATGGTACAATATCAATTAACTTTATAATTATGTATTATAAAGAATGATATGATTTAAATAAATTCTTTCCATACCATCCACAACAACTCTCTTTATAATACAGGTTATCAAAAAGTGTTTAGATAAGGCTCCATGTGAGCAATACATTTCATTTAAGTGCATGGGCATATTGCCAAATATATTTTAGTACCACTTCCATGATAATGGTCAGTATATTTTTATATGGAGTCAATACCCTAGTGTTACACAGACACAGTACTACAAAACACTACACAGTAATAGTTCTTTTAACCTTTAACTGGTGACGTGCGGTCTCACAGGCCGAGCGGTGCTAGCGAAACATCATATCACCCCCTTCCCCGCACTTCCCGTGTTTGAGCGCCTGAGTAGCTTCGAGCAGTGTTGCCATATATACAGATTTCCCCGTATTTATACAGATTTTCGGTGTGTGATACAGATTAGCACTGGATACAGATTTTCATACGGAGTTTTCGAACTCTATTAATTGGGTTACCATAATATTCAACTTAAAACAGAACGAAGCAAAATAAGTGACTAGATACCGCGTAGACAGAGAAACCTATAGACTAATGATCGGCGTGGCCTCGAGTGAGAAAGGACGATAACGAATTTTTAGGTTATACAATAACCTTTATGACTTTTAAACACATTTAGATAAAAATTGTAATTGTTCTAAGGACTGAACTGAACAAGATTCACCAATCTAAAGCTCACAAAACACTTTTTTCTCACTTAAACCAACTTGTAAACTCCTTAAATCGCTACGCTGTTAAAGTTGTTTAGCAAACTGTGGAGTTTGCTAAACAAAAAAACCGGCACGGAGAAAGAGACAAAAAATCACACCGCTCTATCTCATTTCTATGCAAGACATATGCATAAATCTATCTTTTTCGTGTGCGAATGCAAAAGAAGGCGTCAATTTGTCTATAGGTTTCTCTGTCTACGAGATACCGCGTTACACACATCATTGCATGATTCTATTCTTTATGGTTAATTTATTTTTTCACAACGTAATTAGTTATTACGGCAGAATTACAAGTGTATTATATAATATGTATATATAAAATATGTATGACTGAAAATAATAAATTAATTATATGTTCGTTTGTTGCAAATGTTTGAGTTTTAATACGTTGTTTGCTTAAATTAATGTGTTCAATTTTGCTATATAAAAATTTAGTGTATAGTGTATATTTTATACTTGGTAGAGCCACGCGCAATGAGTCAGCTCGACCGGGGAAGGACCACGCTCTCACAGAATACAAGCGTAAAATACCAGCTTAATACTGCTGTGCTACGTATGGTGAGTGTAGAAATCCGGAGACCCTTTTTTACTGGAAACGAATCATTCCATCTTAGCCCTCAGGCGTGACAACGCATCTGCGTTTTGAGTCTTAAGCGAGGATAAATGTAGATGTCTGTGGTCCACAGCATCCACTTACCATCGGTGTACTGTGTGCTCTTGTGTCACCCTTATTCTATAAAAAAAAAATTAATAACGATAATCAAACCCTAATAGCTTATCACGTTAGTAGTTATTCCTTGTTTTTCAAAAGAAGCAATGATGATGATGATCAATTATTCTATTTTGGTTTATTATATTATACAGATTTTAAGATTAAATAGCATGCAGATTTAATACAGATTTTAGCAGTTTCTAATACAGATAAAAGGTTCAAGGCATCTGGCAACACTGGCTTCGAGTTTAGTATCGCCAGTGCACTAGAGGGGGATAGTTGCGTCGGCCAGGCTCAAATCGGTAAGTTAGATCGATTTAAAATTCTCGAGCGGCCTCTCAGACCTTATGTCACCACTTACGCAACTTTTTTGGAATCACACCATATTGATTTATTGCGGTTATTTTCAGATATTACTTACAATGAATAACCCTGAACCTCCTAGAAAAAAGCGTAGAGAGGTTGTTGATAAACATGCGGTGCCAAGTACAAGTAGAAAAGTCTTATCAGTCGTAAATTCTAATGTCGATTGCCAAATTGTAGAATGGTTAGCCCAAGAAGATTCAAGTGGATCGGAAGCTGAAGACGTTCCCGAAAATTATGCCCCGGATCATAGCGACCACAACACGGAAACGGAAGCAAGTGCTTCTGAAGATGAACAACCGGTAATACATCAGGAAAACCAGCTTTCAGAAAGTGACAGTGACGAACCTTTGTCAAGATTATCTAGATGTTTCTATGGGAAAAATCGGTTTAAATGGGCAAAAGATCCACCAAACAGAGCTGTGAGGACAGGTCAACATAACATTATAGCTCGTGTGCCTGAGCTAAGGTTGAATGAACACTATGAAAAAGACCCTTTTTCTTTGTGGAAGAAAATTTTAAGTTTAAATATCTTAGAAGAAATTTTGAAATGGACAAATGTGAAAATTGGTGAACTGAGATTAAAGTACATTAGAGATAATCGACCTGAGCTACAAGACATGGATATGGTCGAATTGCATGCATTTCTTGGTCTTCTTATGTATACAGCTGTGTTCAAGTCCAACCACGAAAATTGTGAGTACCTATTTGCCACTGATGGGACGGGAAGGGACATTTTCAGATGTGTAATGTCGCAGAAAAGGTTTCTGAATCTGTTACTGTGCTTACGGTTTGATAATGGGGCTGACCGAGATGAAAGAAGACAAAATGATAAGCTGGCTGCAATTTCAAACATATTCAGAATATTTGTAAATAACTGTCAAACCCTGTACAATATTGGAGAGTGTGCAACGATCGATGAAATGTTGATAGCATTTAGAGGTCGTTCTTTTTTTGTCATATATATTCCAAACAAACCAGCTAAATATGGTTTGAAAATGATGTGTATGTGCGATTCTAAGACTAACTATTTTTATAATGGCTATATTTATTGTGGAAAAGGATCTGATGGTGAAACTTTGACAAACGAAGAAAAGAAGTTTCTAGTTCCGTCACAAGCAGTGATTCGCTTGACGAAACCCATTCACAACAGTAATCGCAATGTAACGTTTGACAATTACTTTACATCGATTGAATTGGTAGATGCGCTAAAGAAACGAGGCCTGACGTGTGTAGGTACTTTAAAAAAGAATAAAAGAGAACTTCCCAAGGATTTCCAGCCATCTAAAACAAGAGATGTGGGATCTACACTTTATGGATTTACTAATAATATGACTCTTATATCTCACGTTCCAAAGAAAGGAAAAGCTGTGTGTTTAATTTCTTCAATGCATCATTGTGAAGCAATTGACGAGAAGACAGGAAAACCTGAAATTATAGCTTATTACAACTCCACAAAAGGAGGAGTTGACGAAATAGACAAGAAATGCTCCATTTACACCTGCAGTCGACGATCGCGAAGGTGGCCCATGGTACTTTTTTATCGAATGTTAGACATAAGTACAGTGAATGCCCATGTTCTTTATCAAGCTGATGGTGCCAATACCATTGATCGGGGACAGTTCATCAAGATTTTGGCGAGAAACACGGTTTTACAACACATGAAGCGCAGAGTTTATAATACTCATATTCCACGTGATATAAAAATCAACTTAGTGCGTATTCTGGGTTCTGATTTACCACCTGAACCACAAAATCCTGAAAACAGACTGAAAACACGGAAAACCTGTGTTAGTTGTCCTCCTAAATTGAACCGTAAATCGAATTACCAATGTATGTCATGCGAAAAATATGTGTGTTTACAGTGTGCGAAGCAATTATGCCCTAACTGTCAATAAAAATACTAAAGTTTGACAGTTGTCATTTTTGATACATCGACATTTGTGATAAGAGTTTAATTTTTTTTAAGTTGATTAGTGTTTGAACTTTGATAATATATACATATATGTTATGATTATGTTGATTTTTATTATTTTATAAGCAATTGTTGATCTTGAGCCTAGTTTTTCGATTATAGAGACCAAAAACTTTGTAACTACCAGTACATAATTAAAAATTTTATTTAGACTACATGAAGTTGTTTTAATTTTTACTTTAGTATATAATTTAATACAAAATATACATTAGAATAACCTACCATATTTAATATATGTATTATAGACCAGATATAGCAGCGGCCTGTCAGGCCGCTCGTCACCAGTTATGTTACAAAAAAATCAAGTCACCAGTTAAAGGTTAAGAATGCATTTTTAATGGAATAGGAAATTATCCATAAAGGAGTTGTGATTTCTTTATGACATTTCTTAGCATGTATAAATAAAGATGATTATCAGTGAATCATTTGTAATATTAAAAACTATTCATTGGATAATATCTGTTTCATTAATATGATTTTCTTCACTTATTAATGTGGTATAAAATTAATGAAGCAGTATGACCTTGATGGGTCCATAGAAAGCTCAACCTCTCCACATTGAGTTCAAGGTGTGCAATAATAAAATTAAATAATTATTTGATTTAAAACTGGTAGTTAGGCCACATCTGATGACAAATTTTTACCCTTAAACCGATAATAATTAAAATTATAGAATTATTCAAATATTTAAATAAGCTAATAAGTTTATTGTGTAATAATACAGCTTTGTTACATAATGGCAAGTATAAAAGAAGAGAAAGTAAATAATAAAATGAATTCTCATTTATAAGAATTTCTTTAACCACTAATAATCAAATAAAAAGTTTCAACATATAAGTAAGCAAATAAACCTAAGTTTGTCTACCAACTGCATAAACTTAGCACTGCAATGCAGACCTGCATGCAAGGTTGTTGGTAACTATGTTACACTAAAGGCAATTGCACATTTACATTTTAATTAATTTCAATGTCATAATTAGGTTAACAAGGTCTTTTCAGTTAAAATATTGTTGTTGTAAATTATATTGTACATGCAATTGTATAAAAGACTCAATTGTTTTGGTTTATACATTACGTGAAGTCATTGACCATTATACGGACGTCGTGATGGGCAACTTCCCGTACAAACAATCTTATAGATGACTCATTTATAATACTATATGCAATCGCAAATTGTAATATTATAATATGTATGGCATTTTGTCGACGTGACAGTTTTGCGTATTTAAATTAGGCGTATCTCACATGCCATATTTTTGGCTTTACTACAATATAAACAAGTGTTTAAAAAAGGAAATAAAATTGCACTAAATAATTCAGATTATTTTACTCACTTGGTGCGGAATCCAGCGGTTCCGTATTGAATAAAAACATCACTTGTTTTCGGATGCATTTCTCTGGCGAACGCGTACACGACTCGAAGGCTACTCGGCGGCATCGTGTTGGGTGAAATTAATTTATAAGGCCGCCTATCACTCAGATACAATCACTTGGAATCAACAAACGCAAACGAGAATTTCACATTCCCGCTTTGACACTGACAGCAGCGAACTTCGACTGGCTGTCTGAGCAAAAGTGCAATGCACAATGACAAATGTCATTTTGATATTTCAAGACGGCCCTCCGGTGCAGAGAGTACTTTTTGTATTTTTCCAGCCATCTAAATTTGTCTATTGTTTATACGATATTATAGAAAACCGAAGATAAAAGAATGAATCTTAACAGATTAACAGATGCTACTGTACTACAAAACTACAAATCTTTTTACTTTTCTCCAGTATATAATATCATAGCAATCATAGGTAAAAACTATAGACACCCGTGATCGTAATGATAATATAAAGTATAAACACTAGATGTCACTATTTTAAGTTAAAATTAAATTTGCTATTCGGTAATAGATGGCATATTTAACACAATGCGATGGACAATATAAATAAAATAAAAGACGTTTATAGCTTGCATCATGGAGGTTAGAGAACGATCGCTGTATAAAATAGTGTCCCATAAATATGGACAAAATAAGTGAGGCGCTGCGATCGCTAAGTTGCTTCAATTATTTTGATTATTATAAATTATTACACATATAAAATATTAATTATTATTATGGGGTATTAATAGTGTATTTTCATCTGGTTGGGCTGAATAAATATATAAAAAGAAATGATAAATATACGTAAATATATATTTCATATTCCAGCATAAATAAATGAATAGTACATAAATTAATAAAAGTCCAAACAGATGGAGGCCCTCGGCAGGGGAGACCAAACGGCCAAAGGTTGGGGGAAAAGGGAGAGAAACCGGCGGGCGGTGCTCTTCTATACCGGCAGGTGGTATCGAAGAGCACCGCCTTATACATTTGAGCTTGGAACGATCCGTCACGGAGTCCCAGCCGCCTCAGATGACCCGAGTCTGACTGGGATTAGCCCGTTTGCAGAAACAACCACAGGAATGATTTCAGTCGGCAGACCACCCCACATGTCGGTCACCTCGTGAGCCAGGTCCAGATATTTTGTTCGCTTATCTGTTTCGGCTTTCACGAGGTTCTCGTCATACGAAATGGTAATGTCGACCAAAAATATCCTAGACTGTGCCCGGTCCATCAGCACAATGTCAGGCTTATTCGCAAGCATAGTCCTGTCTGTGATGATGGCCCAGTCCCAGTAGAGCCTGGCGCGATCGTTTTCGAGCACGACTTCCGACAAGTACTTGTAATACGGTAATTTCCGGTCCACGAGACCGTATTTCAGAGCAAGCTCCTGGTGAAGAATTCTGGCTACTAGGTTGTGCCTGTGCAAGTACCAAGTACTCAGAGTTAGAAAGCGCCGAACAACCGGAAATGACATGCCTAAGTGACTCAACGGGATGGCGATAAGCTCGACAGATGTCGACGGTGCCATCCTTTAGGATGTATCTCCGATAGTTGTTGGTCTTAATAACCTGATCCTGTATTGCACAGAATAGGGTTTTGCTATTATTATTATTTATAATATTTCACCATTTTTTAATGTTTCTTTTTATCAAAAATTAAAAAATTACTTCGCAGACACTACTTACCGACGGCAGCGCGCCTATAAATTTTTAATGATTGACAAAAAGAAACATTAAAAATAGTGAAATAATATAAAAATAATAATAATGATAATAAATCAATAATAATTAATAATTTATATTTGTAATAAAATGATATTTAAAATAATTAAAAATTATACAAAACACTATTTATAATTTATTTATTAATAAATAATAATAATTTCGTTATTTTCTTTTTTTTCTTTGAATGATATTGTAATCATTTCAAACTAGCGCACAACAACCCGCTTTTGAGACAACTTAGCGATCGCAGTGCCTCACTTATTTTGTTCATATTTCTGTGACACTAATTTCTACAGCGATCGTCCTCCTGCTCTCCATGGCATGAAGTGTAAAAGCTTACTTTCTTAGAGTACCAACTCCCATATAGTAGAATAGTTGAAAAAGTGGCGATCTGTAAGCAGTAAATAACAGTTCAAAAACTCTCCACAACAGCGCTGGAGTAGCTACTGGGATGAAATGAACCTAGCAGTTGTCGACGGTTTGAAGTGTCAAAATCTAAAATCATTTTATTTAGTAAATATGACTTCGAAAAAGTCGTCTATCCCACTAGTATTTCTCGGCACGTTCTTTAAAATTTACCCCGTAGCTATAGTGGCGCCACCCTTATTTAACGGTTTTCTATGGACACTTTTTAATACACAGTCTGTACTCCTTACTTCTAAACCCCATGCTCCATGGTTTGCATTGTCTGATATTGTCATTCAACGCAATAGTGTTCTGTGTTGTCATGTTTTTGATCGCCTTGCGCCTAACGCATAACGTTCCCTCAGATTCAAAAACGTTGCCGCAAAGTAAACTCATTTTTTAGGGTTCCGTAGTCAACTAGGAACCCTTATAGTTTCGCCATGTCTGTCTGTCCGTCTGTCCGTCCTCGCTTAATCTCTGTGACCGTTAGCACTAGAAAGCTGAAATTGGTACCACTATGTGCATCAATCACGCCGACAAAGTGGTAAAATAAAAATTGGAAAAAAATGTTTTATTGTTTATAATTGAATCAAACAAGTTAAAGAAGTTAGACGCTGTTTTCCCTCATCTGTTTCATCATATTCCTTTAGCTGAACATTTTTGACATTTTTCTTTCGCAATCTCTCGTTCTTGCGTCATGATTTTCTAAAGTTTCCTCGTTAAAAGTGACTTTGATTACGCCCTTCATAACGGGAGGGATGAAAATAACATTGCAAATCCGGGCTAATAATCTTCCGATCACTAGATGTCACTAGTTGATACTGATTTGTCAAACAGGTGGTTGTTTGATTTTTGCTTTTTGAATAAATGTATTTTGGTTTCCAATGTATGTTTAAATTAAACAAAGAGCAATGTCTCTGGTGTGCTATTTAGTTTTCCTCAACTGTAAGGACTATCCGTATTTTGATTTATCCATTTCTAATTCAATAAATACAAAATGTAACTGATAAATTGTAAGCCGTTACCAATAAGTACTTACCGTGTCCTGGCGGTGTAAGAATATCCGCTAACCCATATCATCCTGTGGATGTCGTAAGTGGCGACAGAGGGAAACAAAATCAGGAGAAAAACAAATCAGGAGATAGGCAGCTGCACTGGTGACTGGAAAAAAACTGCGGTTGCCAACCCATATTTGCCATAGTTGCCAAAAGTGGCCATTTATGGGGGGGCCTGTGTTCAGCAGTCGAATTTAATAGGCTGTAACGGTAACGGTAACGGACATTACCCTTTATTTACACTTTTCTAACAATTAAACTTGTTCGCGAAGTGATTCTGTTAAAATATTTCACCTAAAATCAAAGTGGCGCCGCCATGGTGGCTATTTGCCAGTTGTGGAATTGACTAAAATATCTTATGTCATCCAATAGATGGCGGTAAAGACTCTGTTACCGCTTATAGCTAATTTGTATTCGACACAGCTAATTTTGATACGTGGTGGTGAGTAGATGCGTGCTGCAGCTGTATTGTGAACTGTGCAGTATAAATAGGATTTGACGATAGAGCGGTATACGAGGAAAAATGTTTACTTCTTTAAGCAAAAAAGTGACCAAATATAGGCCTTCGCGAATTGCCCTTTTATCATGATAACGTCCCAAAACAAGCTTAATTCGACACAGCTTAGTTTTTATTTAAATCAACTAATAATCGACAATGAAAAGAATTTTCATCGTTGTTATGGAGTATCTGATTCGGATTAGAATAAAGTTTAAAAAATTAGTAAAGTCGCTTCAAGCAAGAAAAATTAGTACCACTGTGACTTAAGAGGATAGAGTAAGTCAGCTCAAATTCTTATTTCGTCCCCACTTGCCCGCGCGTCGTATGCTATGTACCGACATGTTTGTAATCACTAATACTGGAAGTAGAAAGGTCGTTAGACACTTATTTCATTAGGTTTATCATATTTATGCCTGTTTCTTAACGCCAAGCCAGCCGCTTCTTATTTTTATCACGGTTATTTCCCATTTTAATTTTACGTCGTACTGTTGCGTAATGTATATTCCGATCGCAAACGACACAACCTCCCCGTTCAAAGGCCGAGGCGAAGTGACCGTGCTGCAGGAATCACACTTCAAAAGGCCAATAGTTTAGGTAATTTCTTTTTACAGTAAAAATAATGGTATTTAAAAAAAAGTAAATAACATAAGCACTGCTTTACAGTTAGTTCAGTTAGTATGCAAAGTTTCATGATCTTATTAAAGCTGTTAAAGTATTTTACGAATAACAGCGGTTTATTGTTTATTTTGGAGGTTACTTTGGATTTTTTTTCTATCGAGAAAATTTTACGAAATCGTGTTTTCGTCTAACATAATCCTTAACATTAACCCTCAACTTTACCATATATTTATTTCAAAATTAATGCTGCAATATTTTCGGCATAACGAAGGATCTTGCTAAGCCATTTGACATTATATTTCCCCTTAAAATCGCAATAAAAGATTTCATATCTGCTGGTGAGGATCGAACTCGCGTTCCTTGTGAACTGTGCTTACTTGTGCTGTGAGACTACTACCAATCTATACAATATACATTCTTTAATACAGAACAGAAACTTCTTTATTCAATATTGATTATAATTAATACCTATTCAAAGTAATTTTTTTATTGACTGGCCTGTTGGTCTAGTGGTTAGTGACCCTGACTGCTATGCCGGAGGTTGTGGGTTCGGTTCCCACCCAGGACAAATGTTTGTGTGATGAGCACTTCTGTGTCTGGGTGTAATTTATCTATAATATTGTTACGCGCTCCAGTCGACGACACAACTAGCGCCATCTAGTGTCAGGAACGAGAGCGAGGGGAGCGTTGCAGTTTATGACATCACAAATCTTTCGACCGACAGCGCCACCCGAAGAACTAGAAAATCTATACTCGAACTCTCGGTACCTTGCGCGTGTTTACTTGAACATTCCGGATATTTTGCTAATTTAAATAAATAGGGGGCGCAAGATGCGATCGAGACAGAGTTGAACTCGGCGACACAAGCGAAGCTTCGGAGCGGAATTAAGTGAATTAGTGTGTTTAATTATTAGTGTTTTAACTTTAATTCGTGTAAAGTAAATTAAAGTGTTAATTTAGGTAATTTTATCGGCAATTTTTATTGTCACGAACCTCAAGCCCGTAACAATTGGTGTCAGAAGTGGGATAAAATAATGCCGATTTTACCTAAGGAGGAAACGGAGGGTGTCCGTACCCGAAGTCAACGCCAGCAGGAGACGGACCAGAGGAGATTTGGTGGTGCAACGCCGCAGATGTCTGAGGGCCAGCCGCCGGCCACGGAAGCCGGTCCGTCAGCAGCTTCTACGTCTGTGGCACCTGACTTAGGTGCTCTGATGGTGATGCTGCAGGAGCAGGCTCGCCGACAGGAGGAGCAGGCTCGCCGACAGGAGGAGCAGGCCCGTCAGTTGAAAGAGCAGCTGCAGAACGGACAAGAGGAACAGGCCCGCCGGCAGGAGGAACAGGCCCGTCAGCAGGCGGAACAGGCTCGTCGGTCGGAAGAGCAGATGCTCCTCATGAAGGACCTTCACGCTACCTTTGGGAAAGAGATAAGTCAGGTGAAGGATAGGGTTGCTCAACACGACAACCGCCTGTCGGAAGCTGAAACCCGAATCGAAGAACATGAAACCCGAATCAACCATGTGAACAATCGGGTTGACAACGTGATGGCTGACGTAAAGAAAACGCTAAACGACCTCAAACTTGGGGATGGAACTACAGCTCCCGTAGTAGCTGCAGCACCTTCGCTACGTGGATTCAAAGTGCCGCCGTTCGACGGGACCTCTTCCTGGTCGGCCTACAAAATCCAGTTCGAGGCCGTCATGGAGGCGAACGGCTGGGATAAAAGCCAAGCCATGACTGCACTCACCCTAGGCCTGCGCGACCAAGCCTTAACTGTGTTGGAAGCTCTCGGTAAGAAAGTGACCTATGAGCAGCTTCTTGAGGCCTTGGAGGCGAGATATGGTGACGCTCACCTGGAACACATCTTTCGCGCGCAGCTTAAAGATCGCGTGCAACGCAGCAACGAAAACCTGCAGCAGTGGGCCCTTGAGGTGGAGAAGATGGTTCGTAAAGCATACCAGTCTGTACCTGCGCTCATTGGAGGGAACCTGGTGCAAACATTCATCGACGGCATCCGCGACCTGGAAGTCAGAGCTGCTGTGAGGCTCGGGCACCACGAGACGCTTAAGGACGCCTTGGCCCATGCACTGGAAGTGGAAGCCGTGCGGCAGGATCATCGTTCCCATCGCGTCAGGGAGGTTGCAGCAGCTACAGTTCGCGACCGCAACAAAGGATACATCCCAAGGTGCTATGGCTGTGGGGAAAAGGGCCATCTTCGATCCAGCTGCCCTAAGCGAACCGTGGGAAGGAGAGTTGGTCGATCTCGAGAAGGTAGTGCAGCTAACGGCACTGCCTGGTGGCGACAGGATCATCGTTCACCTCACGCTAGGGAGGTTACAGCAGTTACGGTTCGCGACCACAATAAAAGATACAGCCCTAGGTGCTATGGCTGTGGGGAAAGGGGCCATCTTCGGTCCAGCTGCCCTAAGCACACCCTAGGAAGGGAAGGTGAACGGTCTCAGAAAGGAAGTGCGGCTAACAGCACCGCCCAGCAGCAGCAGGAATACGACTTTACTATCAGACACTGCAGCGGGAAATCTCACGGCAACGCAGATGCATTGTCAAGAAGACCTTGTCCTGAAGATTGCAACCATTGTAGTAGGCAAGAGAGTAAGGAAGTGGTATCCGTGAGGGTGCTCAGGACAGACCACCTCAGCAACGGGTGGAAGGACAGCCTACGACACGCACAGCAGGAAGATCCGGACATCAAGCCGATCCTGGGATGGATGAAGGTCCGTGCTACCAAGCCTAAGTGGAGGGACGTCTCAGCGATGAGTTCAACCACGAAAAGCTATTGGGCCCAATGGGACAGCTTGCTGCTTCAGGATGGAGTCCTGTGCCGTAAATGGGACAATGGTCGAGGAGACAGCTGTCGTTTGCAAATGGTTGTCCCTAAAGCTAAAGTGCCGAATGTTTTACAGCTGTGCCATAATGGTCGTTCAAGAGTCCATCTGGGAGTTAAACGAACTCTACTGAAGGTCCGAGAACAGTTTTACTGGGTCCATTATCGTGACGATGTGGAGGATTGGTGTCGTACATGTACAAGTTGTGCGGCTGTGAGGGGACCTCAGACACGGAGTAGAGGAGCATCGAAATTGTACAATGTTGGTGCACCACGGGATAGGACATCCCTTGACATTGCGGAGCCGTTACAGAAAGGCGCAAGAGGGACTCCTAAGATCGTCCATGTGGATCGCCTAGCGCGTTATTATGGGGCCAATAATGCTCGGGACGAGCATGTCTTAGGAGGGGGCAGTGTTACGCGCTCCAATCGACGACACAACTAGCGCCATCTAGTGTCAGGAACGAGAGCGAGGGGAGCGTTGCAGTTTATGACATCACAGATCTTTCGACCGACAGCGCCACCCGAAGAACTAGAAAATCTATACTCGAACTCTCGGTACCTTGCGCGTGTTTACTTGAACATTCCGGATATTTTGCTAATTTAAATAAATAGGGGGCGCAAGATGCGATCGAGACAGAGTTGAACTCGGCGACACAAGCGAAGCTTCGAAGCGGAATTAAGCGAATTAGTGTGTTTAATTATTAGTGTTTTAACTTTAATTCGTGTAAAGTAAATTAAAGTGTTAATTTAGGTAATTTTATCGGCAATTTTTATTGTCACGAACCTCAAGCCCGTAACAATATTTATGTATTTAGAAATATATAAGTATGTTTATCAGTTGTCTAGTACCCATAACACAAGCTCTGCTTAGCTCGAGACAAGATGGCGTTGTGTGTGATAGTTGTGGAATATTATTATTATTATTATTATTATTTACAACTGGTTCGGAAAAAATCTCTGTCCTGGGAAGAACCAGCAAGAACGCAGCGAGACATTAAAAAAAACAGCTTACTATGAATTTTACAGAATTAACAACACAAAACAAATTCAAAATAGCCAGGTAGTGATCACGTAAATTAATTCGTTAATAATTTGTAATCGTGACTGATCCACGCTAGGTACATAGCGTTTTGTGATTATAGCACAATTAACTCGATGGACACTTTTCTTTGGTAAAGAGGCATTTCTTTTTAATTAATTCTTAAACGAGAATAGATTTCGTTTTCTATGGACCACAGCATTCACTTAACATCAGGTGGACTGTGTGATCGTTTGTCACGCTTTTAATATAGTATATCCTTTACTCGACTCCTACGACGCCTAGAGAAAGACGCGGGCACATTGCGAGAATTCTTTTAAGCCACCATCAGCCATCACACAGCGGCTATGACAGATTTACCATTATTATTACTTATGACCTTTGTCGACGGGACCGCTTAGTACTCATACATAAACGTAATAATATTTAAAGATATGTTGTGCAAAAGTCTCTCGGTGCATAATATCTATCTGCCATCACCAAACTAAGTCGTTTTCAAAACTTTTCAACGACGTGTCATTAAAAAAAGATACGAATTAAGCTTCAGAGGGACCTCATTACTTCAGAAACGCGCGATTAACAACCGATTCGGTTACGACGTTCTTTTAAACGCTCGTAATCGTTTGGACGTTAATGCGGCGTGACGCTGGGGAAAGAAACCGACGTCTAATAATATCTCGTTTGTTGTTATAATTTAGATAAATAAGGACACATGTCTTCGTGTCGTAGCTAATTGATTTAAGACCTGCTTGTACTTACGTGGAATGTTTGAGCTAGGAACGTCACGCACGACTGTCTTAGAATGTAATTATTTAAAGTGTTCGCCACCCATGAGCCATATAAAAAAATTGTAATACAGTTTTAAAATCAATGAGGCAGTGCTTTATATTTGACTCTTAGAATAGTAGTTAGTAGAAACATAGTTACACTTCTTCGTCATCAGCCCGTAAAAACTATTTGTTGAATGTATCCCTCGTTATAGGGTGGATTTGGCGAGGTTTTCCGACGAAAAAGCTTTTTATCATTTCTCTACTGCATGCATATTTGTCCAGCGTAAAGTAATCGTAAGACGTTTGTATCTAAAATACACACTTTTATCATTATTACTATAGAATATCATCTCATTAAACGTTTTTTTTGCTAGTATAAGGGTGACAAACGGGCACACAGTCTACCTGATGGTAAGTGGATGCTGTGGCGCATAGACATCTACATCTGTCCTCGAGTAAGGATCAATATGCAGATGCTTTGTCACCCCTGAGGACTAAGATGAAATGCCTCGTTTTCTGTAAAAAAGGTCTCCGGTTCCTTACACTCACATACAAGTCACCTGATGTTATGCATTTAGTTGCTATTTCACGTTGGTATTCTGTGAGAGCGTGGTCCTTCCTACGTGGACCTATTCTGCAACATGGTTCTTACCACGTGTGAAGTCTAGAGTACTTCTGAACACAGATCTCCCCCACAGATTGTTACAAATCTTGCTCCTTAGCCGCCTGCATCTCGCCATCATCATGATGATGACGTGAGATCGTTAAAAACATACCTTAACCATCAAGTAATCTTGATGGGCAAAGCTTGCGCATCGCCGCAGGAATCTAAATAGGAGCGGCGCTTTGTCAACACCATCAGTGCCCCTGTGGTAGAAACGTCGACGAGTTTGGACTCCACGGATTTTCAAGTAAGAAAAGTACTCGTAGGTTTTAACCTTTTAACGGCACGGTTCTATGAACGATGTCATCTTTGTCAAAATCTTGTGTGTTCCCTAGGTTTTAGAGCCTTGTGGAATATTTAGAGACGATTTATTTATTTATTTTATTTGGCTGGCCAACAGTGAGTATGTACACTAAATTAATCAAATACATCAGTAACTACCTAAATTCCTCGCTATTTACAGGTTAGCACAACATCTACCAATATAAAGTTATTTATAGTATATTATAAAACAAAAGAAAATCAACAATTTAATAACAATAAAGTAAAAAAAATCATTCATCATTATTGATATCAATGTCGAGCACAGTCTTTTTAATTTTAGATATGGAGGTTTTGTTAATATCTAGAAGTATCCAGTAGAATATGCCTCATAAACCTTGTAAAGACGTGCTATTGAGTAGTGTGACTTAAGGTTTGTGCTGCAGTGACTATTATGAAATTAGCTTCGTGCCTAGACGAGGAAATCTTTTTGGAATCTAAAATGCAATTTTGGATAGTAAGTCAGGGCAGTTAACGTTTCTTATAATTAACTTGTGCAGAAAAACCAAGTCAAACATCTTTGTGCGAGGGTTGACATCTTGAAGTTAACAAACATTTTTTAAATGAATTCAGTTTTTTAGCCTACTTACGACTGAAAGCTAGATTTTTAACAAGTATTTTTTGTAGCCTTTTGATATGACAGATTTTTGTAGGTCGGTGTCCAAACTATAGGTAGTTACTAAAATATTCGAGGTGACTACTGACTAGAGAGTTGAAAAGTATCCTCTTAGTTACTGTTTTTTTAAAGCTTTTGGATTCTTTTAATACAAAACCAAGAATCTGCGATGCTTTAGAAACTAAAATATCAATATAGTTGACAAAATTAAGATTGCGGTCTATTATGACACCCAAGTCACGTATGTGGATTACTTCCTTTAGTACCTCGTTATTAAGAGTGCACTGTGTATTCTAAATGCTTTCGTTTCATGTTAACTTTATGTGATTACACTTTTTTACATTCAGGGTCTTTTTGTTACGTAGGTATACGTACACACCATTCGCTCAATCTATTGAGATCCACCTGAAGGGAGGTCGAATCACTGAAACTACGAATTTCCTTGGTGGCTTTGAGATCATCAGTGAACATGTAAATGCTAGAATTCCGAAAGCATGTGTCAATGTCATTAATTAAAAATACAAAAAGATACGGCCCTAGATAAGATCCCTGTGGGATACCGGAAAAGGATCGAATTGTGACCATTTATTACTATTTTAAGCTTTCTGTTTGACATGCAACACTTAAACCAACTCAGCAAGGGCTCCGAGATTCCAAGGAATTTAACTTTGTTTGTTAAGATGTCATGCTTTAGAGTATCGAAGGCTTTGCTGAAGTCGGTGTAAATAGTGTCAATCTGAATACTCTTACTAACAGTCTCTACCAGGTTGTTTACGTATGTAAATAAGTTTTGTGGCAGTGGACCTAACTCTTCAGAAAGCCATGCTGGCTGTTTCCGACTTTTTGTTACTTTTGTCGCCGTTTTTATTTACGGGAACAATCCTAGTTTCTTTCCAGGTAGAGGGAAAATTGGCACTACGTAGAGACCTATAAAAATCAACGATAGAGGAAGTGATAGTTTGTCCGCCAGTTTAAATAAGAAGATTGGAGGCAGATTGTCGCGTCTTGCACCTTTCGTAACATCTAATGTTTTCAGAGCTATCTGATTCTGGGAGACTTCAATATTACTTAAAAATTAAAATTAAATTGTTCTGTATATGTATATATTTATTAAGTTGTATGTATATGATAGTTATTGTCGCTAAAATTAGTGTTGTTATTTTCCCCTGAGCCAATATAAGTGTAATTTAAAGAAATTATAGATCTCCTCAAAGTTTTCAGAGCTGTTGAATTTAAAGGTCGTAATTTCCGGGTAATCGT
This sequence comes from Parnassius smintheus behrii, assembly GCA_036936625.1. Taxonomy (NCBI): domain Eukaryota; kingdom Metazoa; phylum Arthropoda; class Insecta; order Lepidoptera; family Papilionidae; genus Parnassius; species Parnassius smintheus. The sequence goes on along the minus strand of JAUPFT010000026.1, from coordinate 23,541,112 downwards.
TAATTCCACTCCTTTTATTATATGGCTCCAAAGGAACTTAGGATTAGTGAAGCCGTGGTTCTGTCCGTTGTGGTGATTCTTCTGGTGCAGGCAAAGAGGATGGTGTTGCTGAGAGGCTGTGCTGTGTTACGTTGAAATGGGCGGGGTTGCTGTTGGTTTGCATCTTTTGATGTTATCATGTAATTATGTCCTTCACATTACACCGATGTGTAGTTGAGATGGGGACATATTACGGTATGGTCAAACTGTAATTACTCTACACTGAATGTATAGTGCGCTACGCTGTCCTGTTATGGAAAAAGATTAATTGCGCATGCAAGAGAGCATGTTCAACATCAGCTTTCACACTTTTACCATTTTGAACTTCCCAGTGGCAAGTTATTGCAATGGGTCCGATTTTGCAAATTGGAAATTTTCACATATCTCCACGTTTTAAGTACTAATACCGTGGTTGTTAAGAGGATGTCCGTGTGTCACATGTACATATGTATGTATGTATGTTCGGATTCAATTTTCGCCTCGTGTATCTCGAGAACAAAGAGTGATGTTGACATGGGCCCAGTTTCATTTAACACATAATTATGTAACTTAGACCTCATTACATTTTGAGCAAAATCGGTTAAGTAGTTTTTTGTGCCGAATGAAAAATTGTATAAAACATTAAAACATAATATGATATTTTTTTTATTCTTTCCACTGAGAAGTTAGTCATGTGGGCCTTTCGGGTCGCGCCTAGACCGCTTTTTAATAATTAGCGCTATCTTGTTATTTCCTACGGAATTGGTCTTCCTACTGAATCCTGTTGTACTTTCGGAAATCCTCTCAGTTGAGTTAGTTTACTAAGCTGTTGTTAATGGCTGTGCCGCCGTCAAGTATCTAATACGAGATACGAGTAATCAAGAAATTTGTCTAGTTTCTTGGTTTTTTTATTCATTCAATAAATAATTTCAATTTTAAAATTTGAATTTGAAAAAAGTTGGAATCATTAGTTCCCTTTACGAATTACGAGATCGCCAAAAAATTGTATTTTAAGTGACTATATATACCTACTTACTATTTATGTGAGCACATGCGATATTATTTCGTCCAGAAATAACGAACTAATTGTACGCACAGAGAACATGAACATGAATATAATTAAGATTTATCTTTAATAGTTGAGTCTTAATTATTTAGATATCATTTTATTTTATTGTATGTTAAAAGTAAAATTTAATTAACACCGTACATTTTTACAATGCTAAGCACAGACTGACTCTCTTAACTAGTGCGGTAATATAACGAAAACAGTATGGTGTGCAAACCAAGACACGTTTCCGACCGAAAATAAGTTACGTTTCTACTTTATTTATTTTAAGGTTAATAAAATTGCTTAATTTAAATGAAAATTTTGTTTATATTTTGCATGAAATTATTGTTGAAAGTGTCACGGCTGACGGTGTTATACGAAGGCTTGTAGTTGTAAAGAGCTTTGCGCATATCTGATAATTTTGGGTAACAACTTGCCTACGGATTATAATATAGCGGCGGTGTACAAATATCCGCCACTACTCCATATCGTCCCGCGGGTTTCGTAAGAAACGACAGAATGAAGTAAACTAGTGGATGGGCAACCGCATTTATTTAACAACCAGAAAATAAAAAAAACTGTGGGTGCCAATCCGCCTGCCAAGCGTGGCAACGATGGCAACTATCCCCATTATGAGGCAGTCCATGGGCGGGCTTATGTTCAGCTGTGGATTTTGACAGTCTGTAATGAATAAATAAATGATCATTTCTATTGGTAGAGGGCGTTGTTATCGAAAGGACTATTGAAATATGTGACATAATAGTCAGACATGCCAAGATGCATTATTTATTATACGCAAAGACCGTTAAGACCAAGACGATTCTTTATAATAGTTTTGTGCATAGCATTACGAAATACTGCAGTGTTGCTTGGAGGCCCCATTTCGCAACGCATACGTTACGGTTGGAAAGGGTTCAGAAAAGGTTTCTATGGCATGTCGTCAAATCGTCCAAAAGTAGGCTACTCGTTTTTAAGTTACTGCCGCTAGAAGCAACCGCATTTTTTAACAACATTGTGACAAGTTATATTTCAGATTTAATGTTCGTATATAAGCTTTCCATAATAAGATAGACTGTTCTCCTTTGCCAAATTACTTTTCCTTCAGAATACCTTCTCGCCTTCCGAGAAAGCTGGTTCAACTTATGAACCACCAATGCGTAGGACTAAACTTGGTCATTTCTCTCCTGTTCCTAGATTGAATAGACTTTACAATGAATGCAGTATATCAGTAGATCTTAATTTTGATTCCTAAAAACATTTTCATAAGCAGATGGACTTTATTACGAAAAAATATCTTCTTCTTTTCTAGGAAAAAGGTGATAAGTGAGCACTCAGTCCTCCTGATGGTAAGTAGTTGCTGTGGCCCATAGACATCTACATCTATCCTCGTTTACGAATAAAATGAAGATGCGTGGTCAGCCTTGAGGACTAAGACGGTATGCCTCTTTTCCAGTAAAAAGGGTCTCCGGTTCTCTACATTCACCATACGAAACACAGCAGTATTAAGCTGCTATTTGACGCTGGTATTCTGTGAGAGCGTGGTACTTCCCCGGTCGAGCCGACCCATTCGTGCTACAACTATACTACTAATATAACTGCAGCATGGCTCTACCACGTAAGAGATTTTCTGTAATTTGTTGAAAAATAACTCAAAATCGGTTTGGGATTTTTCTTTTACAATCTTTTTTATTTATTTATTTTTATAACAAATAAGTAACTTTTTATTATTAAACGCATTATGTGTTCCCCTATAAGTAGTTATGCACTCAGTTTAAGACATGTTGGACCATGTATTGTGTTATAACTGCTGGAGATTTTAATAAATAAATAAATTTGTTAACTGCTTATATGAATAACAAAATAATTAATAGCTAGATACTATAATAACGTAATATAAACGTCTAACTTTCCCGTCACGGTCGTCTTGATGCGGCGTGGCTCACTAATTGGTCAAGTCCGAAATAAATAGCTCTCGAATTTGAAGCGCTTGACGAACGTACATTCGCGTCGCTCGAGATCTTGTAGTGCCAAATTAATTAGCACTATTAATTAGCATCTTCAGCTCGTGCGCTATAATTGTTGTTCTATTGCTAAATTAATAGCGCAATTAAGATGCAACGTTGAACAATTATTTTGCTGCTTGCAGTTTTTTTATTTGGTGTATGAGTGAGAGTGGAGTAAACCCGTACATTTTTATTTAAGGACTGCCTGGCTGACCTAGTGGTTTTAGTAATGCGACTACTGATCATGAGGTCCTGGGTTCGAATTCCGGGTCGGCACAAAAAATCAATTATTGAGTTATTCCGTCAAGAAACTCTCAGTAGCTGCCCGGAGTCAGTAAGTTGGTGATGCCTCACCCCGTGCCTCGGAAAGCACGTAAAGCCGTTGGTCCTGCGTCTGATCTCTCTCCGGTCGTGTCGGTTTACCGTCCCATCGGATTATGAGAGTGAGGGAATAGAGAGTGCACCTGTACTTGCGCACCATGACTAGTCTCCGTTGAGGCCGGCGGTCGTGACCGAAATTCGGTCTGGAGAACATTATTATTATTTCATTTTTATATGTTGAAAGAAAATAGTCAAAAGATAATATTCCTGTAACTGATGCATAGCGGCCTGACCATCGGTTGTAATGTAGTTAAAATTATGAAGAACCGACAAGGGATTAGGAAGAAAAATTCTCGAGAGGTAGCCTCATACTGGTAGGCGAAGTGAATGGCGGCCCCCCAATAGATAGAGACATCTGCATTTTGATTCTTAATCGAGGATAGATGTAGAAGTCGATGGGCTATAGCTCTCACTAACCATTAGGTGGATTGTGTGCTCATTTGTCACCCTTATTCTATAAAAAAAGAATACTTTCAACCAACACACCGAAAGGTTGACTGGTACCGAAGGTAAAATGTCAATACGCGTTAATGCCGCCCTTCTTGGTTTTTAACTTATATGATTTACCATAAAAATATGTGAATACTAGAATTAACAAGAATAAGTCCACTGCTGAACATAGGCTTTCCCAAGGAAGGTCACAAAATAAACGGTCCTTAGCTACCTCTCTTATGTAATAAGGTTGACCAACGAGCTCAAAGCCCACCTGATGATAAGTGGATGCTGTAGCTCATAGACATAGGCAGATGCATTGCCATCCCTGATGACTAAACTGCAATGCCTCGTTTCTATTAAAAGGCGTCTCCAGCGGTTCTTTCCAATCACAATACGAAACACAGCAGCATTGAGCTGCTATTTTACGACGACAACCCGACCCATTTGAGCTAAAACCATAATATAGCTGCCGCATGACTCTACTCTTTGTGAGTGCTCCATGCCGGAGGTGCAGTTCACACAGCGCTCGGTTCGCAAAGCACTCCTCTCCCTGGACATCCACAAGTCGAGTGGGCCTGACGGAATCCCCCCAATTGTGCTGAGGACGTGTGCTCCAGAGTTGGCACCGGTTTTAACGCGTCTTTTCCGGTACTCCTACTCCCTAGGCGTAGTCCCAAAATCATGGAAGACGGCTTTCGTCCACCCGATCCCTAAAAAAGGCGACCGCTCAGACCCGTCCAACTACCGGTCAATCGCCATCACCTCCTTGTTCTCCAAAACAATGGAGTCCATTGTAAACTGCCAGCTCATGAGGTACCTTGAGCATCACCAGCTGATTAGTGACCGCCAATACGGTTTTCGCCGTGGTCGGTCAGCTGGTGATCTTCTGGTCTACCTCACTCATAGATGGGTGGAGGCAGTAGAGTTCAAGGGGGAGGCATTGGCCGTTAGTTTGGACATTGCGAAGGCCTTCGATCGGGTTTGGCACAAAGCGCTTCTTTCGAAGCTCCCTTCCTATGGGCTTCCCGAGAAATTGTGCGATTGGATCACCAGCTTTCTTGCAGATCGGAGCATCAAGGTCGTTGTAGACGGTGCAAGCTCCGATTGCAAGCCTATTAATGCTGTTGTTCCACAGGGCTGCGTGCTATCGCCAACGCTGTTTCTTCTGCATATCAACGATATGTTGCATACCCGTAACATTCATTGCTATGCAGATGACAGCACTGGTGATGCTCTTTACACCGGCCGAGCCAATATTTCTCGGGAAAACGTCTCCGAGTGCCGGGACAAACTTGTGTCTGAAGTCGAGTCTTTGCTGAACAGAGTCTCGGATTGGGGACGACTAAATCTAGTCCAGTTTAACCCCCAGAAGACACAAGTTTGCGCGTTAACCGCTAAAAAGAACCCCTTTGTCGTATCCCCTCAGTTTCAAGGCGCTCCCCTTGTTGCCTCAGCCAGTATCGGAATCCTCGGCGTCGACATATCGAGTGACGTGCAGTTTCGGGGTCACTTGGAAGGGAAGGCCAAATTGGCCTCTAAAAAGCTTGGCGTGCTCAGCAGAGCGGGACAGTATTTCATGCCGGCACACCGCCTGCAACTTTACAAGGCGCAGGTTCGGCCGCACATGGAATACTGTTCCCATCTCTGGGCTGGGGCTCCCCAGTACCAGCTCCTTCCACTTGACCGCATCCAGCGCAGAGCGGCTCGAATCGTCGACGACCGAGTGCTTTCCGATCGGCTCGATTCACTGGCGCTGCGAAGGGATGTTGCATCTCTTTGCGTATTTTATCGCATCTATCACGGGGAGTGCTCTGAGGAATTGTTCGGATTAATCCCAGCCGCCAAATTTCGTGAACGCACTACACGGCAAACGTTCCGATACCATCCACACCATCTGGATGCTTGGCGGTCCACCACTGTGCGTTTCACAAGGAGTTTTCTTCCACGTACAACCTCTCTGTGGAATAGTTTACCACCGGCGAATTTTCCGGACCGATACGACCTGGGGACCTTCAAGAAAAGAGCTTACTCCTTTCTAAAGGGCCGGCAACGCACCCGCAATTCTCCTGGTGTTGCGGTTGATCATGGGCGGCGGTAGTCACTTAACATCAGGTGAGCCGCATGCTCGTTTGCCCCCTCTTCTATAAAAAAAAACACGTTTAGATTGCATCTATCGGAATCGAAACATACACAAGCTGGTCATACCAGTTATTCAACTACATGGAGTCAGATTCATTCATTGGGCAACGCTTTTACCACAAACTAGTGATGGCCAAGTGATCGAAATTCGATCGTACCTACATAAACTTTCACTTTTAACTGCACATTAATAAGTAAAACGCAGAAATATTTATAAAAAAAACTATTTTTTGCCTTGACATTGACATAGGTATACTCTAAGCACTTTTGAAAAAGGAACATTGGAAATACGAGGGCGGCACTGAAAATTTCGGGAATCAAGGAAGTGACCCAACATTACTATTTAAAAATGTATTTATTGCTTTTCGAAGTATTCTCTGCGAAATTTGAAATATTTTTCCATACGATGGAACCAATCATTGAAGCAACCATTCCATTCGGAAGTTGAGGCCTCCAAAATAGCCGTTTTGTAGGCGTCCACAGCTTCTTCAGGTGATGAAAATCTCTGTCCACGCAATTTATTCTTCATTTTAGGGAAAGTATGGAAATCAATAGGACTTAGGTCGGGGCTGTACGGTGGATGGTCTAATAATTCTATGTTTTCTAGCTCTAAAAACTCTTTTGTTCTGTGTGCGGCGTGAGAACTCGCATTGTCGTGATGGAGGATTATCCGGCGGTTGCAGTTCTCTTTACGGAGTTCAGAAACGACCTATGGCAAACAAATGCTAGCATACCATTCTGCATTAACCGTTCTTTGTCCCTCAAGAGGAATAGTCGTAACATGGCCGGTTTTGGAGACAAACGTGGCCACCATTTTTTTTGCAACACTCCGTGAACGAACAATTTTTGTTGGCTTTAACTCAATTTCGAACACCCAAACTCGTGACTGGTTTTTTTGTTTCGGGTTCGTACGCGTATATCCAGGATTCGTCACCTGATACGATGTTGTATACAGCATATGAGGATCCTGCGTGGAATCTTTCGAGAGTTCTGACGCACCAAGTAACGTGAGCCGCTTTTTGCTCTTCACAGAGCGAATGCGGTATCCATCGGGAAAACAACTTTTTTACACCCAATTGTTCATGCAAGATTATTTGTATTTGACTTATGCCAATGTCTAAAGTTGCTTGAATTTTGCGGTATGTCACATGTCGATCTTCCTCAATCAGCTTACGCACAGCATCAACGTTTTATTGGGTGACTGCAGTTTTTGGACGACCTTGACGGGGATCGTCACTGAGCTTGACACGTCCACGTTGAAATTCAGCAAATCAGCGATAAATTGTGGTTTTGGATGGGGCTTCGTCATCAAATGCAGAAATCATCCGGTCAACATACTGTTTTTGTGTTAAACCACTTCGAAAGTCATAATAAATCATCGCTCTTGAATTTTCTCGAGTCAATTCCATTTCCTCAACGACTAAACACGTTTGACAAAACCTAGTGACAAGACCGAGAATCTTTTTTTAAATAAATTAATGGTATTCGATTTTTAAAACCAAGGAGTTTTCAATTAAAAAGATTTTATTATGACAGGAACAGTGGAAATATTCCATTCCCGATACTTTTAGTGCAGTCAATCTGTCGGTAGATATTTATGTGTAGGAAACATTTTAAAATTCTTTGGCAACAATCTCTACTCTGTGCACCTGTTTACCTACAGACTTTTAAGTGTTAGAACATAGGATTACACCATGGACCAGGCTGGTGCAACATCCATTGTAAAAATTACACGTACGAAATGGAAGCAAATTTTAATGGCGGTTATCTCTTTTTACTTTTCGTAATACGTGTATCGATGAAATTGTCAAATCAAATAGGTTTAAACGGCAAATCAAACGGTTATTTATTTATTTATTGTGATTTTAGTAGAACTCACAGCTACTTATAAGTGTATGAACAATAAAAAATAAATGCACTGAAGGCCAATTAAAAGTTCCCACTTCTAAATAAAGTACAAAGATAAATTGCACAAGTAACGTAGACAAAGACACAATAACAGATGATATCAAAAGTAAAATGAAATAAATAACAATGCATGGTACAGGTATGTAATAGACTAATATTTAAGTTGCCTGCTAGAGGTGTTAAATAAGTGTCTATATTATGTATTTTCGCCACGTCATTAAAACACTTGCTCACTCTTATTTAAATAAGAATTTTGCCTGTAGTTTGTATTTACTCCGGGCACATATAGTTTGCACGCCTTGCGTTATATTAATTTTTATCATTTAGAATGCTTTTAATTATGCTATAGGGAGTTGTTGTTCATTTACAGAGTTGTTCATAAAATCAAGTATGCATTATAAAACATGCCAATTAAATGGTGTAAGAAGCAAAAAAAAAAACAAGAAAAGGCTATAATGATTTCTTATATTTACGCGAACACTACACATGATTAAAACTACTTTTACGGATTTTATCGCGTTTATTTTTACTTTTTATTTTTAATTCCCGACGTTTCGGGCGCTTTCCAGCACCCATGGTCACGGGGGACTGAGATGACTGACGTCCCGATGTCATTGTTAAACCCGGAGTACCTTCAGCTTTTTTAATTATTGTTTATGGTCCGATCTATGCAAAATGAACTGACTATGTCTTGAGGTCTTGCAGTGGTATGCTTGGGTTTAGTTTTAATTTTATTGATTATAGGATCCCAAGCAGGTGGTAGTACCCAGCCTTCTTCTCTATTGAAATTAGGATGTTTTTTAATTTCAATAGCCTCACGTATCATCCTTGGTAGGAATCGGTGTTCTTTCGCGAGGATTTGTGGTCTATCAAATCTGATGTAATGGTTGGGGCCGTCTAGGATATGATCACAAACTGCAGACTTCCCGGAACGTTGATGCTTCACATCAGCTATATGTTCTTTTACGCGGGTCCTAATTGATCTTTTGGTTTGTCCTATATAAGAGAGACCACATTCACAATCAAGCTTGTACACTCCTGCATCTTGTAGAGGAATATGACACTTGACGGATGGTAGGAACTGGCTAATCTTCTTCGGCGGCTTGTAGAATGTTCTAATAGAAGCTCGCTTCAAGATATAGCCAATCTTGTCTGTGACACCTCTGACATATGGTAGTACAGCAGGCACACGCTCGACTGTGGCCGGCTTCACTCGGTCACTGTGACGTAGGCGCGGGACCCGAAGCTTGTTGTCGTGCAGAACTTGCTTGACGTGCTGAAGCTCGGCGGCTAGGTGTTTGCTGTCACAGATCCCTCGTGCTCTCTGTAACAAAGAGTTCCTACCATCCGTCAAGTGTCATATTCCTCTACAAGATGCAGGAGTGTACAAGCTTGATTGTGAATGTGGTCTCTCTTATATAGGACAAACCAAAAGATCAATTAGGACCCGCGTAAAAGAACATATAGCTGATGTGAAGCATCAACGTTCCGGGAAGTCTGCAGTTTGTGATCATATCCTAGACGGCCCCAACCATTACATCAGATTTGATAGACCACAAATCCTCGCGAAAGAACACCGATTCCTACCAAGGATGATACGTGAGGCTATTGAAATTACAAAAACATCCTAATTTCAATAGAGAAGAAGGCTGGGTACTACCACCTGCTTGGGATCCTATAATCAATAAAATTAAAACTAAACCCAAGCATACCACTGCAAGACCTCAAGACATAGTCAGTTCATTTTGCATAGATCGGACCATAAACAATAATTAAAAAAGCTGAAGGTACTCCGGGTTTAACAATGACATCGGGACGTCAGTCATCTCGGTCCCCCGTGACCATGGGTGCTGGAAAGCGCCCGAAACGTCGGGAATTAAAAATAAAAAGTAAAAATAAACGCGATAAAATCCGTAAAAGTAGTTTTAATCAAGAAAAGGCTATTCATAGCAATATATGCCTGAGATGATGAAAGTATGTGGTGATTTTAACTTGGATTGTAATATTCATGATATATAATAATACATTTTTGGAAAATAATACATTCTTTGACTTTTATTTGTAGTAATGTCCGTCAAACCGAACTTCGATCACGGACGCCAGTATCACCGGAGACAAGCCATTTATGTACGTAGAACAGGTTTTTATAGTGTGTACGATTGTGTGCACAAATACAAACACACATTTCCTGACTCTGATATTTAGATGGGATAGTAATCCGAAGCAAGCCATCTTAGAAACAATATTATCAATTGTGACTGCTAACATTCTATTTGTTCAATGAGAATTTGATTTTATTTATATTATTTTCCAGATGCAGCAATGGGTGAAATTAGTTGGGAATGAAGAGAGGAAAATGCCGCGCTAGTCGTTATTTGTGAGGTTTTTAGGAGCTATCTACTTGTTATTGAGAACATATTATATCAATACGTAACGAGACAACTTTGTACCCCTTGTCAAGCTTATTGTGCATACGGAGGAGTTTGAGATTTGGCATGGTTAGTTTATATGGATAAGGAGGACAGAAAGATGCAATTTATATATAATTAATGTTTACAAATATATCTATTAAATAAAATTAAAAAATACACATTGCATCTATACCTCAGTGTTTGACACACATAATTTTCTCTTGGACAAATAATGTCGTTTGTTGACATTCATGCTTCCAATGTCTCAGATTAAGTACAAGTCATGTATATTTTACTTTGATATAAGAAAAGTAGTTGACGTGAAACATGGTTCACGTGATCTGAAGCCAAGGGTTTCTCAAATATGGCAACGGCTCCGCTCACAACAAATAGTGTTGTATTTATTCATTTTGTCGACGTTTTCAGTATGTTTGTATTAGTATAAATTATGATCTATTGTCCATCGTATGGGTATATATTAAATAAACAAATATTAGATTTAAATTTCGATTCGTGACATCTCGGTCGAGCAAGTTACTCTGTTTTAAAAATCGCTCCGTATTTTTATATCAATAATCAGTGTTAAGTTAAACGAATCCTAAAAATCTTTTAATATTCTATTTGTGTGGTATCTAAACAATAAGACTCTGAATAGTGTATAGTACAAATTCCAAAATTATAGCTTTTTTCGAAATAAAAGTGAACAACAATTTTATCACCAAGAAATTAATCACAAGTGTAGGGTAAGTGGTAAAGCCAGCAGCGCAGAGCATACGCGCGGTTAAGTGTTCGACGTAACCGTGAAAACCGTTTGCAGTGTGCGTAACGTATCGCAGAGTCGATATTTTCAAAGACTAGTGCGGTGCATATTGGGCAGTTCAGCATAATTTGTATTACTATATCTGAGACGATATATTTATTACCTAATTGGCCATGAAGTGCGCAGGTTGTCTGAAGGTTACTAAGAATGCAAGTGTCATTACATGTACATCGCCAAAATGCGAAAAAACATATTGCTCGTACTGTATTAATTTAACATCAGTTACAGTGGAGGGTAAAAAGTGCTGGAAGTGCCCCGAGTGTAGTGCTTCCAAGAAAAAAGGCGGCGATAACACCCAAACGCCAATACGCTCCAACCCGGATTCGCAAAACGTTACGATGCGTAAAAAGGATGTCTCTGACTGTCAGACTCCTGAGACAGAAATAAGAGAATTAACAGCGGTAATCGCTCGCTTAACTAGTGAATTTTCGACACTAAAAACAAAGTTGGATGAAGTGACGCACTCTCTATGCCATTGTCATGAAAGGATGGACGAGTTAGTGCGGGGCATGTCAGCCAATGAAAATCGCTTGACAAAACTAGAAAAACGCGATCAGGAAATTATAAACTTGCACGCATCTGTGGCCCATCTACAGAATGAGCTCAATATACAAGCACAACAGGGGCTCCGCAACGAGATAGAGATCGTCGGTATACCAGAAGGTAATAATGAAAATCTAGAACATATTGTTAAGGTGGCCGCTCAAAAAGTTGGAGCACAGTTGGAAGACGTTGACGTGGACTGGATTACCCGCGTTGGACCTCGGCGCCTGGCTGTACCACCTAATGTTCCGGATGGTGGCAGTAGAATGCCCCGACCCATCGTAGTGCGTTTGCTCCGGCGATCCAAGCGCGACCAGGTACTAAAAGCCTTCAAATCAAGAAAGACCCTCACCAGCGCAGACCTGGGAATAATTGGCTCGCCGATTAAAGTTTTTTGTAATGAACGACTTACGAAAGAAAATAGACTTTTGTTTCGCGAAGCCAGAGCGAGAGCCAAAACCCATGATTACGCTTTCTGCTGGTGCAACCAGGGTGCAATATATATTAGGAAACGAGAAGGGAAAGCAGCAACACTTATTAGAACTAAACACGATCTGGACCGTCATCTGCCAACTAAAGAGGATATCTAAAAACTATTATAAACACATCGTATCTCTATTCTTCTTGAGTGGTGCAAAATATATGTCAGTCTTTTTGAATTATTCTGTTTCTGATATCATTTTTAAAGGACCTTATTTAATTGCACTCAACTGCCTTACTGTAATGATTGAAAAGATACCAAGTTGTACATGTTTAACGGCATTGAAATCTTGGGTAAGCTTTTGTACTTTAATACTGTATAATCACATTATCACGAAAAAATTTATGAATCATATCTCCAGTAACATACATATTGATTTACATGTTCACATATATATGCATACATTTATTATAACAATTTATTTAATACACTTCTTAATAATAATCATATTATATTATACTATTTGTATACTGCGTATAAATGCTTTAATAATTCTACACTCCTATATTACAACAATATTTGGAATAGAATTCAAAGATCACTCATCAGTACTTTCAAACACCTTATCACTGCTTTGGGAAAATAGTGAAGCAAAATTTAAATGTGCCATTGAATTAACATATGTATGGTATACCTTGTTTTTGGATAACTTATCGAACTAAAAGAGATAGATGATAATTTTGAATCTGAATTAGACTCGATAAAGATTAATTGCTATAATGTTAGTGAACTAGAGCTGTGTAAAGCCAAATTTTCTCAAGAACATAACTTTAAATTAATAAATTTAAATATTAGGAGTATTCAAAAGAATTTTGATAATTTCTTGGTAGCGATGCGACGAACAGGTATTGTTTATGATGTTATAATCTTAACAGAGTGTTGGCTAAATGATATGATAAATATTCACCAGCTGCTAGGATATAACGTCTATAAATCTGAAAATAACTCAAACCAAAACAGTGGTGTTGTAATTTACGTTAGGGACATATGGAGAGCAACGGTTTCCGAACCATGCATTAACAATTCTAGTTGTTTAGCGGTACAAATTCTAGACATGATTTCTATACTAGCTATCTATCGCTCTCCGTCCTGTAGAAATATAGGAGATTTTCTGGCATCACTTGATTCCTATATGAATTCCGCAGCTAACAGATTCCCCCTTGTAATTACTGGCGATATGAATGTCAATTTATCGGATACTACAAACACTCAGGTTTTGGAATATCAATGTGTTATGGCGGAATATGGTCTACTACCGGCTATTACAGAGCCTACCAGAGGAAAATCATGTCTCGACCATATCTATCTTTCAGATTCTGAACTAAGCCGGAAACCAGTCGGCATTGTCTGTCAGTCTGATATAACAGATCACTATCCGGTTATGTTGGGTTTGAATTTAAATAAAATCAAACCACTGCGGCCGAGCCGAACAGTTCTCAAAAGAGATTTTGAAGGAATTAAAAAAGACCTCTCAACTTTTGACTGGGCTGTAGTTACCGACAAAAAAGAGGTGAATGAAGCGACAAGCATTTTCACAAATATATTAATGAATACATTAAATAAGCATACGCATGAAGTGAGACTAACCAGAAGAGAATATAATTTAAAACCCTGGATCACACCGGGGCTCATCAGATGCATGAAACATAAGGACCGACTTCACCAACGCACAAAGCTTGAACCAGATAACGTTCCGCTTAAGGTTACCTATACTAGATATCGGAACTTTTTCATTGATCTCTTGCGTAAGTGTAAATTAGATTTTGAAAGCAATAAACTAATCGAAAATAAGAATAACCCACGAAAACTCTGGAAGTCAATTAAATATTTTTGTAATTTTTCCAACAGTAAAAATGATTCCACAGAATTATTAGACATGAAATGCTCTGATATAACACGCTCCCCACTTGACTTATGTAATAACTATTTTTCAACGGTAGGAGTAAACCAAGCGAATCAAACACTTAATAAAATTAATAAAACTGAGACAAATCTTGCCAGTAAAATACGAATCAATTGTAACCTCACAGAATCATTTTCCATGACTCCCACTGATCCCAAAGAAGTTAGTGCTATGATTATGGGATTACAGAATGACAGGGCTCCTGGTATGGATGGCTTAGCTAACTCTTTAATAAAACATATAAAAGATTCGATCATCCAGGCACTCACCTATATCTACAACCTAAGCCTAGAAAGCGGAGTTTTTCCATATGATTGGAAACTTGCATCTGTTTGTCCTATCTATAAGGGATGTGGCTCAAAGACAGCTATAGAAAATTATAGGCCTATCTCGCTATTAGGCGCTTTTTCAAAGCTACTTGAGAAGCTTGTAAACATAAGGTTAACCGGATATTTGGAATCTCGACAGTTGATCTCGCCAGGACAATTCGGTTTTAGAAAAGGTCGATGTACTGAAGATGCTGTATCCCTTTTAACATCTACGATATCATCAATACTTGACTCTAAACAGAGCTGTGTTGGCGTTTTCTTAGACTTAGCCAAGGCCTTCGACACAGTGTCAATTCCAATACTTTTAAAAAAATTAAATTATATGGGTGTTAGAGGTATTGCCGGTGATTGGTTTCAGAGCTATCTCACGGACCGGAAACAGTGTGTGAGGATTGGTCGGGCTGTGAGTCTGCCACAAAATGTACCTTTTGGTGTACCGCAGGGCAGCATACTTGGTCCTACGTTATTCACAGTCTATATCAATGATATACATGACCTACCCATGGAAAAAGCCAAAACGATATGTTACGCCGATGATACTGCTATCGTATTCCATGGCTCAACGTGGAACGATGCTTTGTACAGTGCTGAAAGAGGTCTAAAACAGGTCTTTATTTGGCTACAAAACAATCTCTTGACCCTAAATACCAAGAAGACTGTGTACTTATGCTTTCATAAGACAGCAGTCACTGCGCCAGTACAACAAACAGTGGTAAAGATTCATGAGCCTTCTTGCACAAGCAAATCGTGTGCCTGTGAGACCTTGAGTAGATCCGATGTAATTAAATATCTCGGTGTCCTCGTTGATGATAAACTGACATTTGAAAAACACATAATAGCTCTCTCGGCTCGAGTCAGGAAGGTCACTGGTGTTGTAAAGCATCTGCGGGACATAACGGGCTTAAATACTCTAAGATCTGTGTATTTTGCGTTATGCCAGTCGCTTATAACTTACTGTATTACTTGCTAGGGAAGTGCAGCAAAAGCTTTCCTGATCAGAGTTGAGAGAGCGCAACGTTCGGTTATAAAAGTAATGTTAAAAAAGCCGTATAGATATTCAACTTTTGATTTATATAAGGACAGTGGACTATTAAATGTAAGACAACTTTTCATATTGAAGACCTCCCTAACTGTTCATAAGTGTACACTGGCATCTCCAGAGTATAAGACATTGTTGAAACGAAGAGTATTCCGCTTGCCAACTCCCGCTATCAACTCTGCTTTTTCTAAACGTTTTGGGCAATTCGTGAGAACTCAAGTGTACAACTCCGTCCTCAAGTATTGCGATATAAAAGAAAAATCAGTGGTGGAAGCTAAAAGAACCATAACAAAATGGTTACTAACTCTGAGCTACGATAGTACAGAAAACCTAATTAAACCGTAATCTTTATCATATATTTACGTAAATAAAATATATGAATACAGTATGTAATATGCATATGTATCTATAGGAGTTGTAATGTATATATGTTTTATTAATTATTGTAATATTTGTGAATAACAGTATTTTCTTTACTAACAATATTATTTTACCTGTAATAACTTGTTTTTATACATATTAACTTAATATAAATATTTATTTCATTTTATATTTTATTTTTATTTTAAAAACAAAAAGCTTACATAATGTAATAACCGTACGTCGACCCAGTGTCAATTAATGAAAGCCACGTGTGATAAGAAAATCGTATCAGGCCCTCACGACACAGGCATGCCTAGTGTGAGGACCACAGAACTATACACCCTTGTTTATACACACCAGCTTAGTTGGTGTGATAAGATCATAGTTTATAATAATTGTATATTAGAGAATTAAGACTACTGTGCTTCCATTTTATTGTCTTATATTGTATATTGTGATCTGTACCACCTTAGCTGTAAATAAACATTTTTTCATTTTTCATTTTTCAATTTTATATTAAATATCAGACCCTTTTTACTGGAAACGAGGCATTCCATCTTAGTCCTCACGGGTGACAACGCATCTGCATTTTGATTCGTAATCGAAGATAGATGTAGGTGTCTATGGGCCACAGCAACCACTTACCATCAGGTGGACTGTGTGCTCGTTTGTCACCCTATCCTATAAAAAATACATTATTGCAACAGGTTAATCCTGTAATAATAGTTGTATTGAGATAGTAAATAAATAAATCTTGTGTTCAACTCAGAATAGGAAAGTTTTAAAAATGTAATTGCTTTAAGATATGTTTATGTTACAACTGTTTGTACTAGTGTGGTAAAAAAGTTAATCTAGTAATTGAACAGTGTCAAAACAACCAAAGTATAGGCTGTAGGCAATAATTAATTTTTACAAAATATTATATAATATTATACGTGTTGACCGGGTAAGAGATGCATGTTTTGTAGTATTGCTTGGGGAGGCCTATTTTCAGCATTGGCAGTGGACTTGTGAATTGCTGTAATGATGATGATGACGATAGGTGTTCATTGCTCCATTAGTCTAGTGGTCGTAAGAGCGATTGCCGGTCATAAGATCCCGGGTTCGAATCCTTAGCGAAAATCGATTGTAGGGATTATGGGATTCAAAATCGATTATACAACCGCCCGGAGACAAGACTTTGGCGGTGTTTCACCCGTGCCTCGGAAAGCATGTAAAGCCGATTGTCCTGCACCTGATCTCTCTCCGGTCGTGTCGTATTACCGTTCCATCGGCCTATAAGAGTGAGCGAATAGAGAGTGCACCTGTGCCTGCACACTCGTGGATTATAATTCTGTCCTGCGCAGATAGCTAGTTTCCTTTGAGACTGGCCGCCGTGACATTATATAATATGTGATAATTGGCCAAAACCTAATAAAAATTGTTATGTTAATTTAATAAGTAATTAAGGTCAAACGTTGGCAATAAATATTAGAAGTAATTTATTTCGCGATACATAATCGTTAGTTTCTTGGCGACGTATCACCATTAAAATGAATTAATTGAATTTCTTTATACATTGTGCAGTGCACAGTTGGCGTGGACATATGACTCGGCATTTCTCATCGTTATCTTCATCAATCCTGTGTAGTGCTTATTATGAAAGCTGTAATTACGTAAATAGAAATTAATTTAACTCCGGAATGAACCCACATACTCAGGTACATTTTTTTCTTTCTCATAAAGCATTATTTGTAATAAAGTATCTTCGTAATTTTTAAATAGCTGTGCTGTCATAATATTTTTTAGAACCTAGAATATACGAAGGCGACACTGAAAATTTTTAAAACTGGCCACTTGTTAACGATGTAATAAAAAAATAAGTTCGTATTTGGAACTCTTTGCCAATATTAAATTATGTGTATATTTTTTATTAATTTGTCATTTGTTGACGATTTGGCGTCAAATCGAAAATTTTCTGTGTCACGGCAGTACGAATTTAATGCGAGAAAATTTTCGTACTGTGATTTTTTATGACTTTCGATGTCATTTAAGTCAATAAGAAAGTTATGATAGACTTCGATTGGCCTTTCACAATGAAGCCCCATCTCGTGCCACTGTTTACAATTGGTTTAATGAGTTTAAACGTGGTCGCACTAATCTCACTGATGATCTGCGTGAGGGACGGCCTTCTACGGCGACGACTGATGATGACATCAGTGTTGTGCGACGTATGATAAAGACAGACAAAAGAGTGACTTATCAGCAGATTCGGACAAGCTTAGGCATCGGTATGATTCCAGTGCAGAAAATCCTCCATGAACATTTAGCGGTCAGGAAGTTTGTCCCCGGAGGATATCTCATAATTTGACAGAGGTCCAAAAACCCCGTCGTGTTGATTGGTGTCGTGAAATGGTTCAAAGATTTAACGGATGTGGCTCAAATCCTGTGTTCAACATACTTACGTGTGACGAAAGCTGGATTTATTGCTATGATCCTGAAACTAAGAGACAGTCTGCTGTCTGGGTGTTTCCTTCCTAGGAGTAGCCAACTAAAGAGAAGAGAGATCGAAGCGTCGCAAAAAAGATGGTGCCCTCGTTCTTCGGAAGAACAGGTCATTACGCAACAACACTAACAATTGTTTGCCACTTGTCTTGGAAAAAGTTCGGGAGAAATCAGCTCGTAATAAGATCCTCCTTCTCCACGACAACCTAGTCGCACACCGAAAAGCAAACAATCGACCAGTTGGCGACGTCAGACGTAGAATTACTGGGTCACCCGCCCTATAGCCCCGCCCCGACCTTGCACCTTGCGATTTTCAAAATGCCATCGAAGAGATCCCCAAGGACGAGTGGGCAAAGTGCTTACTGACCTGTCCCAACTCTCAACACCATCTTAATACATAGGATCGTCTGTAACAACTGTATCAGAGACATTTATGGTCTTCGTAAATACCTACGACCATGTGTCTTTTTTCGTAATAAGCTAAAGTGGCTGTCTATCCGTCAGCGCAGATATGTTAGAATACTCTGCACCCTTTTCACAATTCTCAACGATCCATGTTTCAATACCTGGGAGATTCACACAATTGTTCTCTCCGTTCTTCAGCTCATATTAAGTTGCTCACTCCTTTACACTGTACTGGTTATTTATCTCACTCTTTCGCCCCCACAACCATCAAACTCTGGAACGACATCCCTCTTGACATTAAAAAAGCTCCCAACAAGTTCGTTTTTAAAAATCAAGTCCGTAAGCGAGTGCAAGTTTGAACTAACACAGGTCTTATTTTCGTATATTATATTTCATATTTGTGCTGACATAGATAATATTACCTACTACGTCTGTATATATATATATATATATATATATATATATATATATATATATATATATATATATATATATATATATATATATACGTATATATATATATATATATATATATATATATATATATATATACGTATATATATATATATATATATATATATATATATATATACGTATATATATATATACATACAAATATTTCAGACGTTCATCATCATCATCATTACAGCCTTTCACAAGTCCACTGCTGAACATAGGCCTCCCCCAAGTAATGCCACAAAGCACGGTCCTGAGCCACCTGCATCCATCGACTTCCTGCATGTCTTACCAGGTCGTCACTCCATCTAGTGGGGGGTCGCCCTACACTACGCCTACCGGTACGAGGCTGCCACTCGAGAACCTTTCTTCCCCATCGGTTATCGGTTCTTCGAGCTATATGGCCGGCCCATTGCCACTTCAGCTTACTAATCCGTTGGGTTATGTCGGTCACTCTGGTTTTACTGCGGATATCCTCATTTCTGAGTCTATCACGCAGAGAGACTCCGAGCATAGCCCTCTCCATAGCTCGCTGAGCGACCTTAAGCGTCCTCATACGGCCAGCAGTGAAGGACCACGTCTCAGATCTATAAGTCATCACTGGCAACACGCACTGGTTGTACAATCTAGTTTTTAGAGATTGAGGTATACCTGACGAAAAGATATGTCGTAATTTCCCGAACGCTGCCCAGCCGAGTTGAATCCGTCGATTGACCTCTCGGTCGAAGTTGGACTTACCTAGTCGGACTATTTGTCCCAGGTAAACGTACTCGTCAACAACTTCGAGCATAGTGCTCCCAACAACTACCGGCATAGGCATAGGCATAGGTGTGACATGGACATTGAACATGATCTTTGTTTTGTCCATGTTCATCTTAAGACCTATCCGTTGGGAGGCACTATTGAGGTCATTGAGCATAGTGCTTAAGTCCTCCAGCGATTCTGCCATAAGGACTATATCGTCGGCAAATCGAAGGTGAGTGATGTACTCGCCATTGATGTCAATACCGTATCCTTTCCAGTCCAGTAGCTTGAAAACGTCTTCCAATGCAGCGGTGAAGAGTTTCGGGGATATAACGTCACCCTGTCTTACACCTCTCTGCAGTTGGATAGGTTTCGAGCTCTGGTTCTGTACTCGGATAGCCATCGTAGCCCTACTGTACAAACACTTCAGCACTTCGATATACCGACAGTCAACTTGGCACCGCTGAAGGGACTGTAGCACCGCCCAAATTTTGACGGAATCAAAGGCTTTCTCATAGTCCACATACGCCAGGCAAAGTGGCAGATTGTACTCTTCAGTCTTCTGTACAATCTGCCGCAGGGTATGTATGTGGTCTATGGTACTGAAGCCTTTTCGGAAACCGGCTTGTTCGGGAGGCTGGAAGTCGTCAAGTCTGCGTGCGAGACGGTTCGTAATGACTCTCGAAAACAGCACGTAGACGCGGCTCAGAAGGGAAATCGGTCTGTAGTTTTTTAAGAGAGCGTTGTCGCCTTTCTTAAAGAACAAGACCACCGCACTTCTGCTCCACGCCTCTGGAGTAGTGCCACCATGGAGGACGGAATTGAAGAGCTTCTGAAGGACTACAAGTACCGGTGTTCCACCCGCTTTCAGAAGCTCCGCTGTAATTCCATCCTCGCCTGGGGCCCTGCCGTTTTTAAGGTGCTGGAGAGCCATTCTAATCTCGCTTAGACTGACGTCCGGGATATCATCGGAATAGTGTCGGATAAGACTAGCTCTTGGATCGTTACTCACACTTGCGTGTGGCTCCAACGATGATGTGTACAGCTGCCCATAGAACCTCTCAATCTCACTCAAAATCTCAGGTGTCCCGGAAACGATGTTGCCACACTCAGTCTTCAGCTTTGACAGTTGGCTCTTTCTGGCAGACAGATCTCTGGCAAAGACTTTGGAGCCCTGATTCCGCTCGATCGCTTCTTTAATACGAGAAGTATTAAAGTTGCGTAAGTCTCGCCGCATGCATTTGGAGATCTGTCTGTTCAGTTGCCTGTATGCTGTCAAATCTGTTGACGATTGCAGCCTCATCTCCCGTCTAACAGCCATGAGATTAAGAGTGTGATCGGAGAGTTTTTGTGTTCTTCTGCGGCGGGTCTTGCAGAACTTAGCTCCGACCGCATGGACAGTTTCCACGAGCTTGTCGTTCATATCGTCCACTGCATTGCAATCTTCTAGGCACTGGAAGCGGTTACGTAACTCGAGCTGAAAGGTTTCGGGATTCTGGATTAGAGCACGAGGGGGACGGAGCGTTGACTTCATTAGACGAGACCTCTCCAACTTAACGTTTAGGTTCAGTGTGCCTCTAACCATTCGGTGATCGCTGCCAGTTTTCACCCTTGCGATCACTGAGACATCACTGAACAGTTGGCGTCTGGTCGTCATAATGAAGTCAATCTCATTTTTTGTCGAACCGTCGGGGCTCGACCAGGTCCACTTCCTGTGGGGCCGCTTCTGGAAGAAAGAGTTCATCATAAAGAGTCCCTCTTTCTCCATAAAGTCGGCCAGCTGCTGGCCCCTTCGGTTCCGTTGCCCTACTCCAAATTTCCCTACCTTCAGCTCACCGCTTTCTCTTGTGCCTAGTTTTGCGTTGAAGTCTCCCATCAACACCGTGTAGTGGGTTTTGGAGGAATGTATGGCTCTGGAAATATCCTCATACATTTCCTCCACCTCCTCATCGGGGTGTGCCGAGGTTGGTGCGTAAACCTGAATGACCTTCAGCGAATACCGTTTGGTGATTCTGAGTATCAGGTACGCGACCCTCGTCGACACACTCCCAATCTTTACAACGTTGTTGACGAGAGACTTGTGGACGATAAATCCGACACCTCCTTGGGACAGATGGTCGCCCTCCCGGTGATAGAACAAGTTGCCGGACTCGAGGATTGCCGTGTCCTCCCCCTCTCTTCGGACCTCGGATAATCCAATAATATGCCAGCGCAACTTGTCTACCTCTTCTTCCAGCTCCAGTATCTTCTCGTCAGTCCTCAGGGTGCGTGCGTTATATGTTGCCAGGTCGAGTCGTCGTAGGTGGCAACCGAACCTCCACCGGAGATTCTTAGCACCCCCTGCCCCGCCGTTACCATGGTCGCCACCGTAGCCAGGAATAGCGGGGCCACCGGGGACTGGGGGCCGTCTTTTTGTGTATTTGTTCATTGGGGGGTATTTGCCGTAGTTGCCACGCTTGGCGAGCGGGTTGGCAACCGCAGTTTTTTATTACGTCACAGTTGTTATCAGGAAGATGCTGCTGCCCATCTCCTGTCTGTCTCCCTCTGTCGCCTCTTACGACACCCACGGGACACGGGTTTCAGACGTTATTATGTGAAAATTATTTTATTATTACTACATATTCTTAAATAATTTTCTTAATGTTTAATTACCTATTGTATCAGCTATCCTCCTACCAGAGTCTGAGCGTGAAATAATTCTATTATTAATTATAAAAAGTAAATTTTAATATGGCCTTTTATTGACGGTATAAAAAAATACATCACAATACGTAAGTGACGACCACCTCATGGTCTTGCCAGATAGAAAATAGCATATACGGGTGTCTTTAATGAAACAAGAATGTCCATTAGTGAAGTAGTAGTATTAAACGAACTGGGAATAAACAAGATATATTAATATTAAGAAATAAACTTTGAACTTTTTATTTTACACGGAATTTCATATTTTATTTATAATTTATGTTTAGAATTTATATCTAAAGGAATGAACTAGCTATAAGTTAATCTTTTAAAAATATTCTAAGACTACGTAGCTAAGGAAAAGCTTTTTTTAACTAAATTTTGGCGTCCCTAACGAAATGGTAATCGTGATGAAATTATTAATAAATTTTCTTATACGTCCATTTTATAATAACAACGTGATGCCGTCAGTATATTACTTAGTATATGACACAAAATTGTGGATAATGATATAGCTGTACATTCATTTAATTGGAATTATAGGTTCAATTTACCAATAATATGTGAACCGTATTGTTCCTGTACTTAGAAATTGCAACAATTTTAAGTACAAACGTGTCGACTTTATGGTATGCGACATAAGTCTCAGTCTTCAGCGCGATATTAATAAACAATTTTGATAAGTGCGGTAAATGTAAGTTACAATATAAAATCGGAGTTCGATTATAATTGGACGTTGGTCACAGAGCATTAAGTTATTTAGTTCGATGTCGGTAGCTTAGTAATTATGTCGTTTTGTAATATCATATATTTAAATAAAAGAACGCTGGTAAAAGCGATTACAAGTTATGCCATTGATATTGGAAGATTTTATTAGACAGCTGTATTTTTCCCATCGACCCGTAATTGATGACTACATTTGAAAAAAAGAGAGAGACAGAGAGACAAACGTTTTCTTTCCCTCATTGATTAATTATTGGCGATAGGCTGGTTTTTAACCGACTTCAAAACAGGAGGAGGTACTTAATTCGACTGTATATTTTTATGTGTGTGAACTTTTTTCTAGGTGCCTACCGATTTTGACGATTTCATTTTTATTTGAATGATGGTACTTCTCATATCGTTCATATCAATATCAGACTGGCAGTTTTTAAGTTATCTTAATAGAATAGTCTAATCTTCGATAATAAGTCTTGGACTACATTGATGATGTCTTAAGAAGATCTGAGTCCAGCTGTAGTCTTTAAAAAGCTAAAAATGTGATTATTAGAGCAGTACAAGCCTCACTTTTAACCCTCTAAGTTGTCTAAATGTAAAAAATAATACCTTAAAGTTAAAATTTAATAATTAAACCACAAATTTTACTACCTAAAGTTATCATTGATGTTTTCAGAACAAAGGGTTTCCTAACACTGACTGGAATCTTTATCCTAGAATTATGTCTTATTGTTAAAAACAATATTTGTGCAATATTTTAATTTGAAATCCGATTCAAAGAAAAACATTCGCAATCAATATAAATATGATATAAGGTTACCTATTATTAAAAATATAATTTACTATAAAAATACCTATATTACTTCTATTCGCGTATACAATCAGTTACCACCAGCTAAAGCAATTAAATGGAAATATGTTTAAAACAAAATTAAAGAAATTGTTAATTGAAAATGTTTTTTTCCAATCTCAATGAGTTTTTTAATAAAATTAATGTTAATAAATAGTAAATTTTAAGCATTATTTTTTTAACTGTTACATATCCGAAATGGGTAAACTGTTGAGCCTAAAACTATATTATGTTTTTGTACTAAGATCATATTGTACACAGTTTTGCAATAAATGTATCTTTATCTTTATCATTGCAAAAAATAATTTTGGAGAGAAAAAGCGGTACGCTAAAATCATTAACATAATCAAGGCACACCCGTGTTCACTTAGTCGGCAACACCGTACGTATTCGAGTTAATGTTTCTATGATATCACGATTTCAAAAGCCGTACGCTTCGTGGTGGTCCTACTTTAATGTCGATTCGTGTGAAATAATACGGTATAGAAATAGATTTATAATTACTAAGTAAATGAAACGTTATTTGAAACCGCAGAATGAACCCCCGAATAAGAAACGTAGGTACCTATTTCGTAATTACAAAATGAAAGACACGTTGTATAAAGCATATAAAGAGATATTGTCTGAATATATAGTTTGTACATTGCGTATTATGTTGACATATTTTGTATAATTATATCGAAAGTCAGGAAGTTGGCGGTGTTTCATCCCCGTGCCTCGGAAAGCCCGTAAAGCCAGCGCCTGATATCCCTTCGGCCGTGTCGGTTGGCTATGAGAGTAAGAGAATATATAGTATAAGTAAATTCGCTTCAGAACCCTGGGATCAAGTTAAAATAAATTGCGTATTCTGGCAAGAGCCCTAACTGGACACTGTTGTCTCAAAAAGCACATGTCCATCCTGGGACTAAGCAACTCAAGGATGTGTCGGTTCTGTTCCATAACGGAAGAAATGCCTCTACACATCCTAACCGATTGCGGACCCTTAATGCGCAGACGTAACACTCATCAGGGAAATTATATACTCCGCCCGGAAGAAGTGAAATTGCTCACGGCTAAGCAACTCCTATTCATTGAAGACATAGGGCTTAGCAGTGAACTATAGCCATAGCAGCGATCACAATAGATCTTTTAGGTCGCAGTGATACTGGTCTCTTTCCCTAGACCTGCATAGCTGCTCGCACATAATAAAAAAAGAGAATATAGAGTGCATTTGTGCTTGCGCATACATTCGGCCATTATAATTCTGTCCTGAGTAGATGGCTGGTCTGTGGAGCCTGGCTGCCGTAACCGAAATTAGGTCTGAGGGACGATATTATAATTTTTTTCGTCAACCGATTAGCTTAGCTTATTAAATGTACCTCCATAATACATTATAAAGCCGTGAAAATGTAATGCATAGCTGAGTGTAAGTGCGTCAGGCTTGTGCCAAATTGAAGGCCGTCTAGCCCAAGTTACAGCCAGTGTATTTTTTTATTCTATTATGTTATTTCTTCTCTCCGCTGCGCTATTCAAGTGAGTATTGGCAGACTTTTTATATAGGATAGGGTGACAAACAAGCACACAGTCCACCTGATGGTAAGTGGTTGCTGCGGCCCATAGACATCTACATCTATCCTCGATTACAAATCAAAATGCAGATGCGTTGTCGCTCGTGAGGACTGAGATGGAATGCCTCGTTTCCAGTAAAAAGGGTCTCCGGTTCTCTACACTCACCATACGAAAAACAGCAGCGTTAAGCTACTATTTCACGCTGGTATTCTGTGAGACTTCATATGTCTTAGAAATATTTTACTTTACAGACGTGTAGATTTCCTTGCGTTTTTTTCTTAGTGCTATAAGCAAATTCATAATTGATGGGCACCCGTTAACGTAACATGTACTAAGTATTAGAAAACATACCGGAAATAAAATTTGTGCGACTGTGCAGGACGCGTTAAAGTAGGTACAGAGCACCTTTTAATGGTACTAAGTAAGTTTGAGCTCGCGGGGTCTAACTTACGCTAACAACAAACGACCAAGACTTGTTCGTATCTTCTAGTAAATAGTACATATCACTTCAATGTCCTAACCTATTTCCAAAGTAGAGCTCACCGATGCGCCCTTCTTTCTGCCAAGGAGGGTCGCGTTCGTATACGGCTTAGAGATCTCTAGTCAGATCGTTAAGCCATTTCCTAAAAGGCGGTGTTTAGTGGGTAAAAGTCTCCACATAACCACGCAGCCGGCTGCGTGGTATGCTATGAGCATTCAACGCCTCCCTCCCCCGCTTTCCGGAGGGTTGCCCATATTTGCTTCGGGCGCAAAAAAAAAAAGCTCACCGATAAATATCGGTCTTTAATTGCAGCGTTTGTACACGACTCGAGTAATTTCATATATATTGATTATTACTTATTACTAAAATCCATAAGATTAAACATGAATTAAACATTATTTATTTTAAGTTTTAATAATTCATAAATAAGTGAATACACATTTAATATAAAATGAACACGTTAAGTAAAAGATAGTTTCTTTTAATGGCTTGCAGGTATTTGCGTAAATATAAGATAACTAGCTATCTACCCCGGTTTCACACGAGTATTTTCTGTATTACGTAAACAGCGCCACCTACCGGGTGCAAATGTGAACCTAAACCATGCAAGGACCCACTCGAATACACAAAAAATTTAACCAAAATTGGCAGAAGGAGTTTAGCGACAAATAAACATGCAGAAGAATTTCAAACAATAATGTTCTCCATAGCAAATGTCGGTCAAGGCAGCCTGCCTCAACCAAACCAGGATTATAGTGCCCGAGTGTATGCGCAAGCACAGGTGCACTCTATATTCCTTACTCTCATAATTTGATATGACGGTAAACCGACACGACAGGAGATAGATCACCGCTAAATTCCTGACTCCAGACAGCTACTGAAAATTTCTTGACAGAAAAACTCAATAAAAGATTTTTGGTCTGACCCGGGATTCGAACTTAGGACCTCGTGATCTGCAGTCGCGTTGACAACCAACGAAAGCTGAGGGATTTATTTGCATGCTATTACGAAATCATAAAAAATTATAAAATTTTTGTTTGTCTGTCTCCGCGCTATTCTTCGGAATGTTTGAACCGATGGTTGCAAAACTTGACGAACTGATTGAGAGCAACGCCAGGAGTGATCTCTCATAATCTCCAAGTTTTTCGGATAAATATAATCTAGACTATAATATTTATTCGAAAAACTTGAAGATTTTTTTCTCAAAAATCGAAAAATTTATAATATAAATGGTCTTTGATGATAAGCTTGAGCCTAAATGACACTACATTAATACATCCAGGAGCAGATTTTGACAGTTATCTTGCATACGCTAGCTATACTTGACAGAACCAACTATTTTAATCACCTTTTTATCATACCTTGATCGAAAATTCGTAATTTCGACAAGTACCACATTGCCTCCCGATTCAGTGACTTATTTATTTATTTATTTATTTATTTAATTCCAAAACTCTTGTGTCTTACAGAAAATCCAACACAAGGTTTCATTTTACATACAAAAAATATTAATAAAATCATCCAATTATAACAAACGAATTAATAGGTATCACTTATGAATTAATAATTAAAAATAATAATCATAAATTAAACAATTATGCAATATTAATGTTATAAAATCTCTAAGCCTTTATCAGCGCGTGTTGAGAAATTAAAATATGAAAATAAAATATGAAAATATGAATATAAGAAGAAAAAGGTCGCAATCATACAATGTCAGGCTACGAAATATTTTGTCATATTAATTTATAATGCATTGTCAATAAAAGCTAATTACAATATATGTCCATAATTAAAATTACATCTTAAATACAAAGTAATAAATACTTAATACACAGTCAAGCAAATTAAATTGTCGAATTATTAATTGTCTTATTATCTAGTAGTATTAGTATTAAACCGCCTGTATATCTACCATGTGTTTATTTAAAGTTTTAAAAGAATAAATAAATATCAAATATCGGATATTTACGAATCCTCAACAAATAAGCTTCTTCATGTCACAACATTAATATCGTTTTGTCGAATTTGTTCTTCAATACAATTAGTTCTATTGTTTTTACCGCGCTTATTCAAAAATATACATTTAAAAGGCAGGATCTTAGTATATAGTCGACTATAAAATTATACATTAATAACCTAATAGTGGTTAAAGTTAAAGTTACAGCCTATATTATATATACTTCCCACTCCTGGGAACAGGCCTCTTCTCGTTATTGAGAGGGTTTTAGGGCAAGGAAATTTCCGCCGCGCTGTTACAACGCGTGTTGACGAACTTCACATGTGTTCGATATATTTTTTTTCTTTTTCCTCAGACATGCAGGTTTCCGTACGATGTTATCCTTCACCGC
Source organism: Parnassius smintheus behrii (assembly GCA_036936625.1). NCBI lineage: Eukaryota > Metazoa > Arthropoda > Insecta > Lepidoptera > Papilionidae > Parnassius > Parnassius smintheus. The sequence continues at coordinate 23,512,570 of JAUPFT010000026.1, read as the reverse complement.
TGAGCACGTGGTAAATCAACACTTAAAATTCAAATAACAATTTCATCTGTGCCGGTGGGGATCGAACCCGTTACTTAGAGCATACGTTGTTATCGTTTTTTATTATAGTGCACTCTATCCGTTAATTTTTCTCCCCTTTTTATGTAATTTTTTTGGTTTTTCTTGAAGGAAGCCTTTTGTTTCTCCTCAATATTTGTATATTTTGCCATATTAATCTATCCTTGTTGTAAAGAGTGTAAGTCAGTGTTATTTTATTAAAAAAAGAAAAAGTCAGTTTTTATACTTCGTTCAAGCTTAGTCCCCGTTGATTGTTTTGTTATAATAAAAAGTATCGTAACTAAAAATATAAACTAAAACTGTTATAATTTTGATTCAGGATTAGAGATGAAAGTGATATCGGGTCAAATAATGTTACCAACTTATGGTTATAAAATTAGTACAATACTCTAAAACACGATGATAAATCCTGGGCTGCTAACAGAAAGGCTATTAAGACCACCTTTCAACCTGCATGGCGAGTAATAAATGAATAAAAACAATTAAGGTGCCACAAAAGTTACAATACACTCGTAATTCACCTCTAGCTCAACGAAACTGCAACGTAAAGCGATGTAATTAAGGTGGGTATTTGAATACAAATGAGAAACATAAATTTTCTAAGCTGCACAACGAATAATTTTAAGTTGAGACTAGAGTAGGTAATAGAGAGGTAGCGATTTTCCGCAAGGATGACTAACGAAAACATAATACGCATATAGTTCTGGCAATTCACTAGTGCGGGCTACCTTTGGATGTGGTTAGACATGTGAATGTGAATGAGGTGATCGCTGCCAAGCAGTTTCTAATTGTTTTCATATTTAATTGTACATGTTATATTATTTTATTATTTTGAGCGTTTACGTGGTAGAGCCATGCTGCAGTTATATTAGTAGTATAGTTGTAGCACGAATGGGTCGGCTTAACCGGGGAAGGACAACGCTCTCACATAATACCAGCGTGAAATGTAGCTTAATGCTGCTGTATTTCGTATGGTGAGTTTAAAGAACCGGAGACCCTTTTTACTGGAAACGAGGCATTCCATCTTAGTCCTCACGGGTGATAACGCATCTGCATTTTGTTTTGTAATTGACGATACATGTGGATGTCTATGGGCCGCAGCAACCACTTACCATCAGGTGGACTGTGTGCTCGTTTGTCACCCTATCCTATAAAAAAATTGTAAATTAAAGTTTTGAAAAGAATCCCGCCGGGTTTCTAGCTGGTTATTTCTAGGACAGAAGTTTTCTCCGAACCAGTGGTAAATATTTTAATGACTTTCAACAAGTATTCTTGAATAAATATTATTCTATTATATTCTCTTTAAAGTATAAATTATATAAAAGAATAAAACCGAATAAATAATAAAGTAAGGGAAAGAAACAGACATATTCGACGTCGTAAATTTATCTTATAAAATTATAATATACGCAAAGTAACGCCTGATTCTATTAAATAGCAATATAATATATTAGTAGAATGTTTTTATAACGCGGCTCAAAATAATTTTTAATTCAATACTACGAGTGTTAAGAGGTTAGAGTAAGTCAGCTCAAATTCTAATTTCGCCCCACTTCCCCGCGCGTCGTATGCTATGTACCGACATGTTTGTAATCACTAATACTCTAAGTAGATAGGTCGTTAGATACTTATTTCATTAGGTTTACCATATTTATGCCTGTTTCTTAACGCCAACCCAGTCGCTTCTTATTTTTATAACGGTTATTTTCAATTTTAATTTTACGTCTTCCTGTTGCGTAATGTGTTTTCTGATCGTAAGTGACACAACTTCTCCCTTCAAAAGCCGGAGCGATACTAACGTGGCGACAGGAATAGTGTTGCCGTTCTATAAATTTTAAAGTCCCTAGACTAACAGAAAAAATCCGCCAGAAACAGGATTTTTCTTTTTCTTAAAATCCGCTAGATGTCCCTAGGTACATTTTCGTGGTACCGTTAACTAAACTAACTGTCTAACTGAAAAATCTTGCCAAATGGTATACAATATATATATATATATATATATATATATATATATATATATATATATATATATATATATATATGTATATATATATATATATATATATATACATACAATGAATACCGAAAATCTAAATCTATAAATTCAGAAAACCTTAAAAAGAGCGGACTCTATTTCATATAAATTACTTATATATAGTGTAGGTTAATGACATAACAACCAAAACAAAAACTATTCATGTACAAAATAAAAAATATTGTAAAAAAATAAATCTCTTTAAACCACGTTTAAACATTAGTCATCTTATTAAAAATAAAACAATTAGCTCAGTATGTTCTTGTACCTAAATTTCAAAATTAATAGCGAAGTATGGATCCAGATCTTCAAAAAGAACTTCAGCGGAAGCTGAAGCTTCGCCAATGTCTCCAGTTCCCATCTTTGGTTTATCTTTACCGACTTGGTTGACAAGATCTTCGGGAATATCATACGTTGCGCAATTCTTTTTTAATCCTTAACTGATTTTTAATTAGACGAATGGAATTTAAAGGTTTTTCTGATTGCTTGTTTTACAGTTTGCTTTTAACTACATTCATGGCACCAAATACGCGTTCAAATTCTGCATTTGAGTGCGGTAGTGATAATATTACTATTGCAAAATTACATAAATCTTCGAATATGTTTACTCCTGCTGCATTTTTGTATGTCGAAACCTTAGAACATGGTTTCAGGTCGAAACAGAGAAAGTGAATTAACGACATTGAATTGTTAGTTTATGTTCGGGAATTCCCGTGAAATTATATTATATATAGAGTGCTACCAACGGTAGATTACAAAATTGGACATATGATAAATTACTTATTTGAAATGAATTACTTCATAAAAGAAAGTCGCCATCTCAAAAGTCCAAATGTCGCTAGAAGTCGCTAAATAATTATTTCTCGCTAAAACGATTTTTTTATCCGCTAAACATTGTTAAAATCCGCTAGATCTAGCGAGAAAGTCGCTAAAACGGCAACACTGGACAGGAATCAAGCTTACGCGCCGATAGTTTAGGTAATTTCTTTTTACAGTGAAAATAATGGTATTTTAAAAAAAGTAAATGACATAAGCACTGCTTTATAGTTAGTTCAGTTAGTATGCAGTTTCATGATCTTATTTAAAGTATTTTATGAATAACAACGGTTTATTGTTCAGTTTGGAGGTAACTTTGGATTTTTTTTCTATCGAGAAAATTTTACGGAATCGTGTTTTCGTCTAACATAAACCTTAACATTAATCCTCAACTTTACCATATATTTATTTCAAAATTAATGCTGTAATACTTTCAGCATAACGGAGGATCTTGCTAAGCCATTTGAGGTTATATTTCCCCTTAACAACGGATGTTGAAATGTAAAAAATCCTCTCGTCTTCGAAGGTGAATATTAACATAACCGCTCACCCAACAGAACAACGACTTATTTACGTTTTCGATATTATTCAGAAGGGTTTCAAGAATTGAAAATATAAACGACATTCACGCCCTTAATTACTGAAAACTACTGTAAGAACAATTCTTTCGTCTACTGTAAGAATAATTCTGTCGTCTACTGTAGGAACAGTTCTGTCGTTTTTTCTATCAAGAGAACTTCCGCAACGGGAACTTGAGACATAAAAATGTATTTTTGTTATTATTATTTTTATATTAATATATTTTAATTTTATATAAATATATTTTACAATAATTTCACGTTTTTTGTAATTAGGTCATTGTTCTATTGGATAAGCGACTATATCAATTTTATTAAGATCTGACCGTTTGCTTCTTCTCTCATACCCGCGCCCGCCCGCTTACTTACCTTACACGCAGCCTGCGTAAAGCGGCGAGATGAAAGCCAAGCGGCGCTTTTGATACGCGTATTGCGGCGCAATTAGGGCCCGCCGTAATGAGAGAAGCGACACAGCCACCGCTAATCGCCCGTTAAGGGCGCTAAAATGCCGATTGAAACAGTTTATATGATTCATTATGGTTAAGATAATAAGAAATTGATATATTATTTACTTTCTAAAGTTTTTAAAAGGAAAATATTAAAATTAACATACGCTTTTAATTTTTCTACCTCGGTCACTTCTATAAAATTTGGATTTAAGAGAATATGTTCTTTCAAGGAATCCCTAGTGAAAAATCCAGTTAACTTAAAATACACTTGCAGAACAAAAGGACTTAAATAGATATATTAGACGTACTTGTACATAGATGTATGTAGAAAACATACTGTGTTTTCCATACAAAATCGTCAGTAATAACAGGAGATAAAAAATGATATGCGTTGATGAGTTTTGAGGTGTTTGCTAAAGTTAATTATTAAAACTTATGGAATCACTTCCGTGTGCATACGTATCGTTACCGTCTCTGTAAAAGACTACTTTCTCGGTTTTTTTTAATTTATAATTTTAGAATTTAGCATTTTTGTGCTAAATTTGGATTGCAATGTCGTGAAACGAATGTGTCACCTCGATCGGGGTATGACCACGCTCTCACAGAATACCAGCGTAAAATAGCAGATCAATGCTGCTATGTTTCGTATGGTTTGTGTAGAAAACCAGAGACAGTTTTTACCGGAAACGAGGCATTCCATCTTGGTCCTCAGGGCTAACAGTGCATCCGCATTTTGATTCCTAATCGAGGACAAAAGTAGATATCTATGGGCAAACGCGTCCACTTACCAACAGGTGTACTATGTGGTCATTTGTCCTCTTCATTCTTTAAAAAAAACTATAGACGTATGAAAGAAATAAAAAGATGAATTACACGCTTCAAAAGCAAAGCGTTGAGGTTGTGCTCTACTCTCACCTAATGGAAATCCACTAATTTTCTGAGCTAAAAATGTCTTTATTTTTTTACTATTACCTACACTTTTAAAATAATAAAAATACGTGTATGTGTGGAATAATAAAAATACTCGTATATCGAGAAAAGTCATTCGATTTCATGTTTCCGTTATTTTTAAAAGTAATTTTCTGCATTTAGTGTAAAAACAAACTGATTGAAAAAAAAATACGAGAATATCCGGATGTCTTTATGTGTGTATGGCGCACAAAGTTAAACACGAAAATCGTTATGGAGACTGAAAAATAATACTACTACTTTTAATAATAAAAATTTATTCCCATTATTTTTATTATTAAAAGTAGCAGTAACGTTCTGTATCCACAAACCGCTAAAAAGAACCCCTTTGTCGTATCCCCTCAGTTTCAAGGCACTCCCCTTGTTGCCTCAGCCAGTATCGGAATCCTCGGCGTCGACATATCGAGTGACGTGCAGTTTCGTGGTCACTTGGAAGGGAAGGCCAAATTGGCCTCTAAAAAGCTTGGCGTGCTCAGCAGAGCGGGACAGTATTTCATGCCGGCACACCGCCTGCAACTTTACAAGGCGCAGGTTCGGCCGCACATGGAATACTGTTCCCATCTCTGGGCTGGGGCTCCCCAGTACCAGCTCCTTCCACTTGACCGCATCCAGCGCAGAGCGGCTCGAATCGTCGACGACCGAGTGCTTTCCGATCGGCTCGATTCACTGGCGTTGCGAAGAGATGTTGCATCTCTTTGCGTATTTTATCGCATCTATCACGGGGAGTGCTCTGAGGAATTGTTCGGATTAATCCCAGCCGCCAAATTTCGTGAACGCACGACACGGCAAACGTCCCGATACCATCCACACCATCTGGATGCTTGGCGGTCCACCACTGTACGTTTCACAAGGAGTTTTCTTCCACGTACAACCTCTCTGTGGAATAGTTTATCACCGGCGATTTTTCCGGACCGATACGACCTGGGGACCTTCAAGAAAAGATCTTACTCCTTTCTAAAGGGCCGGCAACGCACCCGCAATTCTCCTGGTGTTGCGGTTGATCATGGGCGGCGGTAGTCACTTAACATCAGGTGAGCCGCATGCTCGTTTGCCCCCTCTTCTATAAAAAAAAAAAAAAACAAAACTCTTATAAAGTTTATTATCAAGTGCATCATTTTAGCGCCCTCAAAGCTCAGTGTTTAACCCTGAAATGACTCGGGCATTAGCGGAATGGATCCGTGCTCACAATCCGGTTGTACTTAAAATCAGCCCTAAAAGGTGCCCTATGAACCAATGATGTTGTAGTGTCACGCATTTTATTTTTTGAACATAGCTCTTCGGATGAGGTATCATTTAGGTAATAGATTTAGCTATTTAAGAAAACGTGTTCGGCTCGAGCTCATGACTATCTTGAAAATGAGTGCTAGCTTGTTTGTGATCCATAGCGGAATGCGAATAAACTTTTCGTATTGTTATTTATATTTTTTTAAGGAAAGGAGCTACAAACTTCAAATTAAATATGATGAAATTAAATGAAATAAAATAATATTTTTTTTCGACGATAGAAAGTAAAAGTTATTTTCGTTGGCTTCCGATGTCTTCACAAAAGAAGAAATTCTAATACTTTCTAGCAGTGTGAACAGGGTTGGTTTGCGCTCGCTTTGTCCTCGGAAAAAATGTTTTCTATAAATATTTAGTGTGAGTCGACATGTTGTTATGTTTATTTAACACGTTTCCTGTCCATGAGGTAAACCCTGACCTCATTGGAGACTTCTACTGACACGTTTATGAGGTCACTCTTACCTCACGACCCTTGCTATATATATATATATATATATATATATATATATATATATATATATATATATATATATATATATAATTATATTATATATAATGGGTTTTTGGCCTATTAAAAAAAACTAAAAGAAATGAAAAATAAATAACATCTAAACTGTATTACTGGGATCTATATTAAACTATTATAACCGAAATCTAATGATTACACCCAAATGTAGTGGACATTTTTCAATCATGATTTTATATGCGGACAGGATAAGTTCGCGTCAAGTGGAAGTCCGTAGTCTCTACCCCTCTGGGTGACAGGCGTGAGTATATTTACGTTTGTTTATCTCATGTTTTTATTTAAATAATGTAATGAATATACTTCTATACATAATATGTCTCATTGTATCATTTAATTTACATATTTTATTATTAATTTTTCTCTTTATCACGTGTAAGTTATTATATTTTAGACTTTTTCTAATACTTTTAAAATTTGTCTTTTTTGTCTTAGTAACATGATGTGGCACTAAAAACGGGACGCTGTATTCTGTAGCGTTTGAAGTAATATTTACTACGTATATAACTTACCTGAATACCTATAACACAGTAATTAATTTTTACGGGTTGCAGAGCTTCAATACTATTTATGTGTGTATTAATTATATGAAAAACAATCAATTTTATAATTTTATTGTATTTTAGCAGGCTCGGCAGACGTTGATTTGCCCTTTTTTATAGAATAAGGGTGACAAACGAGCACACGGTCCATCTGATGGTAAGTGGTTGCTGTGGCCCATAGACATCTACATCTATTCTCGATTACGAATCAAAATGCAGATGCGTCATTACCCGTGAGGACTAAGATGGAATGCCTCGTTTCCAGTAAAAAGGGTCGCCGGTTCTCTACACTCACCATACGAAACACAGCAGCATTATGGTACTATTTCACGCTGGTATTCTATGAGAGCGTGGTCCTTCCCCGGTCGAGCCGGCCCGTTCGTGCTACAACTATACTACTAATATAGCTGCAGCGTAGCTCTACCACGTATAAATAACCCTTTCCGGTGGCGCGATGAGTTTCACTCCAAACTTCCTCCAGACTTTTTACCATGTAAATATAATTCTTTTTAACAACTAACTAGAGTACCGTGCAGTGGCCGTGTAAGAATATCGACTATCCCATATCGTCCCGGGGAATTCGTAAGAGACGACGGAGTGGAAAAAAATAGAAGATGGGCAGTAGCGTCTTCCTAATAAAGATTAAAAATAAAAAACAGCGGTTACCAACTCTCTTGTTAAGCGTGGCAACTGTGGCAAATAAGGGGGAATCCTATGAGGCAATCTATTGAGGAGGCCCATGTTCAGCGGTGGAATTTAATAGGCTGTAACAATAACGGTAGACAACAGCGTCACCTATCGGATCCTAGCATAGTTATGAACCATCCTCTCGACAAATCAAATGAATTGCGAGCAACTGACCTCCACGATCTTTAAGTTGCACCAACGATTTTATATATACATATATTATAATAAATAAGATAATAAGGAACAGAGTGAATGGGGCACTACACTCTATTATGAAGAATCAGAATGTGTCAAAAAAGGAACGTATGGTAATTCATAATGCTGTGTTAGTCCCTACTTTAATGTATGGCAGTGAAAGTTGAGTGTGGCAGAAGAAGCACGAAAGTAGAATAAATGCTGTAGGAATGCGGTTTTTAAGAAGTATGCTAGGGTTGAATCTAAATGACAGGGTGAGAAATTGCGTGATAAGAGATAAATGTGGTATTATGCAAGATGATGTTGTGACCAGGATTAAGAAGGGAATGCTTCGGTGGTTTGGTCATGTAGAAAGAATGAATGAGGAAAGAGTGACAAAACAAATTTATATAGCAGATGTGAACGGCAGAGTCGGGAAGGGACGCCCTAGAAGAAAGTTTATCGACCAAATTGGCCATATTTTGAAAATGGGCCACATTAGAAGTACCCCTAACCGACGAGCATGTATGCGTAGATATATGGATGTAAAGGAAGCGAAAAAGGTATGTCAGGATCGTGCCAAATGGAAGTCCGTAGTCTCTGCCTACCCCTCTGGGTGACAGGCGTGAGTGTTTATGTTATGTTTTTATATTGAGAGCTTAGAATGTTAACGTACATATGTACCTAATTGAGAGACGTCTTATAAAAAAAAAGGCCATAGCCACCTGTATCCGTTGACTTTCTACCAAGATTTCACTCTTATTAGAATTGGGTCGCCCCACACTGTGTTCGTCGTATAAACTTCAGATACTATTTATTAAATAATCTTAATTATTTAATAAATAGTATCTTACACCATAATAAGTCGTATCTGTATTATACTTACCATGTACTTCGTCTTATTGGCATTGATGTTAATACCGTATTCAACACTAACGGAAGCCACTGAATCTACTAACCTTTGAAGACCCACAAGACTATCGGCGATTAATATCGTGTCGTCTGCGTACCTAATGTTACTTAACAATTTGCCATTAATTGATATGCCGTCTGTACTGTTATCTAGTGCCTCTGAAAATATGGCTTCAGCATACAAATTAAACAGTAAGGGTGACAAAATACATCCTTGTCGTACGCCTCTTTCTATGTCAATGTATGACGATGATTTCCCGTTTACCCTTATGTTTGCACGCTGGCTCCAGTATAAGTTTTTTATGAATCGGCAGTCGTTGAAGCCGAACACCTGAGCTTATCACGTCTTTATCCCTAAATGGTCAGAGTCTTGAACGGGTCACCAAATTCAAATATCTAGGCACAATGGTTGACGAAACAGGAGATCACAGCCTCGAAATACGATGCAGAATAGAGCAGGCACGCAACGCCTTTTCGAGAATGAAGAAAGTTCTTTGTGACCGGAACCTAAGTATCTCTCTTCGAACACACATAGCGCGGTGCTATGTCTTTTCTGTACTTCTCTATGGTGTAGAAGCTTGGACGCTGACAGAAGCCATGTCTAACAAACTGGAAGCGTTTGAGATGTGGGTGTACAGACGTATGCTAAGAATTTCTTGGAGAGACCGCGTATGAAACACCACCGTGCTACAAAGAATGGGGAAGGTCACAGAGATACTTACAACCATAAAGAGGAGGAAATTGGAATATTTTGGGCACGTGATGCGTAACACCAAAAAAAATATGAACTACTTCAACTTATCATTCAGGGTAAAGTGGCAGGCAGAAGGAGGCCTGTCCGCAGAAGGATATCGTGGCTGAAGAACTTGCGCCAGTGGTTCGGGAAGAGCACAAGATCACTGTTTAGAGCAGCGGTCTCAAAAGTTGAAATCGCCCTAATGATTGCCAACCTTCGCAAGGAGACGGCACCTTAAGAAAGTATTATACTTAGATACACGTAGTAGTGCCACGTTGCAGCTATATTATAATTGTAGTGTGAATGAGTCGGCTCGACCGGGGCAGGACCACGCTCTCACAGAAAACTAGCGTAAAATGCTGCTGTGTTTCATATGGTAAGTGTAAAGAACCATACAAACCCACTACACGGTGTTGATGGGAGACTTCAACGCAAAACTAGGCACAAGAGAAAGCGGTGAGCTGAGGGTAGGGAAATTTGGAGTGGGGCAACGGAACCGAAGGGGCCAGCAGCTGGCCGACTTTATGGAGAAAGAGGGACTCTTTATGATGAACTCTTTCTTCCAGAAGCGGCCCCACAGGAAGTGGACCTGGTCGAGCCCCGACGGTTCGACAAAAAATGAGATTGACTTCATTATGACGACCAGACGCCAACTGTTCAGTGATGTCTCAGTGATCGCAAGGGTGAAAACTGGCAGCGATCACCGAATGGTTAGAGGCACACTGAACCTAAACGTTAAGTTGGAGAGGTCTCGTCTAATGAAGTCAACGCTCCGTCCCCCTCGTGCTCTAATCCAGAATCCCGAAACCTTTCAGCTCGAGTTACGTAACCGCTTCCAGTGCCTAGAAGATTGCAATGCAGTGGACGATATGAACGACAAGCTCGTGGAAACTGTCCATGCGGTCGGAGCTAAGTTCTGCAAGACCCGCCGCAGAAGAACACAAAAACTCTCCGATCACACTCTTAATCTCATGGCTGTTAGACGGGAGATGAGGCTGCAATCGTCAACAGATTTGACAGCATACAGGCAACTGAACAGACAGATCTCCAAGTGCATGCGGCGAGACTTACGCAACTTTAATACTTCTCGTATTAAAGAAGCGATCGAGCGGAACCAGGGCTCCAAAGTCTTTGCCAGAGATCTGTCTGCCAGAAGGAGCCAACTGTCAAAGCTGAAGACTGAGTGTGGCAACATCGTTTCCGGGACACCTGAGATTTTGAGTGAGATTGAGAGGTTCTATGGGCAGCTGTACACATCATCGTTGGAGCCACACGCAAGTGTGAGTAACGATCCAAGAGCAAGTCTTATCCGACACTATTCCGATGATATCCCGGACGTCAGTCTAAGCGAGATTAGAATGGCTCTCCAGCACCTTAAAAACGGCAGGGCCCCAGGCGAGGATGGAATTACAGCGGAGCTTCTGAAAGCGGGTGGAACACCGGTACTTGTAGTCCTTCAGAAGCTCTTCAATTCCGTCCTCCATGGTGGCACTACTCCAGAGGCGTGGAGCAGAAGTGCGGTGGTCTTGTTCTTTAAGAAAGGCGACAACGCTCTCTTAAAGAACTACAGACCGATTTCCCTTCTGAGCCGCGTCTACGTGCTGTTTTCGAGAGTCATTACGAATCGTCTCGCACGCAGACTTGACGACTTCCAGCCTCCCGAACAAGCCGGTTTCCGAAAAGGCTTCAGTACCACAGACCACATACATACCCTGCGGCAGATTGTACAGAAGACTGAAGAGTACAATCTGCCACTTTGCCTGGCGTATGTGGACTATGAGAAAGCCTTTGATTCCGTCGAAATTTGGGCGGTGCTACAGTCCCTTCAGCGGTGCCAAGTTGACTGTCGGTATATCGAAGTGCTGAAGTGTTTGTACAGTAGGGCTACGATGGCTATCCGAGTACAGAACCAGAGCTCGAAACCTATCCAACTGCAGAGAGGTGTAAGACAGGGTGACGTTATATCCCCGAAACTCTTCACCGCTGCATTGGAAGACGTTTTCAAGCTACTGGACTGGAAAGGATACGGTATTGACATCAATGGCGAGTACATCACTCACCTTCGATTTGCCGACGATATAGTCCTTATGGCAGAATCGCTGGAGGACTTAAGCACTATGCTCAATGACCTCAATAGTGCCTCCCAACGGATAGGTCTTAAGATGAACATGGACAAAACAAAGATCATGTTCAATGTCCATGTCACACCTATGCCGGTAGTTGTTGGGAGCACTATGCTCGAAGTTGTTGACGAGTACGTTTACCTGGGACAAATAGTCCGACTAGGTAAGTCCAACTTCGACCGAGAGGTCAATCGACGGATTCAACTCGGCTGGGCAGCGTTCGGGAAATTACGACATATCTTTTCGTCAGGTATACCTCAATCTCTAAAAACTAGATTGTACAACCAGTGCGTGTTGCCAGTGATGACTTATGGATCTGAGACGTGGTCCTTCACTGCTGGCCGTATGAGGACGCTTAAGGTCGCTCAGCGAGCTATGGAGAGGGCTATGCTCGGAGTTTCTCTGCGTGATAGACTCAGAAATGAGGATATCCGCAGTAAAACCAGAGTGACCGACATAGCCCAACGGATTAGTAAGCTGAAGTGGCAATGGGCCGGCCATATAGCTCGAAGAACCGATAACCGATGGGGAAGAAAGGTTCTCGAGTGGCAGCCTCGTACCGGTAGGCGTAGTGTAGGGCGACCCCCCACTAGATGGAGTGACGACCTGGTAAGACATGCAGGAAGTCGATGGATGCAGGTGGCTCAGGACCGTGCTTTGTGGCATTACTTGGGGGAGGCCTATGTTCAGCAGTGGACTTGTGAAAGGCTGTAATGATAATGAATGATAAAGAACCAGAGACCCATTTTACTGAAATCGAGGCATTCCATCTTAGTCCTCAGGGATGAAAACGCACCTGTATTTCGATTGTTAATTGAGGATAGATGTAGATGTTTATGGGCCACAGCATCCACTTACCATCAGATACGGTCCGTGTTTTTTCTATAGCACTGTGTGACAAAAATAGCTCGTTTGTCACATAATGCTGTAGAAAAAAAGTTTTACAGTTTGGACCGCAAAACAGAAAAAATATTTTAGACAGAATTTGACAACGATTGAATGTAAGTATTTATGCAATATGTTTATATATCTTTCCTTCTAAATTCTCCCTCATTCTTTGATTCCTCCTTCACGCCGTTTTACGATCACTAGTCTGTCAATTAAGTAATTTCCGGCATGTGTAATAATTTACCTTTATATTTTATATTATAGCTAATATTATTTTTAGTGCACTCTACCCATTAATTAACCTATTACTTATTTTTATTTCCTATTTAGGTTGTCTGGAAGAAATTGCTGCATAGTTTTAATAGGCTTTAGGCTTACCGAAATCTAGTCCCTGTGAATAATGTGATAATTTTAGTTGTGATAAAAAATGTACTCGAAACTTTATTGATATGATAGATAATTATATTATTAATACTTTACAATGTCCTGATGTAATTAATGTAAATGGAATGTCCTGCGGTAGTTGTAAATCTATGAATTGTAAATTAAATGTGTCTGATGCTTCTAAAGGTCGCCGAAATTGTAAGAGGCAGGTCACTGGCTGGAACTACCATGTGCGAGAATTACACGCAAAAGCACGATTATATTTTAAAGAATGGATAAATGCTGGAAAACCGTTTAACAGAAAAAATTACGAAGATATGACAACAACGCGTAGGGGTTTTAAAAAGAAATTAAAATGGTACCATAATAATCGAGAAATGATAAGAATGAACATACTTGCCACTCATAGAGCAAATAAACATTTTGCAAATTTTTGGAAAGCGACAACATACGTAGTAGCTTGCCAGTTAGCGTGAATGAGATTAATGACAAAAATTAAAGATTAATGACAAAAGTTTTGTCCTTGTGTGCTAGTGAAATCATAAAAGTAGTTCATAATATGAAGCGAGAAAAGTCTTCGGGCCACGATGGCTTGAGTGTTGAGCACCTTCTATATGCCAGTGATAAACTATTTGATTCTCTAGCATTACTTTTTAACCTATGTATTAAACATGTACATAATATCTGCCTGATAAAATGTTACAGACGATTGTTGTGCCAGTCGTTAAGAACAAAACCGGTGACCTCTCTAATATCTCCAATTACCGCCATATCCCTCTGGGCACGATAGTTGGTAAAGTGCTTCAAAGACTTCTACAGCCCGAACTTTTGAAAAATATCAGGATAAGTGATGCTCAGTTTGGTTTTCATGCCGGTGTTTCTGCCGACTCTGCAATAAGCACGTTGTAAACGATTATAAAAGACGTAGTACATCTGTTTACACCTGCTTTCTGGACTTGAGTCGTGCATTTGACCCTGTTAATTATATAATATATTATGGATGAAAATGCATGACTCTAATGTACCTGGCACTGTTCTGGGTTTGCTGAGATACTGGTACGAGAACCAGACAAATATAGTTAGGTGGGACGACACAACCTCTAGTGGCCATATAGAATGAGGGATACGTCAGGGAGGGCTGACCTCTCCGGACTTTTTCAATCTTTATGTTAACGGCTTGATCTAGGAGCTTAGTAGTACCAAAATTGGATGTCACATTAATGGTGTAGCGTTTAACAACCTTAGCTATGCAGATGATATGGTGCTCCTTAGCCCATCGATCAACGGTCTTAGAAAGCTTATATTCATCTGCGAAATTTATGCTCGTCAGCAAGGATTAAAATATAATGAGTGAGACTGAAATGCTAGTCTTTCGTGCTGGAAAGGGTCCGAGGAGAGTACCGCCAGTAAGCATAAATGGTATGCAGGTTCGGATTGTGAAGAATTTCAGGTACTTCTCATCACCATATGTTGTCGGAGAACTTGAGTGACAACTTGGATATTGAGCGTGAAAGTAGAGCTCCAGCTATACGTTGTAACATGCTGGCGCGTCGCTTTGCCTCGTGGTCTAAGGATGTTAAGATTAATTTATTTAACCCCTCAAAATTTGACGGATTAGCGCCGCGGTCGAATTCGACCGCGCACATCCAAAGCACTTTAAACCATTAAAACTTATATTAAGAGACTACTTTTCTATGAAGAAGTTTGACATTATAGAATCAATATGAAATTTTCTATCATCTAGTGCTAGTTATATAATCTACGTTAATTTAGTACGCCATTTTCGCGTGAATGTTTTTGTGTTGATTTTTGGATTTTTCTAGTGTTTTATTAGTGTTTTAGTATAGTATTTTACAATAATATTGTAATGAAAATTTTTGTGTGAATATTACTTATCTTTTTACGTAAATAATTTCGAGTAATATATATTGAAATAATTGTGACTTTCACGCTGCCGACATTCGCTTGGTATGTTTTGTTTTTGTTATCAAAATACAACAGTCTTTTTGTAATGAAGTAAAACCTGACTTTTATATACAGAATTTTATATAGATTTTATAATGCCAGACTTCTTCATAGAAAAGTAGTCTCTAAATATAACTTTTAATGGTTTTAAGTGCTGCGGGTGAGTGCGGTTGCACGCGACCGCTCGGGATTTGCCGTGCACATGCGACTGCATCGGAGTTTTATGGGGATCGAAGGGTTAAAACCTATTGTATCAGCTTTTACACCAGACAAATTTGGATAAATTACACCAAAAATCATATAAAATCCTCAGAGTACAGTATAATGATGCTTTTCGTATTTTTTTGAAACATCCACGGTACTGCAGTGCATCCACAATGTTCGCAGGGGCTGCTGTCGCAGATTTTTACGTAGTGTTACGTTGTAGAACGGCCAGTTTCTGGGAAACTGTACGTAACTCAACAAACGAATTAGTTAAGGTCGTTGCTCAGGTGTCTCCTGACAATATATTTTATAAACACTGGCACAGGATGCATCGGATGGTATGAACAATTATTTAAAGTACTATATTTTAACTCTTAATAGAGTTTCATTTGTAATTTTGGATGTGTATAATATTTTAACTTCTAATTCATTGTATTAGATGCAAAATATATTTGGCATAAGTGGGTTGATACCTCAATAAATAAACTCATTATTATTTTTATTATTATTTAAGACCGCCTGTTGATTTTCTCTTTGTTTGTTTCTTGTTATGTTATTTGTTTTCTTAGTGTACAATAAAGGGACAAGAAAACACAAAGTTCCTTACTTTGTATCTTGAAACCTTGGAGCTTAATTTATCTGTGGTCAAATGTTCACTACTATGATGGAATTCAAATCTAGAACCCGTGACTAAATGGACAGACGAGCTGAACAATTTGCTTGTCGTAGTCTGGATACACAATACACTGTCAACGAAAAGGCGATCTCATTTAAGAAGAATTCATGAATTAGAATCCATTTTGATGTCAATTTACACCTTGTGAACAATCTCTAAACACGATGTAGCCATTATTGATCGACTCCTCAGAAATCTGCGTAAATGTTATATCGATAACAAATTATTTGTGTAAACCATTGCTCGTTTTTCGTGAACAAGTCAGTTAAGTGTACTGTTAAAATGACCAATAGATATCACTTCTCTCGGTGCCGAATTAAAAACGTACATTTTATAAAGAAGAATCTCAAATCTTTTGTAAACCTCAATTCATAATGTGACAAGCGTCGATGACAGATGACCGTCCCTAAATATGAGACACGAAAAGATTTTTCAGTGTAAAATGAACCTTATTTATAAGGAATTTGCACTATTACTATTTGTATGTAAAGTGATGAAATATTTGTTTAATTTGAAAAGGGTTCGAAAAGCAACCTAAATACGGAGGCGCTAAAAGGTGGTCCCTTGAACATAATTATTTATTTAAAGACGTTAAATGAAATGTTGACTTTACCATAAATACGTTTCAGCGTAAAATATTACGATCTTGTTTTCAGACTGACGTGTGAAAATTCGCATTGAATATATTTCTATCTAATACATGTACATTTTAGAAACTAAAGGAATAACTGTAGAGTGATTTGGCGGGAATTTTATGCAGGGAATTATCATCATTATTATTACAGACCATCATAGTCTATTTCTGAACAAATTAAGATGCCGCCTAAGATACCGTCGTCATCGAATAACTGTAGGGCTTACCTATCAAAATATACAAAAACTGAAGAATTTTGTTACCTGTACAAAACATAATCTCCAAATATTGGACCGTGGTGAAAACATTAACCATAATCCAAAGAGTCCAAAATCAAGCAAAAAAAAAACCTGAACATTTGAATGTTTAATCTGTTTTTCTCTAAATTATTGGGAATTTTCAAAATGTTTAAAGCTACTCTATACAGTTTTTATTATAATTCCAAGCGATTCGTAAAGCTCAAATGTTTGTATCATAATAAATTAAATTGAAATTAATATTTAAAAACTTAACTCGAGAATATGCCAAATAATTACAAGCAATAAATAAATAAAAAAACAGTTCCCGTAAAAAAGAGTTCACAACCCAGACATGTACGGATAAAAGGCTTTTGGAGGCATTCATGAATACTGATTGAGCCACATCAGTCGGCAAGTTTATCATCTATCTATCACTCCCGGGGTTTGAATACTGACACTAAATAATCACAAGTACATCGGTCACACTTAATTACGTGGACCCATATTGTTGTTTGTAGGGCTACCATACTTAATTTCACTTTTAAAATACAGGATTGAAGAGAAGTGCTTTAAGTAAGCTTCTTCTTCTTCTAAGCTTTAGTAGTCAAAAAGTAGAGTGTGGACTGCGAACTCATAGAGCTCAGATAGATGGGTTTAAATCTACCGTTCCACATTGCTGTCGTGAACCACTTCCAACACAAGTATTTTAAGCTTACCTAAAGTGCTTAACGGTAATATTAGTAATGTTTATTTAATAAAAAATCAACTCATTGCTTTTAAAATATGGTATTTGACACTGAATTTCTTTAATAATCTAGTGATAATTGATTAATATAAAACCAGTTGCCATAAAAATATATAGCTGGCTTTGATAATTCCTCTCTTGATGCATAAGACCTCAAAATTCCATACCCCAAATTTGCTCTTTGGTTTAGTGATTACTTTCATACCATTTCGTAATTATTAAGACCACAAATCATAATGTGACAATTTTTGAGATTATTATTTTATAATTATTTTTATATTATAGCATCGTCTTAAAAAATTTAAAAAAAGGATCAAACAAGTTCGAGTACGATTGTCGCGAGCACGGCGTTGAAAGAAAACATCCTGAGCAAACCTGCATGTTAGAGAAGGTAAAAAAGATCCCTTCAGAGGTATCTCACGCGAATTATAGATGATTTTTTTTCTCACACAATTTATCTGTCTACAAAAGAGAACGAGTTCCATAATCTAGACTGCGATGTAACTGGTAACTGAAAACAACGTTTATTATGACATTTTTCAACTCGACAGCTAATTATGTTAAAAACCGATATTTTATAAAAATCCCACCCAAAATGATGGTCGCCCTACACCACATAACATCTGCGGCACTACAATACAAATGATTAGCCATGTCGGATGCGACTGTACCACCGTAGTCGCCGGTCGCCTGTCACCACGTCGCGCTTGCTCTCATGTCGTCTGTCGACGGTTTCGTCGTCGAGAGAAGGGGACTGATGACAATCGATGTGATAACGCCATTATTGTATGAGAGATGCAAGTACGTAGTTATTTCTTTTGAATAAACATATATATAATATACTACATTTACTTGCTATTTCCTGATGTACATCGAAAATTACAAAATTAAATACGTCTTAATAAAATTAGTAATGAATAATAGAAATATCACCCCAAAGGCACAAGGCACAAGTGATTCGAACCCCGGTCTTAAAGAGGCCCCGAATTGAAATAATACTAGTTTTTACGGAATTTATCGCGTATATTTAACTTTTTAATACCCGACGTTTCGAACGCTTTACAGCACTCATGGTCACGAGCGGGACTGAGATGTTCAACGTCCATATGTCATAGTTAACCGCGGTTACCATAGATTAAAATTTAACTTTTGTTCCGATCTATGCAGTATGAACTTATGGTATCTTGAAGTCTTGCAGTTGTATGCTAGGGTTGGGATTTAATTTTATTTATTATAGGATCCCAAGCAGATGGTAGCACCCAGCCATCTTCTCTATTGAAATTAGGATGTTTTTTGATTTCAATAGCCTCGCGAATCATCCTTGGAAGGAATCGGTGTTCTTTAGCAAGGATTTGCGGTCTATCAAATCTGATGTAGTGACGGGGGCGATCCTGTACGTGTTCACAGACTGCAGACTTCCCGGAGCGTCGATTCTTCACATCAGCTATATGTTCTTTAACGCGGGTTTTTATTGATCTTTTAGTTTGTCCTATGTAGGAGAGACCACATTCACAATCAAGCTTGTACACTCCTGCATCTTGCAGAGGGACATTACACTTGACTGATGGTAAAAACTGACCAATCTTCTTCAGGGGCTTGAAGTATGTTTTGATGGAAGCGCGCTTCAAGATGTAGCCAATCTTGTCAGTGACTCCTCTAACATATGGCAGTACAGCAGGTACACGCTCGACTGTGGCCGGCTTCACTCGTTCACTGTGACGTAGGCGCGGGACTCGAAGCTTGTTGTCATGCAAAACTTGCTTTACATGGTGGAGCTCTGCAGCCAGGTGTTTACTGTCACAGATCCCTCGTGCTCTCTGAAACAAAGATTTACCCATGGTAGCTAACTGTGAAGGATGGTGGTGAGAATCACCGTTTAAATATCCATCTGTATGGGTCTTTTTTCTATACACAGTATGGCTCAAGGTGTTATCAGGATTCCGAATTACTAACACATCTAGAAAAGCTAAGGAATTGTTTGCCTCTAACTCCATTGTGAACTGAATTTTAGAATTTATAGAGTTAAGATGGTCTAAAAATGCAGTTACTTTATCTAAAGGTAGAATTGTGAAAGTGTCGTCTACGTACCGCTTGTAGAATCTTGGATTTATGGGAGAACTAAGCAGGGCTTTCTCCTCAAAGTCTTCCATGAATATGTCGGCGACAATGGGAGATACAGGTGAGCCCATCGCCACACCATCTACTTGCTTGTAGAACTCCTCCTTCCACAATAGGTAGCCAGATGTAAGGCAGTGTCTGAGTAATACTGCATATTCTACGGGCATGTTGTTTTCTTCCAGCCTTCTACTCACAATTGAGATGCAGTCTTCAACAGGTAAGCATGTAAACAATGACTGCACATCAAAACTGACCATAGTTTCATTGTCTGCCAGATGTAGGTCTTTAATCTCGCTGACAAAATGGTACGAATCCTTTATGTGTGCTCTTGTATGTCCCCTGAGCGGTGAGAGTATTTTCGCTAAGTGTTGAGCCAATCTGTGAGTTGGTGAATCGATTTGGCTCACTATGGGACGTAGTGGAGCATTGGGCTTGTATATTTTTGGTAACTCATACAATTTTGGTGATTTGGCGCACGTAGGTATTATCCATTTTACGTCCAGATTTAATTTTTCAGAGTGTTTCTTTATAAGATCACTAGTTGTTTTTAGTGTGCTATTTGTTGGGTCGTTTTTAACCTTTTTATAAGTACTTACATCCGACAAAAGTTCTTGTATTTTAGAATTATAATCTGACGTATCCATGACTACCGTGGCGTTTCCCTTATCTGCGCGGAGAATCGTCAGTTCTGGTTTATTGCGTAGGTTCTTTAAAGCTATAAATTCGTCTTTGGGAAGATTCGGTTTAGGCACTGAACATCGACGTAACATAGACGAAATGTCTTGACGTATCGCCTCCAAATCTTCTTTCCGCATATTGTTTTTAAATAAATAGTCCTCGACACTACAGATAATTTCTTCGTACGGTAATTTGCGAGGTGTAATTGCAAAGTTCGGGCCTTTGGATAAAACCCTAATTGTTGCATCATCCAGTGTTTGTTTTGACAGATTATAGAGCGCGATTAATCTATGATCTGTGTTTGTCAATGGTTGCTTTCGGTTCTGTCATTGATTCAGATGTTTGATATTTGACTTGTTCGTTAATTTTTGATATTTTTCTATATGTTTCTTTTTGCATTCGTTATATTTACTAATTTCGCGTTTATTTAATGTTTCCATGCAAAAATTATAGTCAAACGTCGTTAAAACTTTCTTTAATTCACTGGATGATGTGTCTATGGATGTGTTTATGTCATATAGATCGGAGCGTTTTTGTTGGATTACCGTCTGTAACAACTTTTTACTCGCCTGATTTTAGCGCTTCCTCGAATGTCCTTTTTGGTTGATATTTTGACACACGTAGGAATGAGATTATGGTCTCGGCATCTCTTCAAGAAATTTAAGGCTGTTAGATATCTTGCGCGCTTGGTCTTTAGATCTTCTAATCGGCGTATTTTATTTGCAATTACCAGTCCGTACTGGTTTACATAATGATTTCTTATATTTACGCGAACATCTCAGTCCCGCCCGTGACCATTAGTGCTGTAAAGCGTTCGAAACGTCGGGTATTAAAAAGTTAAATATACGCGATAAATTCCGTAAAAACTAGTATTATTTCAATGTGTAGTGTTCGCGTAAATGTAAGAAATCATTAGGCCCCGAATTGTTGAACGGATGTATAGATATATTATGCTATTAATTAAGTTAATTTAAAATACATTTCGTTTACGTATACCGTGTATATACTAAGCTAATATAACTAATGATCTGTAAATAAAAGTATATTTAAGTATTTTCATTTATGTACCTGACCTGCTAAAAATCACTGGGACCTCTGCCTGATTTGAGACTTCCCTGCCATCAGTACACCGGTATATATTATATATAGTATATATTATAAGTCGCGATATCTTGTGGAGTTTAAAGAAGCCACGTGCTTTTTTGTTTACTTTACCAATTTGTTAGGACTTTCCAATTTTTTATAGGAGGAAGGGCAAACGACCATACGGCTCACCTGATGGTAATTACCGCCGTCCATGAACAACTGCAACACCAGGGGAATATTGCAGGTGCGTTGCCGGCCTTTTAGAAGAGAGACAGCTCTTTTCTTGAAGGTCCCCAAATCGTATCGGTACGGAAAAATCGCGGGTGGTAAACTATTCCACAGAGAGGTGGTATGCGGAAGAAAACTCGTGAAACGTACAGTGGTGGAACGCCAAGCATCCTGATGGCAAAGATGGTATCGGGATGTTTGTCACGAATTTGGCGGCTGGGATTAATCCGAACAATTCCTCAGAATGCTCTGGTAGATGCGGAACAAAATGCAAAGGGATGCAACATCTCTTCGCAGCGTCTATTAATCGAGCCGATCGGAAAGGACTCAGTTGTCAACTATTTGAACGACCATGTGCTGGATGCGGTCAAGTAGAAGGAACTGGCAGTGGGGAGCCCCAGCCCATAGGTGCTGCGCCTTGTACAGTTGTAGGCGAGGTGCTGGCATGAAATAGTCCTTCGATCTTCCGAGCACGCCAAGATTTTTAGAGGCTAATTTGGCTTTCTCTTTCAAATGACCATGAAACTGCACGTCATTCGTTATGCCGCTGCCGAGGATTCCGATACCGGCTGAGGCAACAAGGGGAGTGGCTTGAAACTGAGGAGATATGAGAAAGGGTTCTCTTTGGCGGTAAACGCGCGAACTTGTGTCTTCTGAGGATTAAACTGGACTAGATTTAGTAGCCCCCAATCCTAGACTTTATCCAACAAATTTTCGAGTTCAGGCACAAGTTTGTTTCGATACTCGGCGATGTTTTCCCGAGAAATATTGGCACGGCCGGAGTATAAAGCGTCACCAGTGCTGTCATCTGCACAGCAACGAATGTTACCGGCTTACAACATATCATTGATATGCCGAAGAAACAGCGTTGGTGATAGCACGCAGCCTTGTGGAGAACCACCATTAACGAGTTGTAATCGGAGCATGCACCGTTTATAACAACCTTAATGCTCCGATCTGCAAGAAAACTGGTGATCCAATTGCACAATTTCTCGGGAAGCCCATAGAAAGGGAGCTTTGTGATAAACCCGAGCAAAGGCCTTCGCAAATTCTAAACTAACGGTCAATGCCCCCTCAGACTCTACTGCCTCCGCCCATCTATTAGTCAGGTAGACCAGAAGATCACCAGCTGATCGACCTCGACAAAAACCGTATTGGCGGTCACTAATCAGCTGGTGATCCTCAAGTTATCGCATGAGCTGGCAGTTTAAGATGGATTGTATTATTTTGGACATAGAGAATATAGTCTTTGATTTTGGAGAACAAAGGGGTGTTGACAATAGGCCTGTAGTTAAACGGGTCTGAGCATTCGCTTTTAGAGATCGGGTGGACGAAAGCCGTCTTCCATGATTTTGGCACTACACCTACCGCCTAGGGAGTAGGAGCTACGGAAAAGACACGTTAGAACCGGTGCCAATTCTGGAGCACACGTGCTCAGCACAATTGGGGGGATTCCGTCAGGTCCACTCGACTTGTGAATGTCCAGGGAGAGGAGTGCTTTGCAAACCGTGCGATGTATGAACCGCACGTCTGGCATGGAGCACTCACATTGTGGAATGGTCGGTGGTGTGATCCCCCCGTCATCGGGAGTAGAGTTGGACGCAAAGAAAAAGCTTAGAAGATAGAGCCTATCTTCTTTGCGGCATTGGCCAGTGAGTCGTCATCCCTGTGCAGATATGGAACAGATGGCAGACAGAAGTTCCCTTGAACAGCCTTGGCGAGAAACCAGAATGCACGGGTTCCAGATGTAAGGCGAACTAGTTTCTCGCCAATTCTGCCTATATGTTCTGACTTTGCCTTAGCAATGACTCTTTGAAGGACTTGGAGGCAGAATCATACTTTTTTTAAGGGCGCTGGTGTCTAAATCCCAGGACGTTGATGCGTCAGCCCAGACCCGTTAGCATTGCTTATAGCATGATGCTATTTTACAGGAGCGACTAAACTTGCAGCGTGAGTAGCACCGCACTCCGGACTAGACAATGCTCCGAGGAGCTAAGAGGGGCGTTGACGGAGATGAGACAAGAGAGAGATCAGCAGAAGGTCCAACAGGGAAGGTACATAATCCTCCATATTTGGAATCCGCGTAGGTGAAGTAACCAGTTGTGTGAGACCATATGCCAAGGCAAAATCATGAACAGATCTCCCCGCATGATCGGAGACGGATAGCGGCTAGTTTATATACGGCAATAGACGGAAACTCACAAATAGAAATATAAATTGCCTATTACGATTAGGTACTCTTTGCATAATTTAAAAATAAATATGTGTACGTATCATTGAAGTGGAATGAAAGACATTTCAAAATGGCGACACTAAAGCCTTCCAAGGCAGTAGTTTAAGTCGATTTAGTTGGAATTGCTTTACATTACCTGAGCGATTGTTTGAATTGTGAACGGTGATAGTTTACGGTTGCACTTTGTACTCACTTGATGACCGCTTTGCAGCATTATACTGTCGTGAATGATATAGGAATGGCCTTTCAATAATAATGCACGATATTACGTATATGTATAGGTACTTATAATTTTTTGTCTATAAATAGAATCAGAGGTTACCTACTTTGCGGAAATACTTTATATAAAAGATGTTAGAAATTATTTCTAAAACATTTATTGACCGAGCCTAAAAAGCCAAAAACACAAGAAGGTTCATATTCGATAAATTCTAAATAGGTAATAGTAAACTTATCAAATACGATTTAAATAAGGAAGAGTTAAGCATATTTTTTTTAAATCCTCAACAGTTCAATGTAGTCTACATTCTAGCATTCTACTATCGTAGAATCTGCTGTAATCATTGATTAATTTTAAAACAAAAAGGGTTGTACGGTATTTAGCTGCAATAAGCGGACCACGTAAAACACGTCTATCTGACGCACTATTACGTTGTTACGGTTGGCGTTCCTGGTTAAATAAATCCCAAATAATGTTACAGAGGAAGAAATTTAAAAAATAATATATATTTATCGGACTCGGAATATGTTTACGAAATTTTATTTATTTTATATTTATTGCATAACTAATATTTTAACTATCGAACAACTGCCTCCCTGTTCGGTCATACTATTCAAGCAAATCTTTCGCCAAGTCCAAAATCATCAAGAAATGTTATGACAACTATCTCAGATCGGTGCTACCCTACCCTATACTTAAGTTGCAATCTATTTGGTCTAAATCATTAACGTGGGCCCCACTGCCGCATTATGATGCATGTCTGCGCTTTCGACCATTAAAGCTCTCTAGCAACCGAACGTACGGAAAAGCTCACCTCTCGTTGCGGTTGTCGCATTCAGTACATGTTAATTTAAAATATTTGCACTGTAAATTTAAAAAAAAAAGAAATCAGTTTCTCAGATAGTGATTACAATATTCTATACTTGGGAATGTCTGATTTTATTCAGACTAACTACATCTAATTTAGTATCAAAACAAGAAAAGCTCGGAAGGAAACCTTATTTTTATTTATCTCACTCTGGCGGGCGAAACTTGCTTTGCTGCGTAGCAAAGGACACATTAATTATTTTCATATATCACAGCTAACGACTTTTCTTCACAGTAACAATTTCTGATTCATAAAATTACGCACACTAAAACAATGTAATTGTGCACTTAAACTACACGTTAGACCAACTCACTAGAAAAAGGAAAATGAAGTCAACGCTCCGTCCCCCTCGTGCTCTAATCCAGAATCTCGAAAACCTTTCAGCTCGAGTTACAAAACCGCTTTCAGTGCCTAGAGGATTGCAATGCAGTGGACGATATGAATGACAAGCTCGTGGAAACTGTCCATGCAGTCGGAAGACCCGCCTTAGAAGAACACAAAAACTTTCCGATCACACTCTTAATCTCATGGCTGTTAGACGGGAGATGAGGCTGCAATCGTCAACAGATTTGACAGCATACAGGCAACTGAACAGACAGATCTACAAATGCATGCGGCGAGACTTACGCAACTTTAATACTGCTCGTATTAAAGAAGCGATCGAGCGGAACCAGGGCTCCAAAGTCTTTGCCAGAGATGTCCGCCAGAAAGAGCCAACTGTCAAAGCTGAAGACTGAGTGTGGCAACATCGTTTCCGGGACATCTGAGATTCTGAGTGAGATTGAGAGGTTCTATGGGCAGCTGCACACATCATCGTTGAAGCCACACGCAATCCGACACTATTTCGATGATATCCCGGACGTCAGTCTGAGCGAGATTAGAATGGCTCTCCACCACCTTAAAAACGGCAAGGCCCCGGGCGAGGATGGAATTACAGCGGAGCTTCTGAAAGCGGGTGGAACACCGGTACTTGAAGTCCTTCAGAAGCTCTTCAATTCCGTCATCCATGGTGGCACTACTCCGGAGGCGTGGAGCAGAAGCGCGGTGGTCTTTTTCTTTAAGAAAGGCGACAACTTTCTCTTGAAGAACTACAGACCGATTTCCCTTCTGAGCCGCGTCTACGTGCTGTTTTCGAGAGTCATTACGAATAGTCTCGCACGCAGACTCGACGACTTCCAGCCTCCCGAACAAGCCGGTTTCCGAAAAGGCTTCAATACCATAGACCACATACATACCCTGCGGCAGATTGTACAGAAGACCGAAGAATACAATCTGCCACTTTGCCTGGCATATGTGGACTATGAGAAAGCCTTTGAATCCGTCGAAATTTGGGCGGTGCTACAGTCCCTTCAGCGGTGCCAAGTTGACTGTCGATATATCGAAGTGCTGAAGTGTTTGTACAGTAGGGCTACCATGGCTATCCGAGTACAGAACCGGAGTTCGAAACCTATCCAACTGCAGAGAGGTGTAAGACAGGGTGATGTTATTCACCGCTGCGTTGGATGACGTTTTGAAGCTACTGGACTGGAAAGGATACGGTATTAACATCAATGGCGAGTACATCACTCACCTTCGATTTGCCGACGATATAGTCCTTATGGCAGAATCGCTGGAAGACTTTGGCACTACGCTCAATGACATCAATGGTGTCTTCCAACGGATAGGTCTTAAGATGAACATGGACAAAACAAAGATCATGTTTAATGTCCATGTCACACCTATGCCGGTAGTTTTTGGGAGCACTATGCTCGAAGTTGTTGACGAGTACGTTTATCTGGGACAAATAGTCCGACTAGGTAAGTCCAACTTCGACCGAGAAGTCAATCTACGGATTCAACTCGGCTGGGCAGTGTTCGGGAAATTACGACACATCTTCTCGTCAGGTATACCTCAATCTCTGAAAACTAAAGTGTATAACCAGTGCGTGTTGCCAGTGATGACTTACGGATCTGAGACGTGGTCCTTTACTGCTGGCCGTATGAGGACGCTCAAGGTCGCTCAGCGAGCTATGGAGAGGGCTATGCTCGGAGTTTCTCTGCGTGATAGACTCAGAAATGAGGATATCCGCGGTAAAACCAGGTTCTCGAGTGGCAGCCTCGTACCGGTAGGCGTAGTGTAGGGCGACCCCCCCACTAGATGGAGTGACGACCTGGTAAGACATGCAGGAAGTCGATGGATGCAGGTGGCTCATGACCGTGCTTTGTGGCATTACTTGAGGGAGGCCTATGTTCAGCAGTGGACTTGTGAAGGGCTGTAATGATGATGATGATGATGAGGAAAACAACTTAACCCAATTGTGAAGACTGTGGAGTTATAGAAAACCTTAGCAATTTATTGATGGAATGTGTTCGATATGAGTCTGTTTGAAGTAATAAGGGTCTTGAATTTTAACAGAATTGACGTAGGTACATAATACATATCATTATAGTTTATGGCGACGATGCGAAAATTGTGTTTGAATCCATGGCCCACGTATTATAGTGTTATAGGAGTTAGTGACGTAGGTTAGGTTATGATGGGACTTGCATACGCTAAGGGGTAAAAGTCCTTTAAATGTTTATAGAATAAAAAAGACCAACTCAGTAACATAAGATAAAAATGCTATAACATAATTTATTTAATTGCAACTACCATAAATTCTCACTCCTTTAATATACACCCAAGGTTGACTGGTAAATAAAGTCAATAGTCATTAAGTCAACATCATAGGAGGGATTCTTCCATATTTGCCACTTGGCATGCGGTTATTCAATATTTTGACTTGTTATCTGAAAGATGCTGATGCTCATCACCCGTTTCCCTCAGTTATCTTTTATGACACTTACGGGAAGATATAGGGCAGTGGATATTCTTACAAGCCACTATACGGTTTATAATATTAGGTATGCGATCCCACGTACTATTTATGTGGTAGACCTATTTTCAGCTATGGTCTTTCATAGGTTGAAATGGATATATGAATGGATTAAGTTCGCCCTTTGTAATGTTTATTTCAATAAAACTTACAATAAATAAATAAATAAATAACAAAATAAAAATATTTAGATATCTTTAATTGAAATAGCAGCAACGAGAGCTCTTCTGTTGACGATGGTCATAATTTCGGGTGCGGTCATTATAACACGTCTCAATTTAGTTTTAACACATAAATTGTAATAAGTAGAGGCGGCGGATGCGGGTGGCCTTTAGGATTATCATCGCATTAGTGGCATACGTGATAGGTGGTAGAATTCACCGAAAGTGCATTAATTTTCTATAGTGATTATTTTTTTTCTTTACAGAAGCTAATACTACAAAAATATTGTCATTTCTATAATCTTTTACCGTCTCATTGTTATTTATGTCAAGATTATTTCGATATTATCATTTCATCTTTTTTCTAATTATGAACAATTTAATAGCTGCTTATGTGTTCTATGTCTCAAATTGTTTTTAATTGGTGGGTAAAGTAACAAACATGCTAATAAATTTATTCTCGTTACGAGCATGAAATGTAGTTTGAAAACTTCAGTTATCAAGTTGATTTTCTGTTATACAACAGACAAATAATTTTCTGCCTGAATGAACGAATCGTTGTATAAAATAACTTTATCAACCAATCATTTTATGAAATAACTTTGATAATCTCATGTATACATCCATTACTAAGGGAAGGCGTTGGAAGCGAGTAGTGAAAAATTTTGTGAAATTAAAAACAAATATCTTTTTTTTATTTTGATCTAAGGGCGGAAATAAATATCCCGTGGGCGTACTACGTCATTTGCACAGACGCGTTATATTACGGGATCGCTCCAATTTACGAATCGGTCATTACCACACGTCTCTATTTGTGTTCGACACGTAACACAATGTGTGGCCATTAGGTAATCGGTTGCCATTATTTTACGTCAACTTTTTTATTAAGCTCATTTTTTTTTTTAACATTATTACTTTTTACCAAAAAACTAATAGCCAGCCAGTTCGATTTTGTAATGCTATCCTCGGAAAGGAGAAAGAGGTTCTTTAGAGTAGTGTTTTTTTATACAGCCAGTTCGATTTTATAATGCTATCCTCGGAAAGGAGAAAGAGGTTCTTTAGAGTAGTGTTTTTTTATATAGAATAAAGATGACAAACGAGCACACAGTCCTCCTGATGGTAATTTGATGCTGTAGCCCATAGACATCTACATTTATTCTCGACTAAAAATCAAAACGTAGATGCGTTATCAGCCCTGAGGACTAAGATGGAATGCCTCGTTTCCAGTAAAAAAGGATCTCCGGATCTCTACACTCACCATACGTAACACAGCAGTATTAAGCTGCTATTTTACGCTGGTATTCTGGGAGAGTGTGGTCCTTCCCCGGTCGAGCCTACCCATTCGTGCTACAACCGTAATATAGCTACAGCGTGGCTCTACCGCGTAAGTGTCTTGGACCAAACATAAATTACCAAATAAAAACATTACTGAACAATAATAAATAATTATAGAAAACACCTCAGCCAATGGTCTCTAACAATTATTTTACCCTAATACATACATATAAGCATATAACTCTAAATTGTTGTCAATATCGGCGGGTGAATTACGCCGGAAATCGATGGTGACTGGCCAATCATGGCACGGGAAAACGTAAAATATGTTTTAATTCCAAAAAAAATTATTGTTTTAAATGGTTCATGCTCTTCTAAGTATTTGCAATCGTTATTCAGGTTTTTTATAGAATAAGGGTGACATACGAGCACGCAGTCTACCTGATGACAAGTGGTTGCTGTCGCCCATAGACTCCTACAGCTATCCTCGTTTACGAATCAAAATGTAGAGATGCGTTGTCACCCGTGAATACTAAGATGGAATGCCTCGTTTCTAGGAAAAAGGGTATACGGTTCTCTACACTCACCATACGAAACACCGTAGCATCACGCTGCTATTTGACGCCGGTATTCTGTGAGAGCGTGGTCCTTCCCCGGTCGAGCCGACCCATTCGTGCTACAACTATTGGTACTACTAATATAGATGCATCATGGCTCTATTACGTATAAAACAAACTTACACAAAGCTATTTTTTTTAAACAATAAATAGGTAGGTACAGTTCTTAATTTATTATTATTAATAATAATTAATTTATAAATCGGATGAATTACACGTAGGCTATAACAGTAAGCCTAATAAAGCCCACTTCCGGGCTAGCATGGACAGGATATAATATATTCACGAGGAGAGGATAAATTTTTTATCCCTTGCTCAGTTTTATCCACCCTGGGAGCATGGGCCTACTGGTGGATATAATACCCACAGTAGATAAAATAGGAGAGAGTAGAGAGATAAACTTATCCCCGCAATTATTGGTATTATTAGAAATTTACAATATAGGTACTTCGATATTGATGTTTACTCTAAATCATAAAGTCACTATCTTTTATCTTTGCTTGTGATTTTGAGAGTTTAAAGTTTTTGTTTTTCGATAAACAAATAAAATTAGCATTTTATGTTCTTGCAATTGATACATTAAAAAGAGTGCCAAAAAGTAAGTAGATGTATACCATCACATAAAATGTTGTAAAGTAATTACATAGGTTTTGTATTATGAAAGTGAAAACTAATTTTCTCTACAAATCTTTCAGTTTTCAAATAATTGATACTATTTTATGACCTGTTTCTCTATATTTATCGCCAATTATTTATTGTTCAGTTACAGTAAAAATAAATTTTACCTTAATTTTTAGAGTAGGTATAGACGACAGGCTCAAAGAGCGTAAGAATATTTTGTATAAGCAAAATCAATTACTTCGTACGCATAATGCCCACTTAAGTCGTAGATATAAACTCAAAAGGATGAAATGGTAATCATACAAATAAATTTTAGTTGAAGTATGTATTTATTAATATTCTCTGTTTGTCGAGTAATTGTCAACAGCCTGGTTCGATCAACAATGGTGATGAGTTGACCTTTGGTCGTTCCATTGGAATTTTGCAATATATACATTAAATTAATGTTTAGTAAACAAGCATTCTTATGGTAATTATGTATGTGAGGATATACACAAATATAATGTTAATATATTTACAAAAACAACTTTAATATAGCTTGATATTGTAAAGTGTTACGTAAGCATAATATATTCGTTGTGAAGCTTTCTATGGACTGTAGTGGAATACCATGCTCAGGCTTCGGAATATGACTTTTAGGTACCCAATTGTTCTTTTCACACACTTTCCCACTTGGCAATGCAAGTTGGTAGGTATATTTTTCTGCAGAACTATTTTGGCAAGTTTCAAATGTGGGGGTCACAGAAATCTAAATTTTAGATTTCTGTGGTGGGGGTCATGAGCCCCTGTTAACTATTCGTTTCTGTAAATATAATAAAGGTGTCAATAGCTAATGCCTGCTTATTGTCATTTTAGATTTTCACAAAAATTTAAATTTTAATTGAAAATGACAAAGCAAAATTTAATAATTTCGAACAAAACAAATGTTAAACAATTTTGTGATAATGAGTCTTGTGTTATTTGTATTCCTAAGTCTTTAAAATATTTAACAAGCTTTGCTAAAGAATTAACATATTTCTTAATTTAATAATTTGAATTGTAACTTTACTAACTTTGAAAACTTTAATTTAAAACTATACCTAAAAGATAGTATAGGCCAATTCTACAATCATACAGACATTTCATTTCTGATTTAAATTTGGAGTTGTTAAATATGATCCGTACATGTAGGTACTCCCCTTAGATATTGTTCATTTCTGTTAATGATGCGGCACTCAACATCCACAACCTATGATATTTAATCGTGCCATTGAGATTTTGAGATTTAATAGCTGAATGGTTAAGGGGTGACTACAATCTGAAAGGTTGTAGGATCTTTAACCGGGCAACAATAGTCTCACGGGACCACCTGTAAGACTAGAATTATTTTGGCACATTTTTCTAGCACAAGCATTATGCTTATTTCTGGGGAAAGTGGCATATTAGATGAATATTCCTATGAATACTCCTATTCTTTATTTAAAAAAAAAACTTGATTATTAGGTTTTAGAAGTGTTTTTAAAAAAACTCTATAACTTGTTTTTCGTTACCAGTGGAACATTTATTGTAGACCGCCCTTTTCTTGTACTGAATCACAGTCGGGAATGGTGGGCGAAATATATCAACATACCCATGTTGATATATTTCGCCCACCATTCCCGACTGTGATTCATGCATGCCCCAAAAATATCTGGCAGACCATGCTCTGCTAGGAATCCTCTGGCTGCATTCTGCCTTGCTTGTTATACGCCCGCAAACGATATTTACTTCGGTATTCGTCAAAAATAAAATTAAAGAAGTAGTACATGCACTGAAACTATATTATAGTATAAATGTATTTACCTACACGAGAGGCTAATTAAAGCATATTGTTCCTCACATTCTAATGATAGCCCCAGTAACTTGGATCAAGTAATTCTGATTATTTGTTGTTTGAACAACAGCCATTCCATGGTCTTAACTCGTACCGCATGGTAACTACCATCTGCCGAGAGAATGATAGATGTTAAGTACTTACCTACCTAGAAAAAAAATATTAAGATAAGTTAGCCACATGTATTGATGATACGATGTTATTGCACAAGGTGGTTGTAATAGATGTAATGCACTGGTAGTCCATCCATAGAATTAATTAGCTTTAAAACCTGATAGAGTTATTTACATCAATACACAACACAATCTTTGAGCATCCGAAACCGGCGCAGAAATTCGTTATCGGGGAATTCCGACGGGGAAAATATAAAATTGCAGTAGGCTCGAGACATCTTTTTGTATTAAAGTGGTTTGAAGATAAACTTAAACCCACGAACGAGGATAAAATTGTGCCTTTCAAATGTCAAAAAAGGACAATTTTATGTCTTTCATTTGACCCCATCACAGATTACCCCCTAATTACCCCGTTAGGGGGTAATCTGTGGGCTCCATGATATGGACGGGGGATATAGGTATGTCAAATGGGGATATACTTCTCCTTTCCCCTGTTGCCGTACTCTGGCATAGGGGTAAGATAACTTTATCTCTTGTCAGTGGATATAATCGGGGGATAAATTTTTTGTCTCCTGCCCATGCTAGCCCTGCTGCTGAACATAGACCTCCCAAATGGATTGCCTTATAGGGGGAATATTTGCTATAGTTGCCACACTTGGCAAGCTGGTCGGAACTGGATATCTATTTGCTAACGAGGCATACTATCTTAGTCTTTATAGACGATCATCTGCTTTTTTTACTAATCGAAGAAAGAAATGAAGGTTTCTATGGGCCCCAGCATTTCACTTATCATCAACTCGTTTTATAATCTTACTTCTATGAAAAATGAAATATTAATATATTATAAGAAACACGAATAGGTAATAGGTAAACCTCTTAAACCGATTTTAAAAAGGGAGGAGATTCTCAATTAGACTAGACTAGATATGTTTCTTTTTCGTAAGTATACTGATTGAAGAATCTATGTACAATTACTGGAACAGACACTGCAAACAAAATCTGTACAGAAGTGTGGGGCCCGTGGTCAATGGCACAAGGGACCTTTTTATGGTACAGACAAAGTAAGCTTGAGCCCGCGGGCTCAAACGCCTGTATTTTTTTTTTACTTTTTATAAGCCAGTACTTGACCATAACCTGGTGGTAAGTGGTGATGCAGCCTTAGAGGGTAAACCGCACTGTCTTAGTGTCACAAATGCCTGTTCACCCTTGCCTTGAAGACGCCCAGATTGTATTCGGACGGAAAGATAGACGCCGGCAAATTATTCCATTTCCACTCTATTGCTGTACGCATTAAAAGGGTCGAAGCAAACCGTTTGGTTCTAATGAGTGGAATATCAACAACAAAGGTGTGAAGACCCGCCGACCGTCTGGTCGTCCGATGGTGGAAAGGAGGGGGAGGAATTAAAGCGTGCAACTCTCTGAAATGCATCCTATAGAATGTGCTCGAGGCTGACAAGGTTGGTTCCAACCAGATTAAGGTCACCAATGAGCCTTTTAGCACGCCTCTGCACTGAGTCCAACGCTGCAAGGCGGCATTTTGCAGCACCAGCCCTTATGTGACAGCAGTACTCCATGCACGACCGGACTTGCGCTTTATATAAGGTAGGAGAGTATTTATACAATAAACGGTGATTGACTCTTTCATCGAAATAATGCCATATTAATAGATCCTATCCAAGCGCACCGGAGTTCGGCTATTATAAAACTAGGTCCGATGAAGATACAAAGGTAAAACCTTTTGCTAGCATCATAAACGGAGCGCAGTAAAATACTAAAGCGCGCGCTTTTGCTTTATACATGTATTTTCCCATATACAATATAGTTTTTGGTTATTTTTTAATATCTTTTACACAAATTCAGATTTTTATTGTTTTCAACCCGTATCTGCGTTGAGCTACAAGTATTGCCGAAAAACTTATGTAAATTTGCCTACGGGTTACGAAGTATAGGTAGATTTTAAAGAACTGTTTTCTTGCACCATGGGATTCTGCATTTCTTGCGCTCCAATAAAGTTAATTTACAACGTTGTTTATAAAAGTGTTGTGTAGATTTCCTAACGTCATATAAATGCTTTTATGATGCTTCACTACTTGTCTATACTATAGGTACCTACCTAACTCATTGTTATATATCTTACACTTTGTTATTTTTTATCGTAGACCTTTTAGTGGTAGGTCAATGTTTTCTACGTTACATTTCCTGATTAATTTATGTATTAAACAGAAACAATCAGTCCTTCACAAAAAAAACTTGTACCTACTGAACTATAAAAATATGTACCTAGATAAATATTCTTGTGGTCTGTTATTATTGACCGGTATAAACCGGAACTGAAAGAGATAAAAAAGAAGTGAAATCTCAAATTAGATTACATTTCCACGTCTGTCACCCTATAAACCACGAAGCGTGAAGTTGAACCGAAAGTAAACAACTATTTCAAAATGGCGCCGACAACAGTAAGCAACGAAAGAAATCGTGACAAAATAGTCAAAACAATTTGAATTTTAAATCTAATTCAATGGAAATTAAGACTAAAATTCCGTTTCAAATTTCTGAAACGTAGTTAACGTTGAAATGAGGGTGACTTTAATTAAATAGGGGAGACTAGCTTCCTCATTGCGGCTTTTCCACCGTTTTAATAGTCTTGTACCTACTACTAACATCTATAATGTTATTAACATTTGAACATCAAAGTCTCGGGGTCTAACTTTGTGTGAGCGTAAATTGATGCAAAGACAGACGGCTGATAAATCACGCCGTACGGTAAACGAAGCAAACCGTTTAGTTCGAATGCATAGGATGTCGACAACAAAGGTGTAGGTACCACCGAGCGTCTGATTGTACTATGGTAGGAAGGGGATGGAGAAATTAAATCATGTAATTTCTGCGCACCCTCTTTGGATTGCGCTCTTTAAAACTGGATACTCTGTGCTTGCGACTGGCAAGATTGGTTTCAACCAAATCTTGGTAGTATTTCCTATGTTAGTATTTTGCAGCACAAACCCATATTTGGCAGTAGATATTTCATATAATAAAACCCAAGTCTGGTACTTGTGCTTTATTGAAGGTAAGAAGTGTTTTCGGACTCATCTTTGCGAGCACATCTAGCTTACTTGCTTCTGTTTTGGTTTTTATTTTTGACTAACAACTGAATGCAATCAGTTCATTCCAAAAATAAATAGGTATCTATTGGGCTCCAATTTGCGGTGAAGAAACACGCTTGTGCTTTGGAGACATTGAATCACACAATATGGGCATCGCCACATTCGGAGACTGTCTACAGTGAGTGATGAACACGTTTAACTTGTTGCTTCGCTTTCGTACTGGACATAGGTACCTACCTACTCCAAACTAAAAAGGTAAAAAGCAGAAAGATTTCTAAAACTGAAAAGACTCTTTGTAACAAGTGCATTTTATTTGCAATTAATAATGGTCGGAAAACGACTAATAAAGAAATTAACTTAAGCTCGTGGTAACGAATTAAATACTATTTACCTATGTTAATTTTTTATTGGAATCTGCTATTCTGATTTCAGGCGTGAATCATAGGTTTTCGGGTTACTTTGAGTGTTAGATAGTAGTACCTACCTATATTTTGTATTAAAAAAAGTTTAATAGGTCCTTTTATTTTACGAGGTTATCTACGAAGTTTTGGATTATTTTTATCTGATTTTACTTTAAGGAATAATAATGAGTAACAACACTTATACCTACTTATTACACTAATAGATATGACCTAGGTACTTACACACAATGACAATACTTATATAATAGATATTAGGAAATATAGTAGATATTTAAAAAAATATTAATAAACTGGCTTTACGGCTTTGGGTTCTAGCCCTTCTGAGCATTAAAATTTTATTAATTAAAATTGAACACAGAGTAATGTGGACACGCTTATTATCCGAACAAGCTGTAATGAGCCGTAATCAAGAAAATTGATGCGAAAACCAGACGATAATTTACATAGACTATCGGACATTTAACCTTAATAATCGGTTTCACGCCTCCCACGTCGCCCGCTGATGTCGAAATACAACAATTAGCCGATAAATTATAAATGACGAAAAGTGACATTGTCTCCACTGACAAACGTTGGTCTTATCGACGCTAAATAATGAAGCGCCCGTAGTTAGACTCTCGTCTTCATCTCGGTAATTAACCGGCTCCCCCCTCACTCGCCATCCTCGTCCCGCACCATTCCGCAGCGAGCTAAATTAATCACACCACGAATCTCGCCCCCCAATCGAGGGACGGATTAAAAAGTTTTATTGGAGCATCTAGTGTGACAAGCGGACGCGCCTTTCGTCTTCCCGCCAACCAATCCCAATGGCGGCGCGTTGTAATGGGGCCATGCTATTGGTCGATCTTGGAACGTGGACCGCCTTGCCGCGCCGCCCGTGCCGGGTTTGACACGCCACGTCAGTTGATCGAGGCGCGTCGAGCCGTAAGCCGTATCTTGTGAACGTTCCGCGAAGAACCTCCGATACCATTGTGACTTTTGTGTGATGGATGTGAATTGAACTATGGAGGAGGAGTCGATGTCCGGACACAGCTGTTCCGAAGACGATATCAGTGTAGGGCGACCCTCGCCGGCGCCTTCGAGGTCGCCATCACCTCAAGATTACTTCAGACCGTTGAAGCGCTTGAAAATGGCATCGGAGCCGGTAGAGGAGCGGCGTGGTGAAGGCGTGAAGAGTTTCTCTATATTGGACATTTTATCACATAGTCCACGCACTCCGCCGCGTATAGTGCGACCGTGGGATGCGTCGGGTTTTGAGAGACTGCAGCGTTTGCAGCGCTTGGCTGGCGCTGCGCTGTTAGACGGAGAACGTTGGAGGCTAGCGGCTTTGGGTCTGCTCAGGCCGAGGGAGATGGCCCCGGCGGAATGTTGTGATTCAGCCTCCGAAAGGTCGTCGTCAGCATCAGATTGCTGCTCGGAGCCGAGGCGAGTGCCGCAGAGTTCTAACGCCCCTCACACGCCTCTCGATGCCCTTTTCCACATGACAAGTAAAACATTCGAGGCGAATAATACTGACAATGGAGGTAAGTAAGCCATTTGTTTCGGTAGCAATAAAAAATTGAGCCTTTTATACCCTATATTGGTTATAATATATTATGACTTAGGTACCTACGGAACTCTATTTGTAATGAGGCAAAGGGGCTGAAAAATCTAAAGATGTTTATATAGGTTACAACACAATAGGTAGGAGGTATTTAAAAAAACATTATTAAAAAAGTTATAAATAAAATTATAAAGATATTTATTATAATTAAAATAGACAATGTGATTATTTAGAATCTATCAAGGCATAATTTCGAAATACTTTTATCTTTTTAATGAAGTACCTAAAAGTAATTTAATAAGTACATTTTTTTAGTATGAAAAATACATACAATTTATTTTGACACAATACTTAACATTTATCAAGATGTATTTGGTTAGATACTTTATTATTTTCATGGAATGTTTTACAATTTTATGAAACATTTTTAAACTAGTGATAATATAAAATATTCCTGAAGATTACAAATATTTTTCTCAGCTTTAAACGTAACCAGTTTTCAATCGTTCAGGTAATACTTTTTTAATTCATAACAACTCGTACACAATACTCTTATAAAATATGGTTACCTAAGTTAGTGGTTCTGAATGATTCTTTTTGCGTTATTTGCTGTAGGTATCTATGATCTGAAATTTATGTGCTGCAAATCCTTTGGCTTTTACAGCTTCATAATCAGGACTTGTAGTAACTACTCAATATTTTGTTATTAAAAAATTAGGTAAAATCACTTAGCAGGACTCTATTTATGGTACCACTAGGGTTGTCATCCGTACTATATCTAATATATAGTATCGGACTATTAATTATGGAAAAATAATATATGTAGTACGAAAAATACTATATTTTTATCCCTAATTCAAGTATCACACTTATATCAACTGTAAATTAGAAAAGCCTGGAACAAGCAAGTTTTGCGGAAATGATTTTTTCCGTCATGAATATAAAATAGAAAGAAGAAAGAAATAGAGCATGTATTATGTAATTTAATTAACAATTTATTGTCAATTTATTTTAATATGAATCTAAATTGCTCAGACTCCTATAATTATTTTAATGCTATTAGATCATTAAAGGCCAAAGCAAAAAGCAATAACAAATAGAAAAAAATAAAGATTAAAAATAAATGTGTACGTTTTTTCTCCTGAATTTCTCAAAAGTACTATTTTTTGGATCTTTTTTTTTAGAAAAATACTAGGTATATTTGTTCAAAAAAAGGTGGCAACGCTACTAGGTATTGCCCAAATGAATAAAAGAAAATGATGATGATGCTGATATCCTTCTCACCGGGTCCGACCATTGCATTGTTTACCTACTCCACATTATAATATGTTGGGTATGTTGTTGAAAGTTTTTAATTACAAACAATGTGATAATCTTCTATTATACCTGCTCCACATAAGTGTCATTAACAAGACAGCGAGGCTTGTGGCAGCATACTTTTCTGCAAATAATTCTGGGTTTGAATCCAAACCAATATTTTAACACACAAATTATTTGTCTACGAACTTAGAGTTATTGTGTTTTGTACGGTGTTTTTCTAATTTTGTATTTGACTCTACCTCAAATCTCAGCGAATCTCCGTACCTCTTGATTACGGATACAGTTGTATGCTTCGGCACTTCAATATAATAAGCATGTAAAATGGCTACCACTGGACAAAAGTGTTCTCTCAAGCTTGAAGTATTTATTTACAAACACAGTAGGTACAAGAGCGCTTGCATACAGACATCGTGTGCTTACCACCGCATCGGTCTAAATAAAATACGTTAGGGTAATATGATCACCGTAAGCTTCGCCGCCCTGTAAAACCAAACCTAGATGGTGGCCTGAAACAAAAACACAAAGTCGTTATACTGTAACTAATATATCAAAAAAATAATAACAAACAAGCTTTGGCAATAATTACACACGAACACTTTTTGAACAATCAACTTAAAAACTAAATACACTACACAATACTAAAATCGACTAAAATATTTACTTTAATGTCAACTATCAAAATGGCGTCGATGAAAGAGCGCAGTTTTGACCCTTTAATATTTGATTAACCGATGAAGAGCTATCGTATCACAGAGCCATCTATGCAAACAAGGCTGTAGTTTTTGAGTTTTAAGAAAGTGACACATTAACCGGATGAACATATTACACTTACGTTACTATATTGTTACACTTATTTTTCTTTTGATTGATTATTCCATTATCCGTCTTGTGCTACAAATTTTCCTGGTCCTTATTTCCTTTTGTTAATTTTTACGTAACTTAAGAGACGATTTAAGGTCACAAAACCTATAAAATAATAATTTCCTGTTATAACTAATGGTGAGATGAATCGACGTGGCAGTGGCACAGTTTTTGTGCCGCTAACCATGCGGTGTATTCCTATTCTCTACACTAATATTATTAATCCTATATTAATACTTAGTCCTAGATTCTTGTACATTTATGGTTAATTTTTTTCCATAAACAAAGTTAAATTATTTTGAGACCATAAGATATATACCAGGAGAACATAACACTCTTGCAATTAAAATAAAGATGCTAAAATTATTTGGCTATGATACGCGTAAAATTAAAAATGATGTGTCTTACCTAGTCTGCTTTTAAAACCTGATTCTGTTACTTAACTCCTTTATTATTGTAAAGATGAGTAAATTTTCACAGAGTAAGGTACATAGCAGGTACCTAATCAATTTTTGCAATGAAAGTTGCATACGCGTTTGCTAATGATCCACACGCTCACGATCCCAAGTTGTTTTATTTATTTGTATTTGAAACATCATCAGCGGCGAATTTGAATCCGATTTGGTGCACGAATCTACCAAACGACTGAATAATACCTACGTATTTGATTACTCATTTGAAATACGCTGATTTCCACGACATTGGCGTCTGAATGTAATTCGATTTTATTTTATAAGGGTGACAAACAAACACGCAGTCCACCTGAAGGTAAGTGGATGCAGTGGCCCATAGACATCTACATTTATCCTCGATTAAGAATCAAAACGTAGTTGCGTTGTCACCCCTGAGGACAAAGATGGGATGCCATACGAAACACAGCAGTAATTAAGCTGCTATTTTACGCTCGTATTCTGTGAGGGCATGTTATTCGATTCATGAAAAATCAAATTTTTCATTCAATGAATACCTTGTCGCTTTCATAGTCAATATAACTTCTTAAATCAAACTCTACCTAGATATACCTATTAGATATCAAAATATTTTTTGTAGAGTGAGTCTCTACAAAAAATATCATGTTTAATCTTTCAGTCTACCTAGACGTCTTACAGTCTACCGCTGAACATAGATACATAGACCCAGCTGCGACGCTTGGCAAGCGGGTTGACAACCGAAGGTTTTTTATCATTTTGAGTGGTTATCAAGAAGATGCTGCTGCCCACGGGACCATGCGGGGTAGCGGTTACTCCAGCCGCCGCTACACATTCTAATGTTCAATACTAACAGAATTAAATAGAAAATTCGTCGCTGACGTCGCAAAGGAGCGAACCTCAACTTTTTGACAATTACAGTATAGCAAGAAAATATTTACTGATTACTTACATTTTTTATCAGAAAATTAATCGTACTTGTAGTTTTCCATTAAACCTAGTAATCGGGGAAAATAAATGTTTTCTTACTCATTTTTTAAAAAAAAAAATGAGGTTTACCCCTTTGCGGTGTCATCGACGATATATTTCACATACCTACCTAGTGATGTTCATCATTTGCTGAAAGCGCCATGACTTGAAAACTATTTAAATATGTAAATGGGAATACCTAACATATTATCTCAACATTAAGTCACGTGAAAATCACAGACAGACCGACTTAAAGTTTTTATACAAGATTATATGACTTCAGTTTCATAAGTTTTTATCAGTTCAAAATATAGATACAACGTTTATTATCATCATAAAAAAACTGTAACTGAAATCTTGAATAAAATACCTACAGTCCTACTCCCCGTATCGTATACCAAGAACGCTGACTGCGTTTCCTCACTGTATGGCCATACTTAGCCTTAGAGCGAGAAAATAACCAACCAGCCGGTAATTCTTGTCACCAGCAGTGATGAAAAGTAGCGAATATATCCTTTAGGAACTTCACTGCACGCTTACTTCCCGGTACGATAGTTTATACTGCAAATAGCACAAATTTAAAAATGATTTCATTAATTTTCATGTTTTTCTTTGATCGTTAACCTCACTGAGAAAAAGAAAAGTGCGGAACGAAGATAGTGGAAGTGAGAGAAGAGTTCTGCGCATTAAATCAATGGCTTCTGTCATCTACGCCTAATACTGTAATGTTCGTTGACAGCATAAACATCTCAACTCTAATGGCTTACACAATTATTTAACATTATGCCACTTAAAATTAGGTAACCAAATATATACCTTGCCTGAACCAAAGATTTTCTTTTACTTATACATTGCGAAAGGAATATTAATGTCTAGGTAATAGTACCTAATTTCAAAATTGGCTTGCATTGGCTATGTCGCCATTCAAAGAAATCGACAAAGATAACAGATATTTGTAATCGAAAACAAAGACATACTTTAGCGCAGATAATACTGGCTCGTAAAACTTCGGAATAGGTGATTATGTTATGATTACAGAGCGGCTCCGAACATAATTG
Source organism: Parnassius smintheus behrii (assembly GCA_036936625.1). Lineage (NCBI taxonomy): Eukaryota > Metazoa > Arthropoda > Insecta > Lepidoptera > Papilionidae > Parnassius > Parnassius smintheus. The sequence goes on along the minus strand of JAUPFT010000026.1, from coordinate 23,470,324 downwards.
AAAGATATAGGTATGTATTTGAAAGACGCATCTGCGCAAGCGGGAAAGCGCGGGCTGTCATTAAATTTGAGCACGCCATTTTTTTTTCGTGTCATCGGTGATTTTGATACTGATGATGAACATTGCAAAATTATTTACGACTACAAAGGGTTACAAAACATACAATGATGATATGATACGAAATTAAGAAAAGGTACGTGAACAGAAAGGTCCTTGAGGATGTAAAGATTTTTGCTTTAAGAAAGGTATACAAATCCCGACAAGATTATTATACTCATAAAGTTATTAATATTGTAGACTAAACTTAAAAAAGGTCTATAAAGTCTTGAATAAAGGATGTATTCAAAATTACCGTTTTAAGCTTATTAATTGAACCGTATTTACAAAAATTAACCACTTTAAAGTATAAAAGAGCAAATGAGCTCTTAAATACCCATATTATGCGCAGTCATTCAATAGACCCTTTTAAATACTCTATGTGTAATTTACACGGATTCTGCAAAAAAAAAATACTATTGTTGCTGGCACAAAAGAAAAAGAAGACATCATAGCGGTTAACAATGGGCATTCCAAATTTAAAGTTACATCAAAGAAAGGCGGGAACCTATGCTCCATATGCTTCAGATTAAAATATTACACGGGCAAAACAGTCATCTGTCATTGGCAGCACGGCACAAGACCGCTTGATTGAGGAAGTCATTTCTTGTATTTCTGAACGGAAATAACATTTTTTTAACAGTTCCCCTATATGCGCTGCGGGACATTAGAGATTATTGTTGGATAGAATATCTCTATCATTATTACACGTACATTAGATAAATGAGAAGGGATTCGTATCACGGATATGATTACAAGAAAAGAGAATATATAAACGTCATTTCCAGGTGTTGATAATTAATGTTTTATATGTGCATTTTAATTAAACATAAATGGCGAACGAAATAAAATAAAATAAAGTTGAAGAATAGTGGGTAATTTTTAATTTGCTCTAAAATTAAAATCTGTAACTTTAAAATTCAAAATCTTCAGCTTACAGTCTACAGTCTTGATCAGTCAATGTACAAAAACAAGAGAATCATACCACTCCTTTGTTTACACTTCACTTTAAAAGTACATAATCGTTTTAATAAGATATATAATAATTTTATACCTAATAACATCCTAATATAGGTAGGTATTATAGTAATATGATGCACAACTTAAAAATTATAAAAGATAATAAAGTTCGCTTGTTCCACGACTAAATTATCAGGTATTTATTTAAAATTTTAAAATATAGGTTGTTGAATTAAACAAACATTTTTTATCGTATTTCAACGGGTAATTAAGCATGAGCTAGAAAAAGTTACCTACTATATATTATCATATTCAAATAAGTTCGGAATATTTTTATTGAATGGTAGTAATATTATAGCGTACAACCAGTGCGTGTTGCCAGTGATGACTTACGGATCTGAGACGTGGTCCTTCACTGCTGGCCGTATGAGGACGCTCAAGGTTGCTCAGCGAGCTATGGAGAGGGCTATGCTCGGAGTTTCTCTGCGTGATAGACTCAGAAATGAGGATATCCGCAGTAAAACCAGAGTGACTGACATAGCCCAACGGATTAGTAAGCTGAAATGGCAATGGGCCGGCCATATAGCTCGAGGAACCGATAACCGATGGGGAAGAAAGGTTCTCGAGTGGCAGCATCGTAACGGTAGGCGTAGTGTAGGGCGACCCCCCACTAGATGGAGTGACGACCTGGTAAGACATGCAGGAAGTCGATGGATGCGAGTGGCTCAGGACCGTGCTTTGTGGCATTACTTGGGAGAGGCCTATTTCAGCAGTGGACTTGTGAAGGGCTGCAATGATGATGATCATGATGATGAATATTATAGCAACTAGCGACATCTTCAGCGGACTGCTTGTTGTTAATTCTAAAAAAAATGAGGATTTGTTACAATCATTAGGTACCTACCTACCCTTCATAGCGTATCGCAATTTCGTAAGTGATCGTAATGGTCCATTCTTTGCAACTTATGGTTACCACCCGTTACAGATTGAAGCTCTTTTTTAAATAATTAGAAATAAATAATAGATCATTTTAAGAGGCACGAATTGGGTGCTTGCATTATATTTCTTAGTACGGCAAGCAGCTGTAGTCCTACCATTAGATTGAATGAAGTGATCGTACTCTCGTATTATTGTTTAAATATTATTTTGAAGGAGATGTGGATATATGAAGGAGAAGGGGACTTTTCTATACATTCTTGGGCCCTGATGTTAACAATATGAAATTAAGACCATTAGAAAGGTTACCTATACAAATTTAATAGCTGAAAATCTGATAAGATTTGTCATTCTAGGAGCTGAGTTATCGTAGTATAAGAGAGGTTATGTATTACCTACACTGTAACAGTCGATTTTTCACCAGGTATAGTAATTTAAATATACAATTATATTTATAAATTCTCATACATATCTACTATAAGTGCATTACAATTGAAAAAATGGCCCATGATGCCAATACCTGGTCAGGGTCAGACGTGTAGGCAATATTCTCGGTGCCTAATAAAGAAACAAGGGTCAATAAAAAGCAGGATCAGTATAAAATCATTAAAGAAAATCTGTAGTTATCACGGAAACGAAATAGTTAAACAATTAACGAAAATCAAAACAACATGTGACAAGTGTAGTAAATATAAGACATGTCGACGTCAGATTGATTACTTAAATTGTTTTTGTTGCTGTTATTTGTTGAGATTTTTATGCTTTGTATTTTTTTACAAGGTATTTTGTAGATGTGATCGCAATTCTTTTTTATCTCCCTAGTAGATACAACTCCCTACTACAGGAAAGGTATCGAAAATGGATATAATAATGCTTAATTTAGATGTCTGTTATATGCCTATTCGAAAATCGATTATCAAAACAAAACATCCATCCTGGCTATTTGTCAAATATCTATTATCAGTAACTGTCATCCATTGCGGCGATTCAATTCCCGCCATTTTCCGCCATTTTTTAAAACGCTTTACTTACTATTATACTTCCCTTTCAGCACTAATGTTATAATAATAGATAGAAATTTAGATGACGAAAACATGTAATTTATTATATTTTATTGTAAAAGCCATAACATTATACCCGTATATTTAAAGAAAACACGAAATTAAGTAGGTGAATTATTTCTCCCGGGCAGTAAATATAAGCCGCAATGGTTGCAAGTTGCAACATATAATAAATGACGCCATAGATATCTATTTAAATATACTGTTGAGGGCATATAATTCGCTCGTTTCAAATCGAATTGAAATAGATCTTTTTCTAAAATTATGTCAATAGCTTGAAGTGAAGTGTCAAGTTTTAAAATAAAAAGACGTTTTGTGGTAGGTATGTAGCGTTCAGAAACGAGATATTTCACTAATGTATCGATTCTTTGTTTTAATCGATTTATGGATAAAAAAATATTTGTTTCTTTTTTCCTTATACGAATAATAGTATTTATTTCCAATTTGGTTCAAATATCATTTAAAGTAAAATTACAGAATTTTAATGAAACCTTAGAAGATTTTTTTACTTTATTTTTATTTTTTTGGGTCTGATTAAATATTGAATCGATTGTATTAATACAATGTTATTTCGAATCCTAGATTATAAAACGAGCCAGCTTTTTGTATTTTAATTCAGAAAATAAAGCAAATTTTTAAAGTGTAAAACAATTTGTTAACTTCAGCCATCAAAATCCCATTCTTCCTTTTAACAATAGTTATACTTATTATGAAAAATCTATAACTTAGAGCGTGTTATATATATATTTTTAATATACATATATCATTTTCTTATCTAGTATTTAAAAATTATATAGATGATGCCATAAAAAGGAAACATAAAAAAAACAATGAAAGTTTAGATTCAAACAAAAAAAGAACAAAAAACGCTCTTATTCTTAGGATATTTACATTTCTTTAATAGAAAATTGGTTTGTAGTGCCGGCGTAAGAGACTACACTAGGTATCCCATATCGACCCGTGGATATTTTAAGAGGTGACTGAGGGAAACGGCAGGAAAAACCAGGAAATAAGAAGCAGTTTTTCCCGACAAATACCTTTATAATCAAAAAAATTCTACTATGGCAAATTATATTCAACTGATGTCTTGTAATGGGCGGCAACGAATTTAAAAAATAAACTGTTGTAGCCATTTAGCTTTCGTTATTATATAGTAAATACTGAAAAATCAAGGTTACAGTTATTAAATTAATCTGACACAATCATTTCTAGTTGAATATGACATTAAGTTCAGTTGGTGGGATGTTATCTGGATAATGATCGTGTGTAATACCGTAAACTATAATATTGTCTGATAGCGGCAAATACAATGTATCAAAAATGTCGTACAAATAATATACATAATTGACTTTGAAACAGATTCTAAGCAATTGCAATCACAATAATTGCCAAGTAGCATTTGAATTAATGATTACAACGATCAGTTGTGTGTTGTAAAATTAGCGTATAGTAATGATTTAAGAACTTTATTCTCATTAAGAATACAAAAATTCACTTATCATGAGAACATAAAAATTTATAAGTTATAACAATATCTGGAGAAACACAGAAGTTGGGGGTACATTACAAATACAGTTAAAAACAGTCACGGCGTCAGAGAGAGATACAATCATAGATATACAGTTGAACTATAGTAATTTGCATATACGAGTAGAATCTAGGCATGTCATTTTTAAATTTCCAAAAGTAATTCTGAATAGAAATCTTATCTTCTTTATTTTCTTTTTGAGAGTATCGATCATTATGATGCTACTTACGAACACTTCAACTCACGCTTAGAATTATTATATTTTATTACCCCACAAATTATTCCTATACAACCTCCTGTGGGGTCCGCAAAGGTGTCAGTCCCGACGCGTTTATATTACCCCTATTATGAAAAAAAAGCGAATAAAAAACGGCGGCAAAAAGCCTGCGCCGCCATTATGCGGCGCATACACAGTGAGCTTTTACACGTATAAAGTGAGTTTTAGAGCGAATTCGCTGACTAATTGATTGTGAATGGGGGTTCTTTATTTAATTGGAAAGCTATGGGGTGTAGGCCTCTTCGCCGGTTATTAAGAGCTTTAATTTGATCAATAATTTAAGTGTTTTGAAATTAAAAAGATCTATCCATTCTTTTTGCAATTTATAGCGTAAAATTTTATTTATCAGTAATAGCGATCAGCGAATGATCGCGGTGTTTGAATTTAAACAATATAATTTAATAACTAGTATCCTTTTGGCATTACTTGTTGTATGGTTATGTAGGTGGAGATTTTTTGTAGCATATGTATGACAAAGAAATACACAGTTCATCTGATGATAAGTGGATACTGTGGATCATAGATACATCTTTCCTTGATTAAGGACACCTTTTTCCAGTAAAAAGGTACCTATATTGTCAATTTTTTAAAACTTGATGTACCTAATGTCGAATATCAGAGCTTTTGTTATGTATTACAATTGCCAACTTTTCGATTAATAACAATTACCAATATAATTAAAATTTTATAATTTAATAATATTTTTTAAATCATTAAACTCAATTACGGGACATTATTTTATAATACCTCGCCAAAAATTGCATAATACTACGCGAGCAACCCGAGTTAGATCCTCGTTGGAACCAATATAATTATTATTTGCAACTAAGTGCTGACTTACCAGTTTATCACGTGCTCGTGCTCGGCGGCGAAAGAAAACATCGTGAGGAATGTCTGAGGAATAAAACATTTTAAAGATGTGAAGTCCGCTAACGCAACATGCATTTGAGCACCGCGGCTCCTGCTATGAACTGGCTGTAAATTTACCAATTTTTTTTATTTACTAATGTTGCGCACGCACTATTTTAAAAAAGAGACCTCAAATGGCCAGCGCCAAAGTTTATCTATATAAAATTATTAGAGATGGACCGAATATGGATTTTACCGAATACGAATATCCGGCCGAAAGTTCGGTAAAACTTTTACCGAACCGAATATTCGGCCGAACATTATTCGGCACGATCACCTCGGTACCTAACAAATTTATTTCAAAACTTGTTACCGTAAAGCGCGCGTGATTAGCGCTGGACCCAGCCCCTAGCTCCATGCACATGCGTATGTTTTGACTATTTTTGAGAGAAAAAAGTTATTCGTTGTGTTATTCTTAGTGAAAATTGATAATTATAAAAATAAATAAAATAAACTTTCTACAATAAAATTATGAAAGACATGGCATTACTGAATTCGTACATTTCAATATAGTGGACATTGAGTACCACTAAAACGAATGTTCGGTGATTTAGCCGAATATTCGGCCGAATACGAATATTCGGTAAATCTGCCGAATATGCCGAATACCGATTATGAAACGAATATTCGGCCCATCTCTATAAAATACGTCCTAGAATACGTGTGGATAAACATTCATTTTCTACCAATTATTATAATATATTCACTGTAATAAAAGCTCACCCCTTAGTATTATAAACATATATTTATTATACACACCATTGTGACAGCATCATTATAGATAAATTATAAACAGTATTATAATTACTCATTATATAAAACATTAACCTAACAATATCCTACGTAAAATTACATGATAATACTAATATTCTTGCTGGCAAACTTAAATTTCTGAAATATTTTTAATGCAAGTTGTCTTTCTTCTGCCCCTTTTACTCTTACTGAGTAAGAACAAGACGGTTTCCAAATTAATTTGATTATAATATCCAGACAGTCATCGAATACTATCTCTCGTCCATCTGTGATGGAAGGTTGTAGATGGCTTTATTATACGCTCTACTAACAATAGTGGGGCCTTTATGAGGAGCCGCCGATCAAGCACATGTTTTATTTTGATAATAAAAAAAAAAACAAAGTTACTATACTCATTGATTTAAACAAAGTAGGTATGTGTAATATCTTTAAGTGAATAAGTTACATGGATAATTTTCAGTTAAAACACATTCATCTTTAAATTTGATAAACCTAGCTGAAAGTAAGTGTTACTTCGGGTAGGTAGGAAACAGTACGCGAGCTACCTAGGTTCGAGTCCCTTCCAGCTCCGTCGTTAGCAACGAAATTGTTAATTACACTTCAAGTGGTTAACAATAAAGAGTGAGAACATCGTAAGGAAACCTGCATTTCTAAGAAAATTTAAGGACTTGCGAAGTCCGCAGCGTGTAGCAGCGTGGTTGACAAATTTGCTCCATAACGCTCAAGAAGTGGAAAGAAGTTTGTACCCAGCTGTGGGACGTATATTAGTTGTATCTTTTACCTTTAACACATTTGAGAGACAAAATATTTACTAGAACACCAGAAAGATAAAAAAAATTTATCGTAATATTTATTAAAAATTGTAGATAATTATTTAATTTTAAATAAATAACGTGATATTGGCTTATGCGATGTGTATTATAACTAGGGCCCGGATTAATATGTATATATAATATCAAAATATGTACATTTAATATGGACTTAAAATCCTAAAATATGGAAAAAATATGTGTAATAAAAGATAACGACATTGTACATTAAAACGATTTCCTATTAAGAAAAAACAAAAAAAATACGATTTTACTTAGCTTAGGTTCATTATTATTTAAATTACAGTATATAATTACGTGTTTCCTTAAATTTTCTGTTTGGACGAAATAATGCTTTATTCTAGCTGAATGATTTTTCATCATAGGATGTGATTGGAGCTTATTTAAATTTGCATAATTTTGCAAGTGAGTAGGGCACATCTATGGTGCCTTCTAATGTTCCACACAGCATGCTGTTGATTTTCTTTAGGATCCTTTCCTAAAGAAAATCAACAGCATGCTGTGTGGAAATCCTTTGTTTTTTTTTCAGTACATAGAGTAATTTTTGCCTCGCTACTTCAGCAACGGGACCTTCTGATTCTAAAAATATTTTCGATAGTCATCAAATTATCATTTAGAGAAGTGGAAGAATTTTCGAGTGCCTTTATATGGTATGATAAAAAGCAATAATTAGTGTTTATGTACATAAAGCAAATAGTTACGTAGGGTAATCTTGGAGAAGTTCTTTTGAGATTGAAATATCAGCAGCTTTATTCTCCAATTCAAAGATAATCATTTTGATTTCAGTGTAATACTGGGCATAGTATTCATTTGCTCTCAGCTAAGTTCCCCAGCGGTTCAGCACTGGCTCTAGCGGTAAAGAAATGTCGGGATACCAACTCTTTAAATTTTAAGATCCTGCTTGCTGCTTTCAAAAACTTTTTCTTTACGTTTCATACTAAACTGTCAGCCTTTTTAAACTGAGACCTTATTCATTCAGCAAATCTATTCATACCATGAGCCAAGCACTTCATATGAATAATTTTTGGATACAAAACTTGTAGGGAATCTACAGCTTTTACCATACAAGGAGCAGCATCACTAAGTAGCAAGACAACTTGGTCATGTTTAACTCCATAAGGCCACAAAACTCTCATTGCATCATTAAAAAGCTTTACTGACGTTTGGTGGTTGCATTAAAGAAGTTCTTCACACGCCAATAAAAAGGATTTGCTGGCATTTTCGTCATCTAAAACTAATTTTTAGTCATTTCACAGACCTTCTCATCAACCTAACATAAAATAATGAAGATATGGATAAATTTATTTAATTTCTTGTGGAATATGGATTTATACTTGAAATATGGAAAAATATGGAAAATAGAAATTGCATTTTCTTGATCAAAATATCATAATTTATGTAGAAAACATATTCAAGAACAAAAACCATTTCAATTAAAAATATGGATTTACATATTAATCCGGGCCCTAATTATAACCGTAGATAATTTTTTTCTGTGATGAATGTAATATTTTATTACAATATGTGGGTATATTTATATATCTATAAAAAGTATTAACTTTTATTCACGAGTCAATTGTTTTGTATTAAAGGAGTAGGTACATGTTACTTCAATAATTTTATTTAGTTTTTTTTTTTTTATAGAATAAGAGTCTAACGAGCACACAGTCCACGGCGGTAAGCGAATCTTTTGTTTAAGGATGCAATAAAGAATAACATAAATAAATAAATGCCGTGATCCATAGATATCGACATATATCCTCGATTAAGAATCAAAATGCCGATGAGTTGTCATCCCTGAAAACTTAAATAGAATACCTCTTTTTAGAATAAAATGGGTCTCCGGTTCTCCGCTATGCTATGCTATGGTTCTCGCCATATGAAACACGTCAGCATTAAGCTGCTATTTCATGTGGTGGTGTAGCTGGTATATGTACCGTGAGAGCGTGGTCCCTCCCCGTTCGTTGATTCTTCGTGTTATAACAATAACATAACTGTAGCATGGGTGACGCGACGTCAGAAATGTTATTAATCGATTTCCTAATTATATTGTTCAATACAGAAACAAATTCAAAGGATTATGTCTTATAAAACAAAGGTACTATAAGTATAAAAATGTAAATGTTCCTCGATAATTTTGTTCGAAATATTCAGACTTGTAAAAACTAACAGTGCACATGTTAATAGCGAACATAGTGCAACGCGTTATGGACGGCAGCGCTCCATTATTTAATAACCCGAATTTGCCCGGACACCCCGGGAGCGGAATTATTGCCCTGTTTTTGTAAATAAACCGCCGGGCCTTTTATAAAAAAGGCTGTTATTTTCGGGTTAAATGATGTTACACATAGAGTCTAGATATTATTTTCTTTGTATACTTGTATAATGAAGTTGCAGTTATGATGTTGGGATGTATTCACAGCCATAATAGTAATATATTTAAAACAGTATAATATGAAATATTTTATATTTACAGTATGAAAATCTACCTAATATTATAAATAATATTCTCATAGATCTAACAGAGTAAATAAAAGAATCCCAATCATCAATTAACTTTAAAGAATTTACTTTCGGAAGAGTATGTGTGTGTGACCTCTTTGAAGTAATACGCCTGTGCCTCCAATTGCCTCCAATTCCTCCATTGTCTTAAACGTAGCAACGAACTTAGAGTTGCATACAGACGCGAAAGGGTTATGTACCTAACTTTACTTTTGAAGAAATGATACAAAAATATTTAAAATAAACCGTTTGAAAACTAAGTCTTTTTAGAAACGTCGAATAAACGCAAAATTAACGCCGCGTTGTGGCTGCGCGAGAGAAAAAGTGCAGCATCTTTCTGATAATAGCTGAAAATAATACAACACTGCGGATTTTTTATAAAATAAGGATGACAAACGAGCACACAGTCCACCTGATCGTAAGTGGATGCTGTGGCCCATAGACATCTACATTTATCCTCGATTAAGAATCAAAAAGCAGGTGCGTTGCTAGCCAAAGCGGAGCGTGGTCTTTCCCCGGTAGAGCCACCCCATTCGTGCTATCATCATACAATACAATACAATACCATAATAGAGCTGCAGCGTGGCTCTACCACGTATTCCCTAATGCAGCCCAGCAGCATAATGTGACTAATGATCCTAAAAGTTATAAGGCAACAACTTATAGTACCATGTCTCTGAAATAAATAAATAAAGCCATGGAAATAACTAGACCGGTCCTGACGACACTCACTGGCAGATAGCTGTAAGGAGTGACTAAGTTTCCCGCGTAAAAAAAAAATAAAACTCACGACCCGGACGGAGTCGCGAGGAACAGCTAGTAATGAATAATGTCCTATTGAACAAATCATGGAAGAAATTTAAAATTATTTTTTTAACAACCCAAACGAACACCACTGGCTAGTGGCTAAAATGAAGTGTTTATAATGAGTTTATACGTAATCATCGTTACTACAGCTCGCCCATAAGTCGATGGCTTGAAATACCCCTCCCTGGGCCATTAGGTAGTTATTCCTTATAGTATAGGATCACCTTGCATTGCGTTTGCCGTATGGAATATAGAAGTAAGATGTACCAACTCCTATAGTAGAATAGTTGAAAAAGTGGTCATCTGTAAGCAGTAAATAACAGTTCAAAAACTCTCCACAACAGCGCTGTAGTAGCTACTGGGATGAAATGAACTTAGCAGCTGTTGTCACCGGTTTAAGTGTGCTGCTATACTGCTCAGTAGCTCTAAAATCAAAAATAATTTTATTTAGTAAATATAACCTCAAAAAAGTCGTCTATCCCACTAATATTTTTCAGTGCGTTCTTTAAAATTTACCCCGTAGTTATAGTGGTGCCACCCTTATTTAATGGTTTTTATGGACACTTTTTAATACCTACACAGTCTGTAGGGGAAGGGAGGGCAAGAAGGATCCATTAAGGTTGAATAATAAAAATACGTTCTATAATCAGGCAACATGTAATGAAAATTAAAAAAAAGCAAGCTCTGATAAATAATACTTGAAAATAAAATTAAACGTAACATGAAATTCAACATTTTCAGTTTCATTTAATTTTTTTTAAAAAGTCTCTGAAGTATCCGTTTTGCCCTATTAGGGTAGGCAAAACGGATATACTTCGAGGGCAAAACGGTTATATCCCTTAGCATTCGGAAACTAATCGCTACAAGAATCACAAAAATAGGAACCATGTCCCGAATATGATGAACAACTCTCATGCGTCCATTCGCGACATTGAGAACATTCAATCCAGTCTTCTATGGGGGGGCTCGTATACAACTCGTTACATACAGTACAATAATATTGTTTCTCTTCATTTCTTTTACCTCGTTTTATCTTTTCGGCAATTTTTTTCTTTAATTTCGAACAGTCTTTTTTCTTGCTGATAGTTGACTTCTTTAGTCCAGATACAGAAGCTCCAAGGTTTATTTTAAAACTGGTTTTTTTAAATTTATCTTCTTGTATGGTTTTTATAGGAGTGCTGGTTAATATTTCTGATTTTTGTAGTTTTCTACCTCTACTTAGTTTTTTAAACTGTTGCTGGGGCAATGGATGAATTTCTTTGAGTATTTCAACACTGGATGCAGTAAAACAATGAATGGCTTGTGGTACAGCTAATGTACAAACGGATGTGTGTGGTGCTGTCAACGTAGATTGTGTCTTTTCTGGAGTCTTCGAAACAAACGTTGTTGGGTCCGGAGGAATGATCTCGTGAGTGTGTACGTGTGCCAAAATGGGTGGTGTCGTCACAGCTGGTGGAGTAATTTCATCTCGTGTTATAGTGGACAGAATGGGTGGTGTTTCTGAACCATGTGGTATGGCGAACGTATCTGTTGTCATAGGTGAAACAGTAGCTTCTAATTGAAAAAGTGTTGGAACCCCGTGGTCTTCGCCTGCAGAGTGTGAAGTTGATGCCTCGTAGACTGTAGAAGGTGCGAATAGCGCTTCATCTATCACATTTCTATCGTATGGATAAATGCCAGCTGCTCTAAATCCGCTCATGGCGTTTTGTGGAGTTGCTACTTTTAAGTAAGCAGGTGTAACCAGACGTACAACTTCGTACTGTGAAATAACTCGCCCTGGATAATGCTTTTGGAACTTATTCAACTCAATTTCAAAGGCCACCTTAAATGGTGCATAGACAGCAACATCAAGTGGCTGTAACTTATGGGATGTGTGTGGAGGAATGGACAAAAATATTACATTATGATCTCTGGCATATTCTAAAGCAGGGTAATATTTATGAGATTCATGATTATCCAGAATTAACAAAGCCTTACATTCACTCGTAGGGCGCACATAAGTCACAAAAGCTATTAGCCATTGTAAGAAAATTGCTCCGCTTACCCATCCACTATCTGATATGGTGCCTTCACTACCAGGACATGCCCCATCTAGTAGACGTGGCTGAAACCTTTTTCTTTTAAAAATAAAGAATGGGGGAGGTGCGAAACACCCTGTTGCGCTACAGCAGCAGATGACTGTCGTCAAAGTACCTCTCTCTAAGCTGCACACCATGCCGACCTGCTTCTTACCAAGTACTGAAAGTACTTTTGGTGGTTTTGTAGACGAGGTCCTCACACCTGTCTCATCCATGTTAAATATCATATTAGGAGTGATATGATTCTCTTCAATAATGGTCTCCAACAAATCATAAAAACGTGTCACAGCTGGTTTGTTAAAAGCTGATAATCTAGCTACCGACGTCGGCTCTGGGCTTCTTAAAACAATATCGGAATGACGTTTCAGAAAATTTTTAAACCACTGGTTACCGGCAATATTATTCTTGAATGGCGTTTGTATGTTTTGTCGCTTAGCGTACTCACCAGCTAATTCCATAAATTCATTTCTAGACAGACCGTAAAACAGTGCATCTAAATCCTTTAAATGGTTTTCTAAACTTTTTTCCTATTCTTCATTAAATACGGGCTTAAACCTGCCGAGACGTTTTTTACTACTATTCGATTTTACATGACGTTGCAACTTGGTATACGGTATTCCATATTTTTGAGATGCACTTTTTATTGAAGATTTCGTTGCCTCTGTAATTGCTTTTTTCATTGTTTCTTCCGACCAAGAGGCCCTAGTAGTCTTCCGTATGTAGTTGTTAACCATCTGCAAGTAACAATAACACAAATTACATTTAATATTGAATAAAAATAAACTCAACTCATTCGTATTTAAGGTAGGGCAAAACGGATCTCGATCCCTTTTGCCCGTTCCGTCTTGCCCTACACTCTTTTATTATTATAACCTAAACTTTGTTCCGGTCACAGTTATTACTTCTTATTAAAATTATCATTATAATAACATAAGATGAATACCTTACAGCATCGACAGATTAATTTGTAATAAAAGCTTAACAGAATGTGATAAAATGATGCCACGACTTACCTTATTTTTTTAATTTCGCGTAACAAAAACAATAACACAGCACTACTTCCACATACATACCACGCGGCACAGGGCGAGTGACTAAATCGGCGCACAGCAAGCGAGACTTCCTTATGATGCACTATTTCTCTCTCTGTTTAGCATTATTATTCGTAAAGAGAAAGTATCCGTTTTGCCTGCCGTAACCTTCTTGCCCTCCCTTCCCCTACTCCTTACTTCTACACTCCATAGTTTGCCGGTAAGCGTAGGAGGTCTAAGTAATTATGTTATATGTCGGCAATATTATATTATTATGCCATAATAAAAATGAAACTCTTTTGTCATTTGCCGTTTGCTCGGTCCATCGCACCCTGACAGAAGTATGGTAGACCAAAATTAAAAGCTTTGCTTTGCTTGTAAAAAAATTATGCTCTCTTATGTATTCTATGTAGCGAAGGTAAACACATTAATGCGTATATAAATGTTAAAAAAAAAACAACAACAGGAACTCCCTAATGGCATTAGAAGCACACACCTTGTGAGGACTGTTTCTTTGTAGATATTGATTTAGATAACCCATCCCTAACCAATCGATTAATTCCGTTTTTTATGTTGAATCGACTGTTTAGAATAATTATGTAATTATTCCGAGGGGTTTGTCGGTTTTTAGAGGTCAGGTGTGTTCTTTTATTAATGGTAGGTTGTGTTTTGAAATGGGGTGGTTTTCTTTGGCTTTATATACCTACAATTCTTAGTACATATTCGTGGATTCACATTGAAAGCAAAAAATTCTATAATTTTTTTCTTACTAAACCTACTAACCTAACCTACAAATAAATATCCGGTTTGCTGTGTCCGTATCGAATTTAAATTAATTATGAATATTTATACCTTACTCCATTAAAATGGTGAGATGTATAAAATTTAGGAAACCAATCTTTCGAACATATGGACAATTATTACGATGCTAATGAAATTTCGCAATAAATAACAAGGATTCACGTAACCCTGGGGCCTAAATGGGGTTAAATATAGCGTCATTTCCAAAAATTACACACAACTTATTCATCGCCGTCACGATTCCCGTTCACGGAACAATAATATTCACTACCAGAGTTCCCGTCTCCTTTATTAAAACATGCAATCCATATTACAATATAATATTTCAAATTACGAATATCGTTCGAAAATATGTGCTAATTGACACCATGCGAGAAAATGGCGCCCAACAAAAGAATTTTAAACGACAAAAGATGTTTCAATTGAATCGAATATCGTCAATTAGTGTCCTATATTTTCGATTTCGTATCATCGATTGTTATGACTTCGAATATATCTCGGTCACGATTTGACTGTAATTATTTCGTTATAATTTAAAAGCCTTTATTCTGCTAAAATATAAAATGATCATTATCAACAATTATTTTATACTAAAGAAATTTAATTGCAAACACATAACAATTTATTAAAGAAAATCTTTTGTGTTTTTGTTGTTGCTTTTATTTGTTTCCCTTATTTTCATGTATATTATTTTATATTGATGCAGTAGACTAGGTGGGAAGGTAGTGCCTAGGAGTCTTGGTAGGTGCTATAATCCGCCGCACAAATGTATACGTGAGAGACCCACGCTACAGCTGTAATAGTTTCACGAATGGGATCACACTCTCGCAAAATAACAACGTAAAATAACGTACGTACGTAACGTATAGGCGACAAAGTAGTCGTCTCTCGACAGGAAGCAGCATCTCTCTGGTAACAGCTAAAATAATAAAACACATTTTTTTTATAGGACATGGTGACAAACGAGCACACAGTCCACCTGATGGTAAGTGGTTGCTGTGGCCCATAGACGTCTACATCTATCTTCGATCACGAATCAAAATCCAGATGCGTTGTCACCCGTGATGACTAAGATGGAATGCCTCATTTTCAGTAAAAAGGGTCTCCGGTTCTCTACACTCACCATACGAAACACAGCAGCATTAAGCTACTATTTCACGCTGGTATTCTGTGAGAGCGTGGTCCTGCCCCGGTCGAGCCGACCCATTCGTGCTACAACTATACTATTAATATAACTGCAGCATGGCTCTACCACGTACAAGACAGTTGTGCACACAGAAATCTAAATAATAATATTATTTAGTGTTATTATTTAATGTTATATTTCTGTGTTGGTGCAGTTTACATGTGGTACCTAGAAGTAAAACCTTCAGGAAAGGAGACCAAGATAACAGGAAACACTACTGTATTCTATCTCATTCTCTCGCAGAGTGAGATAGAAAACCCTACAGATGTATGTCTCTTTTTAGTACCTCTTTATCGTTTCATCGAGTTTTAAATCATTATACATTATACATTATATATATATATATATATATATATATATATATATATATATATATATATATATATATATATATATATATATATATATATATATATATATATGAATGTATGTATTATTGTACGTACTTATATTTATACTATATGTGTGTATATTTAGATGTAATGTGTACGTATGTAATTTGCATATATATGTATATTTTAATGTATAATCACTTATTTACGTATAATGGTCGCACCTGCCAACAATTGTCCTTGGCACCCAGGTTTGTTAAGGTGTTACGTGTAAGTTTTTAAATAAATAAATCATAATGTTGAATGATTCTAAAGAAATTTCACTTTACAAATCTACGGTAATCTATGGTCAGGCATATGTTTACTAGTACTTACTTACTTACTTACTTATCGTCACGCACAATCCCTAACGGGGTAGCCAGAGAGAACAGATCGCCAAGTGTCACGATCCTTACATACCTCTTTCGCTTCTTTCAGGTTCATTAACTTCTTCATACATGCACGTCTAGGTATCCGAGTACTCTTGACCCTCCCCTCTTCGAGCAATTTGCTCACATGGTCTTCGAAAGTTAGTCTCGGTCTACCTCGACACCTTTTAATATTTACTTTCGCTCTATATATTTTCTTCACCATTCGGTCTTCACTCATTCGTTCAACGTGTCCAAACCATTGGAGTACGCCCCTATCAATTTTTGTGATAAGGTCATCTTTCAATCCTGCCATATTGCGAATCTCTTCGTTTCGCTTTCGGTCGGCTATGGTAACGCCACACATTTTACGAAGAGATCGCATCTCCACTGCATTCAACTTGCTTTTATGCTTCTTCTGGCATACCCAGGTTTCGCTGCCATATAACAAAGTCGGTACCAACACTGCGTTATGTATTGCAAGGCGTGCACTCTTCACCACGCCTTGCCTTTTTATTAATGCATTCAGGGCACCATTGACTTTGTTTCCGGCAGCGACACGCCTATCCACATCTAAATCACATCTTCCATCCCGGCTGAAAGCACTCCCCAAGTATACAATTTCATTTACCTGTTCTAGACATTCCTGATTTACCCATATTTCACATTTCGTTCTCTCTTCGTCCTTTTCAAATACCAGAACCTTAGTTTTATTAGCATTCAAACGGAGACCTTTAATTTCACATTCCTCTTTCATACACGTGACTAATGCCTGCAGTTCTGCTTCTGATGGTGCAATAAGCACTGCATCATCAGCATACAGCAGACAATTAACTTTTATGTCACCCAATTTCACACCCAAACAGCTATCTTTCAGCTTCTGTAAACAGCTGTCGAGATACAGTATGAACAGCCAGGAAGACATGACACAACCCTGTTTTACGCCCGCTTGGACGCTAAACATGGGTGACAGGTCATGCCCTACCCGCACACAGGCTTTACAGTCATAGTAGAGTGACTGCACAGCCCTTAACAATCGACCATCCACACCATATCCCGGCAACAGTTCCCACATTTTCTTCCTTATAACCTTATCAAATGCTTTCTCCAGATCCACAAAAGCACAGAAAATCCTCTGGTTAACACTCAGAAGCTTCTCCGTGATCATGCGGAGAGAAAACATTTGATCCGTGCATCCTCTTCCAGGTCTAAATCCGCATTGTGCCTCCCATAAGAATCTTTCCGATTTCTCTTGCATCCTGCGTGTCAAAACCTTCGAATAAACTTTACTTGCTAAACTGGTCAAGCTGATCGCCCGATAGCTCCCGCAGTCAAAATGTGAACCTTTACCTTTATATAAAGGCACAATGACCGCGGATCGCCAATCATCCGGGACATCTCCCGTCCGCCAGCACAAATTGCACAGCAGATGAAAGCTGTCCCAGACGCGAGGCCCACCGTACTTGACCATTTCAGCAGTAACTCTGTCTAGTCCCGCAGCCTTACCACATTTCAAACTTCGAATCGCACGTTCAATCTCTTTCATGCTGATGACCTCAGTGTCATCGAGGTCCGTGTCTGGCGTGCCAGTCACGGCGTCACCCCCGGATCCTTCACTAAGATCATGACACGCATACAATTCTCTATAAAATTCACTCCATCGCTGCATGACGTCCGATTTTTCTGAGAGGACGTCATTGGTTCTCGAAAGCACTTTGTTCATTCTTAAAGCTGTCGCACCACTCCGGGACCTTCCAACCTCTTTCCAGAAGAGTTTGGAGTTTTCCCTAAAGTTGTGCGACAACCTCTCGTCCGCTTCTATTCTACACCTTTCACGTACTTCCTCAATCAATGTTTTCGCATGAACTTTCTGCAGCTTATATCTTTCTTTCATCTTCTCTCTCATATGCTCATCGTTACTAGAGGCTAAGTAGTCTAACCATGCTTTTTTCTTCTTTTTTACAGCTTCTTTCACTTCGTCATTCCACCATGCATCTCTTCTTTTACTACTACCTCTTTTTGTCGTACCACATACTTCTTCCGCTGCACTTACCATTCCATCCCTAAGGTTCTGCCATATTCTCTCCACACATTCTTTCCTGCCATCGATGGTGTCAAGCTTTTCGGCTACCCTCGTGTGATATTTGTCCCTAGTATCCGCTTCCTGAAGCTTCCAGCTTCGGATGCGACAGACCGACTGTGGTTCTGTTACTGCCGTCCGGTGGCGCCAACCCGCGAACAAACCCCTAAATCTAGTAATTACTAGATAATGATCCATTCCCAGGTCAGCACCCCTGAACACTCGTGTATCCATCACCTGTTTTCGCAGTCGGTCATCCACCAGGAACAAATCAATCATACTTCTCTCATTCTTTCTTTCTCTAGTGTACATATGGATCTTCCTGTGATTAAACATAGTGTTTGTCACAAGAAGACCTTTTCCTTGCATACAGCCAGTATAAGCTTGCCAGCATCATTAACCCTTTTATCTCCAAACTTTCCAAGCACCGACTCGTATCCTGGTCGATTCAATTCTTTACAATTCTCTATAAAATTCGATACAATTCTCTATAAAATTCACTCCATCGCTGCATGACGTCCGATTTTTCTGAGAGGACGTCATTGGTTCTCGAAAGCACTTTGTTCATTCTTAAAGCTGTCGCACCACTCCGGGACCTTCCAACCTCTTTCCAGAAGAGTTTGGAGTTTTCCCTAAAGTTGTGCGACAACCTCTCGTCCGCTTCTATTCTACACCTTTCACGTACTTCCTCAATCAATGTTTTCGCATGAACTTTCTGCAGCTTATATCTTTCTTTCATCTTCTCTCTCATATGCTCATCGTTACTAGAGGCTAAGTAGTCTAACCATGCTTTTTTCTTCTTTTTTACAGCTTCTTTCACTTCGTCATTCCACCATGCATCTCTTCTTTTACTACTACCTCTTTTTGTCGTACCACATACTTCTTCCGCTGCACTTACCATTCCATCCCTAAGGTTCTGCCATATTCTCTCCACACATTCTTTCCTGCCATCGATGGTGTCAAGCTTTTCGGCTACCCTCGTGTGATATTTGTCCCTAGTATCCGCTTCCTGAAGCTTCCAGCTTCGGATGCGACAGACCGACTGTGGTTCTGTTACTGCCGTCCGGTGGCGCCAACCCGCGAACAAACCCCTAAATCTAGTAATTACTAGATAATGATCCGTTCCCAGGTCAGCACCCCTGAACACTCGTGTATCCATCACCTGTTTTCGCAGTCGGTCATCCACCAGGAACAAATCAATCATACTTCTCTCATTCTTTCTTTCTCTAGTGTACATATGGATCTTCCTGTGATTAAACATAGTGTTTGTCACAAGAAGACCCTTTTCCTTGCATACAGCCAGTATAAGCTTGCCAGCATCATTAACCCTTTTATCTCCAAACTTTCCAAGCACCGACTCGTATCCTGGTCGATTCAATTCTTTACAATTCTCTATAAAATTCGATACAATTCTCTATAAAATTCACTCCATCGCTGCATGACGTCCGATTTTTCTGAGAGGACGTCATTGGTTCTCGAAAGCACTTTGTTCATTCTTAAAGCTGTCGCACCACTCCGGGACCTTCCAACCTCTTTCCAGAAGAGTTTGGAGTTTTCCCTAAAGTTGTGCGACAACCTCTCGTCCGCTTCTATTCTACACCTTTCACGTACTTCCTCAATCAATGTTTTCGCATGAACTTTCTGCAGCTTATATCTTTCTTTCATCTTCTCTCTCATATGCTCATCGTTACTAGAGGCTAAGTAGTCTAACCATGCTTTTTTCTTCTTTTTTACAGCTTCTTTCACTTCGTCATTCCACCATGCATCTCTTCTTTTACTACTACCTCTTTTTGTCGTACCACATACTTCTTCCGCTGCACTTACCATTCCATCCCTAAGGTTCTGCCATATTCTCTCCACACATTCTTTCCTGCCATCGATGGTGTCAAGCTTTTCGGCTACCCTCGTGTGATATTTGTCCCTAGTATCCGCTTCCTGAAGCTTCCAGCTTCGGATGCGACAGACCGACTGTGGTTCTGTTACTGCCGTCCGGTGGCGCCAACCCGCGAACAAACCCCTAAATCTAGTAATTACTAGATAATGATCCGTTCCCAGGTCAGCACCCCTGAACACTCGTGTATCCATCACCTGTTTTCGCAGTCGGTCATCCACCAGGAACAAATCAATCATACTTCTCTCATTCTTTCTTTCTCTAGTGTACATATGGATCTTCCTGTGATTAAACATAGTGTTTGTCACAAGAAGACCCTTTTCCTTGCATACAGCCAGTATAAGCTTGCCAGCATCATTAACCCTTTTATCTCCAAACTTTCCAAGCACCGACTCGTATCCTGGTCGATTCAATTCTTTACAATTCTCTATAAAATTCGATACAATTCTCTATAAAATTCACTCCATCGCTGCATGACGTCCGATTTTTCTGAGAGGACGTCATTGGTTCTCGAAAGCACTTTGTTCATTCTTAAAGCTGTCGCACCACTCCGGGACCTTCCAACCTCTTTCCAGAAGAGTTTGGAGTTTTCCCTAAAGTTGTGCGACAACCTCTCGTCCGCTTCTATTCTACACCTTTCACGTACTTCCTCAATCAATGTTTTCGCATGAACTTTCTGCAGCTTATATCTTTCTTTCATCTTCTCTCTCATATGCTCATCGTTACTAGAGGCTAAGTAGTCTAACCATGCTTTTTTCTTCTTTTTTACAGCTTCTTTCACTTCGTCATTCCACCATGCATCTCTTCTTTTACTACTACCTCTTTTTGTCGTACCACATACTTCTTCCGCTGCACTTACCATTCCATCCCTAAGGTTCTGCCATATTCTCTCCACACATTCTTTCCTGCCATCGATGGTGTCAAGCTTTTCGGCTACCCTCGTGTGATATTTGTCCCTAGTATCCGCTTCCTGAAGCTTCCAGCTTCGGATGCGACAGACCGACTGTGGTTCTGTTACTGCCGTCCGGTGGCGCCAACCCGCGAACAAACCCCTAAATCTAGTAATTACTAGATAATGATCCGTTCCCAGGTCAGCACCCCTGAACACTCGTGTATCCATCACCTGTTTTCGCAGTCGGTCATCCACCAGGAACAAATCAATCATACTTCTCTCATTCTTTCTTTCTCTAGTGTACATATGGATCTTCCTGTGATTAAACATAGTGTTTGTCACAAGAAGACCCTTTTCCTTGCATACAGCCAGTATAAGCTTGCCAGCATCATTAACCCTTTTATCTCCAAACTTTCCAAGCACCGACTCGTATCCTGGTCGAGCGATGCCTACCCATCCATTCAAATCACCACATACAACAGTTCTTTCGTTTCCCTTAACCAAATCTAGAACTTCTCTTACATTCTCCCAAAACTCCTCCAGCTCAGCCCTGGACGACGAAGCTACCGGCGCATAAACAGCCAAAAGGAATAACTTCGTCAGTCCCATTTTGAAGCGAACCCATAGAAGTCTTGAGTTCACAACCTTGTATTCAGTCATAGGATCGACCAACCGGGACGACAACAGCACTCCCACTCCTTGGCAGGCGTTCTCGCTTTCCGGGACTCCGGACCATATAGCTAACGTCCCGCCAGGGAGCTCTTCAATACCACTGCCTTTCCGTTTGGTCTCCGACATACACACGACATCTAATTCTCTTTCTTTCATTATTTCGATCAACTCATTCGTCTTATCTCTCATGCCTCCTCTAACATTCCACGTGCCAACTCTGCACTCCGTCCTCCACCTTCCGCCGTGTCGGGCTGTGCGTGACGGGTGGCGGTCCCCATCGCCGCTTTGCGCGCTGCATTCCACACCAACGGGGACGAGCTGGTGTGCGTCGCCTTGGGGGGACGCCCTAACCCTCGTTCGCATGGGTGCGCAGCTGTGTAGAATTGCAGCCCTGAAAAGGGCTGGCAGGGGTCGCGACGAGCACGCTTCTACAATGACCCCCTAGAGGACTGTTTCTTTGTAGATATTGATTTAGATAACCCATCCCTAACCAATCGATTAATTCCGTTTTTTATGTTGAATCGACTGTTTAGAATAATTATGTAATTATTCCGAGGGGTTTGTCGGTTTTTAGAGGTCAGGTGTGTTCTTTTATTAATGGTAGGTTGTGTTTTGAAATGGGGTGGTTTTCTTTGGCTTTATATACCTACAATTCTTAGTACATATTCGTGGATTCACATTGAAAGCAAAAAATTCTATAATTTTTTTCTTACTAAACCTACTAACCTAACCTACAAATAAATATCCGGTTTGCTGTGTCCGTATCGAATTTAAATTAATTATGAATATTTATACCTTACTCCATTAAAATGGTGAGATGTATAAAATTTAGGAAACCAATCTTTCGAACATATGGACAATTATTACGATGCTAATGAAATTTCGCAATAAATAACAAGGATTCACGTAACCCTGGGGCCTAAATGGGGTTAAATATAGCGTCATTTCCAAAAATTACACACAACTTATTCATCGCCGTCACGATTCCCGTTCACGGAACAATAATATTCACTACCAGAGTTCCCGTCTCCTTTATTAAAACATGCAATCCATATTACAATATAATATTTCAAATTACGAATATCGTTCGAAAATATGTGCTAATTGACACCATGCGAGAAAATGGCGCCCAACAAAAGAATTTTAAACGACAAAAGATGTTTCAATTGAATCGAATATCGTCAATTAGTGTCCTATATTTTCGATTTCGTATCATCGATTGTTATGACTTCGAATATATCTCGGTCACGATTTGACTGTAATTATTTCGTTATAATTTAAAAGCCTTTATTCTGCTAAAATATAAAATGATCATTATCAACAATTATTTTATACTAAAGAAATTTAATTGCAAACACATAACAATTTATTAAAGAAAATCTTTTGTGTTTTTGTTGTTGCTTTTATTTGTTTCCCTTATTTTCATGTATATTATTTTATATTGATGCAGTAGACTAGGTGGGAAGGTAGTGCCTAGGAGTCTTGGTAGGTGCTATAATCCGCCGCACAAATGTATACGTGAGAGACCCACGCTACAGCTGTAATAGTTTCATGAATGGGATCACACTCTCGCAAAATAACAACGTAAAATAACGTACGTACGTAACGTATAGGCGACAAAGTAGTCGTCTCTCGACAGGAAGCAGCATCTCTCTGGTAACAGCTAAAATAATAAAACACATTTTTTTTATAGGACATGGTGACAAACGAGCACACAGTCCACCTGATGGTAAGTGGTTGCTGTGGCCCATAGACGTCTACATCTATCTTCGATCACGAATCAAAATCCAGATGCGTTGTCACCCGTGATGACTAAGATGGAATGCCTCATTTTCAGTAAAAAGGGTCTCCGGTTCTCTACACTACCATACGAAACACAGCAGCATTAAGCTACTATTTCACGCTGGTATTCTGTGAGAGCGTGGTCCTGCCCCGGTCGAGCCGACCCATTCGTGCTACAACTATACTATTAATATAACTGCAGCATGGCTCTACCACGTACAAGACAGTTGTGCACACAGAAATCTAAATAATAATATTATTTAGTGTTATTATTTAATGTTATATTTCTGTGTTGGTGCAGTTTACATGTGGTACCTAGAAGTAAAACCTTCAGGAAAGGAGACCAAGATAACAGGAAACACTACTGTATTCTATCTCATTCTCTCGCAGAGTGAGATAGAAAACCCTACAGATGTATGTCTCTTTTTAGTACCTCTTTATCGTTTCATCGAGTTTTAAATCATTATACATTATACATTATATATATATATATGAATGTATGTATTATTGTACGTACTTATATTTATACTATATGTGTGTATATTTAGATGTAATGTGTACGTATGTAATTTGCATATATATGTATATTTTAATGTATAATCACTTATTTACGTATAATGGTCGCACCTGCCAACAATTGTCCTTGGCACCCAGGTTTGTTAAGGTGTTACGTGTAAGTTTTTAAATAAATAAATCATAATGTTGAATGATTCTAAAGAAATTTCACTTTACAAATCTACGGTAATCTATGGTCAGGCATATGTTTACTAGTGGTATTACAATACACCTTCCATTCTAAGCGGCGTTTGTAGCTAATGTTTTCTACACGTTTTTAAACGTGATAAAGTAACCTATTAACAACAATTTCTTACACACGATAATGAGAGATAAGCACTGCAAAAACGCTGCATGCACGGTGAAAACCACTTAATTGAATTATGTTTATAATACACATGAACGTTTAACCATGGCGCGACGGCTTGCTTCGATACTAAAAGATTTCTTATTGCTCGATTTATAGAAAAGAGAAATAAGAATGACTGTCAGTGGTAGAGCTATGCTGCAGCAATATTAGTAGATAGTATAGTTGTAGCACGAATGGGTCGACTCGACAGGGGAAGGACCACGCTCTCACAGTATACCAGCGGCAAATAGCAGCTTAACATTGCTGTGTTTCGTGTGGTGAGTGAGGAGAACCGTAGACCCCCGTAGCCATTCCATCTTGGTCCTCATAAGTGACAACGCATTTGCATTTTGATTCCTAGTCGAGGTTAGATGTAGACATCTATGGACCACAGCATCCACTTACCATCAGGTGGACTGTGTGCTCGTATGTCAGTCACCCTTATCCTATAATATAAATACTGGCGCACGGTGTTTAGGATGTGAAAAAGGCAGTAGCTACTGTTCAACAAAAAATTTAGAAGGCATCTCAAAAGATGGAATGATTATTCTCTCTGAATTATTACGACTACAACAGATCGCGATACCATCCATACCATCTGAATAAATGGCGGTCCACCACTGTGCGATTTAAAAGAAGTTATCTTCCTCGCAAAACTTACTTCTATAATCGCCTACCACCAGATATTTTTTTGGACTGATACGACTTAGGGACCTTCAAGAAAAGAGCACATGACCTAAAACCTCCTTTTTAAAAAGCCGGCAACGCATCTGAAATTCCCCTGGTGTTGCAGTTGTTCATGGGCAGCTTTAATCACTTCCCATCAGGTGAGCCGTATGCTCGTTTGCCTTTCTATAAAAAAGCAACGAACGATATAGGTAGTGGCAGAAGAAGCACGAAAGTAGAATAAATGCTGTAGAAATGCGGTCTGTAAGGAGTATGCTAGGGTTAAATCTGAATGACAGGGTGAGAAATTGCGTGATAAGAGATAAATGTGGTATACAAGATGATGTTGTGACCAGGATTAAGAAAGGAATGCTTCGGTGGTTTGGTCATGTAGAAAGAATGAATGAGGAAAGAGTGACAAAGCAAATTTATATGGCAGATGTGAATGGCAAAGTCGGGAAGGGACGCCCTAGAAAAAAGTTTATCGACGAAATTGGCGATATTTTGAAAATGGGCCACGTTAGAAGTACCCTTAACCGACGAGCATGTATGCGTAGATATATGGATGCAAAGGAGGCGAAAGAGGTATGTCAGGATCGTGCCAAATGGAAGTACGTAGTCTCTGCCTACCCCTCTGGGTGACAGGCGTGAGTGTTTATGATATAGGTAGTATTTTAAAGTTCTGAAAACAAAAATAATCTGTAATTGTCAAGGGTCCACTTACCATCAGGTGGACTGTGTGCTCGTTTGTCACCCTATCCTATAAAAATATATCCCTGAAGCAATCTATATCCCCTACAGATTACGGTGATATCCCCCATTGCCTATGTTTAGCAGTAGACTTTTAGTAGGCTGTTATGGTGATGATGTATGGTGTCCATAAAAACCTGTTTTTGATCTGGTATATATTTACATTGAGTATCACTAGATAATTGATCTCCTAATTCACATATTGCAGACGGATATCGTCGAAGTTAGAACAAACTAATAAATCAAATCAATGAACTATTTGCGTCAACCATAAATCGACGAGATATGTCTAGAAATAACTAGGTTATATATGTTTCATTTTATCTATTTCGCAAATGCATGAAAAGTAAATTAATACATTTATGTTTATAATCCCCCGGGTAGTGGAGGTGTCAGAATATCCACTACCCCACATCTTCCCGTGACTGTCGTAAGAGGCGACAAAGCGAAACAAACCAGTAGATAAAAATGTGGTGGCTAACCTACCTGTTAAGACGGTTCCCCTAACGAGAGACCTTGAGCGTTCGGTCCCATACAATCCACGCGCTCTCGCTACAATATATCACGGAAAAATACGCCCGAATATTTGGAATTATTTCAATTAAAAGAGATAAGCGAACTTAAGAAATTAAATAAAACGTGTAGAATGTAGATTTTTAAATTATATATCCATTAGTGTAATTCTCAAATGATTAGAGCATTTCGTTTAGCAACAGATGCATGTAATCAATAATTTTAGTCATTTTATAAAAGTAGATTTTAAATGTATGCATAACACATAAAAACAAATTAGAACGTGGAATGTGATTATAGGATATCGAACATTAATAATGTGCTTTTAGATGTAGCTTATTTCTCATAACTAATGAGATAATAGTCTCTGAAAAACGCACTTTTGCCAGATTTTGGTCAGGGTACCGCCTTAAGCGTGGCAAATATAGGCAATGGCGAGCCCTATGTTCAGCCGTGGGCTTATTTAAGCTGTAATGGATGATGGATGTTTATAATAAATATGAATTTATTGGCAGGTTATAAATTCTCGTTGCATTTTATCAGTCCTATAAAATTGGAAAACTGTGTTAAAGATTACGATATAGACTTGAGTGAAAAAAAATATATTTTAGTGTATGATTTAAACTAGCTTAAAAATTAAAGATTCCTTTGGGAGTTCGGGACCTTGATCTAATAAGTGAATTCCTTGTTCCCAGCACCATTTGTAAATAATACATCGATACGGTGGCACAATAAGTCGTCGATTTGCCCGACACAAAAGCACAAGCCGATGGGTGCTTGGTTTAAATATAGCCCATTGTTGTTCTAATACCAGTTGACTAATCGTCCGGGCCCGCACTTAAGCTGGGCTTGAAGGTAATGAGCAGTAATAGCAAGCTTTAATTAAACGCGCTACGGCGGCCATTCGTGATTGAATATGACGTAATGTATGCGCCATTTTGTTTTGCAGTTGCACTGTGATATCTTTAGCCACCATTATAGTTTCTAGTAAAAAGATGATTGGTGAATTATATTTAATAATCTTATATTTTAGGTCATGTGTTTTTCGATAATTTTCCATAGGTTATATGTATCATTTTGTTTATGAGCAGCACAATTACGAGTGCAGTATGCGCATAGGTTACCTAACTATGGGTACCTATCTTTATAATCATGTCAGCTGGTGTATTCTTGAAAAAAGTTCTATCATTCAGTGACTAAAATAACTATTTTTTTAAAGAATAAGGGTGACAAACGAGCACGTAGTCCACCTGATGGTAAGTGGATGCTGTGGCCCATAGACATCTACATTTATCCTCGATTAAGAATCAAAATGCAGATGCGTTGTCACTTGTCACCCTCGAGGACTAAGATGGAGTGCCTAGTTTGTCGTAAAACAGGGTCTCCGTATCTCTACATTTACCATATGAAACACAGCAATATTAAGCTGCATTTTACGCTGGTATTCTGTGAGAGCGCGATCCTTCCTCGGTCGAGCCGACCTATTCGTACTACAACCATAACATAAGCGGCAACGTAACTCTACTACGTATCAATTTGCTAGTATTTAATATTAATTTGTATGTATATTCTCACCGTTAGGTACCAAAGGTTTATCAAAAGTTTTATTTTGACCTCTGCCAAATATTGGCTCATATAATATTTGCCATAGTTGCTTTGCTCGGCAGACGGGTTGGCGAACGCAATTTTCATTTTTAATTGTTATTGGGATGACACCGCTAACCATCTCCTGGATTGTTTTCCACTGCCGCCTCTCACTACAAACACGGGATAATATAGTGGATACACGTACACCGCCACGCCACTGCATGGTTGTATACATAGAATACTATAATACACAATTGAATGGCTGTCAACTTTATTTTGTACGAGGATTGGCGTCGCCAAACCCGATTCGCTGTGTTGACAGACTGAATAAATTTACACATTTTAGACTTTTGATTAATGATCAAGATCATCGTTAAAAATAATCGTTTAAATTTTAATATTATTTGTAAATAGTGTGCAATTTGGCATTTTTAAATAGTTTGCATGCGAAATTTGGAAGCGATTGTAACGTCAAAACACATCTCGTGTTGACATTTATACGTGTGAATTGACGTGTTAGTGACATTTTAGTGGCTACGCGGGCTCCACCTACTCCCCCGTTCTATTATGTATATATTATAGTATTCTATAGTTGTATACACGTTTTACATCAAATTATTGTTATTATCTATCAAATTATTATTAATGTAAAATTTCTTCATAATATGCTCTTTGTGAAATCTTATTGACAGGGAAACGATTGTTACCTACAAAGAAAAGATATAATAAGGAATAAGTTAAAAAACGATTTTTGTTTAAGATATTCCTGTAGATGCTTGCAAGGCAAGCAATAATCAGGTTAATGCTTCACAATTAGTTCCAAGACCGACCACCGGCGGCGAATAACATATGCTCTTTGTGAGGGAAATATCAAAACCGGTTCGAATTGAAGAGAATCTGGTGAATATAAAAAGTGTCTGAAACGGCGGCGTCGGGTAGTCTTTTGTGCTTTGCATTAGGAAGAAAAGGGTACTAATCAATATTAACAAATTAATCATTTTCTAACTTGCGTGCTTGTCGAATATTGGCTACCGGTGGCAGCGACACATAGAATCTACAGCAATGACATTTGAAAATTAAATGAGAGAAAATTGTTAATTATTCTTTAATAAGATTGTATTTTACCTCAAATGTTTTATTTTTAAAACTTATGAAAATCCTAAATAGGATAATGTTAATGACAAATCATTAATTGCCATATATAACATTAAATTTTATTTTGAAAAATATTTTCAGCGGTAGTACACAATGTTTGTAGGTGTATAGTTGGATAGTTAAAATGTTAGTCGTACAATTAAAGTACAATTACTTAAAAAATTAGCTTGGATAGCAAACAAACACTTTTAATAATAATTATAACTGAGTGTTTTATTATGGAATAGGGTGATAAACGAGAACGCGGTCAACCTCACGGTAAGTGGAAGCTGTGGCGTATAGACTGACTGAATGACTGAATGACTCGATTAAGAATCAAAATGCAGATGCGTTATCACCAGGACTATGATGGATTGCCTCGTTTCCAGCAAAAAGTCTCCGATTCTCTACGAACTCACCATACAAAACATAGCAGCATTAAGCTGCTATTTTACGCTGGTATTTTGTGAGAGCGTGGTCCTTGCCTGGCCGAGCCGACTCATTCGTATGAATTTAACTATTGCGCATACGAAAAAACAGTTATGACGAAAATTTTATAAGTTCCCTATGTTTTATTGCATAATGACTGTAATTTGAATTATGAATCAGTGTTGATTGGAGCAAAATATGGCGACAGGCAATTAACCCATGTTTGTATTGATTCTATAAACTTCAAATTCGTTAGTCAAATAAATTATTTTAGTTTTCTTTCAAACTTATTCTTAGAATCAACACCATACCACGTGATCTAGACAAAATACGAATCGAATTCCATTTACTGTTTGTTTTGATATGTCAAACGGTTGTGAGTTTACTTGAGTTTTTAAAGCGGCAAGGTAACGTAACTTAGCGACATTAATGATTAATTTTTTTTTTTTTAATAGAATAGGGTGACAAACGAGCACACAGTCCACCTGATGGTAAGTGGTTGCTGCGGCCCATAGACATCTACATCTATCTTCCATTGCAAATCAAAATGCAGATGCGTTGTCACCCATGAGGACTGAGATGGAATGCCTCATTTCCAGTAAAGAGGGTCTCCGGTTCTCTACACTCACCATACGAAATACAGCAGCATTAAGCTACTATTTCACGCTGGTATTCATTAAACATCAAATTGGTTAGGATTACGTACTGCGAAACGAAAAGGCTCTATTAACTTGTTTTTATTGAATAGAGCTAGGATACGCTATTCGACTACTGCCGTAAATCACATATGTGGCTAGTACATATTTCTTAAGCATATTTGGAATGGTTAATATTAGTATCGTTGTTGTCAATATTCTTTTTTTGCCAACTTAAGAAAAGGAGGTTTACACTTCTACTGCACGTTTTTCCTTGTACGTATGTTATGCTATATCGTCATCAAATGTTTTTTTTTTTATAGGATAGGTGACAAACGAGCACACAGTCCACCTGATATCCTCGATTACGAATCAAAATGCAGATGCGTTGTCACCCGTGAGGACTAAGATGGAATGCCTCGTTTCCAGTAAAGAGGGTCTGTGTGATTTTGATGACAATTTTCCAAAATAGGAAATGATAGATGGATACTATGAGCCATGGTAGCTCAGATGGTTTAGTGCTCGCTGTAAATTTCACAGTACCCGAGCAAACCGGGTTCGATCCCCACCGGCACCAACGAAATTGTTAATTGCAATTTGAAGTGCTGATTTACCACGTGCTCGGCGGTGAAGGAAAACGTCGTGAGGAAACCTGCATGTCTGACGAATAAGAAAAAAAAATAGAAAAAAAAACCGGCATGTCAGAGAAATAAAAAAAAATATTTTCGAAGGCATGTGAAGTTCGCTAATACGCATTGGAGCAGCGCGGCGGACAATTCCTTGCCCTAAAACCCTCCAGAAATGAGCCTGTGCGCAGGAGTGGGACGTATACTAGGCTATAACTTTAGATGCTTTTGAGGCAATGAAATAATACTAGTTTTTATGGAATTTATCGCGTATATTTAACTTTTTAAATACCCGACGTTTCGAACGCTTTACAACACTCATGGTCACGGGCGGGACTGAGATGTTCAACGTCCATATGTCATAGTTAACTAACTATGACAACTATGACATAGATAACTAAGTCCGAGTACCGAAACGTCGGGTATTTAAAAAGTTAAATATACGCGATAAATTCCGTAAAAACTAGTATTATTTCAATGTGTAGTGTTCGCGTAAATATAAGAAAACTATTGAGGCAAGATTAAAATTGTTATAGTTCACTCAAAACGGTAAAAATTACTTTTAATGAAATGTAAAAAGCGACTACAAAGATTTAAAAACGAATGAAAAAATTACTTCAAATTATAGAGTCTAAGTTTTATATTCTTCTATGCACGACGTTTTAGAATCGACTTCAGAATTTAAAAATGTTTATTTTATTATTTTCAGTTTAGCTGGCTTTTGGGTAATTTTATTAAAAATATTTTTCAATAAGTGATATTAAAAAAGATTTGATTTTCCAGCGCAGAACATCTGTGAATTCGGTTTTCTCCAAATAAAGGCTAGCAGACTTTTGTTGTCTGTATATTTCTCCTACTTTTATTTGTGTTATCTTGCAGTAATTATCTAATGATCCATCTAATTTGGAAATTTCAACCAAGATTGTGTTCACAGAGTCTGAGAAAAATGTTGAGACCGAAATTTATTCGGTGGCTAGCGACAGATGATGATGAATTAAAGCGCGGTACTTTAATAGGTAATTAACAAAGATGTTAAATCTAATTAAATAGGTAATAACGCTATTACTGTCCTGTTTAACACAAAACTATATAAAAATCGGACTAGTAAATTACAAATGATTCTATGTAATCAAATTAATTACTATTTTCTGTACAAATTATTACCCATGATTAAATTCACGAAATGTTTTCATAGCTTCGCTAATTTGACGACGACCATGCTATTTAAAATTCAAGGATAAGTGTTATGATTGAATCAAGGTGATGGATTTGTAATTTAATAGATTTGATTGATTTTGACTTGGCAATCATTAAAGTGATATCCAATTATAATTTTGACGTTGGTTAAGCAATGTGTATTTTAAATGTCACCTTTAGTTTTTTTTTTTATATTCCTAAGCTAGGTTTTTTTACTATTTTTATTTTTTATACTTTTTTTATAAGAGTAATTGAATATAAACTACAAAAGTATTAGGTACTAATTATCTGTAGATTTATAGATTAATATTGTGTTATATATTTTCAGTAGATAGGTATCGCACATTATTCAAGATCACTCGAAAACCTATAATTCATATTTACATATAGAGAATAATAATAGATAAATAAAAAAGAAATAAAATAATCGTAAAAGTCTTTATATTTGTTTATGTTGAAATGTATTCTTAAATTGAATAAAATTTTTAATTTTATATTTTGTTTTCTCTTGAAAAGAATAAGAAAAGGATCTATTATGGCCACCCTACGCTGAAGATTGAGCCATTTCATCAGCGCCCGGGGATCGATGCTATCTAGATCGATCCTCTTGTTCTTTTTGTACGAGCCCACTCTTATTTTGATGCCTCACAACCTCTCATTATGAATTAGAAGCGCCTTGCCCGGGTTAAGCGGCTTTTAAAACGTTTAATGTATGTTTTATTGCAAGTTTTCTACCTATTATTTTATCGAAATAATCCTATTTAGTATTTTGATGTATATATTATTATTTAAATGCAATAAAGTCTTTCATGACTGTTTCTAAACTTATCACGACTTGACTAATGATACAACAATACTCTTGAAATCATCAATCTAAAAAATATTAAGGTTTTTTATTTTATGAAGTCAAGTCCTGACAAAATGATGCAATTTGAAAGATTCCAAGACGCACTAGGTATGTTATCTTTGATAACGTAATGAAAACTTTTATTTTGCTGTTATTATTGTGAAAAAGCGTAAGTAATAGCGTAAGTAAGTATTCGAAAACACTAATTCAATTGTTTTTAAATACTTATCTTTATCTCTATGGAAGTATATGTTGTAAAGACGATGTAGTTGTTTTGATTTATAAAGAATATTTGTATCAGAGTAAAGTGAGAGGAATAAAACCTTGTAACTTAGTGTGGAGAGCGAGTCTAATGCGTACGAAATCGGACTTAGTGTCAATACTTCATGGTGATGGCGGTAAATGAATACAACCACGATATGGCGGACCCTTTGTAGCTTAACTTTAACGTTTACGCTCCTTTTAAGATCTTTCTTTATAGGTAAATGCTAGAACCAACTCCATTTGTTATCAAAGTATGTCCCTGTAACTGTGGTCGCCATCATAAAGTAAGTTTTCTTGAGCATCAGAAGCTAGTTCTGTCCAATGTAAGCATTATAATTGAAACGACCTCAATACAAACAGATTTCAAAACTAACTACCTATATGCGAGTTAGCAAATATGTATTAGGTTATAGAATAGCATAGAATAGATTTTTTTAATTCAATGTAAATTACAAATCAAATCAAATTCATTTATTCGCATAATACAGGTATAAAAGTTGTTACAGAAAATTGGAATATGTAGGTACACTGTATTATTAGATACCTTATGAGGTGTGCAAATACACTACAATATTACGCTACGCATTACCTACTAAATCAATAACGGTGTGTTTTTTTTTTTACTTTCCATAAGCCAGTGCTTGAGCACAACCCCACCTGGTGGTAAGTGGTGATGCAGCCTCAGATGGTAAATCGCACTGTCTTAGCGTAACAAATGCCTGTTCACCCTTGCCTTGAAGACGCCCAGATTGTATTCGGACGGAAAGATAGACGATGATTAAATAAAATGAAAAGTAAGAAGAAAAAAATATTGTCAATAGTTGAGTTGAGTCTATACTGCTAATTGTTGTCATACTTAATACCTTGAAGTTATATAAACTCAAAATTAAACATCTTTAATAAGTACGTACAATCGAATTTATAATATTATTACACAAATTAAATGTCATAATTATAATTTATTGTACTAATCTTATCAAATTATTAAATTATTACAATGTGTCACAAGTCATTCTTGTTGAAAGGAGTTTTTTACTTTTGTTATTATTAAATGAAAATAATATCAAAATAATATCCTTTTCTAAAGAATTTAAACAAACATTTATTAGTGACAAAATACAACACTTTATACTAGTAATGACCACAGAGTAGAGAGAGTGCTTTTTTATCATACCACTGGTTAGGATCTAACTTTTAAGCTACAGCCCACAGTCCAATGGAGAGGTAGGTAATATTACCAGTCAGTCGCACGGTTTTAAATTTTAAAATGACCCGAAATATTACTGTAATGTCATATTAAAAAATTCATCGCCTAATTTAGCCATTAGACTCATAAATACCAAACAAGACTAGCTTGGTTATTAATATTTTTTTCATTTATTTGCTTTTTAAGGGAAACATACGTTACAATAAAAAATTACATTATGAAACATATAAAATTAATCCTAAAACCAATGAAGTTTTGAAATAATACTCGTTTTTACGGAATTTATCGCGTATATTTAACTTTTTAATACCCGACGTTTCGAGAGCTTTACAGCACCCATGGTCACGGGAAGGACTGATATGTTTAACGTCCAGATGTCATAGTTAACCGCGGTTACCATAGATTAAAATTTAACTTTTGTTCCGATCTACACAGTATGAACTTATGGTATCATGAAGCCTTGCAGTTCGGCGGCTTGAAGTATGTTTTGATGGAAGCGCGCTTCCATCAAAACATACTTCAAGCCGCCGAAGAAGATTGGTCAGTTTTTACCATCAGTCAAGTGTAACGTCCCTCTGCAAGATGCAGGAGTGTACAAGCTTGATTGTGAATGTGGTCTCTCCTACATAGGACAAACTAAAAGATCAATTAAAACCCGCGTCAAAGAACATATAGCTGATGTGAAGAATCGACGCTCCGGGAAGTCTGCAGTCTGTGAACATGTACAGGATCGCCCCCGTCACTACATCAGATTTGATAGACCACAAATCCTCGCTAAAGAACACCGATTCCTTCCAAGGATGATTCGCGAGGCTATTGAAATCAAAAAACACCCTAATTTCAATAGAGAAGATGGCTGGGTGCTACCATCTGCTTGGGATCCTATAATAAATAAAATTAAATCCCAACCCAAGCATACAACTGCAAGGCTTCATGATACCATAAGTTCATACTGTGTAGATCGGAACAAAAGTTAAATTTTAATCTATGGTAACCGCGGTTAACTATGACAACTGGACGTTAAACATCTCAGTCCTTCCCGTGACCATGGGTGCTGTAAAGCTCTCGAAACGTCGGGTATTAAAAAGTTAAATATACGCGATAAATTCCGTAAAAACGAGTATTATTTCAATGTGTAGTGTTCGCGTAAATATAAGAAATCATTATGTAAACCAATGAAGTTTGCACAAATGTCTAAAAGATAGTAAAAACTTGCCATTACATTATTATGTTGTATAAAAATATAAAAATCTAATACATCAAGCAGTTAAAGTAGTTAAAAGTAATATACAGCCTAGGTAGTAAAACTACTATTTATAAATTAAGTTTTATAAAAAAATTGTAACTATTATATTTAAGGTAAAAGATATCGAATTCACAATATTATAAAATAAATTAATTTGAAATGCAGATATTATTGATGACTTTAGGATATTAATGGAGATCACTTTCAATTTGACTTTCGCAAGAGCTTTTAATAAACTTAAACCTCTATAAAATATTTTGACTGACTTTGATCCCTTGTCAAATATATATTATGATAATGAAAAGCTTTTAGTACAAACGGAAAAGTTTTTCTCATGTGGGGTCCAATAAGCATCCTATAAGAATTCCATTATAACAACACACAATGGCTGAGTAATCCAGACTCGTATTAACCGCAGTACTAAGTGATCTCACAACAAAAGCCATACTAATTGCCAAGCGCGGATCTCGCGGTGAAATTAATCAATCGCCCGCGAGTACCTGTACCTGCCTAATATAAACGTTGTAGTGTCGGCGTTCTTTGAAGTCGCCGCGGTCTCCAATTAGCGCGCGCGCCGACGCCTTTGTACCGGCCGCGGTTATGTCTCTTGCTCACGCGCCTGTCGTCTCTTTTACACGCCTCTAAGCCTCTTTGGTCCTTGCTTATACGCTTCTTTAACAGTTTTTTTACGTTGGTAATCAATGTACTTGTATTCACAAAGACGTTTCAAGATTTTGTTCATGATTTTTATTATTATTTTATTTGTACCTATGTTAAATAATTGATCTAATGGATCCATACAAAATAGAAGTATATCGATGCTTATTACAACTCTAATTATTCGGTGGTTCTAATATTTATTTACTTTCCTTTAATGTAGAAGAAGTCTTGAAAGGTACTCGCTAAAATATTTAAGCGATCTCTGTGACTTTTATGCGTACTACGTACTTACTTATTCATACTTTAAATACGACATCCATATTTCATACTTACTATATGAAATAAAGGTCACTATCACTCATTGAGTTTTGGGTTTCTACAAGATCAAAAAACATTTATTTAGTTTTTACAATTTTCATTTTTAGCGTTTTTTTTTACGTAGACTATCCTTAAGAAGTAAAGATTAGGTAGGTACCTATATTAGATTTTTAAATTTTATCATTGTTACAGTAAATTCTGTAGTTGTATTTGAAAACAAATGCAGCTATTTAAATTTTAAAAATAACATAAAATAACCTCAATCCAATTTCGCACAGAGGTATCATCATTTAAGTTTCATGAATGGCGGCCGCAACCTTGCTTCCTTTTCCTTTTACCTGCCACCACAACGAATTAGTAACGTGTGTGGGAATTGTTCAGAGGCTCAAATATCTGGTTGCGCGGGAACCCCTGCGATTGTATCAGCGGAATTCACACAAGTACAATACGAATTTTTGGTAGGATTTGTGTTTTTAGAGCCATGGTAGCTCAGATGTAAATATAACAGAACGCGAGTAACCCGGGTTCTATCTCCGCCGGCACCACTGAAATTATTAGTTGCAATTTTAAGCGCTGATTTACCACGTGCTCGGCGGAGAAGAAAAACATCGTGAGGAAACCTGCATGTCTGACGAATAAGAAAAAAAAATCTCGAAGACATGTGAAGTTCGCCAACACGCATTGGTGCAACGCGGCGGACCCTTCCTTGCCTTAAAACCCTCTCATAAATGAGAGGAGGCATGTGCCCAGCAGTGGGACGTATATAGGCTGTAACTCTACTTTACTTTGTGTTTTTAGAGTATGCATTAACCATCATTACAAAATAAAGCCTCAAAAGCACTTATACTTATAGAGAGTCTTGAAATATTTATTTATTTACGTAATAAACAAAAATTTATAACTACATCATAAAAATAATTATAATGGTCTATTCACCTCGTTATATGGTCAAGAACACCGGCTTAATGGCTGGCTAAACTTCGCCTTTGGAGTTTTGGACGAGAAAAGACCAAGCTCTATTGTCACCAGCGGCGACGACCAGCCGCGGATACAGATCATTTAGAAAGTTAACCATGCGTGGACCCCACAGACTAGAAAAGTCCGTAAATGGCATATTTATGTCTCTTATAAATTCATATGTGCTCTATTATACGTGGTTGAGCCATGCTGCAGTTATATTAGGTAGTAGTTGTAGCACGAATGGGTCGGCTCGACCGGGGAAGGACCACGCTCTCACAGAATACCAGCGTGAAATAGTAGCTTAATGCTGCTATGTTTCGCATGGTGGATGTAGAGAACTGGAGACCCATTTTACTGGAAACGAGGCATTCCATCTTAGTCCTCACGGGTGACAACGCATCTGCATTTTGATTTGTAATCGAGGATAGATGTAGATGTCTATGGGTCACAGCAACCACTTACCATCAGGTGGACTGTGTGCTCGTTTGTCACACTACCCTATAAAACAAAATTACCTATATCAGTTGCTATTTTACAATGGAATTCTGTGACAGCCGTCACATCGAGCTTCTTCCTCCTAATTTTCTATGAGGTAGAGCCGAAGCCTATGTTATTATAGGCTATGAGACATTTCATCCTAGTCCTCAGGGGTGACAAAGCATTTGTTATTTCATAACCAGCCTTCTTTGTATGAAATGGGCTATCGGTATCCATGGGATCCAGTAACTCAGGTGGTAAACTGTAAATTCGTTTGTTATTGCAGTTTTATATTTAAAAAAAAGCATTATACGGCTGATGAAAACGTTTATTAACTTTTAAAGTAAAAACCAGCACAAAACAGCATTTTTATGCTGCTGTGTTTCGTATGGTGAGTGTAGAGAACCGGAGACTATTTTTACCGGTAACGTGCTATTTCATTTTAGTACTCACGGGTGACAACACATCTGTGTTTTGATTTTTCATCAACGATAGATGTAGATGCCTGCCACATGTCGTCGGGTGGTTTTTTCCATAATCTTTTATTAAGCATCAATACCATCATCATTACGGTCTACGCCACAAGTTCACTGCCGAATGTAGGCCTCCCCCAAGTAATGCCCTAAGGAACGGCCCTGAGTCACCTGAATCCATCTACTTCCTGTATTTCTTAGCGTAAAACAGCAGCTTAATGCTGCTGTATTTCGTATGGTGAGTATAGAGAACCGGAGACCCTTTTTACTTGAAACGAGGCATTCCATCTCAGTCCTTAGGGTTGGCAACGCATTTGTATTTTGATTCGCAATTGAAGATAAATGTAGATGTCCATGGGCCACAGCATCCACTTACCATCAGTTGGACTGTGTGCTCGTTTATTCTATACAAAAAAGGTTGTCAATTATTTATTTAATTCTATACAAAAAAGGTTGTCAATTATTTATTTAATTCTATACAAAAAAGGTTGTCAATTATGTAATATTATGCCTACTGTAATACATTTTATTTCAGCATTAATTGGATTATATACGACTACTTGTTTAACTGTTATTACATGTTTATTTACTTCGCAATAAACCGACCGGTTTAACATAATAAAATTAAAAAATATATATAAGAAAAATATCCAAAAATTTTAAATTAAGATAGAATATGAAAGCCGTCAAATCAATCAATTTCAGTTAAATATATAAAATTAATGTATTTAAGAGTTTATCCCATTCATTTATTTACATCAACTTATTTCTGCTAAATACTTGGAATATATACCTATAAAAATTAATTAGTGATAAACACGCTTGGATACTGGTTGTAAGGTGACTTACACGTGTAAGCAACCACATTAATGTCTCAGAGATGTTTTCGAAAATTGAAAATGAGGAGTAGCCCACGTTTTGAATACCACTAAAGCGGCCCACCCTCGTTCCAATAAATCTTTACAACACGATCACTTTTATTTTGCATTAAATAAAACTAAATTATAACAGCCCTTTAGATCGCCCGGTAGCCGCCGGATAATATTGTAACCGGTACAGAAAATAAATTAAAAAAACATGTAAATGGTAAAAGA
This sequence comes from Parnassius smintheus behrii, assembly GCA_036936625.1. Taxonomy (NCBI): domain Eukaryota; kingdom Metazoa; phylum Arthropoda; class Insecta; order Lepidoptera; family Papilionidae; genus Parnassius; species Parnassius smintheus. The sequence continues at coordinate 23,430,526 of JAUPFT010000026.1, read as the reverse complement.
AAAAATGGTCGGATATCAAAGAGTTGCCGCGGTCACGTACAGTGTTATGACGAACAGCGGGTGCTTTAGTCGCTTCGCGTGGAAATTAAAAATTATAGGCACTAGGTGAGATTAGAAAATATCAAATACGTTTCTCGGATTACGGAGGGAAACGTCGAACGAATTTTGCTAATTGTAATTTTTTTTAATCTTACGCAATTAAAATACGTTTATTTTGTTCCGATTATTGTAATTTTTAAATGATACATTGTAGCCACGCTACAGCTATTTTATGGTTATAGCATGAATGGGTCGGCTCAACCGGGGAAGGACCACGCTCTTACCAGCGTAAAATAACAGCAAAAATAGCAGTATATTACGCTGCTATTTTACGCTGCTGTGTTTAGTATTTTGAGTGTAGAGATCCGGATATCCTTTTTTACTGGAAATGAGGCATTCCATCTTAGTCCTCAGGGGTGACAACGCATCTGCGTTTTGATTCTTAATCAAGGATAAAAATGTAGCTATGTCTATAGGCCACAGTATCCACTTAACATCAGGTGGACTGTGTGCTCGTTTGTCAACCTTAGGTAGGTATTCTATAAAAATAATATATAAAATTGGAGTGACAAACGAATTCACAGTCCAAATTACCTGATACGTGGCTGCTGCTGTGCTATGGACATTTGCAGACAACTTCAAACCAAGATTGGTACAGATACATTGTCACCTCTGAGGACTAAGATGAAAGCCTTTAGACCGGAACAAGGCAGGTGAAATCAGCGCAATTTGGCATCAGGAATTCTATTTCTCCTTTGTTTAAAAAAAAACGTTACCCCCACATTAGGATTTTCTCCTGTATCGTGGAGGCAGTTTGCAAACATAAATTGCACAAGGACAAACATCCAGACCCGGAACAATTATTTGTAGGCCATACAAACACTTGTTCCGTGCGGGATTCAAATCCGCGGCCCCCAGCGCAGCCACTGCTAAGCCAGTGTACCACGGAGCCGCAATTTGTTAAGAGGGTGGTACCAATACAAACGGACATCTAGGTAGAAAAGAAGTCCCGCCACCGTATGATATTCAATCCATATACCTACAACATGTAACAAAAACCCTGTAGTTCCCGTTAAGTGCGTTATCAGAATCAGTATTCAAGCGTACAGAAATATTTTTTTTTTTAAAAAACATTTAAAAAATATTCTTAATTGCAAATTATATGCGGCTTTATTATCTCTGCATTGGCCGAGGAGTAAGAGGATTGTCAAAGACCCCGCATTACCGATACTCGTGTGAGTTAGAAGAACAAAAACCGGCCAAGAGCGTGTCGGGCCACGCTCGGTGTAGGGTTCCGTAGTTTCCCGTCCGTCACAATAAGTGTTCCCACTTATGAGTTTAAAGGTGGGTATCCATTATGTTCGCGCTCCAGCAGTGCTCCGCGCTCCTGCAACTGCTCCCGGTAGTGGTTACTGTTGTTTCCAACCAAGTTCGAAATAATTTTCCTAGAAAGTTCTTATAAAGTTCTACTTTTCAGATTTTTTTCATATTTTTTAAACTTATGGTTTAAAAGTTAGAGGGGGGGGGACACATTGTTTTTTACTTTTGGAGCGATTATTTCCGAAATTATTGACATTATCAAAAAATGATTTGAGTAAACCCCTATTCATTTTTAAATACCTTTCCAACAATATATCACACGATAGGGTTGAAATTAAAAAAAATATCACTTCCCACTATACATATAGGGGGCTACCCTAATAAAACATTTTTTTTCCAATTTTTATTTTACCACTTTGTCGGCGTGATTGATATACATATTGGTACCAAATTTCAGCTTTCTAGTGCTAACGGTCACAGAGATTAAGCGAGGACGGACAGACGGACAGACAGACATGGCGAAACTATAAGGGTTCCTAGTTGACTACGGAACCCTAAAAACCACATAGAAATTGCAAATAATTTTATTTAATTAAATTAAAAAAACTTGTGGTCGAGTTTTCTGAATAAAAAAATATTTCTATACGCTTGAATACCGATTCTGATAACGCACTTAACGGGAACTACAGGGTTTTTGTTACACTTTGTATAACCAACATTCAAGTCATTATCGCTATAGTCAGTAAATTCTGTAGCTTTTCTGTTAATAAATATGAAATATTTATTAAGACGTTAGTAACCTCAAGAAAAGTGGAGCGAGAATATTACTGGCTGGAACCCTAGAGACGGTAAAAGAAAAAGAGGAAGGCAAGGGAAAATATGGGATGAGATAAAATGCCCAGCCGATCCACATTGAAGAAGGGTTGCTAGACATATCCTCCAGACCGAATTTCGGTCACGGCGACCAACCTCAACGGAAACTAGCCAGTGGCGCAGGACAGGATTATAGTGCCCAAGTGTATGCGCAAGCACAGGTGCACTCTTTATTCCCTCACTCTCATAATGCGATGAGACGGTAAACCGACACGACCGGAGAGAGATCAGGCGCACAAGACCAATAGGTTTACTTGCTTTCCGAGGTACGGGGGTGAGACACCGCCAATTTCCTAACGCCGGGCAGCTACTAAGAATTTTTTGAGTGCAAAACTCAATAATTTTTTGACCGACCCGAGATTCGAATCCACGACCTCATGATCAGCGGTTTCACTACTACGACCACTAGACCATCGAGGCATTCAAGCTGGAGTTAGAGGCACATTAAACAGACATTCTTTACGCGTCACAATAATTTGACAACCATCGAAAATGTTCAGTACAAAAGGCTTATTGATTGATGATATTGATAGATAGTTAGTACCTAATAAATATATTAAGATATAAACGAGCAATTCTTGTATATATGTATATATATATATATAATCGGGATCTCGGAAACGGCTCCAACGATTTTCATAAAATTTAGTGTCCAGGGAGTTTCGGGGATAATAAATCGATCTAGCTAAGATTTATTTTTAGAAAATGTCTTTTTGTCCGTGTTTTTAGGCAATTAAAAACTGCTACAATATAGTTAGAATAAGAAGGTAAATTTTGACAGTTTGGTAATGATTATAAATAGCTTATTGGTATAATGGGCGGTCACAAAATCGTAAAACCCCGGTTCGAGCCCAGACCGACCGACCGACTCTTTTATTTTTTTTTTCAAGTTTCTTTCTTTTTTGAGAAAATATATTTTTTTCGAGCCCTTTTTTTAGTATTTTTTAAAAACACGAAAATTTAAATAAAAATAATTGCACTCATGATTTTTTATTCAAATAACCAGTTCAGTTTTTTCTGTTATGTCGCTAAGATCAAAAAATATTATTTATAATTCATCAGTATGTAATTTGTACCTAAATATAATTTCCAAAACACACGAATTAAAAAAATCGAGCGAAAAATACCGAGCAAAGCTCGGTCAACCGGGTACTAAATATATTAAGATACTAATTAATTGGTACAGTTATAAGAAATGTAAATTGGTATTTAATTTATTTGGATAGTCTATTTTCAAAAAATACTAAAAGCTTTAATTATCTTCGTATGTGTCATAGTTGATTATATTTATATCTATAGGTAATATTATTTTATAATCGATAGTTACCGAGAGCGTTTTATTCTCTCAAAACAACGATCCAAACTTCTGAATGAAAACATAAAATCATTGAGAGAGACATTCCGCTTGATGATCAGGGCACGAGCGGTTCACCACGCTCACAGACTGCCATAACACTCAGGCCGCCATGCATTCACAATAAATATATTAAGGATTTATTTTCATACAGAAGTCGAACTTGCGAAATGAGTTATTTATACCAATAAGATATTTATATATACTAACTGAATATAAAACGCTTTAAATTTTGTAATTCGTAGTTGTTCGTGTGGTCCCGGGTTAGGGCAAATCTGTTATCGGTTTCGGTGATTTCTGTCAAGAAATTCTCAGTAGCTGTCCGGAGTCAGGAAGTTGGCGGTGTTTTAGCGCCGTGTATCAGAGAGCTCGTAAAGTCGTTGGGCCTGCGCCTGATCTTTCTTTTGTCGTATCGGGTTGCCGTCCCATCGACTAAGTGGGTAAAAAAATAGAGTATAGCAGAGCTTGCGTACGCACCCGTACACTATTCTGTTCTGCACAGATGACTAGTCTGTGTGGCCAACTGACATTTTGGTCTACGGGTCTTTAGAAATCATATATGAAAGAAATACAGCAAAACAGGAACAACTTCTTGTTCTGCTAAATTTAGTTTTACGTCTTTATTTCAACCTTTTTATAGGATATGGTGACAAACTAGCACACAGTTCATCTGATGTTAAGTGGTTGCTGCGGCCCATAGACATCTATATCTATCCTCGATTACAAATCAAAATGCAGATGCGTTGTCACCCGTGAGGACTAAGATGGAATGTCTCGTTTCCAGTAAAAAGGGTCTCCGGTTCTCTACAATCACCATACGAAACACAGTAGCATTAAGCTACTATTTTACACTGGTATTCTGTGAGTTTCCTTCCAACCATCTCCTTCCTTCGTTTCCTCACTTCTCCAAACCTTCTCGTTTTCTACTTGTAAGTGGCACCTGTCACAGAAGAGTGACTGGGCAAGTGGAAAGTTAATACGCCAGCGTGGTAACGTCATAATATGCGAAGAGAATAAAAACATTTAACAAGAAGAATGTTGGGTGTAAAAGATAGATGGACACTGTGAGGGATGATACGCGTGAGAAAATAGTGAGCGATGAGACGACAGCTGACAGAATAGAATGTAAGATATACTATGCCGACCACAAATGAATTGAAATAGGGGCAGAAAGAAGTAGATTTTCAGCATAGTAACCAAGTTTGGCAATTGTAGCGAAGACCTTTCAAGAATCCATGGAGCAGACTTCTTGTTTAAGAGGATAGAGTAAGTCAGTTCAAATTCTAATTTCGACCCCACTTGCCCGCGCGTCGTATGCTATGTATCGACATGTTTGTAATCACTAATACTGTAAGTAGAAAGGTCGTTAGACACTTATTTCATTAGGTTTATCATATTTATGCCTGTTTCTTAACGCCAAGCCAGCGGCTTCTTATTTTTATCACGGTTATTTCCCATTTTAATTTTACGTCGTACTGTTGCGTAATGTATATTCTGATCGTAAGCGACACAACCTCCCCGTTCAAAGGCCGAGGCGGAGTGACCGTGCTGCAGGAATCACGCTTCAAAAGGCCGTTAGTTTAGGTAATTTCTTTTTACAGTAAAAAAATGGTATTTTAAAAAAGTAAATAACATAAGCACTGCTTTATAGTTAGTTCAGTTAGTATGCAAAGTTTCATAATGTTATTTAAAGTATTTTATGAATAACAGCGGTTTATTGTTTATTTTGGAGGTAACTTTGGATTTTTTTTCTATCGAGAAAATTTTACGAAATCGTGTTTTCGTCTAACATAATCCTTAACATTAATCCTCAACTTTACCATATATTTATTTCAAAATTAATGCTGCAATATTTTCGGCATAACGAAGGATCTTGCTAAGCCATTTGACATTATATTTCCCCTTAACAGTGGACTGTTATGTCTTCAAATATCTTTAATATGTTGTAGTTACATACTGTATAGTGTTACCGTTAAGAGGATAGAGTAAGTCAGCTCAAATTCTAATTTCGTTCCCACTTGCCCGCGCGTCGTATGCTATGTACCGACATGTTTGTAATCACTAATACTGTAAGTAGAAGGGTCGTTAGACACTTATTTCATTAGGTTTATCATATTTATGCCTGTTTCTTAACGCCAAGCCAGCCGCTTCTTATTTTTATCACGGTTATTTCCCATTTTAATTTTACGTCGTACTGTTGCGTAATGTATATTCTGATCGTAAGCGACACAACCTCCCCGTTCAAAGGCCGAGGCGGAGTGACCGTGCGGCAGGAATCACGCTTCAAAAGGCCGTTAGTTTAGGTAATTTCTTTTTACAGTAAAAAAAATGGTATTTTAAAAAAGTAAATAACATAAGCACTGCTTTATAGTTAGTTCAGTTAGTATGCAAAGTTTCATAATGTTATTTAAAGTATTTTATGAATAACAGCGGTTTATTGTTTATTTTGGAGGTAACTTTGGATTTTTTTTCTATCGAGAAAATTTTACGAAATCGTGTTTTCGTCTAACATAATCCTTAACATTAATCCTCAACTTTACCATATATTTATTTCAAAATTAATGCTGCAATATTTTCGGCATAACGAAGGATCTTGCTAAGCCATTTGACATTATATTTCCCCTTAACAGTGGACTGTTATGTCTTCAAATATCTTTAATATGTTGTAGTTACATACTGTATAGTGTTACCGTTAAGAGGATAGAGTAAGTCAGCTCAAATTCTAATTTCGTTCCCACTTGCCCGCGCGTCGTATGCTATGTACCGACATGTTTGTAATCACTAATACTGTAAGTAGAAGGGTCGTTAGACACTTATTTCATTAGGTTTATCATATTTATGCCTGTTTCTTAACGCCAAGCCAGCCGCTTCTTATTTTTATCACGGTTATTTCCCATTTTAATTTTACGTCGTCCTGTTGCGTAATGTATATTCTGATCGTAAGCGACACAACCTCCCCGTTCAAAGGCCGAGGCGAAGTGACCGTGCTGCAGGAATCACGCTTCAAAAGGCCGATAGTTTAGGTAATTTCTTTTTACAGTGAAAATAATGGTATTTTAAAAAATGTAAATAACATAAGCACTGCTTTATAGTTAGTTCAGTTAGTATGCAAAGTTTCATAATCTTATTTAAAGTATTTTATGAATAACAGCGGTTTATTGTTTATTTTGGAGGTAACTTTGGATTTTTTTCTATCGAGAAAATTTTACGATATCGTGTTTTCGTCTAACATAATCCTTAACATTAATCCTCAACTTTACCATATATTTATTTCAAAATTAATGCTGCAATATTTTCGGCATAACGAAGGATCTTGCTAAGCCATTTGACATTATATTTCCCCTTAACAGTGGACTGTTATGTCTTCAAATATCTTTAATATGTTGTAGTTACATACTGTATACCACTGCTGAACATAGGCACCCCCCATACACTGTCTCGTGCTGGCAGCCGCAGTTGGCACACCCACGGAATTATATGGGGTAGGTAGGAGGAGAATTGTATGTGATAGTGGATATTCTTACCTCACCATTACACGGTTAATTAATAGTGTACATATGATATCTTATTATCTAATACATAATTCATTCGCAATGCGGTCGAGTAGTACCTATATTTCAAATATAGGTAATATTTCATTTTAAAGTGGGCTTTCTTCTAACGAAATTAGTACAAACAAATCAAGTTCATACAAAGCTAAAAGTTTTGTTGTAGTCTTTTATACAGACTCCTAAAACTCAAGATGTGTAACCATATTGCTCTATACAAAATATATTTGGTCCTTACATATGAAATTTGCGTTTTGCCGTACTGACCATTTTGATCTGAAATATCTCCCCTTTGGTTAAGAATTCCAAATTCAAATTTATAAATTTTAGCTGGTACATTTGAATTTTGAAAACAGTCATTCATTTGTTTTTTCCTCATTATTTTTTCCTTGGCGTTGCTTATTACCGCACAATGGAAAACACGAAACATCGCTATATTTAGGATACGAGTTCTACCGTGGCACCAGTGCTGCAGAAACAGCTCGAAGGATTAATGATGTGTACGGCGCTGGTGTCGCAAAAGAAAGCACGGTACGTTTTTGGTTTCAAAGTTTTCGTTCTGGAAATTTCGACCTTCAGAACCAACCTCGTGGACGATCGGATGAAAAATGAAGAATTAAAGGCTATTGTGTGTGTATCCATAACAAAGCACTTCAGAGATAGCTGCAGGTATCGGGCTAAGTGATAAAACTGTATTAATCCCCTTGAACTTTGAAACTTGAACAACGATGGGTACCTCATGAATTGAGTGAATCGAACTTACAAACACGCGTCAACTACTGTGTTGTTACTTTGCTTAACCGACACAAAAATGAAGGGATTTAAAATCGAATCATTACTTGTGATGAAAATTGGATACTGTACAATAATCGGAAGCGCTCCTCACAATGGTTGAACCCTGGAGACCCAGCCAAATCCTGCCCTAAACGAAAATTGACTCAGAGAAGGTTACTTATGAGTGTTTGGTGGACTAGCGCTGGTGTCGTTCACTACAGCTTTCTAAAATCTAGCCAAACGGTTACGGCAGATATCTTTCTTCCGCACCTGCAAACCATGAAGGAAGAACTAGCTGCTAAACAACCGAGATTAGTCAATCGCGCTAGGCCACTGCTGCTTCACGACAACGCAAGACCACACACTGCACAACAAACAATCACTAAGTTAGATGAGCTACAATTGTAATGTCTGCGACATCCACCGTACTTCCCAGACCTTGCTCCAACAGATTACCATTTTTTATGGAATTTGGACAACTTCTTGCAAAGAAAAAAAATTTAACTCCAATGCGGCGGTCCAAACCGCCTTCAAAGAGTTTATTGATTCTCACTCCTATGGTTTTTTTTAGTAAAGGGAGCAATGAACTACCTATGAGATGGCGAAAATGCATAGATAACAACGGTGCATAATTTGATTAATTAAAACATATTTTACAAAAATAATGACTTTTTATTCCTCCCGTATAAAACGCCAATTTCATATGAAAGGACCTATTATATAGGTATATGTACTTCTATGTTTAAACTAGGATATAATGATACTTTATGTCGTAAAAATATTTGATGGTATATTTTTACACAATAAATTAAATAATTGCATTGTTTAGGTATCTATATTTCCTTTATTTATTTTGTGCAAAAGATGTCTTCTCGATAATAATTAAAAATTAAAAATTAGATTTATAAAAATTACATAATGTTCTTACATTTTTGATTGTTCTAATTTAAAAAAATAATAATAATTATACATAAGTATAACCTCATAGTATTTTGCAAAGGTTCATAACACAAAAATAGATATTCGACACGTCTAACAAAACTGACTTCCGACATTCCGACACAAAGCACTGGAGAAGCGCAGAGCCTTTGTAAAACGCCGCTGCTATTAAAGTGCGATTAAGCCGGGCCCCCGAGACGACTTGGCTCCCACTTTCGATTTTACAACTGTCTAAAATTGAACCCGCCCTATTCTGAACCTTAACCATAGGCTAATGTACCATTGTCTTCTTTGAAATCTACAAAAACGGGCGAGGCTAGACTTGAATTTAAAATTAAAGTATAGATGTTTTAGTGCACTTTTCGGGTATTTTTTTATGCTGACTTAACCTAATGTAACTTATAGAGTTATGTACTATAATAAATTAAATAACATTGTTAAACTGAGAAAAATAATATCAATTTTGTCAAAAAATTACTTTTACTCTTCCTTATAAATGGTGTGTGTTATAAGATTGAAGAGTGAGATAGGTTTTTATGCACGCGCAATTACGTTAATATTAAATTATAATTGCGCAATTTATTGCACGCGTCACAACGCGCAAGCGTGTCGGTGTTTTAGACTCGACTTGTCGCTATGTGACGATTTTGCAATATAAAATTGTTAGTATCCCATAATGAGCAATTCTTGTATATATATATATATATATATATATATATATATATATATATATATATATATATATATATATATGTATATGTATATGTATATATATATATATATATATATATATATATATATATATATAATCGGGATCTCGGAAACGGCTCCAACGATTTTCATAAAATTTAGTGTCCAGGGAGTTTCGGGGGATAAAAAATCGATCTAGCTAGGATTTATTTTTAGAAAATGTCTTTTTGTCCGTGTTTTTAGGCAATGAAAAACTGCTACAATATCGTTAGAATAAGAAGGTAAATTTTGACAGATTGTTAATTAATGATTATGAATAGCTTAATTGGTATAATGGACGGTCACAGAATCGTAAAACCCCGGTTCGAGCCCAGACCGACCGACCGACTTTTTTATTTTTTTTTTTGCAAGTTCCTTTCTTTTTTGAGAAAATCTATTTTTTCGAACCCTTTTTTTTGTATTTTTTAAAAACACGAAAATTTAAATTAAAATAATTGCACTCATGATTTTTTTTTCAAATAACCAGTTCCGTTTTTTCTGTTATGTCGCTAAGATCAAAAAATATTATTTATATTTCATCAGTATGTAATTTGTATCTAAATATAATTTCCAAAACACATGAATTAAAAAAAACCGAGCGAAAAATACCGAGCAAAGCTCGGTCAACCGGGTACTGTGTCAATTAAGACAATAAACCAATAAAAATGTTTTGATAACTATTCTATAAACACAAAATAACTGAACATTTGTTTAGTTATATATACTAAAAATGTAGTTAAAAAATTATTAGTATCTACGGCTGTCAGTTTGTGAACTTGTTTGTCTTCACGTTTCAGAAAAATATACGCAACGGAATGAAAAAAATCTTTCTGAATAAGTTTCCATTTATCCTCAGGATGATCCCTATTGCTGATTGTTATCAGACTCACCACTTAAAAGATATTTTTTCCATCAAAATTTGATTTAATTTTAAATAACGCTCAATAAAAACGCTCATGAGACGTGAACTTTTTATTTTTATTTCCATATCATGTAGGATTTCATAATAAAACTTTTTAAATATTAACTTAAACAAGCTTAGTTAAAAATATTAAGCTTTATATAGCATTAAATGGCTACTCTTAAACTATAAAAGTTTTAGTTACCTAAAATAAAAGGTACAACGGAACCCATATCTGTATTCTGTACCCATACCAAAAAATATACTTGCAGAATTGTTGTCTGTGTGTCGTCTGTCTGGCTGTCTATGTATATAAACGGTACTTTGTTTCAAATCTCAAATCTCCGAAAGTTCTTTACCTGCTTTGTAGTTATGACACAACGTTGCATACAAATACGCGTTTGTTTTTAAAACTCACTTTTAAATAAATTGTGCCACAGGAACGCGTGGTAGAGGACTGCTAATTATAAATATGTGTATAATCATAGTTTAAAATCCAACCCTTGTGCAAGAGCTACACTTCTTGATCTACTTGCAATGTCGTAACGAAATAAATTCGTATTATGGTAAATAATGAGGCTAATGTCATTTACCTAACATTAAAATTAGCATATAATAAGTATAAATAAGTATACGCTATTAAGTCCTTTGATACTTACCGCCGAATTTCATATAATATATTTAGAAATTCGATCGCAGAATATTGATTTAGCAGCTGTCAGTGGAATTAAATCACATAAAGTATGTTATTCTAATTCGGTCGGATACATATTCATTGTACATTACAAATATTATTTATTCTATAGTTCTTGAAAACTATTAACAAAATAGTATAAACTACTATAAATCTTTTAGAGAAACTGTTATATCTTTTAAATAACTTTAATTATGTACGTTTAAAGACATTTAAAAGATTTTTTACGTGGTAGAGGTAGAGGCATGCCGCAGTTATATTAGTAGTATAGTTGTAGCACGAATGAAAAGCTCGACCGGGGAAGGACCGCGCTCTCACAGAATACCAGCATAAAATAGTAGCTTAATGCTGCTGTGTTTCGTATGGTGAGTGTAGAGAACCGGAGACCCTTTTTACTGGAAACGAGGCATTCCACCTAATGCATATGCAGTGTCACCTCACGGGTGACACTGCATATGCATTATGATTTGTATTCGAGAATAGATGTAGGTGTATATGGGCCACAGCAACCACTTACCATCAAGTAGGTACCATCAGGTGTGCTCGTTTGTCACCCCATCCTATAAAAAAATTTTGAGACTATACTTTTTGTACATGGTGGAGCCACACTGCACCTACATTATGATTGTATCACGAATGGGTACACTCCACCAAGGAAAGATCACGCTCTCAAATAATACCAGCGTAAAATAGCAGCTTAATGCTGCTGTATTTCGTATAGTGAGTGTGAAGAGCTAGAGACTCTTTCTCTGGAAACGAGACATTAAATCTAAGTCCTCAGGGGTGACAACGCATCCGAATTTTGATTTTAAAACGAGGATAGGTGTATATGTTTACGGGTGACAGTGTTCACTTACCGTCAGGTGGACTGTGTGTTTGTTTGTCATTATATCAATTAAATTTCTTTCTCTATAGCTCCGAATCTCTAGGTGGGTATATTAGAAACAAAAATTGCATTTAAAATTAGAGAAAAAAATACACTGAAATATATTTTAAGTAATTTTAGAATTAAAACATATGAAAACATATCGATGTCTAGGTTGTATGTTTTTATTTTGCACGGAACATGGATTTGCGTGGCCTACAAAAATTTGAATGTTTTTACATGTGTAATTTGGTAAGATTTCATTTCGATTTATAGACAGCTGATTTATAGAACTAAATCTCGAAGTACTTGATACAGTGCGCTATTATAAGAATAAGACGTGATGTAAGAGGTTGAATAGGATAAATATATAAAAAATAAAAAAAAGAAAAAAAGAAATATCTAAACGCTGCGATTTCTTATGAGTATAGGATCTTTTAAACTTAGATCTTTTAACTCGTTAAGAGGCATTCTATAATAGTCCTCAATCAAGAGAGACAACGCATTTGCATTTTGATTCTCAATCGATAATACAAGTAGGTGTCTGTAGATCACAGTATTTCCCGTTACCATCAAAGTGACAGTTCATTTTTCGTTTTTAACCCTTACTTTTAATAAAATAAATGTACTTGAGACTTAGCTAACTACGAGGTCTCTTTCACATGTTTATGAGTAATATATCGATGATAATAACCCCTGGGAATGAGGTGATCGTTACCAAGCTATTTCTAATTTGTTTGTGTTTTTAATTGTGTAATATATATGATTGTAAACTGTTAATTGTAAAAACTGTCCTGATGGGTTTCTTGTTGGTTGTTCCCGGCTGCTGGCATTTTCCAAACCAATGCTAGTTTAAACACAACAGTGGCTTTCGATAGGTATCATTTATTATTTATATTGACTAAAAAAGTTTTTATTTCCGTTTCTAAATACTCTTGATACATAACATAGTACATTACATAGTACCTACATTATATCGTACATTAGTTTTTATTGTATTTGTTTATTCTTTGAATTTTTTTCAGTGTACACTGACATTTAAGTAAATAATTTATACAGAACTGTTACAGTAAAGTAGCTTCAAATCAATTGAATTTGGAATGAAATCGGTGTATCAATCCGTACATCGTATACCGGCCTTGCGAGTAATTGAAACGGCGAATGCTGGGGGTACTAGCGACATGCACATTGCAAACAATACACGAACGGTAGTGAACTTCAGCAGGCCAGTGCCCGATAAATTGGTGCGCGAGTTTTATAACACGCAAAAGCAAATGCATATTATAAAAATATGGATTTGCTTTTGTATGAGGGTTTTAATTTGTAAATTCTAACGTAAATTGATAAGGTTTCTGTGTCTAACTGTTGATGAATTAGGTAGCTTGTTACAGTCCGAAAAGAATACGATTAGCGTTATATTACGGTTATAGCACGAATGGGTCGGCTCAACCGGGGTGGGACCACGTTCTCACGGAATACCAGCGTAAAATAGCAGCTTAATGCTATTGTTTCGTATGGTGAGTGTAGAGAACCGGAGACCCTTTTTACTGCAAACGACGCATTCCATCTTATTCTGCATTTTGATTCTTAATTGAGAATAAATGTAGATGTTTATGGGCCACAGCATCCACCTATTATCAGGTATCAGGTGGAATGGGTGCTCGCTTGTCACCCTATTACATTAAAAAAATCTAATGAGAAAGGACTAAATATGCTAAAAGTAAAGTTACCGCTTATATATGTATATCCCGTTGCTGGACACAGACGTACTCTAATTACTAAGATTTTTTTATACAGCCTATGTATCTACGTCCCACTACTGGGCACAGGCCTCCTCTAATTTCTAAGAAGGTTTTAGGGCAAGGAAGTGTCTGCTGCGCTGCCTCAATGCGTGTTAGCGAACTTCACATGTCTTCGAAATATTTTTTTTCTCTTATTCCTCAGACATACAGGTTTCCTCACGATGTTTTCCTTCACCGCCGAGCACGTGGTAAATAAGCACTTAAAATTGCAATTAACAATTTCATTGGTGCCGGCGGGGATCGAACCCGGTCTGCTCGCGTACTGTGAAATTTACAGCGAGCGCTAACCATCTGAGCTATCACGGCACGGCGCGAGTATTTAGGGGAAGGAAATTTTCGCCGCCTACCAGAAAGCGTGTTGAGCAACTTCTCATGTCTTCGAAACCTTTTTTTCTTTCGTTTTTAAAGATACAGATTAGCTCATGATAATTTCCTTTACTGTCGAGTACGTAGTAAATCGGCCATTAAAATTGCAATTAACAGATACATTGGTGCGATCGCACACGGGTTGCTGCCGTATACTGTGAAGTTTACAGCACCCTCAGCCCTTGTGCTAAAAGTCTCTTTATATGTAAAGGTAAAGTAGACATAAAAATAAACTGGCAGTCTGCATACATACTGCTGGCCCCTTATTTCTGAAAAGGTTTTGGAGTCACACAGATTTTACAACGATGTGTACTTTTACTGCTGAGCACGTGGTAAATTAGTACTTAAGATTACAGTTAGTAATTTAATTGGTGCCGTCGGAGATAAACCTCGGGTTATTCGCGTAGTGTGAATATTTATTATTGCTATGAATATATATTAATTGTTAAGGATGTTAAAGAATGTACTGAACAGTTTTTTATAGAATCAAAAAAAGTTTTTTTTTTTTATAGAATAAGGGTGACAAACGAGCACACAGTCCACGTGATGGTAAGTGGATGCTGTGGCCCATAGACATCTAGGTACATCATTCTTCAATTAAAAATCAAGATGCAGATGCGTTGTCACCCCTGAGGACTAAGATGGAATGTGATCTCAAAACTCACCATACGAAATACAGTAACATCGAGTTATTCCACGCTGGTATTCTGTGAGAGTGTGGTCCTGCGCCGGTCGAGCCGACCCATTCGTGCTACAACTATTATGTAACTGCAGCGTGTCTCTATCAGAAGAGTAATAAAGACGTATAAATAATATTAAAGAATGTACTAAAAAGCGATTTTATGTTAAACGAATACTTTCTTGGAAGCAGGTGTTAAAATCTCCCTAGCCGTTTAGTAACAACTAAGCTATTACAGAAATCAGTAGTTAGAATATATTATATAATATTTGCGTACTTTCTTTGCAAGGTTTAAATTAAAAAGATTTGATTTTTTAACTTAACTAATTATTACAGGTATAATGGTGACAGATCTGGTAAATCAATGACACTACTATTACCGAATATATTTGCTCTCCACAATAATAATTATTGTCACATAGGTAGGTATGCTAAAAAGTGGAGCCCATTTTCCATAGAAGCACATAAATATGACAATCAATTTGATAACCAAGTCATCCAATGTCAATAATACAGCTCTCCACAGTTACGAGAACTGTCTGACCATCAGCTCACTCACTGTCTGCGAATACGAGGTAGAAAGAGCATTGATGGGATTGGATGGAAGCAAGACTTCAGGATTGGATGGCTTGCCCCCGATCATTCTAAAGAAGTGTGCTAAAAGTATGTCAAAACCTCTTACCTATATATTTAACCACTCTATCCGAAACGGCATTTTCCCCCGCGTATGGAAAAAGGCGCGCATCATCCCCATCCATAAAAAAGGAAATATTGCTGGTGTGTCCAATTACAGGCCTGTTTCCATACTTCCAGCACCCGGTAAGGTTCTAGAGTCATTTGTTCATAAAACAATATATTGGCACGTCAAAGAGCGCCTGCATCCAAACCAACATGGGTTTCAGCCTAAAAAGTCTATAACATCTAACTTAGTCGGTTTTGTTAATGATATTGCATGTGCACTGGATAGGAATAAAGAGGTACACAGTATTTACACCGATTTTAGCAAGGCTTTCGATCTCATCAACCATGACTTGCTTATAAAGAAGATCATGCTAATGGGGGTCCATGGTTCACTACTGCGCTGGTGCGATTCCTATCTCAGAAATCGGTCACAGTTAGTCTCGTTGCGTGGTTATTCATCCTCAGCTAGAGAGATTCCTTCAGGCGTTCCCCAGGGCTCTCATATCGGTCCATTGTTCTTTCTTATTTTCATAAACGATCTTGCCAACATAATTGAATGTAATTTTAAAATGTACGCAGACGACCTTAAACTGTACAAAATCATTGACTCCAAAGTAGATGTGACCGCTCTACAGTTAGAGTTGGATAGATTATACGACTGGTGTCGTCAAAACCATATGATCCTCAACACTGGAAAATGCTCTCATCTAAAGTTAACTAGAAAGAAAAATAAAACCGAGGCAACATACAAGTTAAACGATGAGCCATTGGGTGAGGTCACGGAAATCCTAGACTTAGGCGTTTTAATTGACAGCACGCTCAGCTTTAGAAGTCATATCGACACAATAACAAAAAAGCTTCTAAATTATCCGGGTTTATATCTAGGCAAATAAAATCTTTTAAAGACCCTGGTTTAATCATTCTAGTCTATAACTGTTTGGTGAGAACTATTGTTGAATACGCTAGCCCAGTCTGGAATCCGGGGTACAAGTGTCACTCAAACCGACTGGAAAAGATTCAGAAAAGGTTTATGTACCAGCTATCGTACGCAAATAACCAATGCAGGACACTCATTTCATACGAGAGTAGATTAGCACACTACAAATTAGAACAACTATCCAAGCGGCGGGAATCATCTGATGTCATGTTCCTTTATAAAATTATCCATGGTCTCGTCAATTGTCCGGACATTTTAAATCATTTAGATGTATCGGTCCCTAGAGCTGGCAGTCGCCTGGGCCGCAAAAAGACTTTTGTCACGCCACACTGTAAAACAGTGGCAAGTCATCACTCGCCATTATACAGAATGACTAATAGTTACAATAATATTCGTGATTTGTTCGACATCTTTCATGGTTCTATGGCCTCAGCAAGGGCTAACATTAGTTTAGCCATTAATTAATGAATATTTATTATTTTAGAGTTTTTTCCTTTCTTTATTTGTATTTGTTATCTCGTCCACTTGTTGCATGCCGTGTTCACTGTTATTAGAATGAACGTTTGTTTGTTACTTTTTTTCAAGTTACCTGAACCATGTACACGTTACATTCCATTTGTGAACCAAATTAAAAAAAAAATATAATAAAATATTTCGTTGTGTGCTGGCAACCGCAGTTATTATCCTCTGACGAAAATAGGGGTGTTATAAGTTTGACCGCTATGTGTGTCTGTCTGTCTGCATGTCAGTTTGTCTGTGGTAGCGTAATTCTTAAAAGGGGGAATCGATTTGAATGTGGTTTTCTTATTTAAAATCAAGTTTTTAGCGGTGTTTTTTCTTCATATACCTACATGTTATATCAAAATCAGTTTAGCTGTTTGAAGACATCAGATTTTTGTTTTGGATTTTTTTTTAATTTTCAATTTAAGTTATTTATTTTTAATTGTTATTGGGCAGACGCTGCTGCCCGTCTCCTAATTTGTTTTCCTCTTTCGTATCTTTACGAAACTCACGGCATGATATGGGGTAGTAGATATCACTACACGGTAGCACAGTATAGCATAACAATTATCTAAAGTATCAATTAACAATAATTTTCTCAGAACCTTCTACAATTTAAAATAAACCGATGTTAAAGAGCATATGATAATGATAAATAAAAATAACACACAATATGCTCGTGTTGTTTAGTACAAAGCGTTTACAGGTCTTGTATTAAATTATCATACTACATCCTTGTATACTGTTTCTGCATTCGATTTTCGTAATTAAACGTGATTGAACTTAACGTGTTAGCTCAGGGGCGTCCTATTAATTTTATGGTACTCGAGTAACCGGACTTCGATTGTTAATAGCAATTTTATACGATTTTATCATAGGCTCGATGGCGAAGGACAGCAAGCGTCTGAAAAACCAAAAAAAAATTCGTTGACGCGTGAATACCGCGAAAAATTCTTTTAGAAAATGGGGCTGTGCCCAGTTTGGTTAAATAGACAAAAGTATCTACAGATAGGTACATAGAATACTATAATACACACTAGTATTACGGTATTCTATAGAGAAGTACATGTTTTCATTGACTTTAGTGTTTTGACGTAAAGTGAAAGAGTATCTAAACAAAATAAAAATAAGCTTTTATATTAGGTTAAAGCCATTGAGCTAATATGTACTACGTACTAGAGGCGACACTACATTCAGCTACTATGTTCCATTCAACTGCGGTGCATACACTGCACTTTAATCAGTCACTCGCTAGGCGCTTGTAGAGTTGACACGTGTATGTGTTGATTTAAAAAAAAAATCTCGTGATAAAAATATGCCGTCGTGCGTACTTGGATATTGCACAAATAATTCAATAAATGTCAGTAAAAACCAAGGAATTACTTTTCATTGGTTAATAAGATACTTAATCAATAAAAAAAAGTATTATAAATTAGTAATAAAACAAATTATTCCTAAGACGCCATCTTGTGTCACGTAATATAGATTATGAAATTAATTTGTTCAGATGCGACATTTCTGTGGGTACTTAAATATAGGACGAATATATTATTATACACATTTTTTTTGTAGAAACATATATGAGTTGTAATAATTAGGCCAAATTTTTTATATTTAAATCTGCTAATTATTCTTATATTTTATTTTTAGGTTTCCTCATCAAAGTCAAAGTGGAATAAATTCGTCAATTTTTAACTCTCGAGTGCCCAGTATTTATGAACGGCTCTTATTCTAATTTAAATAAATATATTTGTAATTTAAATGTTATATTAACAAGTTTTGTTAAACATACATTTAGTATGTTTTTTTTATATTTGAGATATATACCTTTTAAAATATTGAGATAAAAATATTATTAAAATGTGATAATATCACAATTACATTTTAATGATTTGATGAAATTAAATAAGCAAATATAAGATACAAAATAAATGACAAAATTTAAAAAATTGTTCTCGATATAATTTACCTATTTAACAGTACAATCTTTTATTACCTACTGATCATTCTACTTATGTTTATTCTATGATAAGAAAACAAACCGCGCGAACACAGAGTAGCGCACATTTTTCGTTTGAAATAGCTGTTCTAGTACGTAAGTACATATTACTTCAATGGTTAAAGCTAACTTTAAATAAAGGAGATAATTATTTCCAGATGAAAATAAAGTGCTTAAAATAATTAAAACCCCGACTTTATTAACTATTATTCTTTTAGTTACTTGAAGTCGGCTTTACATTTTATTAAAAGTTTAATTTTTGGATTATTTGGAGCGGTCTAAGTAACATTGCAAGTTTATGGAAAGAACTGGAATGTTGTCAAAATTTCTTCACTTGTATTTTCTTCGTATTTCGAAATAAAACCTGTTTATGAAAAAGTCGTTAAAATTGGATTACATCCGATGAAGATGTTGCGTAACATCATACATACAAAAATAACATAGGTACATAATGAAAACCCTATTCATTTTTGTGAAATCGGTTAAAAAAGACAAATACACATTTAAATTACA